>OZ005740.1:94810676-96010676 GCA_963930735.1 Dioctria linearis
TTTAACTTTATTGTTTACTCTCACAAATTCACAAATAATTATCAAATCAACTCTTTATTATCGCTAGTACTGTACTTCTAATTATCGCAATCCAAATAGTTTACTTCGTTCACTTCGCTGTCTGAAATAATTCTCCGCCTCCTAGCTGTCAGAGAGCCGTATTTATACTCTACGAATTATCCTAGAACCTTCCTGAATATTCCGTTCTCCGAACCCAAAGTTTACTAAGATGACACTAACCTAAAGTTGCTTCCATTCCCAAGAGATGCCGCTTGATTCACTTTGTGGCACGTAATACTGCCCCCTTCTTAAAATTTGTTCGTTCCGAACAACAGATGGTCTACGGTCTTGGTGCTCTCCGTATTGACCCAAGCGATCTAGATGAACGATTTTTCTTTTGCATCTTGTACCGCGCTGGCTCTTGTATGGCATGTTATTAATTTTAGTTTTAACTGCATACAGTCCCTCCCAGTGTTGTGATAACTTTGGAGAACGTCTCGTGGCCTCGTGCACATCAGCTAATCGTTGTCTGAGCTTTGTTACGTAGTCTTCTGGTAACTTTTGTTCGCCTTTAGGTATACGAAACTTGAGGTCGCTAGGTAAGCGCATTTTCTTTCCGAATATGACCTTAGATGGGCTTTGTCTGGTCATATTGTAAACAACAGCTGATATGTAAGAAATATAGGAATATATCGAACCCAATCGCGCTGATTTCAGTTTAAGACCTTCCTGAGATGTTTGATTAATGTTCTGTTGAAACACTCTTCCATGCTTTGATTTTTCTTTCGTCTCTTATCTTTTATTCCTTTGTCCTCAAATTTCTTACCCTTTTGATTGCCGTTGTCATCCTTTTCATTGCCGCCTTTGCGCTTCTTATTATCATCATCGTCAGAACCTTTGTCTTTACCTTTTCCGACCTTCATTATAATCTTATCATCGTCATTATCAGCATCTTTAGACTCTTTACTTTTCGTCTTTTTCTTTCTTTCATTGTCCTCGCACTTGGATTTCTTTCCTTTCTTCTTTTTAATTTTATCACCGTAATCATAATCGTCTTTGGATTTCTTTCCTTTCTTCTTTCGACTTTCGTTATCATCATCGTAGTCATCGTCATCTTTTTCTTCCATCCGTCCGCAATGTTTCCATTCAGGATTGCATGGACGTTGTGAAAAAGCTTCTGCATTTCCGTGGATTCGTCCTTTGCGGTATGGGATTTCAAAGTCATGAGGTTGCAGTCTAGTCTCTCCACGGAAAGCTGGCTCTCTAGCTCGCCATCTTCTCCCTTCTTCTTCTGTTGTTTGCATTCGTCCTCGTTTCATACAGTCGTTTTGAAGGTGACCCAGTCTACTACATTTCCAGCATCGAAGGAAACCACGCGAAGTTGTGCTCTCTGATGACGGCATTTCGCTGCGAGTCTGCTTCCTAGCTCGATATCTTTGCCCTTCTTCTAACGCTTCCATTCGTTGGCGTTTTCTGCAGTCCCTTTGGAGGTGTCCTGGTCTATAACAATTCCAGCATCGAAGAATAACACGTGAAGGAGTGTTCTGAGATGACTGCATTCTATTGCAAGTACATTCACCCACCGAAATTTCTCTCGCTCGTACTGTACTCCGAGAAGCTTGTCTGGCAGATTCATATGCTAATGCATAGGCTAGCGCTTCTGCTGTTGACTTCTTTCCCGCTAGCCTTAACGCTTGTTGTAAATTTTAATCTGCAATAGCGTTCACAAATGCTTCTGTTGCCACTTCATTAAGGAAATCTGCATTTACGCTGGAGTACGGAAGATAAGCTAATCTTTCCACATCAGCCTGCAGTTGTTGTAGTGATTCGCCATGCCCTTGAATCCTGTTGCGTAGCTGTAGGCGATATATTTGCTGCATGTGTTCATCTCCATAACGTAACTGTATCGCCTGTACTAATGAAGTATAATCATGTTGCCTTTCTATCGGTATAGTTTGTAAAAGCTCTGATGCAGCACCTCGAAGTGCTAATACCAGAGCTGTAGCTTTGTCTGCATCATTCCATCCATTTACTTCGGAAGCTGCCTCGAATTGTCTCTTGAAAATATGCCACGAACTTTGTCCATCAAATATTGGAGGTTTCATTCTGTCTGCACCGGATATTTCAGTTCCTTCGTGCCGAGGTTGTCGATACTTCGTTCTCGCCAAATCTGCTTTAAAGTTGTCAAGCTCCTCCGTAACATTTTGTTGTACTTCCGACACTTCTTGTTTAACTTCCGACACTTGTTGCTGAACTTCCAACACTTCCTGCTGGATTTCTTCAATTTTCACATTTTGTGTGTCTAATGAATTTTTCGGAAAATTCTTCTGTTCCTCCAAACAAGTTTCTAGACAATTCTGTAAAGAAATCTTTTGTTCATCCAAACGGGATTCCAGAGAATTCTTTTGTTCGTCCAAACGGGTTTCCAGAGAATTCTTTTGTTCCTCAAAAGCATTCTTTTGTTTCTCCATACATTTCTTCTGCTCATCTAAACCTGATTCGAGAGAATTCTTTTGTTCCTCAAAAGCATTCTTTTGTTCCTCCATAGATTTCTTCTGCTCATCTAAACGTGATTCGAGAGAATTCTTTTGTTCCTCCATAGATTTCTTCTGCTCATCTAAACGCGATTCCAGAGAATTTTTTTGTTCGTCCAGAGATTTCTTCTGCTCATCTAAACGGGATTCCAGAGAATTCTTTTGTTCCTCAAGAGCATTCTTCACCTGCAGGGTTGAAAGCTCCATTTTGGTCATTAATGTACCCAAAAGCTGTTCTATGTTCATCGCAGGCTCTTCTTCAGTTTCTGGTTCTTCCTCGAAAACGTATGTCTCAGGATTGTTTTCTTCCTCTAACAAAGTCTAAGTCGCTCGACTAGAACATTCTTTAGACCTGTCGTTTGCAATGACCGCTTCCCCAACTCCACTTTCAATTCCTGTATGCGAAGCTCTTCTAGTTTGCGTCCCATTCTTGCGTCTTTTGTAATTCACTCACAGTTTAATATAAAATTATCTTTCGGAATTTTTACTCACGATGACACAAAATTAATCACTCTTTGAATTTGAAATTCAAATGCTACCACTTTATTTCGCGATTTTATTTTACTTCTGACACCAGTTGTTACGAGCGTGGCCTTAATTCGTTATTTAAAACACAATATTTCAGATATAATTCAAAAGTTCTTTTTTTATTTAAATTTACCGTTTACTCTCACAAATTCACAAATAATTATCAAATCAACTCTTTATTTATCGCTAGTACTGCGACCATTTCATGTTAAGAGTAGGGGCGACTAGGCCTCCAGGACCTTGCAGACACAGCAACCATAGTTGATCTATTGTGCCTGTCCCTAACGTCGTTAAGCAAAATCGAGTCCATTATTGCTTTTGGGCTTAGATTGCAGACTTACTTTACTTGTAGAGATAAATGTTCCTCCACTGATATATTACACTGTCCACTCCTAGGATGGGAGCGAAATTGGGATATCAGTAAGCCTTTTTTTATGGAGTGATTATCTCTTTTAGTTCTAACGATATTTCTGTATATATTTGGGTTTCCAACGGTCATTCCCAAACCCGAACGATATATAACTATTGTGAGAGAATTTGATCCCGACCGAAACCCCCCAGTTGGATAAATACCACATTAGATGACCAGTAGAGAGAGTTAAATCCAGGATCTCTTTACCACTTAATCGATGAATGTGTTGCGTTCGTTATAATTCCACCCAAAGATAAGGTGTAGTTACAAAAATTTCGTTCATTTTTAATAATTTAATCTCATTTGTAAAAGCTCTGAAAAATTATTCATTAGACGAATAATGGCCTTCGCAAATCCAAACACTTATTGTAAGCCTTGTTTTGCCGTTGTACATCAGCTATTACGTGTTCTTGGAACTTTTAAAACAAATTCATTTATTCAATATGGTTTGTACGCCCTATAAATATTTGATTTTGTTAGTTATTCTGGATCCCTTAACCATTGGTTGGGTTTATCACATATTCACTACAGATAATGGTTATCATTATTTATCGTTTCTTTAGTAGTTTATTGTAGTCACTTGAATTTTATATAAGAACGCCTTTGCTACAATCTCAAACAGTGCGTAAAAAACACAGTTGTTGAGTAAGATGACGACCAAAAATATTTAGTTTTTGTTTAATATTGTCCTGTGCGTTTTGCGTATTTTTGGCAGAACAGCCGCCTCGAGGATAACCAATGTGATCTAGCTATATAGTATAGAAATTCTGTTTCGATCAGGGCACCGAATGTCGACCGAATTTTCTATACCATATTTTATGCTACAACAATAACCAGCAGCATTGATTGATGTGTATTATAGGTTTTTACGATAAATGCATGTTCTTATTGTAATGCACTCGGGATTGCTGTTGTTATGGATGTCTTCTTTTAAGCGGCCGTAACTTGACCTGCTTTCCGGTGGGAAGATCACCAACCCAATAAAAACTCTCGAGTTAACGCTTATACAATTTGAATTTATTTGAATTTGCTTCTTCTATTTCCAACGTTCACTTAGTACTTTATTATTTTACAACTTTGATACTTTTCAATACTTTAGATTTATTCAGTTTTAGAATAGGTTGTCTTACCACTAACCACCTTGTTCTCAAAATTGAGGAAAAATCACTGCCTCGTCCCTAAGATGCATCGGAATTTTATTTAGTTGAATTTTGGCAACGATCAGCAAAATTGAATATGGTTCCGTATGGAGGTAAAAACTTAGTAAATTCCATATAGGAATTTTAGAATTGAATATATCGGCAACGTTTTCCCAATATATTGGTAATAGTTAATATAGCATATTCCGCAATATCTAGACATTTCATCAGAACATTTACCCTTCATTCAAAGACATTCTTTCTTATATACACAGAAGAAACCAAAGTTAAAAAAAAACACAGCGAACATTGCCCAATAAGTGGGTCAGTTTCTATTCACTTCACACATGGGATTTCCGAATTATATACAAAGTAAAAATAACGGAGTAAACAGTATTGACTGACTGTGGGTTAGGTCAGGGTTTATCTAGTGCCATTACAATGTTTGAAATCGGTGTCATGCCGACGGGTTTGTGATATTGTTCAAAGTGAGGACTATTGTCACAAAAAGGTTTGACACAACAATAAATTGAAAGAATTTATTAGATACTTGAAAAATACAACTGTTTTAGAAATTAAAAATAAATTTGGTTAATGGTTGTGAATGTAATGGGAAATGCATGACGTAGAAATCTTGAAGAGATTGGCTTTGGAATCACCCATGGAGTGAAAAACGCTTTTGATGCAATTTGATGCGCGTACTTAATATGTATGTGCGTTTGTAATTTGCATAATATTATTAAGTATGTACACAGTTAAAAATTTGGGGCTTAAATTAAGACTCTTGGGTTTGAATATAATTCCATTTCGAAATTTACACAAAGTATTAAAATTATTAAGACGAATCAGTTTTATATTGATATTTCTACATAGTCTGAAATTAAGGTTTAAGCCGGCAAGTTTGAATTTAAATAAATTATTTGGTTTTAAATTCAAACTAAAAATTCTCTTAATTTGAAGCAGTCGAGTTTAAATTTTAGAGAAAATTTGGCTTCAACCTAAATTAAAGTTATCTCAATTTGAGGCAGTGGAATTTGAATTTTGGAGAATATTTTTTCAATGGTTTTCATTGTGGTAGAATTCTACTTAAAATAATACATTTGAGTTTAAAAAAAATGAAAATTTATGTGGTTTCAATTTTATTATTCATTTATATATTTATTTTTTCAGCTTTAAATTCATGTATGTATAGATATTAATTTTCATCTGTAGATAACACTATTTAAAATAACTGTTTTCTTCATTCTTTTCCATTTTGTTTTCTAAATTCATTAGTTGGACTTTTATTTCCCACTGAAATTTGTTCAGACAAGTGCATTTTCGATACGCAAAAAATGTTTTATTTTTATTCGGTTATATTGAAATTATTGAAAATTTGTTTTGAATTTCAATTATACGCGTGGTTACTTGAGGTACCTCAATTTTGTATATAAAATATCTTCTCAAATTTACTTCATATGTAAGATTAAATACATTGTTCCAATAATATTAAAATTATTTGGTACCTTTATAAATTGTTTGTCAACATAAATTAAATAGTATGAAATTTCTGATGCGTTCGTTCCAATTGCCAATATAACAGGCTGCCCTTTGGTATTTTTACAATTTCTTCTTTGGGAGTGATAATCTAGATATATGAAAATATTTATAGTTATTTACAAAATAAACATTTTATTATACCTTAAATTATTTACATTTCCAAATTAATTTTTGCTTGGCTTGAGAAAATGATTCTCTAGAATCAGATTTATTTTCCATAGAAGCTGGAGGTAATAACTTCAGAAGTGCTATAAGTGATTTAGTTGAAGAATTCCATTCTAAAACATTGAAAAGAAATAGATTTGTAGCAACCAAATTTATTGTGGCAACATTTTTATTATATCTTCGTAATCCTGTAAAGACATTTTTGAGTCATCTAAAACTTTGAAAATTATGTTTTCATACCTTCCCCAATTTAAAATCATCTTGTCACTATATGTATCCAGATAATAGCTCAAAATCAAAATCAAATAATATCTAGAAAGTAAGATAAATATTGTACGAACCTCTTAATAGGTCGTCTTACAAAAAATAATTATAAATTAATAAATCAAAAATAAAGGTGCTAGGTAAGTGACAAGTCAGTCAGTTTTTGAAATTATATTCTTTATTTATCCAGTAGCAATGGTTGACTCCAAAAAACTTATACTAGTTCGGAAAAACTTATATCTAACAATAATTCAGTTTTTTTATTTTATTAAAATAGTTTACCGGGTTTCTGCTGTATTTTTTCTATCTGAAATGGTAGAAAAAATGCAGTGATTAGATTTATTTGTGACTAAAATGTTATAGTCTATTGTACTGTGTATAGTTCAACTCACCATATACAGTTTAGAGCACTATATATTGTTTGAATTACCATACACAGGTTTACTGTATTGCAACCAGTTTAAAGCACTGGAACAACTGTAGCTAAGGTCTATTGTACTGTGTATAGTTCGAATCACCATATACAGTTTAAAGCACTGTATACTGTTCAAATTACTATACACAGTTTTACTGTACTGTAACCAGTTTAAAGCACTGGAAACAATTCAAGCTAAGGTCTATTGTACTGTGTATAGTTCAAATCACCATATACAGTTTAAAGTACTGTATACTGTTCAAATTACTATACACAGTTTTACTGTACTGTAACCAGTTTAAAGCACTGGAAACAATTCAAGCTAAGGTCTATTGTACTGTGTATAGTTCAAATCACCATATACAGTTTAAAGCACTGTATACTGTTCAAATCACCATACACAGTTTTATCGTATTAAACATGGCTTATCAGATTTTACACTTAAATGCGGTGTACAACTGTTCAGCTTATAAAGAATACTATAAACCTTAAAGCGGTCTATAGTTTCTATTATCCTTGGTAATTCCAATTGTATAGTTTACAGCACTATACAATTGGTGGCATCAAGTAGTTTAAAGCACTACTTAGCAGATTGATAATTTAAAGCATTACCTGGTCTGCTCAACAAGGACTGCACTTCTTAGAGCGCCAATTCGCATTTATATAGGCAGTTCATTCGTGGCAAAGACTACTGAGGTAAAAGATTTTCTTACGTAACCTTGGAGATGTTTTTATTGATTTTACTAGCTTATGAAACCATACACCTCAGTTGCCTTGGCAACGATTTATTTGGTGTACGACTGTACAAATATAAAAAAATTATTTATTATTTGATATGACACATGTACTAAATATCAATTCATAATAGTTTGACATAATTTTTAATAGCTATTTACCATTTGTGGATAATAGTAGTAAAATGGAAAATTTAAAAATCTCTTCTGAATGTTTTTCCTTTAAGTTTTTACGATATTTGACGGTTTTTCTTAAGTTGTCTTTAATTTCAGTACTTTGTTCAAAAGCGACTATAAGAAATGTATTTCATTTTACATTTATTCATTACTACTTTATGATAATGACATTGCTGTTTCCGTTGGGGTGCTGGCAAATTTTCTTCTTTTATAATTTGTATTTTTTATTTGGGATGATTGTTTGAACAGCAAACATTTTTTAAATAACTTTCATTACATTTATGACTATCTTGAAAATACATATTTTTGAAAGAAATGTTTTTAAATAGAGATTTCAAAATTTCAATAATTGAGACATATTGAATATTAGATGGAATAACTTCTTTAATGCATATATTTTTTTTATTGTATTTTTTATCCCATCGAAATTCGAGGAATTTCATTTTTGGAGCTACATATTCATTACTTTCATAGTTTTTTAATTTTTTTAAAACCAGTTATCAAATTCATTTAAGAAATAAAAAAAACTTAATTTTTTTTATAATTTCATAAGATGTAAGTGATTGATTTAAATTATCAGTTATAAAAAAAAATTGGAAAAAGTGTTTCTTATAATTCCACTTAATTTTTGGTTGATTTTATTACATTATATCTATATATATATATATTATTGTTGTTCGAAACACCAAATGAATTAATTTTTTGAAAAAAATTCTCGATACTAATTTTTACGGATGCTATATCTAAATTTATATTTGGTGTTAAATTTCTACTTTTTGTTGCGTGTTCATTTATTTTCTCGATTCCCGAACAAAAATTAGAAACAAAACTACTTTGAGGTAGATTATTGCAGTTTTCTAAACAAGTTTTAATATGTTTCGATAAGCCGGTATAAGTCGGAAACGTTTTCTCACATTGCTGTGATTACTATGCACTTCAAACACAAATTTTTACTATCATGATGTAAGTCGTGATAATTTTTTAATGCGCGAGAGTAAATGAAATGTTTCTAAATGAATTTCCACAAATATAACAAAAAACATTATTTTATTTTATATGTAATAAACAAATATAATAGAAATACTTACATGAAAATAAAATTCAATCACTAATTAAAAAGCAACTTCACTCCACGGATGCGTACATCTGAATAACTGATTCACTACATAACAAAAGTCGCACTTGTTCTAAATATTAAAACCGTTTCGGTTTCATTATCTCAACAATCCCGTTAGATTTTATTATATAAATTGAAAAAAGTATTAAAAATAAAACTTCCTTGGTTTTAGTTCTTTTCTATGAACAATTTCTGAGTTTAGAAAAAATTGAGACTTTTAAAGAAATAATTGTCTGATATAAATGTGACTGTTTGGAATTCAGACTAGAAGCGACTTAAAAATAAACTCTTTCGGTATGAATTGAAAAATAAGAGAAAATTAGACCTAATTTTAAGCTTTCAGGTTTACAGGGAAGTTAAGACATTCACAAAGTTTTAAATTAAGACGAAACTGATATAAAAAGTTTTAAACTTTTACGTTTTCTTGGTTTTATAAAGAATGTCTTAAAATACCTTAAAACTTTCTACTTCTACGGGTTTTAAACATTTTTAACCCCGTACGTATGTAAGAAATTATTATTATGTATGTATGTTACAATGCTAGGTAATGATCCATTACGCGCGTTAATTAGTATATACGCGTATGTATATGTTGTATTACGGCGCTAATTAATATGTACGTGAGTAAGTGGTAATTATTCATTCATTACACAATTCAATTGTTACTTTCGGGTGAAATGTCAAAGCTTTTTTAATGCTGGATTTAAAGGGAAAAAAATTAATTCATTGTTGTTAACTGAAAATGAGAAATTCAAAAATCGTTTCCGGTTGTAGTGTTTCAAATGACTTAATTGAAATAGTAGCGAAATTTAATTTTACATACATGTACATACATATATTTAACCCGTTCATTACCCTTAATATTATCTAGTCTACATATCCTGTCGAACTTTATGTTCGCTTTTACCTGTTCAGAATAACACAGTTACTTTTTACGCTTACCTATAGTTCACAGAGTTACTTCAAAAAACATTCGAAGCCACTCCAAGTAAAGTTTTACAGGATCAACTTTTGTCTTTATCAGATAAACGGAAGCTATAATCACTCCGTTTTCTAGCATTGTTCGTAGATTATAAATTGTCCATTATTCTGTATTTCGTCTTAATCTATTCATCATCATTCGATCATTGATCATTCGAATTTATCGGACCATGGAAAGTTTTCATATGCAATTATTACTCAGCTGAGAGTTTTTGTTTGTGTGATCATAATCATTCGTTTAAGTTTATTTGTTTTTTAATAATTTTATTACGATAGGTATAACAAATAAAAAAGTTAAAATTGGTTTAAGACCAATACTTATTATACCCTAGATGAATGCTCGTAGGTAATTTCGTATGGTAATCTCTGTGCAAGTTTGATTGTTGAAGTAGTTTTTCACATTTATTTCTAGAACGGTTCGTCGGACAGTAAATATGATTATAACCAATTTTAGAAGATCTCATATTCTGAAGAACTTTTCAGTATAATTAAAACGTCTAGGAGTGATCATTTTCGCAGCTTACGTAAAAAACTTAAATTTGTATATGGCAATACCAAGAAAAAGTTGCTCGATTCAGCCCATTTTTGAAATTATATTTACTATTTTTATGAAAACGCTGTGAACAATTTCAGCTCTCTAACTTAACGTGTTCTCAGGCTGTGTGCAAATACACAGTGAAACACGACATTTTTGTAGGCCAACCCCACGGGAGAGTAGCCCGATTTTTGCCATTTTCTTTTTTTAAAAAAAGGCTGTGTCCGAAATTTCAGCTCTCTAAATAAACGCATTCTCGACTTATCGTGCCCACTGCCGGACGGGTTTTTAATATTATGCGTTGGTGTTCAATCCATTTAGCTCTAGCAGCATTATTTCTATGCGTTACGAACGGAATGACAAATTAATTTAATTTAAGAAAGCAAGCTTAAGATTATGACAAGACCATTTTTCTGTATTAATAGTAGTCAAGGGTGCTGGAGCTACTCATCAAACTTTTGGCAGTTTTACATTAGAAAACTGCAAATATTTTAGAATGTTAGCTCAGTTGGGGCTCTCATGTGGTAGTGAGGGATTCTGTTTCATGGCTTGGGAAGTATTTATCGAAGGATTTGGCTTCATCTTCAACACAGAGAATCTGGTTGGCTCTAATTAGGTAGATAACTTTTGTATTTGTATGTGTAAAGGTTTGGACCTCCAAAGACAGCTCCTGATACACATGACATTCTCTGTAATTATTGCCTTTTGTCATCAGACGATGCACATGGGATAGTTTGTTATGGCTATTTATTGTGGTATATACATTAGAGCTGAATTTATAATTTTATAAGAATTAAATGATTTTTAATGACGTTACAATTTCAATACATAGAATCAAATGCAACTAAAAGCAAATTTCAAATGATTCCATTTGAGAGAAACTCTCGCTCTCGCTGTTTAAATAAAAGCATTGAATGCAAAACTCTCTTTGATATTTTTATTGCATTTTGCAATCAATCATAATTTAAGAAATAAATTCTTTTTTGTCATTTATAGTTTTATTACGAAACTGTCGACGACATCATAATTTAAATACGTATTTGACTACGCCATAATAGCGGTTTTTTAGTATGTACCTACAATTAAATTTGAAATGCACGATTTATAATTTTTATGTGACTACTTCAATACTTTTGAATGTAAATTAATGCCAAGATCCTACTGTCGATTAACGCATTGAATTTTGATTTGCATTAAATTTGCAGTATCATTAGCTTCTCCCAAATCCAATGCATTTAGTTTTTCGTTGTATTAGATTTTCTTCGATCTTAATGTGTTGAAAAACTGCAGAACTTTTCTCAACTCTGTTGTGCATAATATCTGCATCCAATATGTAGTTTTGGGCAGCAATTCACAAGAAAGCTTCCACAGTAAAATCTTGGCCTTTTCAATAAACCGGTTTTGTGAGCATTCCACTGTACGTTTTCTTCAGAATTATCCCTACATATCTTATTTCTTGAAAAATTCTATCTTATCAGCAAAAACTCTACATAAGTGTAGGGTTTATGTGTTTGCAGCTGTTTTTCTTCGGTGTGTATGAAACATTTGTTTGCATCAATACCTGATTCTTAGATAGCTTGGTGAATGAGCTAGTATCGAATGCTTCGTTAAATTTAAAAATCAACTAACAACAATCTTCTGCAATGTGAAGGTTGTTGATTTACCTGGCTGATAGGTATACTGGGTGTTTCCGCTTTGGTGGTCCATAGAGCAGGTGATGATAGTACTCACCTAGTCCAGCAAAATATTGTATGGCAGGGGGGGGGGGGGGTCCACCAACCGTTTCGGAGTTACAGAGGAGTAAAAAAAAGCTAGTTTTTCAAACACCCTGTATCTTAAAAAGTGCATAGTATACGTTCACCGTTAAGAAGTTATTATATACAAAACTTCATTGCCTTTCGAACAACTGCTCAATCAGCTCCGGACTCCTCTCGTCCCAGGAGTTATGGTGGTCTAAATTAAAAATTTCGGATTTTCTTACTTTTTTTTTTAGTTTAACATTTGTTTTTTACTAAAACTTACCATAACTTTTTTTTATAAAAAGTGCCAACTCTTAGCCTGCTCTCAAAATTCTCAAACCTTTTCTAAAAGGTACTACCCTTAGTGACTGAAAATACGTAATTTAAAAACATTATCCTCGAATGTCGGTATGACCTGAATAGGTTGTGAGTTAATAACTCGGAAACGGCTACAGATAGCACATAGGTGTATTAGGTCAAATTAAAGATAAGAGTCCAGAGTCTACAGTTTTTATAAAAAGATTATGTTAACTACATTTTCGTAAAAACAAAGATTTCAAAGTAAAGAAAAGTAAGAAAATCCGAAAGTTTTAGATTAGACCACAATGTCTAATTTAGCAGTCGTTGGCAAAGCCATGAAGCTTTGCATACCGTGAGCTATTAACTGTGACCATACACCCTGTATTTTTAAGATGCAGGGTGTTTTGTGAAAAGTACTTTTTTTTCTTAATCACCCTGTAACTCCGAAATGGTTTATCTACAATTTTTTGTTTATCTAGTGAGTACAATCTCCTCCTGCTCTATGGACCATCTTGGTAGAAACACCCTGTATGTAATATATTTTTATTCGCGGTTTTGTTTGTATTATCCAATCTTTGATTAAGGATCCATAGCTTTTACATAGTAGAAAAATTATTAGGGCTAGTGATAGACGATACGCCTTTGATTGGTCATTAAGTTGTTCTCCCAGTTTTGGTATATAGCCACCGATTCTGTGGAAGCATTAGGGCATTTTTAATAAATTTTATTTACACAGCAAGGTACGCTTTTATTATTTTTAAAATTTTCTACTACTTTTTACTTATTTAACTAGAACTGAACACCTTCGACAAAATGAATACCCGTGGTTTTTTGTGTTCACTCTATCGCGAATATAGAATTTTGTACTTTTTATTTCTTACTGTTGATTAGTTTTAAAGAAAATGAAAGTCGGAATATTAAATGTAATTTCCCTAAAGTACTGTGATTTTTGTAACATATACGATATCATATTTCCCATGCATGAATGAATTGAAAATGACAAACACAATTGAAAGAAAATTCTCTTTTATTCTCATTTCAGGTCGGTAATGCTCTTGTTTGTATCGCAGTTTACACCAACTACTCAATGCGAACAGTAACGAACATTTTCATCGTAAACTTGGCTGTAGCCGACTTCTTTGTAATACTGTTCTGCCTGCCACCAACAGTGGTCTGGGATGTAACAGAGACGTGGTTTATGGGAAAAGCTATGTGCAAAGTGGTACTCTATTTTCAGGTAAGTCTTTTGTTGTTGCCGCTGTTGTTTGAATATGCATAATATTGTAGCCTACATATGTATATAGTATTCTTGCCTTGAGCATAGGAGGTGTAGGAGTTTATGGCTTCATAAATTCACAACTCATCATGAGACGAAGCTATGTTCTCAATATGCAGGTTACAGGGATACTTTTAAAAGAAAATATGCATTACCTTGATGTCTGCATTTAAATCAACTTTTATTTTGCGCAATGATGACAATATCACACAAATTTCTAGAATGCAAAACACGTATACTTCCTTTGTTTTGGAACTTTATAGGCTTTCTTGGATTTTTTTTTTCTGAAGAAATAATGTATTTTGTCCTTGAAGTACATAATTCAACAGAGCTTTGAGGTTTCCTTCAAAAGTTTCTGTAGTGAAAAAAGATTTTTGCATTGAAGAAAATTTCTTATCTAACGTGTAATTAGGGGTTTGTGTAATTGTCACTGTTGGAATAAACTCCACGATAACCATCACTAACAGCGAAAGAGAAGAAAATTACATTCAATACTAATATGTTAATTGTATGCACGGTCCAAAATATTCCTGAAATTATGTTAAAACGTGAGACTAACAAGATTTATTACTGAATTATGTTCGCGCCAAACGTTGAAAACGTGTATTAACTGGAGAGATAATAGCCTTCTTGTGATTTTTCTTTTGTTATTCATCGTAGGAAAAAGTAAATCATGCAAGAAAAGAATTTACGTTTTACTTATGGTAAAATTTTTCATCTGGATAGATAAAATGGAGAGCACAGACATATTTATGTCAGCAGCATAACTGCTGCGGCAATGAATTAAATTAGGCAAAGGGACGTTACCTGATATTTATTATGTTCCTTGCAGTTTACAAGAAGAAGGAAACGCAGACGATGGTAAATTGTTCCACATTCACGCTATTCACGTTTTAAAGAAATCTCGAAATTTCACTGCCGCTAAACTTTGAATTGATGTTCAAACTCGATATTTTCTCAGAGTAGTGTTTATATGGAAGTAGACATAAAATGAAGAAAACAAGTAAGAAAGCCAAGATTGTTCTAAGACCGATTCTTACGATAGGTACTCTGGATGAATGCCCATGTAATTTCTATTGGTCACTTATCTGTGCAAGTTTAATTGTTGAAGTGGATTTTCTAATATATTTCTAGAATGGTTTATTGGTCAGTAAAAATGATTATAAACAAGTTCATGGGAGTTCATATTCTGAAGAACTTTTCAGTACAATAAATATGTCGTTTTCACAGTACACAACAACATCCTAAATTTAGAGTTACTCGATTTGTTTCGTTTTCGAACTTAAATTCTCTTTTTTTTTAAAAAAGCCCGTGTGCAAAACTGCAGTTTTCTAAGTATACGCGTTTTCGAGTCATCGTGCGCACAGATGGACGAACGAACAGACGAACATACAAAAATCAAAATAAGGAATAGTATACTCTGTGACTTTATCATCTTCCTGGTTATAATAACTGATGTTACGTCTTTCCTCTGTGTCTCAATTGTTAACGTGACGTTACTATCTAATCTCTAATAGATTTCAAGACCTTAATCTGGATAAACTCCAGTGGGGTTAATACATAGTGCCTCCTGTCCATATGTAAATTTTATTAATCAATCTGTGTATGATATGATGATAAAGATTCGACGCTTTCCTTTTCTCGGTGAACAGGCTGAATATTGGGATATTTTCAAACACTCTCAAAAATCTCATTCCGAATATGATATATGAAAAAGTTTATGCAGAGATTTAGTTAAAAAGAAAAGCACAGTTTATGTAGGGTCTGCAGACTTAATTACATTGAGCTTCTTAGGCATTTTGAATCAACGCCTTTATCGACTTTGAAGAAAGTTATCTAAATCCAAATCAAGCTACACTGTAAAAAATAATTGGACTATTCCCTAAATTTAAGACGGGCTTTTCCCTAAAAATAAATGTAATTTTCTCTGATATAAAGGGAAAATTAGTTTAATTTCCCCAAATCAATGGAACATTCAATGAATTTAGGTATTTAGCACCACGTAATCTATAAAGTACGTAAAAATCCGGAAATGTTAAGCTCTCTTGGATACATATAAGGAAGAGAACATTCAATATATTAGTTATTATGCTATATTTTTCACACATTGTTTTCGAAAACAAGTCATATATTGTTTCTTATACCCTAGATTAAATCATAAAGGATATACTAAGTTTGTTATTCCGTTTGTATCACATTAAATTAATGATGGTAGAGCAAAATGGATTGGACACCCACGCATGACAGTAAAAGTTATTTTGATTTTTGCATGTCCGTCTGTCAGTCCGTCTGCGCGCACGATAACTCGAAAACGCGTCCACTTAGATAGCTGAAATTTTGTACACGGACTTTAAAAGAAAAAGTAAAATTAAGTTTGAAAATGAGACAAATCGGGCAACTCCGTCGTTGCCATACAAAAATTTTGTTTTCCACTATATATCTGGACACTGCTTGAGAACGCGTCGACACAGAGAGCTGAAATTTATTACATGGTATTTTTATATTAATAAAAAATAAAATTTCGAAAATGGACTAAATCGGACAACCCCTTCTTGGTGTTGCCAAATAAAAATTTAGGTGCTAGACATTTTTATTGTACTAAAAACTTCTTCAGAATACTAAATCCCATGAAATTGTTTATAATCATGTTTTCCGTCCGACGAACCGTTCTAGAAATATATGCGAAAAACCACTTCAGAGATCCAACTTGCATAGATCGGTGACCATACGAAATTTTATACGGGCATTCATCTAGGGTATCATAAAAATTGGCCTTACATTAGACCAATTCTAGCTTTTTTACTTGTCAATATTCTGTTTGAGCGTGCACAGCGCACCAATTTAACTTCCGTACTACTTAGTTGTATGGGCCATAAGAAACGATCTATTCAGCTCATTCTTATGTTACTTAAAGGGGATGTTGTTCTACCACCTATGGTGGTGTGTGGTGCTGTGACCTATTCCCTCCATTTTAGAGAAGAAAAGCAAGAAAAAAACAAATTTTTAAATTCCCTACATTTTAGCAAAAAAAAAAAATGAAAATTCCCTACATTGTAGGGAGTATTCCCAAAATTTTAGGGTGAAAAACAAAAATTCCCTACATTTGAGGGAGAAAAATCTACTAACATTTTTCCAATTTCCAAGGTGGAGCTTTCACTATCTTAACGACACATACATAATCTCTGTGGCACAAATAGTTGCCACTCACTATTTTACTGTGTACCTGTGTATTGAGCCAGTATATCTTGTATAATAGACTTTGTGGCTACCCACTGACCCTTCCCGACATACTTTGTAAAGCGTAGGTAGATCTTTCAAAATATATATATATTAGTTTTGTTTTGAAACTGAATCAAAGGACCATCAGGCGATGGTCGTATTTTATTACAATCGTGTTCCTCTGGTATACAAAAAATATCCTGCCTTATTTCTAATTGAAAGTATTTTACCGACGAGTCAGATTTGGATGGTTGCCCAGAACGGGCTCTACATAGTTATATACATTATTCGAATAAATTTTCAATCATATCACGACTTTTTTTAAAAAAATCGAATAAAAAAATATTCGAATAGATTTTAACTTTTAACTTATCCGCAAATAATTATTTGTTATTTGGTGCTAATTATTTGAATTTCGAACAATGATTTGTTATACGATTATCAAATAACTATTCGTTAGTTGAAGTCTCTTTATGGAAGGACTATTTGTTTTCTGATGTTCATTAGTTCCAATTTGAAATAATTATTTCTTGGTACCTACACGCATTTCTTTTCGCAAGGTATCTCGTACTTAGGAAATCAACTGCCTTTTTATGTTTCGTTGTTTACAGTGAACCCCAGTAAAATAAGCATCCAACCTCGGAATGAAGGCGAATAAGCTGTAAAAATTATCTCGTTTTCTATGCAAAATACGTCATTAAACGTCGTAATGAAACTTGTAGATTATAAAATTACCTACACTCAACTTTGGCTAGCGGCAGTTAATTTACTAAAACCATGCGCGAGATTTGTTAAAACGCATCTTTCTTCCCATATCAATTTTGATTACGTGATTTTTCTCAATCGCAATAGCACGTGTGCACGAAAGATAAACGTCGAATTCTTATTTTGTTCAGATTGATCGCGTATATGGATTGAGCAATTGCCTACAACCATCTAAAGTGCTGGTTTGCTCGATAAGTTCATAAGACTCCTGAAATTCAATTTTTCTACTATTTGAAAAATTTTGTATTGTTTTCATGTTTCTTTCTAGTTAATTTTTTTTTCTGTTGACCTTCTCGTAATTAGCATACTTCACAATTTTTTTTTAATTATTCAGTTACTAACTTGGAAGTGTAGGTACCTATTTATATAAGATTATCTAATCTTGTCTGCAATGACCGTAATAAATTCTTATTCTTCTATTGAAATGTTATTGCAACATACTTATTACAAGAGAGATTTACGATTTTTTTATTATTTAAAAGTCATCACTTTAAAAAAACGTGTCATTACGAACCAGAAAAATAAATTTCAACGTTATAAGACTGACACGCTCCAAAATAATCAAAAGATTATTTCCTTAAAGCGGGTAACTCTGATCTATTCGATACGGGTGCCGTGACATACAGTTCGAATCAACTATCTATGGATCTTGATATCTAAGGACTTAATTATGAGTTTCTTTGTCATTAACGAAAAGTTTTGACTCTTTTATATTGGCGGTAAATAGAGTAACAGCACTTTGATTAAGGTGTGCACACGCGCTTACAAAAGGGCACTCTGTCAGTTTTACCCTCTTCGCCTTTAACAGCTTATTTTCTGTAATTTTCATAATTTATTTTGGTAATGGAAAAAGGATAATTTATTGTAGAATAAGGTCGTGGGATTTCATTTAGGGTATACCAAGCCAGCATGGTGAATAAAGATCTGAAATCCAGATTTTATCAATAAAAGATTTCACAAACAGAAGCCTGATTTCAACAGTTCTTAAGAATGAATTTCTGGATGAAGGTCAAAGGAATCCGTGGAAATCACGTCTATTCACAGATCATTGAATTCGTGGAAATCATCGCAATTTAACAGCGAAATAACTTCTACTGGTGGTGTGAACCTTACGCTCAAAATTATTATCACTTTCCTTGATGCTTGCTTTATTATTTTCAGGATATTTATATTTCCTGAGTTCTAGGAAACCAAATTAAAGTCGTAGCTACCACCTTTAGCTTGTCACACAGATTCTTTGTAGTCAGTGAAAGGAAGGAAGGCGGCGGGGAAGCAGATAGAATCATTGAACAAAGATGTTGCCCACCAGTAATGACTGTCATAGATCCTGGGTCGGTATAATGAGACAGACAAGATCTGAGACAATGGGATGTAATATGCAACAAATGGAGTCGCCATGTTTTCTAAGCAACGAGGAAGGAAACTTTATTATTACAAAAGGCGACTTCAGTCCTGAGAAATATTCTGTCCTAGATTTTAACTTTGATGCCGTAGTCCTGTTTAATGTATGTACATACATATGACAAACTTTTCAAGTAACGGCCTTTTTGGTGTCAGTTTGTCAAAGTTCCTGAAAAGGTCTTGTTAAATTTATTCAAGAAAAGTTTTGCCTTGGGTGGCTGCTAGTTTGGAATGCTACCTGTTAATAATTTTTCTACCTTTAGCGTTTTTATAATGTTCTTCTACTTTCTGGTAATTTTTAGTAACCAGAGGATTAAATTTATGAAAAATTGTGACTGAGGTCGTTCCACAGAGAGGCTCATTACGTGAAGGAGATTTTAATCATCCTTAGCTTGGGCCTATGTCCATTTTTAAAGGATTTGAGGGAAGTTTCATTCAGGGCATTTTTTTGTTTTAAACTCCATTGCATAATCTAACAAAAGGGTTAATTTTCTAGGGATTTGTTTTATTCCCGAAGAACCAGGATAAAATCTAGCATGAGGGCAGATTGTATACTAATATGCTTAGGTGAACCACATAAATATAACTAACTTTTGTTCAATTTCACAACAAAATTTTAGTTCTAGAAATATTCAAATTAAGTTTGCAAAGAATAGAAATGTTTTGGGAATTAAGCTGAAGGAGAACACTCATGAAACATGAATCTAGTTTAGGGAGTTTCACAGTTGCTTTAAAAGAAAGGAAAGGAAACAAGGAGAAAGGGAAATATACTCATATTAGATAATAATGGTGTCATAGAATTTCCTGAAATTAATCACCGAAGAAATACGTTTTAGGTAAGTATATCAATTGGAAGTAGTTGGCATGTACCTACACGGAGTAATCTCTCATATGGTGTATAGGAATGTCTGGGTATGGGGGGACTTTAATATGGAGCTTAAATATGATTGTTTATCGATATTGGCTGGATGAAAGGATGTGAATTATTGCTGAATGTCTTCGTATATATCGCACCTTGGCAAGAAAAGTGACACAACTCAAAAATCAAAATTTGTCTGTTTTGTTAACAATTTATAACTTATTATCCTCAGACAACAAGAAAAACTTGATAACTTAAATAGCCTTAATTTCAAAAGCGATACTCAGTGATTTCTTAATTTCGCTATTTTGATCACAGTCCAATTTTGACTTGTGTCACTTTTCTTGACAAGTTGCGATATGTAGTTCTTTATAATTTTCGAGATTTTACTTATTTAATATATTTATACCGTAAAAAAATAAATATGTTAAGAGTTGCAATCTACTCCGAATTCGATGACATCCTGTCACCTATCTAGACAGAAAGAAATATACGAGATGTAGGTATACTTTTTTACGGAAATGTCATTTAGTAGAAGTAAAAAAACTAATTTAAAATTTATTTTAATATATCGGCAGAAGAATCACATTTTAAACATTTATCTATTTACCTTAACACTTTCTAAGCAACTAAAAGAAGAAATAAAATAAAGGCCTTACAGGAAAAAAGAAAATAATAATTTCTATGGAATATTCCAAAAAATACTGTTTATAAAAATATCAAATTTAAACTGTACAGGGTGTTTTGAGGTCAGAAGTTCATAGGTATTTCTTCCTTCCGAGTCACCTAGGGAAGCAAAAATTGTTATGGCAGTGGGCCATCTCCACCGTTTCGGATTAAGAAAATATGCTAATTTTTTACAAAACACCCCGTAATTTTCTTTCAACACAATCTATGGGGATGCTTTTTAGCTGAGATAATTGTAAACCGTCTAAGCTTCCAACTATTGTCGAAAAATTATTCCACCCCCTCATGTCGCTAGTTGGAGGGCATCAAAGTAAAAAAATGGGTAAACAAATTCTATTTTTTTATGTTCGATTTTTCCGCCAAAATGACTAATAACTGTTACATTTATTTGCAAGATTTGAAGAAAATTTTGCAGATTTTGGTTGGAACTGCGTAAAATTACATTTTAGGGAATATTCTCTACATTTTAGGGAAAAATAGCTCAGGTATTTATAATCCCCTAAATTTTAGGGAACATTCCCTAAATGTTAGAGAAATTTCCCTAAATTTTAGGGGAAAATACCAAAGCTATGTACAATTGTGCAAATTTTTGACTGTGTACATGTTGCGTAGGATGAAATGAAATGTAACATTCGAAGGTTTCTAAATTTTGTAAGAAAATTTAACGGTTATCAGGCAGTTGACGGGAAAATCGTTATAATGTAAAAAAAGGAGGAAGTGTTTTCCCAATTTTTTTTGGATTTATTTATTTTCCCACTGCTAGAGACATGAGGGGGTGGAGTGATGGTTTGAGATTGGTTGGAAAGCAATGACGGTTTACTATCATCTGTGCTAAGACCTTTATAGGTTGTATAACATGGAATTTGAGGGGTATTTTTTGAAAACTGAGATATTTTATTAATTACCCTGTAACTACAAAAGAGTTGACATTCCCCCACTTGCTTTACAATTTCTTTGTTTATCCCCTTCCCTATGGACCTACGAGTCGGAAACACCCTGTATACAGTGAAACCTTTCTAAGCCGGAGCCAGTACAAACCGGATACCTGGCTATACCAGAAAAGTCTCTCAATCCTAGTTTTTAAATCTCTACTTGATAATAAATATAACATGCATAAACCGGAAAATGTTTAAACTTGCTTAACCCGGAAATTGTTTAAACTTGCTTAACCCGGAAAATTCTTTCTAATCTTTTAACTGAAAATGTAACTTTTAGTATGTAATCGATATTTCCCAATTACGGGAAGTAGGTTACTGTTCGTGCCTAAAACGGGAGGCAAATTAAAAATTTTACGTTGACAGATAATATCGAATGATGGCTAAGATAGGGCGAGTTTATACCTTTTGTCGTTAATGCGTTCAATATTATCTCAAATTTAGAACTGCCCAGAAAAGTTGAAAGTTACGTCGGTTTGGTTTTGTTTGCTTATTTTTTATGTTATCGTGGATGAATGTACTTGATGAAAAGTTGATTGAGAAATCGAAAACATACGAACTACATAATCTAAACATTTGCCACAAATTAATTAACAGAATCTTTTTCCAACTCGTCCCAGATGCTAGATTTTTATCGAAAAATTAAATCTTTTCCATAAAGTTGGAAAAGTTCAAAAAGTTGCAACATACATCAACATTAACCCTGGAATGCTAACCCGTTTTAATATTCGCTTATTGGTAACCCTGAGTAAATAGGTAAGGATAATTAGAAATGAAAGTAATCACATTTTGTACATTTTTTTCTCATGAATGGATTTTATACCACAACTTCAGTCTTATAGTAGGTTCGTAGCCAATGATGGCCATGGGGAATGGGAGGGCTGACCTGCTAAGAAGGTTCTCCCTCCCTTAAATTAACAATCACGCTTCAGTCAATGAACTTGCGAAGTGGCACGGTGTGGTCATATGTCGTGAAGAGCAGTGCAGCCTTCAAATAGAAAGTGAGTAAAATTTACTCACGGTTAGCATTCCAGGGTTAAAAGTGATTCTGCCACGTGTTTTCACCTAAGCTGTAAGTACCTTAGGCCTATACAATATATATATACGGCATATCGCTATAGTGTGTGTCAGCACGATACAAAAATTCATTGGTTTCAGATTCAATCCTACAGGAAAAGACTAGAACTATTGCGACACAAATAATCTTCTTGTTTTATGGAAAGTCAACAAGAAAGAAATGTGGATGAAATATTCAATAATGGAAAAATGAGTTTTGAATTTTAACACCAGAATGTAGAAAAAAGGGCGCCTTATTTGCACACATTTGAACAAAGGAACTGCTCATCGGATATTTAAACTAAGTCATGTGAAATTGTTGTTTTTACGAATACAAATATCGCATGGCTGTTTTGAATAATAGATAGATATTATATGCCATCAATCTTGATGAGGGAAATAAGAATGGAAAATAATGGATAAAGAGTTTATCTCTTTAATTAACTAGCTGATTCGACACTCGATGCAGTCCAAAAAATACCAGATTTTTATAAAAAGGTACCAAGAGTTACCAAATCTAAAAATATAAAATCAAATAAATTCTAAAATATAGGTATAGTTATATATTTATTGTAAACGCAAATAACATAAAATCTTACAGTTTCAAATAAAGTAAAAAAGTATTCAACATGTATATTATATACATATTCTTTTAGAAACTGTCTTCTAATACTCCAGTATATACCTCTAGTTTCTACACTTCTTCATAGTGCAGTCTTTCCTTGCCATACAGATTCTTCAGTTTTTCCACGCACTAATTTTTTGGGTGTCATAATACTATCAATAGCTTTAAGATATATCTGTCGGTGTTTTGTTTGTTTTAATTAAATTGAGGTCTGAGAAATTTCTTTCAACTTCAGCCAAACTACACTCAAACTCAATAAGTCAAACCAGATCATTAAAAGCATATTCATTTAACGCATTTCGAATGCTCTTAACTTCACTCCAAAATCTTTTTATTGTTTCTTTGTTATTGTCATAAAAATGAATTGATTTTGTGATTTGGATTTAACTAGGGGTCCATAGTGATCTATGTGTATGGTGTCAAAAGGGGACTGAACCCTTATCTATATCCTGTAGAGGATCGAGACGTTTCAAATCGATTGGGTTATATGCAAGACATTTCAAACAATTTGCAATATACTCTTTAACATGATCATTGATATTTGGAAACCAATAGGCTTGCTTAATCAAATCGATCGTTTTACTAACTCCAACATGAACGATATTATCATGGCATGATCTATCTGCATTGCTTCTCATTCCTTCTGGGACATAAAACAATAATTTATCCTTGCTTTTCCTATATAACAATCCGTTTCGACATTCCCATAATGAACTTTTTTTCTCAGCCAATTCTTCCTTAATTTTCATGACAGATTCATCTTTCGACTGAAGGCTAACCAAGGACTTTTCAAAACTATCCTCCGAAATCGACAGAATCATGAGTCGCGATAAAGCGTCAACATGCTGCATTCGGTTCCCGTCTCTATGTACAATTTCGAAGTTATAATTTTGCAATTCTAAAGCCCATCTACTAATTCTACTATATCCTTTTTATTTAACGTGAGTTTGAGCGAATTGCAGTCTGTTATAATACGAAATGCTATACCTTGCAAATAGACATGAAAACGTTTTAAGGAGTAAATGATTGCTAACATCTCTCATTCAAAACTATGATATCGGGTACTCTACTTCTGTTGTCCGTTTACTAAAAAACATGATGGGGTGAAATTGTCCATCATCTTGTTTTTGCAATAGTACACTACCATATCCTGAGCTAGAAGCATCACAGTGAAGCTCAGTTTATGCGAGAGGGGAATATATGCATAACACCGGGGAAGAAACAAGTTTCTGCTTCAAAATCTCGAAAGTTCGTACTTGGTCTTCGTTAAATACAAATTCTGAGTTCCTTTTCAATAGGTCCTGTAAAGGTTTTGCCACTTTCGTGAAATTTATTATAAATTTCCGAAAATATCCCACTAAACCTAAAATGCGTTGTACCATAGATGGCACAAGAACTAGATGTCGCGTGAAAAGGGTAGTGCATTCTGGAATGGGCCACACACGGTTTAGAGAATGCCGAGAGCAAATGTTTTTTTTAACAACAGTTTTGTATTCGTTTGATCGACCTCCTCAACACTTCAGATACGATAAAATATGAATCATTCGACTTACACATCAATTCAAATGTTGTGGTCCATTCCGGAATGGACCACCCAGCCATATAAATTTTGTATACTTTTTTGGTACTGCATGCGACATCTAGTTCTTGTGCCATCTATGGTTGTACTTATCTTATATTCCTTGGTAATGGGTAACTTTTTATAGCATCAATGTGTGCCATGCTGGGACGATTACCTTGACTTGATACCTCATATCCCAGGTACGTGATCGCTTTCATAAGAAAATGACATTTACTCAATTTTAATTCTAAACAGTTTTTTCTTAAGAGATCAAAAACTTCCTTTAATATTTTCAAATGGTTATCAATATTTTCTGAGGCTACTAGAATGTCATCTAAATAAATGAGAACTTCGCCCCTCTTCAGTAAATTAGAAAACACCTCATTAAAGCATCTTTGACAATTTGAAGGGCCATTACAAAAGCCAAAAGGCATCTTATTGTATTCATATTGACCATTTTTGGTCACAAAAGCAGTAAATTTTTTCGAATCGGTCGAAAGTTTAAAGGCACTTTCACATCAAACACAAGAATCGAAAAGATGTAAACCGAAAAACTCAATTTATTTCACTTTAAAACAAGATTTTTGCTCCAATGATTAATAAAATCATGGGAAATAGGATAAACTAATAAATTTACTAATAAAATAGTATATTTATCTTAGAATTTTTAAGAAAACACAACTTTTATGATTTATCGGACGAATTTTTCCGTCGAAAAAGTTTTTCGGCCGATAAAACATAAACGTTGTGTTTTTCTTCAAAATCTGAAATAAATATAACTATTTGCTCAGTAAAATTTTATTAATCATTGGAACAAAAATCTTGTTTTAAAGTGGAATAAATTGAGTTTTTCGGTATACATTTTTCTGTTCTTGTTTTTGGTGTGAAAGTGCCTTAACTTGATGAAAACCATGTTTCAAATCCAGCGCACTAAAAACTTTCTTATTCCTTAATTTATCAAGGTGATCTTCAATAAGGGGCAGCGGGTACCTATCCTTTACCGTAATTTTGTTTAACTCTCGGTAATCTATACAGAGACGTAAGGAACTATCTTTTTTTCGGAACTAAAGCAACGCGAGAGGCATACGGCGAGTTACTATTCTGAATAATATTCTGTTTCAATAAATCCTCAATAATAGAATTTACTTGCTTCTGTTCATAATATGACAATCTGCGCGGAGTAAAATAAAATGGCTGTTGCGACGTCACATCAATTTTCATTTCATAATGAGTCACTGGCTTATTATATCTAGCACCATATAAGTAAAAATTTTTAAAGATATCCACAAATTATGATTTACTCACAGTATCCACTGGTCCTACCTCTACTTCATCCAAAAGTTTTTCATCTTCACTTATATATTCTATTCTGTAAAGAGCAGCTATGAAATGATCTTTCTCCTCCAATGGTGCATCACGATGTATTTCAAGCTTATCGTTAAATATAAATGTCGTGTTTGGATATGTTATGACATCTCTACCAAGTAAACAATTGTTCCACATTGCATTGTCAGGTACGATCTTAAATTCTACATCAAACACTATATTTGTTATTACAATTCTAGCTTGAATAATTCCAATTATCTGCAAAGGAGAGTTATTTATTCCACAGAACTGTTTAGGAGGATAATATTCATAATTAATTGTAATAGGTAAGGATTTAATTATTTTAGCTTTAATTAAAGAAATAGGACTACCTGTATCTAACAAACTATCAAATTCAAAATAAGAATTATTACCTAAATCCATTTTGGTTTTTACCAGATATCCATCAGGGCAATGATTGACCACGTTAATGTTCTTTCTTCTATGGCGATACGGGCACTTCACAGCAAGATGATCCATTGATCCGCACTCATAGCACGAGCCGCGTGCTCTCTTCGGTTTTGGGCAATTTGATGCTTTATGGCCTGCCTGGTTACAATTGAAACAAACAATTACCTTCTCATTTTTTACAGATTTTTCTTTGTTGGATGTATGATGATACGCGACCTGCATTTTCTTAGATCTGCGAGGTTTAAAAATTTTCCTAAATGCCTCCAGCATGTCACTGGGTGAGTTAAATTGTTGCAAACGCGATTGAAGTTGTATATCACTGTCCTCCACACCCTCAATAAGATATGCGATCATTTCCTCTTCGCTGATATTTAATTTATTTCCCAGAATAATTTTCGAAAAATAATTCTCGCTAAAAAGCTCATTGTCTTGCCATATACGAGCCTCAAATTGTTTCCGAATTTCCATCCTACTTTCTCGGAATTTAAACATAGATTCCAAAGATTTTAATAATTCACTCAAGGCTAATTCGTAGTGTTCTGGCTTGAACTGTAACCACTGCAAAGCTTTCCCCTTTAGTTTTGACGTTACTGCCAGATGCATGTTCGTCTCACTCACACAATACATTTTTTGAATAGCTTGGATTTGCTCTAGGCAGGTATTTAAATTAGTCGAATCACCACTAAATTCTGGTACAATTTCACGAAGAACCGCTATATTAACTGGTGAAGATAACTGTTCACCCGTTTTTGATGTATTTGCAATCTCCTTTTCCGCTTTAAGAATTCTGTTTTCCAGCTCAAGCAATTTCAACTGTTGCCGCGACTCATCTAAATTATGCAAATTCCCTGAATTAGCAGTACTTTTCTCTGGTTGCTGCGTTTCTTTTTCTGGGGACTTGCCTTGAACATTTATTGCTGAATACAGATTTTCTGCATCTTCCTCATCGGTAGACATTTCTGCACTCCACGATTCACATAAACGCCGAAATAATTCAGTTTTTGCACCTTTCTGCGATAAATTCCTTTTGCCCAATTCCTTTCTTAGGAATCTTACGGTAACTAATCGTTCATTGAGAGCAAAGCACTTACTCATAACAGTTAATAAAATTGCGTAATTTTCATAATAACTTCCATATTACACTTCACGATATGTTGTTAGATATAATACTCAAAGCACAAATTAAATTGCGTGACGATGGTTTATTGAATATCCCACTTCTGAGAAGTTGTAGAGTATTGCTGCAGAGCTTTAGTTGAGGTGAAAAGGAATTTATTGGATTAAACACTTGGCCTCGTTGACTGGCTGTCACAGAATGCTTTTTATTTTCTAATATGACACTGGCTATAGAGACTAGGTGGTACCAACTTAATATTTGCTATGCTACGTTTATACATATTCAAGATAAGAATTTACAGATACTACAATACTTATATCATTTATGTAATTTATCTCCATAAAATTGCATAAAATAGTTTTGAAATCAGACTACGCCTCATCGTACAAAAATGGCAAACGGGCGTGCGTCGATTGGACCTCATATTGGAAGTTCATATTATTTATAATTCTTAGAATAGGAAAGAAAATATATTTTGGCGCTAGTCTTATGCAAATCTTCCGCTAGTATATTTAATATTTTCGTCGTAGAAATGTTGAGTGACACTCGGGGAAGGGCAAAATACAATTTTGGAACAAGAAGTACCAAAGCACCAATTTTTGAAGATTTTGTGGGCAAAGTACCAAATTTGGTACTTTTGTATCAAAGTGGTAACCCTGTTCACTAGTTTTCAAAATAGACCAAATAATTGCCCATGTAGGTTCATATGTAAGCGTACATATTTTGGAAACTACTAAGTATTTTGCAGAAATTTATATAAACAGCAGTTCACCTTTTGGACTGCGCAGCAAAAACTGCACTGTGTAACCGCGAATTTTTTGAGTTCATTACAGTAGGACCCAGAGGAGAGGTTTTTGTAATACGTTTACCACGTATCAGACGATCAATACAGCAATAAATATTTATCCTTCAGCTTATATTTAGAATTAACGGATGAAGGAGTTATACATATACCTACGCTCATGTTAACATTCTGTCTGGATCCGCTCGTGGCGCTTTTAAGGTTGAATGGCAGAAAATAAAGCTCTCGATTTCGAGCTTGCAAAATTTTGACTGTGTAGTAGTAGCGTGAGCTTTCATTCTAATCCGATTAGAAATGCCTACCAATAATGCCTAAAAAGCACTATTCAAAATTATGCACATGCAATCATACATAAAAAATTATTTGTGCACAGTAGTTTCGAGACAGTTGCTGTACAGATATCTGTAATTTTTAACGGATATATGTTTCCCAAAATATAGAAAAAAACTGATCCATGCTTGTAAAGCTTTTATTTACATGATTTAGTACAAAAAATAAACAAAATGTATCCTTCAACAAATTAATAAAATAAAAATATTTCTAACAAAATTATTTGTGCACACATAAAAAACTATTTAAACAGCTTTATAAATATTTTAAAATTATACAGGGTGTCCCGTATGTGGTGTTACACCTGAAGGTAAACAATTGTATGGGTGGGGGAGGGAGATCCTAACGGTTTTCGAGATAATGGGACTTTAAAATATTTGGGAATGATTTTTTAGATTACCCTGTACTTCTTAACGTTACGTCCTATGATGATGATTTAAAATTTATTAGATTTACAACCGTCTAACCTTTCCAATGACTTACAATTTTTTCCCTCCTCCTCTTCGTTTTGAAGTTATGGCTCAACAAAGTTGAAATTCCGGAATCTTAATTCGGCTTTTTGGTGTTCCGTACCCAAAGGGTAAAAACGGGAACTGTATTACTAAGCCTCCGATGTCCGTTCGTTCTTCACCGGGCTGTATTTCATGAACCGTAATAGGTAGACAGTTGAAATTTTCACAGAATGTGTATTTCTATTACCGTTATAACAACAAATAATAAAAATAAAATTAAAAATTAAACGGGCCCCATAGAAGAAACGTGTTTTTGAGCGAATGCATAGTGTTAAATTTTCTACGATGGTACGGAACCCCTCGTGTGCGAGTCCGACTCGCACTTGTTCGGTTTTTATTTTTAATTACCTACTATTATTATCAAAAAAACAACCCCCAATTTTTCGTATTAGATTTAAAAGCCCGATAGCGTGGCTACTTTGTACCCAAATGTAGTCCTTTCTGTACATAAAAGATTAATTGGATCTGATTACACTAACAACGATTTGAAAGTTGTTGGTGCTTTGAAATGGTTGCATATTTCTCGACTCCATCCTGACACTTCTGAAGAATCTTTGATTGGTTTTTGCGCTCATCGGCTAAAGGTTACTGTTGATCACTTAACTTGTAACTATCTTACTAAACTAACTTACTAAAAAAGATGTCGACATCAATACTCTAAAGTACGTTACGTTTAAACTTGGGGTACCACAACATCTTGCAGACGATTTACTATGTTCTTCTTTCAGCTGGAGTTACGATTCGGTCATTCAAGTCATTTAAAAAAAACGACGAAAAAACACAAAATGCTATACTCCCCAACTAATACAGCTTGGTGTGTCGTCATTATCGGTGCTATCAGACAAAACGAGTCTGTCTATTTACTATTGTAATGTTGGTGGAATGCGTACTAAATTACAGTACACCCCGGATAACCTCTTTAAAATTGTTACTCTTTTAATGCACTTAAAAGGGGAGGTTACTTATCCGAGCCCGCTTATCTGCCTGTTTTCAGGTATTTAACCGAACCCGCTTATCTGCTCGTTTTGAGGTACTAAGCCGTACCAAATATCTTCCCATTTTCAGATACTTATTCGATTTATTTTAATATGCTCAGCATGAATACATAATTGAAACATTTTAAATTTAAATAAATGCAAATAATAATTTTCCTTTTCATACGTTTATAACGCAGAGTATATTATTGCTCCAAAATGGATGTGATACTCAACTATTATACTAGAGCGATGAACAGAAAATTTTCTTCTCTTGCAGAAAAAGAAATAATTGAAGTTTCTCCAGTTTTGTTTCTGCAACTTACACATGAGCACTTCATAGCTTGCAGTTTTAGAAGGTTTTGCTCCTGGCATATTTCATATGCATCTTTAAAACCAAGGCATGTTGATGCATTTACTGTACTTTAATAATTGAAACAAATGTTGATAATTTTAACTTTATTAATATGTAGCACATAATTTCATATTTACTGCTATAAAACAAAACAGAAACAAACACAAACAGAAATATAGAAAATAATTAACAGAAACAAGGTTCAATTAGAAGCAAAAGTAAACATTGCACGTATCCATGAAATAACTACATATAATAATAAGCAAAACGCAGCTAATATTACATTATTAAATGTAACAAATAACCATTAAATAAATTAAGAGAAGTAATCGGTAATCTTTTTTTGGTTCACAGTTTTTATTTCCGTTTTGATGACCTTTTCTTCTAAATTTTCAATGTCTTCGCTTCCCATATTTTTATATTACAAAAATTTACGTAGAATGTCTAACGCGAATATTGCATCTTTAAAACTAGGAATGGCAGATGCTTCTTAATTTGCTATCTCGATTTCTTCGTCTTGCTCTGAGATTACTTCCGTTTCATGGATTTCTTGCAGCACCTCCTTATTTCATTATCCGTTAGTAACCCGTAGCATTCAACACTCGCATCACACGAGACATAATCATTAAAATCCGCCAAAGTCAAAGCCACATCTACAAAAGGAATATTTTCTATTTCTTGCACCTCCCCATTTTGTTTGGTTGAAGAAAATCCAGCCTATTAAAAAAAAACTTAATATATTAGGTATTAATTCAATACATTGATGGACCTTCCGAAAGCAGTTTCCAATTGTTTCACCTTTAACAAGCCACCAAGCTCTTTTAACATAATATAGCACATCCAAAATATTTATTGATTTTACAAATTCTTGCAAGTTTAATCCTTTCTCTAAAACAATCAGTTGTTTTCTGATAATTATTTGCCGATAATAAGTTTTGAAACAATGTATATTCCCTTGATCAAGTGGCTGGATTAATGCCGTTGTATTTATAGGTAGAAATTGAACACAAATATTCTGCAGATCAACTGTAACTTTATGGCAACCAGCGTTATCTATAAATAAAACAACTTTTCGTTTTTCTTTAATCATTTCTTCATCAAATTTGCCTAGAATAGAATTCCATAATGAACATGTCATCCAAGCATTTTTGTTTGAGTAGTATGGGACGGGAACATTTTTATCTTTAAAACAACGGGGATGTTTTGCTTATCGAATCGCCAAAACTTTCTTATAATTTCCTGTTGCATTACACAAAAATAATAAGGTAATGCTTGTAAGGCTAGCGTGCCATTTGAGGCAAAGCTTTAAAAAATAGACGACTCTCGTCTGCGTTGAACAAATTATCAATGGAATAATTTGCAAGAATTGGAGATAAAATATTCTTTAGAAATTCCTCAGCACTATTATGATCACTTTCATTGCTTTCTCCATGAATTTTTTAAAATTTTATATTTTCTCTCCTTTGCCACCGCCATAACCAGCCATTGTTTGGTTGAAAATCTGAGTTTAATTTAACTGCAAGTTCTTTAGCTTTATTTAAAAGCAAAGGTCCAGTTATTATTGCGTTTTCTAAACGCACTTGATCAAACCATTTTGTTAAAGCACTTTCAACGTCTTTGTGGGTACTTTCTCGCAAACGTTTGCATTTTATATATTTTTGTTAGTTTCAACAATTGCGCGTATTTTCCTTCGCTTCTTACGATTCTGTTTACGGTTGAAATATCGCATTTATACTCCCGGGCTAATTCATTTTTAGTTTTGACGTGTTTTTGAAGTGATCCAACAATTCCATTTTTTGTTCAATTGACAACGCTGTCTTTTTGCTCATTTTTACTGCTGAAAACTTTATTTTAGAATTTAGCATCATTTCAAAACTTTATTTCTGAAATTTCTGAATTTAAAACTTACTGTTTACAGACACTACGAAAATATAAATTATAAGCCACAGAAAAACACTGCACAACGTAAGCTTTAATATAGTTGACATGATATGACAGCTGTTTCACCAACGTGAAATTAGCTACGTTTGCGTAAAGAAGTGACCTTCGGCGGGCGTTCAATATTTTAAGTATTTATGTGTTATTGATTTGCGTCCGAGGTATTTAACCGAAGTTATTTAAAGAAAATTTAAAGCAAATTATTCACGAATAGAGGGCACTCAGAAGGGTTAGGTACTTAAAAGGCAGATTTATACGTGAAATAATTGTAAATGTAAAAAATCTAATATCTTTAGGCTATAAAACAGTTTGAGCACTTAAGTCAGGTCCACTTATCCGGGTTTTACGTAAATGCTTTTTACTTGGCTGTTGTGGAAAATTATTATGATGTGATTATTCTAACAGAGACTTGGCTTCATTGTGGCATTTATTCTTCTGAACTGTTTAATGAATCTATGTATAATGTTTATCGGAAAGATCGATCTCAGCAAGACACTGGTCATAATCCGGGTGGTGGAGTATTGATTGCAGTCCGTTCGAGTTTGATCAGTAAGGAAATCAATTTATCATGTAGCATTGGTATCATAGATCAGCTTATTGTTTCCTTAAAGATGAAAGGGTAACATAATAATCACTTGTACCTTGGTGTGAGCTATATTCCACCAAAAAGCAGCATGGAACGATATAAACTGCATATTGACAATGTTTTTGCTATTTCACATTCAATTGATGGAAGTGATTCTATTTGTTACGATGGCGATTTTAATTTGAGTAATATCTCTTGGACCTGGTCGAAGAAGTTTTTTCCCTTGAATGTAACGAAAGAATTTGAGTCGTACGTAATTGAAAATCTCTTTAGCGTGAATTTATCGCAAGTATATAATGTTTTTAATTCGTTTAATAAGCTTTTGGATCTTGCTTTTGTTGATATGGAACTATGTAGTAGCGTAAAGGAAGTAGATAATCGATCAATTCTAACTGATTTCCATCATAAACCTAATTGAACTATGTTTATCTGCCTATAGTTTTGTATACTCTAGTAATACAGTAGTTAAAAATTACGATTTCTTAAATACCAACTTTAATGTTTTAAATGAATATTTTAATTCTATTGACTGGTCTGTAGTATATGTTTGTAATGATCTTTGTAAAATGTATGATCGGTTCATTGGTATTTTAATGGATGGTATCAACGCTTTGGTGCCGTCAAAAGAGAGAAAGAACACCTTACACCCTACTTGGTATAATCGTAGTTTGTTACGTCTAAGGAATGCTAAAAGTAAAGCTCATAAATCATATAAAAGAAGTGGGAGTAGTGCTGATAGAAATAATTTTTTGCGTCTACTCCGCGAATTTCAATTCTTGCATGGATTTCTGTATAAGCAATATTTATGGTACTTAGAATCCAAGATTAAAAGAAATTCTAAAGCATTCTGGACATATATAAATAATAAGCGTTCTGGTACAAGTTATCCCAACTTAAGGCATATTGGAAACAATTCCTCAAATAATGTTCAATCTATATGTAATTTGCTTGCTACTTACTTTGAATCCGTTTATAATGATTCTAATATGCCCTCATCCGGCTGTGATTACTTCTATCTCGATATCGTTGGTAGAGGAAGATGTTTGGAGAGCCCTTTCTACTTTAGTAATTTATTATTCCCACGGGCCTGACTTGATATATACTGGACTTCTGAAAATGTGTGCTTCTTCACTCTTTTTTCCTTCTGTCTTCTGGATATTTTATTGATAAATGGAAAATTTCTTTTATTACACCTGTTTTCAAAAGTGGCTCAAAACATATGAGAGACAATTATCGCCCTATTTCAAAGCTTCACCCAATTCCTAAGTTGTTAGAGTCTTTAGTTACTGAAAAAATTTATGATTCCGTAAAACTCGGAATGTGCGATGAACAACATGGTTTTGTTAAGGGAAAATCTACTAATACTAATTTAATAATCTTTTGTAATTAGGTAATCTATTCTATTGAGTCAGGTAAACAGGTTGATGTGATCTATACAGATTTCACGAAAGCCTTTGATAAGATTAATCATACACTTTTGATTAATAAACTTAGATCCACTCTTCCTTGTTGGAATCGATTGGTTCATACTTGGTTGGCCGCATACAGTTCGTGAAAATTGGTAACTGCAAGTCTCAGGCGATTCATGTGAGGTCAGGGGTACCACAAGGAAGTCATTTGGGTCCTATTCTGTTTATTCTTTTCATCAATGATATTATCTCCTGTTTTTCATTTGCTAACTCCCTTCTTTTTGCAGATGATTTAAAGCTTTGTATGACTATTAATATCTTTAGTAATTGCATGGAGCTTCAACAGGATTTGAATAGTCTAGAATCCTGGTGTGTGGCAAATTCGTTCGAACTAAATGCCTCTAAATGCAAAGCTATGTCATTTTACCATTTAGTTCATCACATAACCTTCTGTTATAGTGTCCGAAATGTTATTCTTGACAGACCTTCAAGTACAACTGATCTAGGTGTAATATTTGATAAGAAGATAACGTTTAAAGAGCATATCGATTATGTTACATCTAAAGCTTTTCAATTGCTAGGATTTTTAAAGAGGCCGACAGGTGAATTTAAAGATCCCTTAACATTAAAATCACTATATTTTTCATTAGTACGGTCCGTTTTAGAATACGGATCCGTTGTATGGATGCCTACTCAATTAACTCATATTAGACATATTGAGCGGATTCAAAGATAATTACACGATTTGCTGTGTCAAACTAAATTGGGATCTTACGTTGGATTATAAATCACGTTATATTTTATTAGGATTTCAGTCCTTACAGTCTAGAAGAGTTATAAGTTCAATAATGCTGGTCAATGATGTCCTTAGTTGTAGGATTTAATGCCTCAAAGATATATTCGTCCTCGAAGTTTATTGGTTGTACCCTTTCATAGATCGAACTTTGGATATGTGAACCTATCACATATTCTATTTCCAACTTCAACTTGGTTGATTCATTATATGATTTTAATATATCTAGAGAGAGATTTAAGATAATTATTTTGGAATTTTTCCGCTTAAGCTTTATAGGTTTGTAATATAGTTCAGTTTTTAAATAACTTTTGATTTGTTTTGATGAATTCAGTATTATATACATACTTATATTTGTATAAATTCTTGTAATCTGTAGGATTTACTCCGTAGAATGAATTAAACGAAAAAATGAAAATGAAAATGAAATTTTGTCAATCAACCAGGAATCGAAATGTGCCATCATGCCACGGTTTGGCAGAGCCCTCTTTGAGGATTTTTACTATATATAAATATGTTCAGATCTTTTGTTTATGGAATAACTTAGCGGCTAATATTCAATACGCCGCCTGGTTGTGTTACCTCATAATTTTTACACTCTATATGAAATCAGAAGGTATACTAAGATTATCATTCCGTTTGGAACGCATAAAAATAATAATGGCAGAACAGAATGGATTGGACACTCACGCATAATATTAAAAGTTATTTTGATTTTTGCATGTCGGTCTGTCCGTCCGTTCGTCCGTCCGTCTGTCTATCCGTCTATCCTGCCGTCTGTCCGTACACACGATAACCCGTGAACGCGTCCACTTGGAATGCTGAGCTTATGACTTTCTAAAAAAAAGTAGGGTTGCTCTTGCCAAAAAATGACTAATTAAAATATATTTGAACAGTGCCTGAGAGCACGTCAACTTAGAGAGCTGAATTTTGGTATATGGTGTGTTCATAGCAATAGTAAACAAATTTCAAAAATGGACCAAATATGGCAACCCCCCTTGCTGCTGCCATATAAAAATTTAGGATTTTTACGTATACTTGCATAGATGTGTGACCATCCGAAATTACATACGGGTATCTAGGTATCTAGGTTTCATAAGAATTGGTCTTACAATTAGACTAATTCTAGCCTTCTCACTTATTCTATCTAGGCCACTGCCTAGTGGCCTAAGCTCCCTGAACGCTGACCACAATTTCGATATTTGGTTCTGTGGTTGTTTTATTGCTTCTTTAAAAACTTGACAATATATTTTTTATTATTATTACTTTAATTGTTATTATTTTTAACTAGTTTTTAATTACTATCTTTCTTTCATGGGTCCGTAGGATCTCGCAAGAGTTCCTTTTTGGGGTCCTGGGCTTTGAATATAATCTAGGAATCTTTTACAGGAAGTTCTAGTAGGCTCTATTGCAGAGAGCTCAGTCTCATTCTTGTCCTTCATTTGCAACCATTGAGCCATCCCACACGAATATTCTTGACGCAGTATGCAAATCGGTTTTTTTAGGAAAGAGGTGAAAAGACGCAAGGAGGTATCTCCGGTTTGCATACTGCATCAAGAATACTCGTGTGGGAAGGTCCATTGAACAATTTGTATATATTTGGCATCTTCTAAGCAACTTGCGATGTATTCATTTATAGGTCGCAAATGTAGGGATATTATGCTTACGACTATTTAGAAACTCTTTACATACATTGAGGATGTGTTCTAATACTGTTTTTGCTCCAGATTTTATATGCAGAATAATAAATGCAACGATATATCGCTACTTCAGAAAATGCATATTCATATTTTGCATCCATATTCGAAATTGTAATAATACAATGAAATGACTCAGTTTGTTTGTACTTTCAGACAGTATCTGTGACCGTATCAGTATTGACACTAACGTTTATATCGATCGACCGATGGTATGCGATTTGCTTTCCACTTCGATATCGAACAAAAATTAGCCGCGCGATAGCATCTGTGGCCGTCATCTGGATTGTTGCACTTTTGTCTGGTAAGCATGATATCTATTTGGATTTAATCCAATTACATTGTTATCCTTTTTGTCTTTTTTATACTTTTATTAAATAGTTTAAATCCTTTGCACCTCGTAGTGACATTTCTCTTTCTTTTCATGTAGATATGCCTGAATTTCTGGTGCTAACAACGAAGAAGAAACCCCTACGTTTTGGAATCGGCTTGTTCACTCAGTGCCAGACGACCTGGGATAAAGAGACCGAGAAGAATTTCTACATTGCTCGCTTTATGATGCTCTACACGTAAGTTATATTATGTGTATAAACTTTTGTTGTATATTTTTCGTTAATGTAAAATTGTGTTTATGCATAAATGTGCATGACACCGGAAATGGAGAAATCTGGTCAAGAAAGCTGTAAACTGGCACTATTTCTGCTCCTGAAGGGAAAGTTTTGTACATTAGAGAAGAACAGTTGATAAAGTGCCCATAGTACTCCCTGGGGAAGGAGCATAATATTACAGAGGACATTCTTCTAACGATTCAGTCGTCCTTAAGATGTGTTTTTATTTTTCTTACTTTTGCATGGTGGAACGGTTTCATTTTGTACATTATCCATGTTATTTATTAGAATTGTGTCCTTGACGTAACTTAAGGAGTTCTGGACGATTTCCTAATTTTGTCTAACTTTTTCTAGGCTCTTAAGTGGATGTATAATTTACACCAGGGGACTGTTTGCCTGACGTTTGATAGATTCACGTTAAAAGATTCCAGTCCTCACTGTCAAACTCTTAACTATTTTTAGAGTTTCGGAGCCAGATATGAGTAAACGCTAGATGATGATATCTGATATTTTGACAAGGAGAAAATTGATTAGTTTTAATGTAACATTGAAGAAAGGCTTGTGATAGCGGGTCGTCTTTTTTTTTGTTTTAAAATTTAAGAATATTTTGTGAAACAAGCTGTGTAAAAGCCATAAGAACGCAACGACAGGTTATATCGAGATAAATGTACAATGAAAATCATAGCTGTTGTAGCTTTGTAGCTTATACATAACGTAGGAGGGTCATGATCTCGCATATAAATTTCGTTGTTAGTAATTTGAATTGCTGGAGTTACATTAATGTATACCAGAATTAGATTTCAGATTTTGTGGGATTGTATTCAAAAAAATATCATGTTTGGCAGTTAGCCAGATTTCAGAAATTGCATCAATTATTCGTATAAGATTACGGATTAGCTATAGAATAAGCGACATGATTTTGTCCACCTATTACCTAGAAGCAATAACCGAACTTAGACTAGACTTTAGTCTATAGTTCAACTTTTTGTACCTACAAAGTATTGTTTTTTGCAATCTTTAAATTTCTGTGGGATACATATGGTGCGAAATAGTAACAGAACGATAGATTTATATTATGGTGTAAGCCTTCCAATATTCGATGCACACTTTATTTGCTGGTCTACGAATATCCTTTTAAAAAATGGGTATTCGAACCAGTGTTTTTACGGCATAATGTCTGTGAGTTTTATAACTTTTCTTGTTCTCCCTAAATTCCTTCTGCACTTTGAGTTAACCAACTCCACTTTGAATTCTTTTAATCAAAATGCGCTCAATTACTTTTGAAGAATTTATGTGCTACAGATCGGCAGATCACAGGAATACAGGGTGTTTTCGCCTAGGTCGTCAATAGAGCAGGCGGTGATTACTCTTCTGTAATAAAACAATTATATTAAACGTTTGACAACATTTAACTGCTATTTTCAAATAACTTTGAAAACGGAGACAATCGAAATATTTAATATTTTGCCCCAGTCCCATCCGCGTGAAATGCTTAGCAACTTCCGTCATCAAGAACCCTGAACGATCTCTTGATAACAGTGATCAGAGTCGACCCTGCAAGAGTTCAAAAAAATGCTTTCTGCAAAATTATAATAATAAAACATTTTTCATTTTTATCAAAATTCCATGCGTAACAATGCTTCGGCAGCTTCTACTTCTATTCCACTTATTTTCGAGGCTTAGAAGTCTTCGTTTTAAAATTGTCGGCAGCGAAGGAAACATATCACTTAAGTTGAATGGTATCTTTTGCGCTTTGTTCAGAGCCTTCATTTCCTCCTTCAAATATAAGATTTCTCACTATATCACGTACAGAAAGATATTGGGTTCGAAGCACTGGGTTTTTTTTAGACTGGTGAAGCACAGCAGCGTTTGGATAGCATATAGATCTTGAAAGCTTGTGTTACCCGCCAATATTTCAGCTGTCTTGCCATGCTCTGTACCACAATCTTGTTGAGGCTATTAACAAAAGCACTGAAATATTTATTAATAATAATTCAACTATACATTAATCACCTTTTCCACTCTTCAGAAAATCGTCATCCATTTTCAACTAACTCTGAAAACAAAATGACAGTACAACTCAAGCTGAAGAATTGTTTCGGAAATGCCTTCAAAATTTAAATAGATATCAGTGAAAAATCCGAATTCACACTTTTTGAAGACTCTTTGTGAATTTTAATAGTTTTCTGAATATCCTGAAAAGTGGGGATTTATTTTTTGCTCTGGCTCTTTCACACACTTTCCGATTTTGTTCTTACCATTCCGAAGTGCCGAATTTGGTATACTGGGATGAAATGCATTAAGCCTGATTCAGATTGCTCGACAGCGACAGCAACAGCGGCAGCGGCAGCAACGCAAATAACCGTTTTGCTGTCGAGTGTATTAGATTGCACTACAGCAGCACAAGGCAGCAACCAGAATTTCTGACTATGCGATGACAGCATCTCCACGCTGCCTATGGAGACTCGGCAGCACGACGTTTATGCTGCTTTCTCTCAATCAGCTGATCGCTCTCAACCAATGAAAACGATTTGCTGTCGCTGTCGCTGCCGCTCCCGTGCCAATCTAATTCAGGCTTTAGATAATGTCGAGTGTATTTTTGCTATATTAAGGGTAGGTTGCATTGGATTATAGACTTTGATTAGTTTGTCAGTTTAGTTCATATGCTTTTTGAGCTAACTATTTCTGCTGTTATATATATTCAATTCATCTCACAGCTTTAGTTTCCGCTAACTTATTAACAGTCCATTTAATTGGTTAACATGTATAAGTATTACGACCTATAAGAACTTTCTTAGGAAGTAGTAGAAGTTTTTAAAATTCACTCTCTATCTAATTGATGAGGCCATGAATCACTTTTATACTAACTTTGAAGACAAGTAATCCTCGAGGGATTCTAGATTTGGTGAAATGAGTACACTAGGTGTGTTGTAGTTCCAACGACTCATGGCTTAAGTATTATTGTAACAAGTAGTATGACATCAGCATGTGGCAGTTTAGTGGTAAAAATGTTACAATTATGGAACACCCTTGTTTCCGTACTTGTTACAGAATAAAAGTAATACACTCGTTCTAGGTTTAATTAAATAAAACATACTGATTATGACACCAATTAAATACATACAATCATTCATAAAATTATTTGTGCACAGTATTTTGGCGACTATATCTATCTGTAACTTTTAACGGATATGTGTTTCCCAACAAATAAAAATAATCCATGCTTGTAAAGCTTTTATTTACATGATTCATTCAGTACAAAACAAACATAAGTTATCTTTAAACAAATAAAATAGAACAAAAATATTTCTCACAATATTATTTATGCCTCCAATTCAGTAACGTTGGTTAAACTTTGTTGTTAAGGCAAAATATAAAAAAAAATCAAAGAAATCGTGAATTAATTATTTGTTGAAGTCAGGAAAGTCATTTATCAAGATTACCAGAACGGACTTTGTGTTAAGGACATGTCACATAAATACAAGTGCGCATATTAGGTACCTATCAGATAAGAAAAGAGTGAATAAAGAGTTGAGAAACACCAGCGGGACCGGCAGAGGACAAAAGCGTGCAAAAACAACAAAAAAGAATACATATCTTCTTTGTTAGGATAGAGATAGTAATTTCAGCGAAAAATAAAACTGAAAAATAAAAGTTTGCTTTTGAACATCTGCCTAAACATTTAGAAGAAATTTTTGTAATCTGTCACGAGACTACATGTTCTTTAGATGAAAATTATTGTTGGAAATATTACGGAAAACACGGCGCCATAAATCAGGAAAGTTAATGATATGCGTCTCTGTAGCTATTATGCAGATGTTGGTCCACTTGTTAGACTTCCTGAAAAGGTCAGCTATAACACTTACTTAGAATTACCTATTAAATGAAATTGTTTTGTTTGCAGGTTCGCCCTTAATTTAAGCAGAATAATTAAAAAGCTCTTGAAGAATATTGGTCAAATGTTAGCTCGGATTTAAATATTATAGAAAATCTGTGGCATAACTTTAATTACATATAGTATACCTTTAAAGCAGGGGAAATCAAAGCTGTAGTATTTGAAAAGAAGGCAATAATAAAGAAAGCACGGCGGTGTACTCGTTTAATTCAAATTATCGCGTATCTACATTTACATTACTTAACTTAAGCTAGGTCATATAAAAAGCTATTACGGAGTGACGTTTCGACGTCAATGGTGGCCAACTGCAGAGAAGGCGATGCAATGTCACCAGGGTTAAGTTCAACTGCCTAGCTAAGCGTCCGTTTTATGACAGTACTGCCAGATATATCATCTTCCTCCCATACCAGTTTTGAAATTCAAAGCGATCAACAGGCCTGCGATCTGGAATAGAACGTCTAAACGGCGTTAAGGCGACCTCCTGCTTCGAACTAACATTAGGTGGGGGAGTGTTGAAGCTTCCCACCTCCGGATCAGAATTTGATATCTTCCTGCTGTTGAGTTGGCATAGTCGGGCTTGTTCTCGGTGATACCCGGCTGGGTATCGGTATCCTGTCCTGTGAAGTGCTGGATATTGGTTACGGTAACAGGCTCTGAGAAAAACTAGGAAACCAATTATTAGTATTTTTTGAAATTATACTTGGCTCGGTCCTCGCTTTTGACAAGGTACATCGTTCGACCAATTCGATGGGCTGCTAACCGCCGTGGACCTCTAGAGAAATTCTTTATGAAGACTGGCTTGTTCTCGATGAAGTATTTCTTCGGCAACTCAAGAGGTGTTCCTTTCGGCAGGTGCTTAGTGGGCAGCAGTAAGGATAACAATATCTTTGGCTGGCGTTCATGCAGGATTTCCGCTGGTGATTTGCCGGCTGACGATGAGGGTGTTGAACGAAAAGAAATCAGAAACTTGATGATGGCCTTCTCCAAGTTTTACGCAACGCCGATTTAATGTGTCAGAACCTTTCTGCTTCTCCATTTGAGGCTGGATGGAACGGGGCTGTGGTAAGGTGCGTAATGCCACTCTGCTTGAAATATTTTTGGCATTGCGCTGATTTCGTTATCTGTGATAATGGTGTCTGGCAGGCCTTCTAGTGCGAAAATGTTCTGTAGTGCATTTATAGTTGCTGTTAATGTCGCCGAGCCCATTCGTACCACAACAGGGAATTTTGAGTAGGCGTCAATGCAGATGAACCACATGCTGTTCTGAAAAAGACCTTCAGAGTTCAAATCTATCCTGTCCAAAGGCTTTGAGGGATACTGTCACGTTGAGAACTCCTGATGTGGATTTGAGCTAGATTGCTGGCAAAGCTCATATTGTTGAATTTATCTCTCGATGTATATGTTGATGTGGGGCCACCAACAATAATGTCGTGCTATTTGCTTTGTTCTTGTAATGCCCTAGTGTCCTTCGTGAAATAATTCCAGGACTTTTTCCCTTACCTCAAACGGTACCACCACTCGTGCTTGGTCTGTTTGCAATAATATGAAACTTCGTTGTATACTGAGTGCGAATCGCCTGCTGTAGTTGCAAGTCGATATTCCACTTCTTGTTTTCATGTTGTCCGGCCATCTCTTACTGGTAAAAGTGTAGACTCGATTTAAGACCACGTCGGAGCGAGTGAGCTATGCTATTAGGTGAGCATCACTTGGAAAATATTCAGAGACGTTGATGTGTAGACAAGAATGTTCAGTTGTGTCGAACACCAAATCAGGTCCTGATGGTAGGCGTGATAGAGTTTCTGCGTTAGTGTGCTTTGCTGTCGTCTTATAGGCAATTTCAAAACAAAATTATTGAATTTCTCTTAAACTTTAAATTAAATTAAGAAACGGGACACCTTGCGAAAAGAAATGCGTGTACCAAGACTTAATTATTTGAAATTGGGACTAATGGACACCAGAAAATATATATTCATAATTGAAGGACAAATAATTCTTTGAAATTTCAATAATGACCGTCAGAAATAATTATTTGGGAAGATTCACCAAATAACGAATAATTATTTGATTATCAAATAACGCACGATCGAATAACAAATAATTATTTGAAACTCAAAAAATTGGCAGCAAATAACAAATTATTATTTGCGAATAACTTAAAATAAATTGATAAACAAATAAAAATTTATTCGATTTGTTAAAATTGAAAATTTATTCGCATAATGCCCAGCACTGCTTCAAGGTTACTCTCGCGTTGCCACAGCGTTGTTATAAACATTTTCATAGTACAGCGTACAATGATTTTATTTCTTCAACTTTTGATATAGCCTCGTCACGCCTAGCCTAGCCTAGCCTCGTTGTGCACGTACCTTAGGACATACTCTACTAATTGTTCAGAACCTTCCCGAAAATGCCATTCCAGAAATATCGATTCTCCGAATCTAAAGTTGTTTACTGTCTCCACCTTAAGGCTTAAACACAATTGCGACGACCGACGACAAACGACGACGAAATACCGCTGTCAAACTTCTAAAAGCACAGCGTCTTATGCGGATGCACCAAATTTCGACGAGCGACGAAGTTTTCGTCGGGATTGATCAGTTTGTAATTTTGCCGTCGTCGCTGCAGTACTACCAACAAAATTAATCGAATGAAATTGTTTTGGCATTCAGTTTTTTTCTTTTTGAGGTGGTAGCACGCCGCGGTAAATTTCAAATAATGAGCTTTGAGGAAAAATTTATTGAGGAAGTACGAAATCATAGAATAATTTATGATTTGCAATTCAGGCAAGACAAGTGGGATATGTAAAAGCGTTTAATTTAGTTAATTTCTGCATTTTCAGTTTTTTTTCCACACGTTGGTCCATTGCATTTCTTTCAATATAGTACAAAATATCCGTATTAAAAATCTCCTCTTAAAACGCTCGAAACAATTAATGAATGATATTTCAGTATCTTCTTCTTTCAGAATCGTCGCTCACCGCCTGTCGTTGCAATGTCTTCGCAATTTTTCGACTGCCTATTTCGCAGCGAATTTTCCGCTGTCGTCTGTCGCTTTGTCGTCGCAATTATGTTTAAGCCTTACGCGAAGTTTCTATTTCCAGTAGATGTCGTTTGTCTCTTTCTGTTGGACGTAACAATAACTTTTATTAGACATTTTCATCAAAATCGTTGTGATAATCGATGTACTTTCTGTAATCATAGTGATTGTATTATATGCGGGCACTTGGTGAAACACATTACACATGATGTAAGATAAAATATATTTATGTTTTACGTTATAAATTTATGTTTTACATTATCAAGGCTAATTAAATTATCAATTGTGGTTGCGCTGACTAGCTGCTCTGAGAACTAACTTTAACTATAGCAGGATCTAGTAGAGGGTTTCTGTTACTGAAATTAATAATCAATTTGGTCATTAACTAGAAAAGTACCATTCTTCTGTTACCTTCTTTCTGATTTCATAGATTTCATACTTGTTTGATATTTTTTCACCTTTTAATCAATGCACCGGTTCTATGTCGTTTAAATTAGCTGAATCGGTTTATTGGATTTACTAGAAATTATGTGTTCACAAAATCTTATCTTAAGAGATCTTTTTGTCTTCCCAGCTTGGCAATCGTTACAGTTTAGCTTATAAACTCCACTTTTATCCAATGTATCAATTTTGGCCTTTATCTTGTTATTGGTTAGAAAATTTTTATGAGTATATCTATTAGAAAAAACTGGAATCATATTAGCAATTTTCAATGTCATTTTGAATTTATTAGATAAACCTTCTATATGTGGAATTATCTTATACTATTTAGCATCTTGACTATTACTAAAGAACATCTAACTTAACAAGCAGCCTCCTCTGGCCTCTAAAAATGCGCACAAGTTGTATGCTTATTTGTTGATGCGGTCGAGGGGTGTAGATCACCGTTTCTGTTAACTCGTCGTGTACTGCTGTAGCAGCCTCACCATTATAACGTTGGGAAATTTGGGACAGACAACTTTTGTATAACGCATTGACTTTATTTGCCCAATCTGTCAATGTTTCACCGGGCATCTGATATAATACCCGGAGTTCATTTACCAAGGCTACGTAGCTTTTTGTGTTTACCAGTTTGCTATGGATCTTGGTTTCTAACTCACTGAAATTCTTAAATTGTATTCCCTCTTGGGAAGTAGCTGCTCTACCTCTAAAACGTGTGGGGAGTAGAGTTAAAAAGATTGGAATTTCTTCGGTAGTTAAGTAATTCATTACATATTTGCAACAATTGGTAAACACCTCTAATGTGAGGCTTGGGCCTATTTCCCCAGTTAAAATAGGTATAGTTACTATTGAATATTAAGTGGTTCACTTTTGAAACATCAACTTTAGCCATGTTAGCGGCTTGTGGCATTGCCTCCGGTTGTCCTCTAATTCTTCAGAACTGAAAAGGTCACCTTATGTTTCACCGTGTTTTCCTAACTCTGATAGGGATTTAGTTCATCTCCGATACACTCGACCTGAGTTAGTATAAATTTTATATTGGAAGTTGGGATAATTAATATTTGTGTGTTTGGCTTTTTCGTCTGGGTTGTATGTGTCACTGTCCCATATATGTGGAACTTAATTCAGGGGGTTAGAGATAACGCGGAAAAATATATTCAACCACAAAATACTATAGCTGAACAACACTCGTAATTCTGCAAAAATTTAGGAATGTTAAGAATAAATATTAAAAGCTAATAGTTTTCACTTTATTGTCTAATAAGGTAGAATATGCACATATTTAAGAGTGAAATTGAAATCACAAAAAATTTCCTATTGGCTAGATAAAAGTCCAAGAATATTATTTGTTTCGGCTCGTTATGCGGTATATATATGTATATATTTTTTCTTGAATGGATTTATCAAGACCATTATTCCGGCTTTCGTAATTACAGAAAAAATGTTCACATAATTTTTAATTACCTTGAGCAATGTTAGCTTATATAATTTATACATATATACATATTTTTTTTACCTGAACTGTGCCTGATTGACAATGTAAATTTATATATGTGTACGAAACAACATAAAAAGAAACACGGTAATTAAACACCTTTACGCTTATCGCAACAAAACCAATCAAAAGCACGAAAAAATATTTTAAACATATTTTTTTTTTGTAATGTGACTACAAAAAGTAAATTTCTCTACATTTTGTCCCTTTTTCATTTCTTAATTAAAAGTTTACGTTTTCCATTTTTTTGTTGTCTGAAAATTTACAGAAATATATAATTCACCATGCTAAATTTTAATTATTATTTTTATTTCTCTGTTATTGGTCGTTTGCAATAAAATTTTTCTTCCAAACCTCTTGTTTGAATCCAATTTTACATAGAATCTAGTATACACTTGATTTTTTTTTCTTGATGGTTTTTTCTGTTAAAACTCTTTCTGCTTTCATTTTACCCCATCTGGTCGGTATACGGGAAGAATAATACTTGGAACGCGAATCTATTCATGTTGTTTTTTACTGCTCTCTTTAGTCTCGTACTTGTTGTAGATAAGTTTCTGGGCAGATAGAATAGCACCCCAAAGTCAGACTCAACTCCGGGTTTAAGGATTGAGGTTTCTTGTTCACTGTTCAATCGTACCGGCTGCGCCAAATATTATTGTGCTCTCCAAATGAATATTACAATCAGCAAGTATCGGGTCCCGTAGAACAGAACATTAAAACACTGCAATTACTTAAAATATTTTATTATTCTTCGTATATTCCTTTTATTGTCTCCGATTATTTCCCATATTTTTGTTTTCTTTTATACATTTTTTACTCTTATTATCGTTTATTATCTACCGCTTTAGAATATTAACAATATTTTGTATCTTCCGTAACTCGATCCTCTTGATCAGCCTTCCACGAGAATACTGCTGCTTTCTTAAGCCACCATGCCACCGAGTACTCTTTGTTTTCATTTATTTGTTATTTTATAAACCAGGTCACCGCTGTGACTACCCGGTAGTCACCTGCATATTTCGCAGTGACGCGCTTTCACAGCAAACCCAATAATTCAGAGTTTGTGCCACCTTTTAGGCAAAACCTGTTGGCATTTATTGCGTAAAGTCTTGCTTTTCGCTACACAACAATTACCTAGTCAAGAAGCGAGGTCAACCAATTCTTGTTTTACATATATTTTTTGATTATTTATATTCACAACAAGAATTGATTGATCTTCTATTCACAATATAATGATAATACTGCAAAGGCGATCATCTTATGAGCAATCGCGGAGCTTTCTTTTAGTTTGAAAGGATCGCACGTTATCAGCTCCATTTGGCATCCTTTCAATATAGGAATCTCATTGGAGAGGTGCTATCTTTTTTTTTTTTAGAAATGAGTAAAAGTGTAGGTCTCTTTAGCTCAGTATGATAATAAATTTAAGCTTTTATTTATAATTAATCCTAATAAGATAAAATCATTTAGATTAATGTGAGTTTTAAGTCATCATTATTGTTTTATTAAACACTCTGATATCTAAAGCAATCAAACTCAGAATGACAATAAAATAGAGCACCAATACACAACAGACCTTTTAAATCCTTAAAATTACTCCAGCAAACTTGAAATCAAAGTATAATTCTGTACTGCTTTATGGCTTTCTGAAGAGGCACAGCTTATTTTTCTGACAGGGTATTTTCTGTTGAGGAAAACATTGTATCATCTAAGGCGTCTTTTTATTATCGATTGCAATTCTAATCATATACAGATAGTGGTCAAGCGGTTAGTATGTTGCTTCTGATGGGCTTACCAAGAAGATTTTTTTTAATCGTTTTTTAGATATTTTGTTCAAGAAAGAATTTTTTGGGATTCTCCGGTATATAGCAAAAGCTAAAAAATGTTCTAATTTGTTATTTCATCACACAACTCATTAATTTTTGGTGACAAGTTTCAAGTCTTGGTTTGACTCATCAACAGGTCCCAAATAGCGAAATTGGGTGATTTGAAAAACAAATGAAAAAATGAAAAAAAGAAGAAAGAAATGAAAAGTTTGAGAAAAATAGAAAAAACAATTTTTTTATTTATTAAAAAAATGTAAAATTTTTTTTAAAGAAGCAGATTCATTCGAAGCGAATCGAACCTGTATACGCCCCGCAGTGGGCTGAAAAGTAAAGAAGAAAAAGGAAGAAGAAGAAGCGTTTCGTGTCAGCAGAAAACCTTCCACTCATCGGTGCAGATTGGTTTTCTGCCTGCTGCAGACGCTTGAAAATAGATCAAACTGATATCTTCTCATATAAACTCAGAATAAATTCTGGGTGTGAATTATATGAGGAAAAAACACTCCTATACGAGCCCAGGATGAAAAGTAAAATAAAAAGATTACTCTTTTGGACTTTTTACCGGGTTAAACTTAATTTTGTTCAAGAAAGAATTATTTGGGATTCTCCTGTATATAGCAAAAGCTAAAAAATGTTCTGACAAGACTTGAAACTTGTCACCAAAAATTAATGAGTTGTGTGATGAAATAAGAAATTAGAACATTTTTTAGCTTTTGCTATATACCTGAGAATCCCAAAAAATTCTTTCTTGAACAAAATTAAGTTTAACCCGGTAAAAAGTCCAAAAGAGTAATCTTTTTATTTGTTTTTAACAGAGTTAATACCAAGGTAATTGGGCGCTATGCTAATCCCTAGCACTATTGAATTTTCCGCCCCTTAAATAAATTTGAAATATACAGGGTGATTAAGAAAATATCCTAGTTTTTCACAAAACATCCCGTAGCTTTCTTGTTATACAAACCATTAAGGTGGTGATTGATAGTGATAGTAAATCGCCTAAGCTTTCCTATGAATGTCACACTATCACCACAGTATATTCATACAGTAGTCCAGCAATGTCAGAACTGTCAAGCGAGTAGGATGCTTCTATAAAGAGACTATATTTTCTCTTTTAACAGCTTTAACTAACACACTAGTCAATTTCTAATACAAAGGTTCCTACGTAATTCTAAAGTGGAAGAAACAGAACTTACAGCATGCACAAACTTGTACCAGAGGAAGAGGAACAAAATGACAATCAAAACTATTTCTGCAAGAAAAAAAAAGCTAAAACAATTTGTTCCACTTCCCATGCCATTCGGCTTGCTAGAACTATCAAACTGTCACAAACATTATTACACCCATTTTGCCTGTTACACTGTCCATGGAACGAACACCACTTTACAATCAAACAGCTGTTTGGTAATGGAACAATATATTTGCAGACTAGTGCTGAGGTGTGTACTTACATAAAACTCATACTTCTCCCAACCATTGTGCAACTAGCTACTGTTCGTTCATTTACATCCGTATACTGAATAGTTCCCTCTTATGGGAGAAATTTTGAGTGTTTTTTTTTTAAATTAAAATTCTAAAATTCACTTTTCAGTAGTTTTTTCTAAGCTGGGCTACTATATAAATATACTGTTCTATCACTCCACCCATCATGTCGCTAGTTATAAGACTTCAAGTTCACAAAATCTAGAAAAAATTTCAAATTTTGCATTATCATATTTTCTTAATCATGTTGTAACTCCGAAATGGTAGAGATGACTCCACTGCAATACAATTCTTTGTTTCTAACACTTCAACCTCCTATTTCATTTAAGATCACCAATTCAAATTTTAATTTTTTCTAATTTTTTTTTCTTCGGAAAAATGCAAACTAGGATAATTTTTGGGTGAGAAGCACGAATATGAAGTCGATTTTTTGATTTTATTTATTGCTTAGCCGTCAGGTGTGAATATAGATAGGCCGCCTCTAGGCGGTTATAACGGATTAAGGGAATAATAAATCAGGTTTTAATTAAATTCAAAACATGTTTTTTATTGAAAAGAAAATAGTCGAAAAAGGTAAATTGAAAAAAAAAAAGAATTAAGCACAAATCACTTTTGACGATGAAAAACAGTTTTACGTCGGGATTAAGCATAGGTTGCATCGCATGCAATAGATTTGTGTTTCTGAATTCTTACAATTTTTGCAACGTTTTTTACAACTTCTGTCGTGCATACCTGGGAAATTTTCCATACCGTCATATCGGACCTTCTCAGGTGGTCTTTGAGCTTTGTGTCCAGTAGCAGATGAGGAAAGCTTTGATGGCTGCATAGATGGTCTGTCAACCACACGTTTTCTGCTTGAATCGTGATGCCTCTTTGACTGTGTGGGTCCTTTTGCTCTTGGAAACGGCTGAATTCTAACGAATGTCTAACATTCTTAGTGTCTTTCCATAACACTGTGGAAATATCGACGCCAGATGACGTTTCAACATTTTCGATTGCATATCCTCTTTCAGATTTATCTCAATCTGAACCTTTCTCTGACGGCAAATTACAGTTCGGAATTTAGTTAGCGCGAATTGTTCCTAAAGAGTATATCCCGCACGCACGTATGTACATCAGCAAAAGTATATATATATATAGTAGGTATATATATGACGTATACCAAATGTCAAAATACACTATGTGATTCACAAAGTTTGGAACAGTGTTTGTCAATCTCACAACAACATTACAGGTGGCTCCAAGATCTAGCATACCTGGAAGAATTACATTATCGCCAGCTCCATTGTAAATTTCAAAGCGTTAAGAATATCCGTATGAATCACGGAGCACTAATAATTTTTTGCCCCACTTATGTGGCTTATTTGGTAAATATTGGCGGACATAATGGGTGATTTTTGTTGCACATATCTGCTCATCGATGCATAAACGATGAGTCTTGGGTATGGAATCAAAACGTTCGTTCAACATGTCAGAAAGTTTTCTAATCCGAAATAAAGGATCATGTCCTGGTTGCCCTTTATTTCTACGTTGATCTTCATCAGCGAAACACAAATACCGTTTGATTGCTTCGAACTGTCTACATGTCATTGTACTTTTGATTGCTTCAAAATAATTTTCACCTCAATAACTTTCTAGTCGTGGGTAGCGATAAATCGACATATAGACTAGAATTCCCACATAATGACGGAGCTGCATAGGATTTGTCGAAAATGAATCAAGTTAAAAATATCATCAGTGAAAAAATACAAAAAGCATTGCATTGGAGTCTTCAAATCTAGGAATGAACTCGTCAACGTACTATTCCTATCGAAAGCCACTTGGTGTATATGCAACTGAATGACTTTCTTTCGCCAATGTTAGAAAATTCTTTAGATTTTATATCGATACTCTGTACGTCTGTAGGAGGAAAAAAAAGAAACTCTCAAGGAAGAGTTAGTAGGTTTCGAAATACAAACCTCCTCCAGTGAAACTACCTTGAGATAGATTTAACTGATGACCATCATTTTCAATTTCTGGTAATGATGATCGTGGCCTCTTTGCATGCATAATTGTTCATCAGTTTCATCGGGAAACCTCGATTCTGCAAACGGAGCACGACATTCACTGATAGAGCTAATAATATTCAATCAAAAATTTACAGATCTGATGAACGCATCTGCAGATTCACTTGTCCCTAATCCTTGGAAGTAATTTCCTTCGCGTTTTATAGAATTACGTCCTGACGAACCAGTACATCTTCTGAAAGGCAGTCAGGATCAGTAGTGCTATCATCATCCTCGAAATCACCGACATCGTTAAAAAGTTACATATTTCTTTTCGGTTTTCGGAATACTTTACCCCCGTTTTTTTTGCTCCTCCTTCTCCACTCATGATAGTAAATTTACGCAGGCAACACTAAAACAAACAGGTTCTGGACGGTTATCGGATCTCAGTGACAAAATAAAACTAAATTATTAAATTTAGTTGGAATAAAAACAAATTAAGAAAAAAGAAGCTTTTCCAAACCGATATATTTTCCACTAAAATCCAAATTCTATTAGTCACTCTTTCTGCTTGTACCTACAAAATCTGTTCTTTCAAAAAATATTTTTTTTCCATTCACGCATCAAATTTTAACATTTAAATGACGATAGCTATCAAATGAATGACCGTACGAAGTTTAAATCGGTTGCAGTGTGTGAGCTTAATTCTACCGAAAAGCAACCAAAATGAATTAGCTGAAGAAAGATGTTTCCCCTGAATTTAGTTTAAGTATAATAGAGGCCGCCTGTAGGCGTCTATAAAGGTTAGAGGGTTAAATTGGTCATCTTTAATATTATAGTATAGTATAAAATATTAGTATAGTCTGAAGATATTTGTAGCTATTCTAATCTCTTTGGGAGGAACTATGCGTCCTAAGATACCTTGGTTTCCTTGCGTAATAAGATTCTTGTTACGCGAATTTCTATTAATATAGACCTAAAATAGGCATGATTATGTAAATTACGTTTGTATAAGTATCCCCCCTGTTTTTTTATGATCATTGTTGCACATAAGTCAAATATTGTTTTTATTTTATGCATACTATCCTACTTGAGTGATCTATCCCTAAGACTTTTTGAAGTCGAGCGACTAATAAAAAATCCCGTATTCTTTCGTAAAAATTTCTGCAAATTGTGGCTATCGGATTTAAATTAACTTTATATAATCTGGCACATGAAAATATCGATTGTCTAGTTCAATACTGGAACAGATCCGAAAATGCGGATTGAAATTAAGTATTGCGATAAGTAGAGTATTCGAATATTATTTGACAAATGCTGCCTTACTAATGAAAACAGGATACACATCCTATTTCAGTACAGAACTGACGTTGTTTAATTTTTATTTGTTCCAGTATTTAACTGGATCATCGATATGTAGTTTATCCACGTTTTCAATATAAATAGGTCTAACAGATTTGTTTACGAGAGAAATCGTAAGAGTTTCAGCCAAAGTGCTACTTTAATTAAAATAAAACAAAAAATTTTTTTTTTTATTTCTTTTGCTTTTCTCATGGAACTAATTATTCTATTTTTATTCCTACACTTGTTAGAATCGGTCAATGATGGAGAAAGAAGAATTTTTTAAGAACATTTCTTTTTAACGATTCTAAATCAAATTTATAAATACAACAAGAAAAAACAACCGCCTCGTCCGGGGTTTGAAACCGGGACCTTCCGCTTGCCGGGCGACTGCTCTTACCACTGAGCTAACGAGACAGATGATTTTCCCTCTTGTATTTGTCATATTTGTAACTAGCTTACTAAGCGCACAAATAAATTGTAAATTCGGACGAGGCGGTTATCTTTTTTTTTTCTTCTTGTATTTATAAATTTGATTTAGAATCATTAAAAATAAATGTTCTTAAAAAATTCTTCTTTCTTCATCTAATTATTCTAGTTCACCTCTTCTGATGCTTCTTGCCATTTTAGTAGGTTGTAAGATTTATGTATATTATTTAAAAGTCTTAGATCTATTCTAAGCAGAATTTTCTACTTTTCATATTGCCTCCTAGCCCACGAATTTTACCAAAAACTTTCATTAAAAAAACTGTTTTTCCGTCTTCGTACATTTTTTTCGATGGAAAAAGTTTGATTTCCACCATGAAGAGACCTAAAGAGACCTACCTACTTATCATGAGTTTATTATTTACATTTTCCTCTCAGATTACCTTGTTTGAAATAAGTAGGTACTGTAAATTTAATTTCTATCCGAATCAGTACAAGTTTATATCACTATAGAGACATCATTAAGGTTATATACATAGATGTTTCACATACCATAGAAATTCGTTCCAAGCAGCATTGAGCAGGACTAAAATTGGGTTCATGATTTATACCAGATACCCTAGTGATGGAAAGAGTCCATTTAAAAACCACCCCCAGGATTTCCGATTTACCTGTTCTATACTCATTAAAATATTTTCTCATTCCGTCTACTAAACAGAGTCAATTTCATTTCTAGATTGCCACTCTTGCTGATGACAATTGCCTACTTCAAGATTGTTCGAGTGCTGTGGAAATCAGAGACGATACCAGGTCATAGAGAATCTCGAAACCACCAGTACACGTGTGGCTGTAAGTTAAATCGAATTTACGTCTATTAAACGTTCTTTATTGGACTGAGTTATTAACACATAAAATTTTATGACTTTTTCCAGATTTAAGGGGCTCATGTGTTCCCTCGGCCAACACCAGCACAATGGGTCAATTAAGAGCTCGGCGAAAAGCAGCTAAAATGCTTGTTGCTGTGGTTGTGATGTTCGCGAGTTGTTACTTTCCAGTTCATGTGCTCAACATTTTGCGGTAATTGGAAATTTCCATAGATTTTCCGGTGTTAGATAATTTTAAGTGAATTCAACGCTGAGTAAGGATACTCGAAACACGAGGAGTTTTTACGTAGAGATCAAATATATTAATAATTAAAGTTAAACCGGAATTTGCTTGTAGGTGGATATGAGTTAATAAGGCATTTGAAGTGTTTGCACATAGAACATCGGTTGGGTTTAGAGAAGTACGCTTAAGTTATTTAGTGGTGATAAACTCAACGCCCAGCAGAAGTTAAAGTGATTAATTTAATTTAAGTTTTATCATCATCATCACCTGTAGTAGTCTATTGTCCTTGGCACATTCATGGATGCTGTCAATAGTCCAATATCACGCCCTAGCTGTGGAGCAATGAAACGATTACCGCAGGCGCCATAATTTCAATTTCATTTAATTAAATTTAAAATTGCGATAATCTTGTATGGCGAGTAAGAAATGAAGCACCAAGCACTAGGAGTCATAATCAGAGTAACTACTCATTTAGTACCTTCATTAAACCATTTTCTGTACTCTGGATGAATCGCAGTAGATCCTGAGAAGGCATATTTAAATACATAGTCGAGTCAGACATTTACTCAGCAGATGTACTGTTATTTTAGATAATTCTTCAAAGTGAAACAAACCATTTCAAATAAGCATACGAAGTAACCTAGTCACTGTTCTGTATAATTTATCAGCCACAGAAGGATACAAATATCAGTGAAGATTACTTTTGTGTGCTGACAAGAAAGTATTATAAGAAGTTGACTATGTCGACCAAATATTGTTGAAAACTCATGTAAATTTAATTATTGATTGGATGAGCATGCATACGAGCATATTGGGTTTCGTCCAATTAAGGAAGTATTAGTCTTTGACTTTTTGTGTTTCTCATAATTCTTTGATATCTAGTATCTAAGCTGACCAACAATTTGTGCTTCTATTAAATAGGTTACTTTAATTCTGAGACTACGCCCCTGATTCTACATAACAGATTTTTAAGAGATCTCTTAACTTCTTAAATGTAGCAAGTAAGAGATTTTAGCAAAATTAGTATTCTACATAAATTTTTGTGAGGAAGAGGTTTTGGTGAATCTCTCAGTCAACCTAGCTATTAAAGACGTTTACTTTTCAAGAAGGAAGAAGAAGAAGTAATGTTTTTGGCGAAGCGATGATGGCAATATGGCCAACCCACACGTAGGTAGCACGAAACACGTGTATTTTTCTAGACTTGTGAGCAGACATATCATCAGAATGATTATCAAGGTTATAATTATGTGCAGCTTTAATCACGTTACAATTATTGATATAAATAATAATTGTATGATAAATTGACAGCACGTTATATTAATTGAATTATTATTTTATTACCTAAATAGTAGGTAAAGAATTCCACAGCCGTCGTTACGTCCAACAGAATTTTCGTATAAACAGCCTGTAGCAAAAAAAATTTATTGTTACCAAAACTTTAAAGTGGCGATAATATTGTCGAGTAATGGAAATTATCATAAGGCTATGTCATTTCCATCATTTTAAGGGGTAAATTTTTTTATCATTTTGCAATCCTATACAGTCTCAGAAATGGCAAACGGATCCAAGTCTTCCCTCATATTTGACAGATATTTTTGTTTGCTGACATTTCTAAACTCTTTACGTATAGTACCAATGTCTGCTAATGGGCTTTGACATCCCAATTAGAAGGATAAGTGCTCTTATCTCTTATGTAGAAGCAAGGGGTAAGCTTGTTTAAATATCTTTTATAGTTGAACAGTAGTTATAAAATGTTTTACTACCTACTTCAACCAGATAACCCTTCAAAGGGCACCGGCGTATTACAAATGTTAATGACTATTTTCAGGTATTGAATACTTAGCTCAACCCGTTGTTGCGCCCCTTGGACGATTCCACAAAAAGAATTTGTCGACTGGCATTATTCTTTTATTATACACTTTTACCTTGGATTAAATAACTTACTGTCCTGAGTGAAGAACATGTACAGATTGACTACTTGTTGGTTCTGGTCGATGTCCTTATTTCGTTTCATCCAACGACAATGGGCTAGTCAGCCTACAACTTCCTAATGTAATTCTCCTAGATCGGGGATTTTGATCCAATTTGTTAGTACAAATAATATGAAACAAAATAAGAATGCCAGTTTTTGCGGAATTCAATTAGATACTCGTATTCTCTTGATATACACATAGTATTGTTAAAAAAATTTGCTATTTTGTATATTCGGTGTATCGCTGAAGTATTTAATTCTGATTATTTTTAGTCGTTGATTAGTTTGAGATTAAGCACAAAATACCGATGAGTTGCGCGTAAATAGAGCAATTTCGATTCCTGTAGTACCTACTGCAGGAACTTATATCGCATGAAAGTAAAAAAACTATAACTCATTATATGCCAAGTGGCTTTTATTGACAAATGGCATAATTTATGTCTTCACGTTTCAAAATAATAATTATTTGTTTATTTGCATAACAGAAAGCCAGCGTATAATTCGACCCAGTCTGGTGACTGACTTATAATAATAATAATAATAATTCTTTATTTGGTTAGGTACAAAAATACATATGCTATCTTAGAATGTACAAAGTGCAGTGGTTAAATTAAATTTATCGTTACTACAATACAACTACGAACTAAGCAATGTAAAATAGAGAAAACACAAAAGATTTGATAATGGAAGTAATAAAAATAAAGTAAAGAAAATAATAGTAGAGACTATAGACTAAAACTAAAAATAGCGTACAAGAGAGAAAAAAAACACAAAGACCCCAAATGTGCGTCACCATTACTGTTGGAAGCCGTGCGCTGAATATTGCTTGGAAGCTGATTCCACCTCCGAGCACACTGAACGAAGAAAGAGCGCTCACCATATTGACTCGTGCATCGAGGAATCAAAAGGTTTACATGTCTGGTCGATTGCAGGAACTGTAGCTTCTCAAATAAGTATACTGGTTGTTTAAGATAAGTAAGCTTGTGCAGAAATTTCAGGCTGCGAAAAGTGAAATGAGTATCTAAATTGCAACCCAAAAGAGAGCTTGCATACAATGAGATGTGGCTACTTCTAGGCAATTTGTAAATATATCTAATCACATCATTGAATGCTGTATGTTTCCCCGGCAGACTGAGTCCAGAACTGGAAAGATTATACTGGCAAATGTGAAATGTGGAATAACTAATGTTTTAACTAACCGCTGACGCAGGCTAAGCGAGAGGATACTAGAGTTGAGCCAAAGTTGTCTCAAACAGCCATATATCTTCCCTAATGTCCTTTTAATGTGATTGCAACACGAAAACTTCGAATTAAGTTCAACAACCAAATTCACGACAGAATCCCTATAAGGAAGTGTTATCCTGTTTAATAGAATGGGAGGAAGCATACTTGAGTCAATGCCATTTCTGTAAATTGCTAGGCAGTTTGATTTAGTTGGATTAAGTGCTAAACTATTATGTAATGACCACTCATGAATACGTTGGAGATCGTCATTAAATCGACATACACAGTCCTCCATTAATCCTATTGGTCTGCTGAGATAAAGTTGCTCGTCATCCGCATAGAGATGTACACAGGCATCCAGCACTACGTCGGGAAGATCATTAATATATAAACAGAACAGTAGAGGCCCCAGTATGGATCCCTGGGGTACGCCGCAGCTAAGGAACTCAGGCCTGGAATAGTTATTCTTGATTCGAACAATTTGACTACGTCCTTGCAAAATGTTATTTATCAGCTTAATAGCAGACGAAGAGAATAAGAATTGACTTGATAGTTTTGTTATTAAATTTGAATGACGAGTAATGTAAGACAGTCCTCATCAAGGGACTCGTGTATATCAGAAGTTACCTTCAATAATGCAGTCTCACAACTATGAGAAGGACGGAAACCTGATTGAAAAATTGATAACATAGAATTACTGTTTATATAACTCATAATTTGCAAATAAATCAGCTTTTCAAGGATTTTACCTAGAAAGCAAAGCAGACTAATTGGACGAAAGTCTCCCATATGTAAGGCGGAAGACTTCTTTGGAATAGGAACAACAAGAGCCCGCTTCCAACGGGCAGGAAACTGTGAAGTTGTGAGACAGTGATTAAATATATGCGTAAGAACTCGTAATATTTCCTGAGCAATTAATTTAAGGAATGTAGGTGGTAGCTCATCCGATCCAACAGCATTTGACTTAATTGCATGTAATGCTGATAACACTTCAACTTCATCAATGCAGCAGAAGGCAAAACCATCAACAGAGAAGTCTTCTATCATGGGACTGACGCTAGGTGCTTGAGATGAAGAAGCTGCGGTTGATGCAAAAAATTTATTGAGCTCATCTGGATCAATACTTATCTCAAATAATTCCTGACCGAATACACCCAGGCTGCGAATATTCCTCCATAAGGTCTTAGGAGGAAGATTTCTATAAGAAGTCTATCCATTGCGTAATATAAAATATATTGTTACGAGCGTGGCCTTAGTTCGTTATTTAAAAGACAATATTTCAGATATAATTCAAAAGTTCTTTCTTTATTTAACTTTACTGTTTACTCTCACAAATTCGCAAATAATTACCAAATCAACTCTTTATTTATCGCTAGTACTGTACTTCTAATTATCGCAATCCAAATAGTTTACTTCGTTCACTTCGCTGTCTGAAAAAAGACTCCGCCTCCTGATGCGAGAAGCGCCGTATTTATACTCTACGAATTATCCTAGAACCTTCCTGAATATTCCGTTCTCCGAACCCATAGTTTACTAGGATGTCACTAATCTAAAGTTGTTTCCATTTCCAAAAGATGTCGCTTGTGTCACTTTGTGGCACGTAGCACTGCCCCCTTCTTAAAATTTGTTCGTCCCGAGCAACAGATGGTCCACGGTCTTGATGCTCTCCGTATTGACCCAAGCGATCTAGATGAACGATTTTTCTTTTGCATCTTGTACCGCGCTGATTCTTGTATGGCATGTTATTAATTTTAGTTTTAACTGCATACGGTCCCTCCCAGTGTTCTGATAACTTTGGAGAACGTTTCGTGGCCTCATGCACATCAGCTAATCGTTGTCTGAGCTTTGTTACGTAGTCTTCTGGTAACTTTTGTTCGCCTTTGGGTATACCAAACTTGAGGTCGCTAGGTAAGCGCATTTCCTTTCCGAATATGACCTTAGATGGGCTTTGTCTGGTCATATTGTAAACAACAGCTGATATGTAAGCCATTAGAAATATAGGAATATGTCGAACCCAATCGCGCTGATTTCAGTTTAAGACCTTCCTGAGATGTTCGATTAATGTTCTGTTGAAACACTCTTCCATGCTTGGCTTTTCTTTCGTCTCTTATCTTTGATTCCTTTGTCCTCAAATTTCTTACCCTTTTGATTGCCGTTGTCATCCTTTTCATTGCCGCCTTTGCGCTTCTTGTTATCATCATCGTCAGAACCTTTGTCTTTACTTTTTCGACCTTCATTATACCCTTATCATCATGATTATCAGCATCTTTAGACTCTTTACTTTTCGTCTTTTTTTTTTCTATCATTGTCCTCGCTCTTGGATTTCTTTCCTTTCTTCTTTATAATTTTATCACCGTTATCATAATCGTCTTTGGATTTCTTTCCTTTCTTCTTTCGACTTTCGTTATCATCATCGTAGTCATCGTCATCTTTTTCTTCCATCCGTCCGCAATGTTTCCATTCAGGATTGCATGGACGTTGTGAAAAAGCTTCTGCATTTCCGTGGATACGTCCTTTGCGGTATGGGATTTCAAAGTCATGAGGTTGCAGTCTAGTCTCTCCACGGAAAGCTGGCTCTCTAGCTCGCCATCTTCTCCCTTCTTCTTCTGTTGTTTGCATTCGTCCTCGTTTCATACAGTCGTTATGATGGTGACCCAGTCTACTACATTTCCAGCATCGAAGGAGACCACGCGAAGGAGTGTTCTCTGATGACGGCATTTCGCTGCGAGTCTGCTTCCTAGCTCGATATCTTTGCCCTTCTTCTAACGCTTCCATTCGTTGGCGTTTTCTGCAGTCCCTTTGGATTTGTCCTGGTCTATTACAATTCCAGCATTGAAGAACAACACGTGAAGGAGTGTTCTGAGATGACCGCATTCTATTGCAAGTACATTCACCCACCGAAATTTCTCTCGCGCGTACTGTACTCCGAGAAGCTTGTCTGGCAGATTCATATGCTAATGCATAGGCTAGCGCTTCTGCTGTTGACTTCTTTCCCGCTAGCCTTAACGCTTGTTGTAAATTTTGATCTGCAATAGCGTTCACAAATGCTTCTGTTGTCACTTCATTAAGGAAATCCGCTTTTACGCTAGAGTATGAAAGATAAGCTAATCTTTCCACATCAGCCTGCAGTTGTTGTAGTGACTCTCCATGCTTTTGAGTCCTGTTGCGTTACTGCAGGCTCATCTCCATAACGTAATTCTATCGCCTGTACTAGTGAAATGTAATCACGTTGCTTTTCAATCTGTATAGTTTGTAATAACTCTGACGCAGGACCGCGAAGTGCTAATACCAGAGCTGTAGCTTTGTCTGCACCGCTCCATCCATTTACTTCGGAAGCTGCCTCGAATTGTCTCTTGAAAATATGCCACGAACTTTGTCCATCAATTATTGGAGGTTTCATTCTGCCTGTACCGGATATTTCAATTCCTTCGCGTCGAGGTTGTCGATGCTTTATCCTCTCCAAATCTGCAAGCTGCTCCGTGACATTTTGTTGTACTTCCGACACTTCTTGTTTAACTTCCGACACTTGTTGCTGAACTTCCAACACTTCCTGCTGGATTTCTTGAATTTTCACATTTTGTGTGCCTAATGAATTTTTCAGAAAATTCTTCTGTTCCTCCAAACAAGTTTCTAGACAATTCTGTAAAGAAATCTTTTGTTCATCCCAACGGGATTCCAGAGAATTGTTTTGTTCGTCCAAACGGGTTTCCAGAGAATTCTTTTGTTCCTCCATAGATTTCTTCTGCTCAACTAAACGTGATTCCAGAGAATTCTTTTGTTCCTCCAGAGATTTCTTCTGCTCATCTAAACGGGATTCGAGAGAATTCTTTTGTTCCTCCAGAGATTTCTTTTGCTCATCTAAAGGGGATTCGAGAGAATTCTTTTGTTCCTCAAAAGCATTCTTTTGTTCCTCCAGAGATTTCTTCTGCTCATCTAAACGGGATTCCAGAGAATTCTTTTGTTCCTCAAGAGCATTCTTCACCTGCAGGGTTGAAAGCTCCATTTTGGTGATTAATGTACCCAAAAGCTGTTCTATGTTCATCGCAGGCTCTTCTTCAATTTCTGGTTCTTCCTCGAAAACGTATATCTCAGGATTCTTTTCTTCCTCTATCAAAGCTTGTCTAAGTCGCTCGACTAGAATATTCTTTAGACATGTCGTTTGCAATGACCGCTTCCCCAACTCCACTTTCATTCCTCATTTCGCATTCCTGTATGCGAAGCTCCTCTAGTTTGCGTTTTATGTTACTTCTGACACCAGTTGTTACGATCGTGGCCTTAGTTCATTATTGAAAAGACAATATTTCAGATAAAGTTCTTTCTTTATTTAACTTTACTGTTTACACTCACAAATTCACAAATAATTATCAAATCAACTCTTTATTTATCGCTAGTACTGTAGTTCTAATTATCGCAATCCAAATAGTTTACTTCGTTCACTTCGCTGCCTGAAATAAGACTCCGCCTCCTGATGCGAGAAGCGCCGTATTTATCCTCTACGAATTATCCTAGAGCTTTGCTGAACATTCCGTTCTCCGAACCCATAGTTTACTAGGATGTGTATAATATGTATAATACAAATCAGAATTAAGAAAATTTACAATAAAGAAATTCAATAATTAAATAAATTCAGGAAAATTCAGAAATACGAAAACAATCACAAAAAAATAAAAACGAAAGAAAAATAAACAAAGTTAAAGAACAGTCACATATTATTCCTCTGCATTAATTACTTCGCCGATCATATCAAACAAAAGGTCCAGTGCTAGAACAATGACAGGTGGATCATCTGATTTAACACAAATATAAACATTTCCACGTCGGGTAAAAGTAGCATGTATGCGATTTTCCCTTTTAAGCTTCAAAGCACATCTCAAAATCTGACTATTATGCTGCGTTAAACTTTCGAAAACATTAATCCTTCTATCGGAGATAAATTTTGAACTGAGTTCGTTTAACTTAAAATGACCATGCCTCTGAATAAACTCTCTTTGTTCGGGCGTAGAAGAGAACTTCACAATTAACGGCTTGTTCTTTACATTACGTTTCCCTTGATGACGTGACTGTATTCGAAATGCTTTTGCGTACGGAGATAAAACGTGATTAATTTTGGTACAAATATCTGAGAATAGCTGATGGGGACTTTCATCGGGGCAATGAGGTATACCAGTGATCAATGCATCAGAAAGTCTATTCTCACGGTGTACACAATCAAGCTCGATGCGAATCGTATTAATTTCAGCTTTAAGGTGTTCAAGATCGTTGTTAACTTTTGCGATTTCCTTCTGAGTAGATGACACTATGCTATCAATTTTTTGGGTAATTCGATCTTCAAATGCTTCAAACCTCTCCGATATGACATCGATCAGCTTGTTTACTAGAATTTTTTCAAGAAGTTCAAAGCGATCAACAGAACTAAGTGAACTCGATCTGCTAGACTGAGCAGCCGCTACCGTCAACCTCACTCCGCTGGTTCTTCACTGCACCTCTCGTTGTAGCGGGAGAGTTTTCAGCTGGTAATTTGGAGACTTTTTTAGAATTTGCAATCTCGTTCTTTCCATGGCGAATATTTACAAAAAACAAACAAACCGATAACACACTTCAGATGTTAACAAATTAATTAATTATTTACGTCGTATACAGATATGAAACTATATTGCTGGACACTTAATTGAATATTTCGGATAGAATTCGCGGAAAATAGCAATAAAATCAGAGCTTACAAAAACACGTCTACTCCAGAGATGTCATGACTGTTTAAAGTAAATAAACTAAAGATAATAAAAGAGAAAGTTCTCGTCATGTCTTCAGAAAATTACAATATTCACCTAGATTACTAGAATTCCCATCCTCATCCCTCTTACCCACAGATAGACAATTTCACTTGCTTGGTAATTGCGCATAAGCCAGTCTCCTCGTCGATTAATCCAATTGGTCTATCTATGTAAATTTTTACGTCATCAGCGTAAATAGAACCCTGAGGTATACCGCAGTAGAGAGCTGGGTAGGTGATAGTGACTGAGTGACTTCCATCGACGGCAAAGCAGACAATTTTAGATGAGAGAGATAGCTGTAGACGAGAACTTGAAATTCCGTTGCAATTTAAGAAGTAGTCTATCATGATTAATCGAATCGATCGCCTTGCTGAAATCCAGAAGGACTAGTGTGGTTATCCGATCTCTCTCAAGAGTGTCATTAATGCATCAACACCAGTTTGAGTAATGCTCACTCGCAGCTATGTCGTTGCCTGAAATCTGACTGCCAAGATCTGAAATCTGATTGTAAAGATTGTTGATTAAGAAAGAAAGTTATTTGGAAGTGCACTAATTTTTCAAGAACTTTACAGAAGAAGTTTAACATTAAAAAATAAACATTTTATTATAAGGTATAATGACGTGAGTATCAAATAAAAAGGTACAAAATAAATTACAATTTAATAATAAAAACATTTATTGAAGTATATACAGGGTGGGTCTTAATACGTCCCAAAATTTGTTATATCAAATCTCTGGAAGTGTTAATAGTCTTTTCGGCTTTATTTACTATTTTTTTTTCATATAGACTTTGTGTCAGTGCTCAAGCGGCCTTTTAGAGCTGCATTCACGAAGTTATTAATTTAAAGTAGTTTTTCCAGGACGTGTTTTGACGTTTTTTTTATTGACATGCTTGCTCAGCAAACATGAATTCTCCATAATTGTTGATATGATTACTTGAAATAAAAATTGTGTTCTGATAAATTATAAACTTTAATTGATCTAAAATACAATATTTCCCCCGAAACATTGATAGTACAAAAACTGATTAATGTGGTGAGAACTTCACACTCTATTAGGGTCTTTATGACAGCTATTTAATCTGTATCATTCATCAACAGAGAAATTTTTGTGTTATGATTTAATAAAAACAGGTTATATTAAAAAAAACAAAATATCAGCAGAATTATGGCTCACCCTGTATTTGAATACATATTAGCATTTTAAGGAATAGCTCACTTTCTCGAAGTAATCTCGAAATGATAATTCGAATTTTCCCCTGAGATTAATTCGTTCCTTTGATTCCCTGAGTATTTCGAGTTAACTAGTCGAAAATTACGTTCTTTTTACTACGCTGGTAATCTCGTTTCCTTTCGCTATCGAGATTACGATTTACTCGCAAATCATTTTCGACTCATGATGTTTGCAGGAAAGTAATGACGATTCCCAATTTCTTTTGTTTTTCTGGAGGGCACATATCAGAAGTATATGCATGCAATCAAATTTCTTCCTCACACTTTCGATTTGGACTGGAACCCTTGTATTAATTGACTCATATGTTAGTGAAAGCAGTTGAAAGAGAAAGTATAGTCAACATCCTACTAATTTGACAGTTTTGACAGAGCTGTTTTTTTTTGTATGAAATATATTGTGACCGTGCATTTCAAGGTTTTGTCAGAGCGCTTTTCTTATTTATATTGCTCGTAAAGCTTTTGTTTTGAAAACTTTAGCAATTCATGGGCTTAACGGAAATACACAATAATATATTATTTTATGAATGATTCTCACGCTCCTTTTTATAAACATCTTATATATGTATATTTCATAATATTTTAAAAGTTTAATTATGGAAATTTTGGTAATTTAACAACCGGTTCGCAGAATTCTAATTTTTTTAACAACTGTTATAGTTTTACAAATAAAAATGCGTACTTGGTAGTTCACTCTTTAATTATGAATATTCCTAACTGTTTACAATTTAAACTTAATTAATTGTGAATAATTAGCTATACAGGTTACATGGTGTAGCCCGCGCCGATATACACACACGAATGTTTGTTTCAGTTTCAGTTAAGTGACATTCGAGTGATACGATGTCGGGTGTCATTGCCAGATATAACATTTCCTCCCCCCCCCCCCCCCCCCCTTAATTGCACGTAGATAGGTCAAACCTAAAACTGGTCGTCAAACTCAGTTCGGCCGAATCGCTGCGAACCGGCTGAGTACCAGCACTGCCAATAACGGCAAAGTCGACCAAGACTAAGTGTATTTGTTGTACGAATACCCTAGTCTTGCCAAACGAAGAAAAAAATTAAAATGTAGTTCTTTCTGGATTTGGGAGAAAAAGCAGACGAAAAGATAGAAGTTCTAGCAAAGTTCATCAACTCTAGTAGATGGTTCTAGTCTCTCTCCATAATACTTTCAGTTAGGTTTAAATGTAGTTGTCGTCAAATTACAACGGAAAATTCTCAGGCCTAAGTGTGGTAGGCTGATTCAAAGGTTTTTCGGTGACCGGCACTTTAACCTAAAGCCCTGAAAACCTCAAGATCAAAGTTGGGGAATAATTGTATTGTCGGTTTTTATGGATACCAATATGACCCACTGTAGGTAACACGTAATATATACATATATCAGCTGTTTAAACACACGCTTTTGCCTAATAAACACTCACGCAACTCAGCAGATATTCTAAAAAATTCTACAGAAATTTTCTGAAAACTTAATTTGAAATTTTGAACATATTTTTTTGCTAAACTAACCGATAGATAATGAATATATTTAACGATGTTCTTAATTTTATTGAAGATTAACTTATAACTACCAAAGTTATAGAAAATACGGAAAGGATATGGGTCTAGTTATTTTTCATCTGCCCTTCTTATCTATCGACAAAATTTGCTTTTATTCAAGAGCCCATCAATATGTAGGATTCAATTCCGAATATGTATTTAGTTTTAATGTTCCAATCTAAAAATTTCCCAACTCGGAATCAAAAACCTTGTGCTGAAGGCACTAAAAATATATATGTAAGCATACATATGTTCAACATACATATTCAACTGTGTCTTTATAAGATGGCATTGGCACATTTTATAATAATCTCCAGTGGAATCCCAGGAAAACGCAATCCATGTAGGATCGGTTTTGAAGTATTCTAATAACGCTCTCTTGGAAATCTGTTATCAGAAGCCTTATTAAAAAAAAAACAGACAGCAGATATGGCAAACATTTTCTGGTTCTGAGTTTAAATTATTATTCTATTTTTCGAATCAAGGGCCAAGCTGCATAGATTTTCATAGACGTTATATTAGGTTTTCACGGCACGATCAACGAGTGCCTACCTTTCATGTTTTTATATGTATAGACTCCTTAATGTTCTTATAATTTACATGTTTTGATAAATTTCCGGTCAGCGATTACACTTTTGTCTGATATATTAGTTTGTTGAGATTAGGAAATTACTCTTTCGCCGATCTGACCCTCAATTCACCGTAGCCCGAACTAGAGCATATAAATAAATTGAAACGCGTTGCTATTTCTATTGTTTTTATATGTAAATCATATTTTTTTATATTCTATCTATAAATTTAACAATTATATAATTACGAATAATATAATATTTAAGTAAGTAAATAAGTAAATATAATTTTATTAGGAATTCTATGTAGGGCTGAGGATTGGCATTTTACTTGAACCACGCCATTCTCAATATTGAGGTTGATATTGCATATACAGAGAACTTTCGAGCTTTTCTTCTGTTATTCTTGTCATCCCAACAAAAACGCTGTTCACACAGTGCTGCAAAAAAATGCTTTTTTTTCTTGCAATATTTGTATTTGTTCCATTAAATATAATTTATAAAAAATCGTCAATGCAATGCCGTTAAATTTTAATTTATTTATTTAACAGTGAAAATTGATTTAATTAGAAAGTTTTATCTGCTACGATAGTTAAATGGGGTTGTCCTTTAAATTATAAAATTCACCATTATCCAATTGGATATAACGAAAGTATAATGGATATAAGGGAAGGAACGGTTATTCCAATTTTTACTTTTTCTCTATACGTGGAATCAAAAAAGGTTTGCCTGAATCAAATTTCAGCATTCCTAGATCTTATTTCCTAAAAAAAAAGTGACATTTCCATTAGACGCCACCTGGAGGTGGTCATTGAAACCGCACGGATCTGGTATATACAGAATCGGCATTCCACATGTCTGTTTTATCGTACAAAATTTATTTTAGCCAATTCCATTACTTTCTTTAGATGCTATAAGCGTTGAAGTTCGACAAGTCCGCCCAAGATTTTCAAAATCAAGCATTTTGGAAATAAATTGTGGAATAAAAATCTGAGAAAATAATGATTTCAATTTTTCGAACCTACCACGACATGTTAATACTTTTTGGGATGGTCTTGGTGAGTACATTACTAGACTGACAAAGATTTCCCTCCTCATCCCGTTAGTTTTTCATGTGCGACCTGCGTTTCTGAAAAATTAGGGACATATAGTACTTTTTTCAGCTAATTTACGAGCCACCAACTGTCCTGAAGGGACCGTTAGTTTCGAAGTTATGACGGGCATAAATACAACACTTTTTTTGAAATTTTTTGCGTCAACATACAAAAACCGATTTGTCTCAAAAACTACTCAACCGATCCGGGATCTGTTTTTTGCATCTGAATGCCAGTATACAAGTGCGTCATTATCCAACCAGATGTATCGTTATCCAACCTGATGTACCCTTACAACGCAATAGTGTTTTCTGTGGATCAAGGCATGGCCATAAAAGTTATCAATAATTAAGGAAAGTATTTATAAAAGCTCAGTTATTATACAGCCATTCCACATGAAACCTATCACTCTGGAGCCAGACCATCTCCGATTTGGTTTGTTTGGAATACTCAAATAGCTCACTCATATTTTTTTCTTTCCTCCTGCTAGGTTAGAAATTTCATAATCTTACGATGAAACGTCAATTGTTCTTATTCAATTGCCAAATGATGCTTAATGCTTTAAAATTTTGCATAAAAAATGTAACACCACTCGAAAAAAGTATGTAGTAGTTAAAAGAATAAAAGTGTTTTTTACTATTGAGAACTTCTAGCATTTTTTTTTGTATTTTCATTTCGAAGCTTTCTAAGTCTGGCTGAAAAATTCCTCGGAATTTCCGGTGTACCTTACGAGCTCAACTCTTATTATTACAAAAATTACAACATAAAGTACAATTAAGAAATCTTCACACACACTGAAACAAAAATAAAGTGTAATTAAAGTTGTATAGTATTGTTCTTCATACTTCTTTTTGAGGCCAGCCCGTCCCTTTAACTCGTACACGTATTTGTCTGTCTGTATATTTCTTTTTTACTATTTTCGACACTCTCGTAGACCCACTTTTCGTCATCACAGCGAGCTGATATTTGGCACACAAGTTCATGTCGCGTGACAATTGAATCTATCAAAATAAGAACCGGTAATTTCCATGGAAAACCCGGAAAATCGGGAAAAATCATTTGAAAATTTGGTACAAATTTGATTAGTGATAAATGCGTTCCGCTGACAATCACCGATATATTTCAGTATGATCAATTAGAGGTAATAAGTGATTTGATTCATGAAGAGAAAGAATATTCAAGAGAAATGTCCCAATCAAAAAATCTTAGTCCACCTCTGTGTGTGAAGAAAAGTTTATTTTCTACTTTTTCATGCGGCTTGGCCTCAGTTTTGTTTGAAAACTGGTTTTTTACTTATTTTATTAATCTTCAAGTCCAGCAGTTACTTCGTCTGACTAGATTTTATGAACAAGGCAAAAAAACTTGAGGCAATGCTCCCATAAAGGTTACTTTGGGAATATGTATTTTAAAAATTCATATCTTAAAAACTAAGCCGAAGACCATCTCATTTTTTTGTACAATACATACATGAATATATAAGGCTTCTAGATAAAAAATCAAAATACAAAAAAAAGTGCTGGAGCTTCCCAGTAAAAAAAAAACAACAATATATTCCCCTCAGGCTACTTTGGGAATACCTATGAGAAATTAAGCAGGATTTACATTATGAGGACATCCAATTTTTACAGAAATTGTGAGGGAGATAGTTTATTGAAATTTAAAAGCTGCGGAAGCAATCATCGCAATACCTCACACGTACAGTCCCCTCTACTTTTTATGGCAAAACTCTTAAATTGTCAAACTGTCTACTTGGAAATTGTCAAGTTTTTAATCGTTTTTTCGTAGATATTCAAAGACGGATCTTGAAAAGAAGTATAATTTTACAATTTCTAAAATATTGCATGAAATCACGAAGGAGTGCAATCATTTTTATTTAATATTTATTTCATATAATAAACAAAAAGTTCACTCAAGTACTCACATGAAAATAATTACACTCCACTACCGAACTAACGCCGGTGAAGATAATTGCAGCCCGGTTCGTGTTCACATGACGGATTATCTCAAAGGCGGAATAATTCAAGCAAAAAACTACCTCAGAAATAACTTCAATATTTTCTATAAAGAAATATTTAATAACTTTCCATTTCGTAATATTTAATTACAAACTCAAACTTTACTTTTGTTTATTTCGACAAATAATTTTACCTTACAGATATGTATATGCCATAAAATTATAGTAACAAAACAGCAATATGGCAGCTCAAGTAGTCGAAATTGACAAATTAGGATTGCCAATAACAATGTTTTAGTTTCAGTAACTATAAAAACTCCCTAGGCTTGAGGTCTTTTTATGGTTCCGGACACGCACACAGTGACAAATCTACGTCCGGAAAAAATTCCGGACGCGTTTGCTTCTCTCGTCACTCATAAATAAATTTCCGTATACGATGTACTATCTCCCTCGCAATTTCTGTAAAAATTGGATGTCATCATAATGTAAATCCTGCTTTAAGGAAATGGTAATTTTCGGGCTTCTCCGGAATAAAAAGGCTTTTTTTTTTAATGTAGCTTTATTTGGGCGGCAACATTTCGGGTCAGGTTTGACCCATCATCAGGCCCTGTGTTAGATAGAAAACATATTTATTTTATTGTACATTATAGAGCTATCAGAAAAATGTGAATTGAATTAATTAAAATAAGGAGTAAAAAAAGAAAGAAAAGAAATGAATGAGAAACCTTATGGATATCGGATATATAGAGTACAAATATACAAATGTAAAAAAAATATAAATTGTAAAAATTTGAGAAAATCCTCTATGGAATTAAAAAGCCATCTACACAATACACTAAAAACTTACGTAGAGCTAATTTGGTGATGATAAAAATATTTTTTACATCTTGTTTAAAAAATGTCGCTCACACTTAAGTACCGTGACTTTAAAAATTTATATATCAAAAACGAAGCTGAACACTATTGCAATCTTTTGTGCGTAGATAAATAAAGCTTTTAGCTGCTAGAAGTCGTCACTAGTAAATAACACTATTTTTGTTTTGAAAAAATACTATTATTAACAAAGACTTATTCGCCAGAATCAATCAGAAAAAAAGAAACACGTTTATTTCTCTTTGTCACATACATGCTTTCCTTAAATGTTACATGCAATTCTTTCTTTCAAAATTTAGATTTAGTTTTTATTTTATTTTTCAAATGACGCCTACTCTGCTCTGATGGGTACTCTCTTTCTATTGAACAGCTTTTCAAGAGCCTTCTCTTGTTTGTATATGCTCGCCGATTTGAATCAGAAAAATCGGTTGCTTCGTTTTCTAGATATGATTTTTTGAAAATGACGTTTCATCGTAAAATCACTTCTTAAATTAGTGATGATTTTTACTGTTCTAGGAAACGCTCATCACACCTTTAGACAGAATAGATCGTCGTTGGCGGCAATACCTACAAAAATCGCCAAAATTGATCGTCTTAAGTCCAGTTAAAATTCAAGTTTCTTAATGAATTTGTTACAATTAATTGGTAACTTCACATCGGTTGGTATAAATATTGACAACGTTCATAGTGACTGCGTTGTTAAGAGTGTAATCGGATTCCAAATTGACTTAATCCATCGCACAAATTCCTAAACGTGTGCCTATGTCGGTATTGATTCCCTCCACTAATGACAGCATACCAACATTTGTCACATTATGAAATCGTCTATAAGGTGACTGACTATAAATATAATTTCAACATTACGCGAACAAGACTTTTTCTCCCTCTTCTACATTTCTCTGCCCTGATAAGAGAAGCAGTAAAATTAATAGATGAAAACCAACACCAGAATTGATTGCCTGCGGGGGAGAAAATATCATTTTATTATTTTATAGCGAGGAATAGAAAGCAATAAGCAAAAAAAGGGGCTTCATAACTTTTGTAGCAATAATTTATCAATCTTTTCAGGTTCACCACAAGATTGCCACAGAGTGACGTGGTAGCTGTACTTTCGCTTTTCTCACACTGGTTGTGCTATGCCAACAGCGCAGTCAATCCGGTTATCTACAACTTCATGAGCGGTAAGTACTGACAATTTGTGATAAATTTCCACGTCCACCATAAACTTTATCGCTTTGTTTCATATTTCTTATATGACTTATTAGAAGATCGCTACTTTTGTTTTTGTCACCTGTCTGACGTCATATAGTAGATACAAAAGGGTGAATTCATGAGACGGGTATTTGCCACAACTGTTTTTTTTACGGTTATAAATTAATCATCGTATATATGGTAATATATGGTAACTGCGGGCGATTCGAAATTGTGACAGAAATAATTGTGGATTTCGACTCGATTTTTGTTGGGTTACTCTCCAACATTGCTTTTATATATTATCTAACAAAAATGATTTCATTGTAAACCAAAGGGAAGATGATTTTTTAATGTAGCCAAGATTTAAGGGTTGACAAGGAAGTGCGGAAAGACAAAGTAAGAGTAATGAGAGTTATGATAAAAGTGAAGGAGATTTTGGTGAATCACCGCATGAACAGGTAAGACACATCTATAAAATTCGAATATAAAAGCGTTTCGAAACTCCACCGTATGATTGAAATTATTTTGAAGAGACTTGGAGTGTCTCCGATTGAAGATGACTCTGAACTAGTTATGTCCCGTTCGAACCATCTTATAGTTGGTAAAATTTGTTTTCCCGAAAATAAATTCTTATTCAAGATTACTTCAAACATATTTTTTATGAATTTTATGTAATTGTTCAACTGAATTGTAAAGAATATTAGTTATTAGTGAACAGGTGATAATTACAAACGTTTTAATACTCTAAACAATACCATTTATTTGTGCTGATGACTCGCCTACTTCATGAAATACAACATGTTAAAACATTATAAGAGTTAAGGGACATTTTTAAATTATTCATTAAATTGTTTTCTATTAACTGTGAAATACATAAACAAAAACAAGGAAACATCTAGAATTGGTCTAAGACCAATTTTTATGATATCCTAGATGAATGTCCATATGGAATTTCTTACGGTAATCCCTCTATGCAATCTTGATTGTTAAATTGGTTTTACGCATCTATTTCTAGAGCGGTTCGTCGAAGAGTAAACATTATTATAACCAATTTCATAGGATCTTATGTTCTGGAGAACTTTACAGTAAAATATAAAGGTGTAGGCCTGATCGTTTTCGCAGTGTATATAAAAAACCTAAATTTTTGTATGGAAACACCGAGAATGGGATGCCCAATTTAATACATTTTTAGAACTCTATTTACTATTTTTATGGAAACGCCGTATATTAAATTTCTGCTGTGCTTGAAATAGTGTTATAAGACCGCGCCCCAATGATTTCATTTTCCAAATGTATTGAACTAAAAAATGTTAAGATTTGTGAAAGAAAAGTTTTCAGATCTTGTGCGATGCACAATTTTATTTCTATGCAACAAACAATGTTATTTTTTGAAGAAAAAGTATTTTTACTTTTTAGTACATTTTTTTCTTCACAGCTTTTTTTCGATATTTTATAAATCATTGTATTAAATTGTCACATGAGACTGATCCTACACTTGTTGTATAACTGTTGTCCTTGCATATATGTATTAGTTAAATTAAGGATTTCAGAATCCTGAAAGTTGATAAGATTTCTATCAGAATTAGTACATAGCATATTTCTATAATGCTGTACATGAACATTCTACTGTCTTTCCTTTACAATTAACTGCTGTAAGTATCTTTTCGTCATTACCCAAGTCTCCGACTCATTTTTATATTTTAAGAACTTTAATCGTAAAAATAATATCTGTGTATACCTTATGCAGATTTTATTTAAATTTTTTTATACATATTTTAATCAAAAATTATAATATATTGGTAATTTAATAAATGTCAAACAGATATAACTGTTGATTTCTTTATTATTCATTTTAACAATTGTTCACATATAATATGTTGGTTGCAGCTGAGCTCATTTTCCAAATTGAATGGCCTCAAGTCAAGTCAAGTGCTTTTGCGCTTTGAAATTTCTTCATTGTCTTCTTTCTTTGTATTTTGTTAGATGATTCTTCACATCCTTCAGATTGTCTACTTTAGGGCGTTGCGGCTTATCTTTGGCCCTCAGTTCGATTAGATGTTTTGCTTTTTTCTTCTTTTTGATCCTTGGTTTGGTTTTTGATCACCATTGTTGTTAGTTCTTTTCCTTACAGCTGCTGCGCCACTTCAGCTGTAGTTAATGACTTTCTCGCAAGAGTTTGTTGTTAAATTTGGGAGGGACTGGGAGGGAGTGATGATTGGATATGTTTTGGGATATTTAGGAAGTTAAGGACTGGAAAGTTCCTATACTGGCAGGTTTTATCAGAGGCATTCCCGGGCTCTTGAGGTTATTTAGAATTAGCCCCTGCAGTAGTCTCCATTGGTGGCATAGAAACTTATTCTACCTTCGTGGAGGTAGATGTTTCTAGTATGCGATTTAGCCGTCAGCAAGGGTGACAGGTATTTGAAATTTGCTGGTATTACAAGATCCGGCAAGCTGTTTATGAGTGGGTTTGAATTGATAGGGATTTTCTCGACTTGTTTTTCGTTTTTACCGAACAGATATTCCTTGATAGGAGTTATATTGGCTGCCTCGTAAAATACTTCCTTACGGTAGTATTTTCCGTTGAATAGCCTCGCATTACATCGTGCTTTTTATATTATTGGGGTGTCCTAGCGATGGTAGGGTAAAGTGCGGCGTGAATAAATGAGGGTGGGGACTATGGAATTTATGGAAGGGTTTATGGAAAAGCAGTGGCGGCATGCTAGATAGAAAAGCAGTGGTGGCGTACAACAATCTCCCCTTCTGACGCTGTGATCGTCACGAGGACGTCTCAATATTGGCATGGCACGCTGTCGAGGTAATGTTTTTTGGGTCTCCCTCGTTTTCTTATTGGTACGATTGGTTTGGGTGTATTAGCTCCTTCACGTCCATCATTAGCTGAAGGTGCGGACGTATGATATGATCATGCAGGTATTTTTGGTGTGGTAGGATGCGAAATCTCACAAGTTGTAGTTCCGCGTCGTTGTAGAACAATATAAGGTCCATCTTGTCTAGGAGCTAATTTCGATGAAAAGCGGTTGGCAGCGCAACTGCATGCGTTTATACATACCCATACTCTATTAAAATTTTTTAAAAATTTTTAATTTTTTTTTTAAAAATACATGGTCTCCAGGATTATATGTTGGGTCAGGTCGTCGCTTTTTGTCACTGTACTCTTGGTTTCTTTGCTGTACTTTATGTTGAGTTTCTTTTACTCTGGTTAGCACATCTGTTAGTTTATGAAGATAGGCGTTATCTGCGGCACGATGTTCTCAGCTTCCACTATTCTACGTAGATCATGGCTAACGTCTTCTACAGATCGTAGCTCCCTCCCAAAGGTGAGGTAACCCCCGTGTGTCCTGTGCTCTTACAACGAGAAGTATTCATATAAAACCTGATATCTGCGAAATGTTCGGGCCAATATGTGTGATCCTTTCCAACCAATATAGCCAGTTGGGTTTTTAAATCACGGTTCTTTCGCTCTACTGGATTGGATTCCGGACTATAGACTGATGTAAATGATGGTTGTATTTCAAGACAAAAAGTTAGGTATTGTACTATAGCTGAAATGGATTGTGTGCCATTAATCATACGAGGCGGTATTCCGTAGCGAAAGAAGAATTCATTTGGTAGCACTTTTGCACAGTCTTCTGCCGTTGCTTCTGTTAGAGCATAGAGCTCTACCCATCATCTTGCTGTGTTCGCTGCAACCTGTATCCATCTTTTACCATCCGCAGATTCTGGCGAATAGGTCGACCAAAATCATCTCAAATCGCATCTTACTAGGCGTTGTTTGGTACAGCCCTGCCGACTTCAGGTTTGTAGACTTATATCTCTGATATTCAAAGCACTTAGCTATGTGTTTTGCTATATCCTTTCGCATTCCATCCCAGTAATACCGTTCAGAAATTCTTTGGCAAGGGCGTTCTATACCATAAAATAGTTGATTGCTCGTGTTTGGGTATGACTAACTGCCCTTCTTCATTGTCCTCATCGGGAAGGTATCTATGGAGTACACCATGGTTCATAAGGTATTCCCTAATTGCCCAGCGTACGTACTTTTCGGTGTTTCCGATATCTTCAAAACGTTTTAATATCTCTGTTAATGCTGGATCTTTAAGTTGCTCTATCCTTATACCTCTGCTCCTCGTCGGGGTAAATCAATTTGTGTGCTACAGATTGCGAAGTACTATCAGTTCAAGGGGGTTGTGGTAATCTATCCGCTACTACGTTCGATTTTCCTGGTGAATGTGTTATTTGAATATCGTAAGGTTGCAACTGTAGTACCCGTCTAGCCAGCCTCCCAATAGGTGACTTCAAAGACATTAACCATTTAAGTGGCTGATGATCAGTAACAACAGTCACTTCCGAACCTTCTATGTAACCTCGAAATCTGTTTATGGCCCATATTATTGCAAAAGCTTCACGCTCTATAGTGGAGTAATTCCTTTCTACTAGCATATTCAATTGGATGCTCATCAGCGCCCTCCTCCTGCACTAATGCTGCTCCCAAAGTGTAGTTGCTAGCATGTGTTTGTAGTATAAAAGGAAGATTCCTGTCTGCTTGTTTAAGAACAGGACCTGTCGTTAGCAGATTCTTTAGATTTTCAAATGCCTTTAGCTGCTCGGCTTCCCGTTTCCATACTCCATTTTTCTTTAACAGCTTGGTCATAGGTTGACTTAGGTCTGCATACTGTGCAATGAAACGTCTGTACCATGAACAGGTTTGCAGAAAGGATAAAAGATGCTTTTGGTTCTTAGGTATAGGCATCCTGACTATAGCTTCTATTTTCTGAAGGTTTGATACGATTCCATTATTTGTTATCAAATGTCCCAAATACTTCACCATTTCACAACATATGTTGCATTTGCTTTGGTTAACTTTAAGTTTAAAAAATCATAGGCGTTGAAAAACTTTGCGTTAGCCCTTTAGGTGTTCATGGAAAGTAGATGAATATAAAATTAAATCATGAAGGTAAATGAGTATTTTTATACCTTCAAGTCCCGATTTAAATCTATCCATTAATCTTTGGAACGTCGCAGGAGCGTTCCGTAAACCAAATGGCATACTTTTAAATCTGAAGATTCCACAAGGTGTGATGAAGAATGTTTTATCCTTGTCATCATTATTCATCTTTATTTGGCAATATCCAGAGCGTAAGTCTAACGTAGACATATACATAATGGGTGCTTTTTGCTTCTTGTAGCAAATCATCCATGCGGCGTAAAGGATATCTATCATGTATAGTAATCATATTTAGCTGACGATAGTCTATACATACTCTGATACTTTCATCCTTCTTAGGAACTAATACAACTGGTGCTGCCCACGCTGATTCGCATTCTTCTATAATATCATCCGTTAGCATTTTATGGACTTCTATTTTTAGCTTTTCTCGTTTAACAGGGTAGTACAGCGATAAAATATAAAAAAATATAAAATGAGTTATGTATGGCATATATTCCCCTTGATATTCAAAAATATCTTTATTTGATATTAATAATTAATTTATTTGCTGTTTTTCGAACTCATTTATGTTTCTACCTTCATTCTCCCGCAATTTTACTTCTTCTGAGTGAAAATCGACAGCTAACAATTTAGTTCTCATGGGAGGCTTTGGAAACAATCGGGATTTTCTTGGATCTACTTGCCGTGGTGTTAACAGTCCGGCTGGTACGGAATCTTTGACAATTTCCGATTTTTTATTCGGGGAGTGATCATTTGAGCTTGATGATAGCGATGACCTTCTTTCAGGAGAAGCAATTTGAAAAGCTCCCAACGTGGTTGATTTTATGAGGTGTGCTTCTTCATGAGGTCCAGAAATGGAGAGGTATCACATTCTAGATACCAATCTAAGAAAGGTGACTTGATTGAGCTGTTTGCTACAGAAATTTTGTTATCAACTGCTGAATTGTTCTCATATGTTACTTCCACTGATGAAAATTGAACGACTTCAGTGGTCACAAATTCAAAGTGCTTATCACTCTGATCTATAAACCTCCAAGATCTTTGTGGAAGATTTAGTAGAATCCCAGCTTGTTCAAGGAAATCAATTCCCAACAGAGTTCTGTTATCTGTTGCTTCAGGCAGAGCTAGAAAATTACCAGAAATCTTACGATTGCCTAGTGTGACTTCAATATTTGCCGCAAGGACCTCTTGGCGTTTAAAGGAACCGTCGGCTAGACTAACTTCGACAATTAATGACTCATATACATGTTTCCTTGCCTTTAGAAGCTTTAATAAGCTAGAGCCAATAACACTTGTTCTGGCGGCCGTATCGAAATGCGCATATCCATTTGTGCCATAAATTCCAATTATAACGGTTGTTGGTATTCTTCCTAAGCTAATGGTGGTGTTAATTGACTGAAAGTTTGCATGAGGTGATGCTTCTCCTTTCTTTGATTTGCAATTGCTCCTATAGTAACCTGTCGATCCGCATCCATAACAGGGCATTTGATTTTTGGCCATAATGTCATTGGGTTTTTCAGCCAATTCTGTTTTAGAGGTACTTTCTTGTACCTTTGCTGTTTTCCGCTTACAAAATACTTCAGCGCAGTGTCCACTGTATCCACAAAAACTACATCGTTCCTTTTTTTTCTCTTAAGATTGATGGTTACACTTTCAACTGATTCGTCGTTTAATTCTTCAGAATCGCGTGCCTAATTCAAAAGATCGGAAAAGGTAGAGACCGAAGAACGAGTAATATTTTTATGAATTTTTTGGTTAAGGAGACCATAAATAAGGTCTATCTGCGTTTGCTCATCATGCCTATTCTTTGGAGGTTGTGAAAGAAGAGCACGTTTCTTACAAATAAATATATCTGTCGGAACTCCAGGAGGCTGCTTTTCTCTAAAAAGTTCAATATACACCTGATGTCAGGGCCGGAGTGGGTCTTCAAATCGGCCCGGGCAAATAATGACAGACCAGCCTCCAATCCAAATTATTAGGCTGATTACCTGCTGAACCCAGCGCTAGGAGAGCAATACAGCGTAGTGCAAGGAGAGCAAGACAATGTTTTCTATGAATATTGAATTCCATGCTAAATAGGAAGTAGGAAAGAAGAAATTTATACAGGAAATATGTATATACAGAATATGTGTAAGAGGAGCGGTTGGAACTTCCACACTTAAAATTAAAACTAAAACAGGGTTTCTCTATGGAAATAGTATCCGAGAGATCAACAATTTTACTTATACAGCTGTAACAAGAGTAAGGCAAGTAAGGTATACTTTGAAGCGGAGGGGCGCCGCTGGTTAAAAAAAAAATTATTGCGAGCGAAAAAAATAATATTAACAACATTTGCCTTTGATAAATATAAATTATATATAAGTTTTGTTCTCGATTTGAATTTACCCGCTTAACAAGGCTGAGGTGCGTTCGTTATCCTGACATGGAAGAAATGTTTGCCAGTGCTATAAAATTTGCTGAAGAACATTAAAGAAACAAGAAAAAAGAAGCGACTCGACCTTTTTGAATCACAAAATTATGAGTGATCCCAAAATTAATACAAAACAAGAGCTTCGTACACCAATTTTTGAATCGATTGATGTTCTTTTATTCTAACTGACGAGGAGGTACGAAATGTTGGAACAAGTTTCAGAAGATTTTGGATTCCTTTCTGGCGATCTACTTAGCAAAATGTACGCCGATAGTCTGAGAAAAGCCGCTTTTAGAATTGCTTCTATGAATTCACGACTATAGCCTGCAAGAATCTTATCTAAGTGTCGAAATTGCATTCAGAGTTCTTTTAACATTGCCAGTGATGATAGCTTCATGTGAATGAAGTTTCAGCAAATTGAAGTTAATAAAAAATCACCTGTGATCAAGAAAGTTTGTCAAATGTGGCTGTTTTGTAAACCGAAAAAGAAATGATAGGAGTGCTTGTCATTTTGAGAATATGAGAAACTAGTTCACGGCGAGAAACCATAGAAAAGTCTATCTGTAAAATCTTCCAAATTTTTCTATCAAACTGATTCACCCCACTACTCGCAAAAAATGAATATCAAATAATAATTTTATGTACAATAAATATTATTTACTATTCTTCTCATGATCAATTGTTGCTCAACTTTGTACAGTCAATTGATAGACCACGTCACATTATATAAGGTTATGTTCAGAATTTTTGCTTCAGGCGCCAAAACGAGTTGTTATATGCCTCTGTGTGAAGGAACTGAGGAAAGAAGTGAACTCTTAATCCTTTCCCCTACGCTTTGTTTTTGGAATCTTTTTGTAACCGCTTAGAAATTCAATCGCTCCTTCACTTACTTGTATGGCAAAATATAGAAAAAAAACCATGTCAATGCTTCACCAAATGTGGAAAATTCAGACTGCTTGAAATACTTGGGTAAGTAAAAGCTGAGTATAATATACCATGACCATGTATATACTCTTTTTCAAAATTGATTTACATGAAATAAAATTACTGCTTTTTTTTAATTAGAAAATGAAAATTTATTAAAAACTGTTTTTATATTTGTTGCTCAATTTCGAATTCGTTTTAAAACTACACATAGGTACAGCAAACCTTTGAAAGCCTTCTGATAAAAAATACATTTTCCGTGCATTTTTCGAATTAAAAATGATATGATGCAAAAAATAATGTAAAATGCTTTACAAAAAAATTAATGCTTTTGAAGCCACGAGACGAGAATGCCAAATTTGCCATATATATGCAACACCCTCTTGGCTCCGCGTCTTGCCAGTGTTTGTAAGATGTGGGACAGTTCTGAGTAATTTTAATACACAACTCTCCTCTGCCCAGATAGCCTCGTTGCCGTGGGCCAGTTAACTTTATTGTATTAGACTTTCAGGTAATGCAATAAAGTACTTTTTCAATTTTAATTCAATTTCATAGCTCTCCTCCAGTCGCAGCCGCAACATTCGTCCAGAGTACGTGGTAAATACGTGTGGTCGCGTTAGCGTGGAGACTACCGGCCAAACGACCAGCGTCCCATCGGACTAGCGCCCGATCATCCGTACTGCCTGTCCGGCTCTGCCTGATGTACTTGTTTACCTGGTGCAAAATTATGTCGTACTAAGTCTAATGCTTGTTGCCATGCTCTGACCTTCCTTCACCCCTTGCCCCCAAGTAGAAGCTACTTCTTCCAAGAGTAAAGGAATTCTCTATTTTCTCTTTTCTATTTTCTCTATTTCCTTAAAGATGTTAATTGTGGCAAGAAAGGATTCAACTTTATTATACTCCTTTCCCCACTAAATCTCGCCGTGCAATTACTAAAACTGCCAGCCATTCCCAGAACTGTAGTTGTTTCCTGAGCTTGGCTTAGTGACGTTAACAATTCATGGAATTGCTCGGTTCTCATTTGTATGGTTGGCTTGTTGGAACTATTAAGTCGCTCACTTCTTCTTATAGGAAATGCAGAATATTTTCCTGGCTGGGGCCACGATTCTCAGAATCCAAAACGTTTGACTTACACCACTTCCAAGTACTAATTTCCGATGAATTGTCAAGTAAAAGAAGACCATTCAAAGCCCTTAAAGCTAATGATTGGGGCGCGAGTTGGGCGCCAAATGTAATAAATGTCAAACAGATATTACTTTTAATTTCTTTATTATTTATTTTAACAATTTTTCACATATAAAACTTTGGTTGCATATGAGCTAATTTTCCACATTGAATGGCCTCGCATTCAATCAATCAATCAGAATCCTTCTCACGCGATTAACGAAACAAAACGAATTATGGCGAAATCATAAATCGAACTGATATCCCGGGATATTTGAAAATATTTACGTACAGGTTTTTTTTTTGGCCTAGGTTTCACTTATGCATTTGATCTTAGAATAATAATTTGATACACTTTAATTGTTCGAATAACTATTAGCTTTAGATTACTCGATGTCGAGAAATTATTACAGCTTGTTGCGCGAAGGCAAGCATTACATGGTGCTTGCCGTTTTATATAATTCGGGTGTCCTGGCGATGGTAGCGTAAAGTGTGGTGTGAATAAATGAGGGTTGGGACTATGGAATTCACGGAAGGGATTGTGGAAAAGCAGTGGCGGCGTGCTAGATAGAAAAGCTGTGGTGGTGCGCTACAGTAACAACATTAAAAAAAGGTTTACAAATAATGAAATACCTGAAATAGGGTCTTATCTTTCAATTTGTTAAAATTTCTATTATTAAAATATTAGTCACATACTTCACTTGACAACTTAAATTTCAATTAATCACATACTTCAACTGACTACTGATAAAAAGAAAATGTTCATTAATAATAAGCCTAAACTCAGAGAAGAGATCTGCTTCTTGGTTATGGTAAGAGAATGCTTCGGAACAGATATTTTCTAGCTACGGCGTGGCAGCGCTTCCTCTTACAAGCACTTAACTACCAATCGAATCACTAGGGTTATTTGATTGAGCCTTGTTCAGTTCTCACATAAATTGATATCCCACGATGAATATCCTACCAGCCTTTCAATTCCCCCGATGCTGTTCCTTGTTGATAAGTATATTTCCTAAAATATAAAATAAAAGAAACACAAAGAACCAAGTTCTGAAAGCAAATACTGATCTGATAGCTTTCACATTTCCATTAGAAATGCTCTCCTAAATCCGCGCAAACCAAATCAGGAAACATCCACTAGAACCCTTGGGAGCTGCAGTTCACCTAGAAGCTATCAAAATTCATTAATACATACAAAAAAATGCACAAAATTTACAATTGTTGATGAAAGCAAGTGATATACACACGTCAACCAGCTGTCTGTGGTACATTCAGAAAACACATCAATTGTTGCTAGGGAAACACCACGAGATGAGAAGACATACCTGGTTACAGCGGCTATATAAAGCCGACGAAATTCAGTAGATGGCTCGATTATTTTTGCAGAGTTGATCTGTATCAGAGCTAATCTGAGTTTTAAAGAATCATGCTTCCTACCTTCTCCACAGAAGATAGTTCTGGTCAGGGATAATCTGAATTTCCTATCATATCACACAGAAGATAATTCTGGTCAGAGATTACCTGAATTTCCTATCATACAGAAGATAATTCTGGTCAGGAATAACCTGAGCGTCCTATCCATTTACACAGAAGCTAATTCTGGTCAGGGATAACCTGAGTGTCCTATATTTTTCTATAGAAGCATTTTACTACCCTTGAGTCCTCACGCACGAGCAAAGGTATTTGTGCTGCCCTTGTGCCCTCACGCACCATTAGAGAAGATAATTCTGATCAGAGATAATCTTTGCGTCTGATTTTTTCTAACAAATCATTTTACTACCCTTGGGCGCTCACGCACCATCACAGAAGATAATTCTGATCAGAGATAATCTGAGTGTCTGATATTTTCTAACAAATAATTTTTACTACCCTTGTGCCCTCACGCACCATCAAAGAAGATAATTCTAATCAGAGATAATCTGAGTGCCCCATTTTTCTATAGAAGCATTTTACTACCCTTGTGCCCTCACACACCTACAATTAATACCAATTGAAATTTATTTTGTTGACAGTTGCTTAATTCTTCTTCTTCTTCTTTTTGTTCCAGAATTAAAGCAAGCAAGAAGGCGTATCGTTTTTTTTAATTTGAATTTTTAAGTTGGTTATTTTTTATTTATTTTTATTTTTATGAAGTTTTGAATTGTACTAGTTTGTAGGTTAATTTGTTTCTGAATTTTTTGTGATATTAGGTTAAGTAAGTTAAATTGAATTTTTGAATAAAATTTTATATTTGAAATACTAAAGAACTGAGTTGTCCTTTAACAACCGGCTTCCTACCTCACGAACGAGAGAGACTAGATCTCACAAGCTTAATTTTCACTTAATTCCATTCCTAAAGGACCGAAAGATATTGGGCTCGAAGCACTGGGTTCACGTGGAACTAGTGAAGTACAGCAGTGCTTATCTGGAGGCTCTTGTTTTATCCGCCAATATTTCAGCAGTCTTGACATGCTCTGCACTGTACCACTCCTCAGAAAATAGTTATCCTCTCTCCCTCTCTCTACTAACTCTGAACGCAGTGCAACTTACGCTTAATAAATGTTACGGAAATGCCTTCAAAATTTAGAAAGAAATCAGAGAAAAATCCGAATTCACACTTCTTTGAAGACTCTTTCTGAATTTTAATAGTTTTCTGAATGGGGATTTCTTTTTCGCACACATTGCGATTTTGTTCTTACTATTAAGAAGTTCCGAGTTCGGCTCACTGGGAAAGTTCTGAATTTCTCACACTGGGATAGTATGGTCGTACTAATACAATGTACCTTGCAAATGCTACAAGAAGAAGGGAAGAAAATTACCAAATCAGATTACTGTATTCAAGATGTTTGACTGTTACTTTGTTGTATCCATCACTTAAGGAGGCCTTTCAATATATTCAACAGCCTTAATAAAGCTCATTAGATAAGAACTTTGTAAATTAAACAGCCTTTAACTGGACGTAACTCTGCATAACATTCTCAATTAACCGAAGAAATTTCCATAAATTTTGAGAAAATTAATTTCTCTTGTAAATGCCTTACCTTTGTGGCGAATATAAAATAAAATTTCTGTCAAAAAGATCATTGCCAGTGACAAGAAAGCGAACCATAATTTTCAAATGACATCGTACATCTACCTTCTTGCATAGCCATTTTTGAAGCATAACAAGGGCAACTTACCTTCTAATACTGTATATGTACATTGTATATACATAATATATAAGAAACATGAAACTGATTTTAATTATGTCTCAAAAACTTTCCCTGAAATACGTCTCAGAAAGTAATGAGTTTTTAGTAAGTTAATCTGAAAATGAGTCTTTATTGATGCAGGCATCTTTATAGATGCCTTGATATGAATAAGATGTCGGGGTGCGTCATTTTTTTTTTAATTTTACTTTTAAAATGACTTACAATAAAATGAGTCAACAAGCACTTTAAGACATAAGGAAGAAGTAATTTTAATATCGACCCAGATGAAAACTGGTATTTGAAGGGTTTTAAAATATTATGTCCTATGAAGTACCTACCTGGGCTTTTGTGTGTTATGAAATGAAAAAAAGGCACTTCTTTTACAAATATACAACGAATCGCACAAAATTATTATGAAATTTTTCGGTATGGAAATGTATTTGTGGGACTTTTGAAGCGTAATACCTGAGTCTAAATTTTATAACAACATAATTCGTTAACCCATACAGTAAAAAAAACGGTTTAAATTTACCCCGTTTGCTGGATAATATCAGTGTGTTTAGAGTATATAGTGAACACAAGAATGTAAATCGGCTGTAGGGTACACTGCGCGCTAGAGGCGCCACGCAGCTGTACTATCCGAGACTCAAGAATATTCAGCCAGCTGGCTGGTATGCGACAACGTTTTGCGGTTGCTACCGCTACCGCATGCTCCGCTTACACTTATGCTCTTGCTTCTCTCGAAACTCGACCCAGGGAAATGGAGTCTGTAAACTCGAGTCTCGAAATTCGACTCTTGAACATCGACTCGGAAAATTCGACTCTTGAAAATCGTGCCTCAAAATTCGACTCCGAAATTCGACTCATGAATCTCGAAGGGTGGTAGTTACCACTACCACCCCAAAACCCCAAAACACGTAAGAACAGTTTACCCCAACGGAAAGCTCCCCATTCACGAATTCTAATTAAAAAAACCCCAAGTAAATCCATCCACGTTTACTACCCTAAAACTATTTCGGCACTCAGGCCTTCAGGCGCTCAGACACAAACTTTCTGAGTCAGGGGTCTGCAAGTTGATAGAAAGTTATTGAAAGGGAACTAGGAAAATATACAGCCTCAAAAATTTCATCCGGTCTCAAAACACTAGGAAATTAAAATCCACAAAAAACGTTTTGTAAAAAGATGTTAAAGATTCTCTTCTAAGAAAACGTACCTTCATTCCTCTGTTTCTCTTAGTAAATAATTATGAAAAAGTCAGTGATCCCAAAAATTCGTCATGCTAAATTAATCATAGTCACCTGCTCGTCTAGTCGATTATTCTTATTCTATGCAAAGTAAGAGATGGATTAAGCCACCTCACAAACACGAAGCAGCGCCTATGGTATGGGAAGGCAGCAACGAACGAGAAGAATATGCAATAGACAGTGTGCAAATCTAGCTGCACTGCAGCACGAACAAGAACCAAAGAGTAAATTTATATTATCACATTTAATGTAAACAGAGAATTTCTTCAATTCGGTACATCTAGAGCCATCTATTAAGTTGTGAACTCAATGCCTCTGCGTTCACTACTATATACTTCTACACACAATAGTGTAACTTAACTGTAGTCTCCCAAAACAGAATTGTTTCTAAACTCAGTTCGGTTTAAAATGCAACAGGTTCTATCATTCTTAGAAAAAATTATGAAATAGAGCCATTCATAATTTCATATTTATAGAAGCATGTGTTCTACATGTGCAAGTTTCGAGTGTCAAGATAATATTTAATTTCTTTTTACACGTAAAACATTTTCGAAAATTTCTTTGGAGCGGCGTTGCATTTCCGCTTTGATAGCAGACTAAAAATATTTTAATCTTAGATCATATGCAAAGCTATTTCACTTCGATGCAGTAAACAGTTTTATCTAGAATCAAAATATTTTTATTTTTCAATAACGCATACCTATTCGGCAATTCCTGTCCGAGGGAAACATTAAAATCAGATTTGTACCCGGTGTAAAATTGCACAAAATGGGGGTTTCGAATTCATTTCCAATTTGGGTATATATCGTACTTCTTAAGGAGCTCTAAATATTCACCATACAGAGTAATAATTATCCTATGCCGAAAATGTACGGACCTCATGGAACACCATTTCGGTGTTCATGGAACTACGATTTTTTTACTGTGTATCACCTTTATTTCACTATCTACTAAGATAAGAACAGCGTTGTTAATCTCATTAACCGAAGAAATGCTGACACAATGCCGCCTCTCTGCATAGTTTCCCTTACACGAATTTATATACATACCATATATATTTCACTAAAGCTGCATAGAAGTTTATTATCAATAAGCTAGGAGATATGTATTTGGTGAAAGCATTATCGTATTTGAAGCATAGTATAGCAGATGATATCAAAAGCTGTCGAATCCCTATTATAACCCTTCTGAAGAAAGCACTCTAACCCGAAATTATAATTACCAGGTACGGCTTTTTTAAATGCTTTAAAAACTCGAAAATTAAAGTCACGCCAACTAGATCTGAGCCCTCACGATCGTTATGTTCGTCCTTCCGCTAAATCCTTCTAGTCATCCCTATTGGTCTTCAATATCACACATTGACATATACACATTTACTTTCATTCATACATAAGATTAGTGTGCCTTTTCAACCACTCACTCATCATATCCTAGATGCGCACCCTCAAAACCCTCGAAAAGTACTTCCTAAGCTGTCAAACAGACTCCCTCTCTACCACATGAGACCCCCAACTGAGTCCTAAAATTCTAAAATATTTGCAGTGTTCTTATGTCAAATTTACAAAAGTTTGATTTGCATAACTCCTCCGCCCTAAGCTACTATTCATTCAGAAAAATGGTCTTCTGATAATCTTAACCTTACTTATCTTCCCAACCGTAGTCAAATTTTAAAATCTTTTCTAATAAAATTATTTAAAAAAGTTTATGTTAACTAAATGACTACGATTCCCCAAACAAAAACTCTCAATAGAGTAATAATTGCATATGCTAATGTGCCGTCGTCTGATAAAATCGAATCAGTATGCCTACAGTTTCGGACTACGGCCCCATATACACTATTGCAACTATTACTCAGCTGAGAGTTATTGAGCGTAACATGGTAAGGTTACTTTTAAATCAAAACTATTATTATTATTTTGTTAAGGTATATAGTAAGTGTAGCCTTTGGGAAGGTAAGGAATCAAGCTTTAAATTACTGGAAGACTATTTTCCTGTGTAGATAGTAGTTCAGTCTTTATACCATAAATAAAATCAATGGCTAGTCACTTTTCCATAAGAATCAATATAAAACATTTTAGACAACAGGCCTAGCACGCACACATATAGATTTTGTGTTTCATGGCTTGGGCAGTATTTCTCGAGGGTTTTTTTTCTGGTTTTTGTTTTAGCAAATAAGTCTATATTGTCATTATAATTAATCGAGTTCATTACATATGATTCACTTGTTTTATTTTGATGTAAGTTACTCCGTAATAAGTTTTTATTCATTTCTACACCGAAAATGAACATTCAGCATTTGCATTAGAAATGGTTCGGAAAACTATACCTTAACCCATCGTTTATAAATATTTTTAATTAAAACACTTTCTTCCTTAATAATTATTAAAATTTTCTTAGCTTCATCAATACATTTTTCTGAGTCAATATCAGTACCATGAGTTTGTAAAATTTTGTTAATACTAGCCTTGTACTTATCTTGATTTACATGTTTTTCCAAAAAAATTTCAAACGTATCTAAATATGAAATTTACGAAATCAAAGAATGCAAAGTTGATGGCGGGATCTTGCTGAACGATCAGATAGATTTTACTAATAAAAGATCACTTCTTGAGCCAGATTTAATGAAATTGTAATGTGTGCTTTGTTCTTTATTTATTCATTTATCTAAAACTTTTTATTAATTTACTTACGTTATTACATACATACACGTTTTTGTTGTTTGTTTAACAAATTAATAATTAATAAAAAATTTGTGAAACTAGAAACACATGTTTTTTTTTATATATTATATTATATTATTAAGCCAAGCTCAGGGGATACCCTATGATGCAAAGCACAGCATGGCAGGGACCGGAACCTGCCGTAGGCGTTGCCACCTCGAGTATCGGGTCTCTCATTAAATCGGATGTTCATAGAAAGCATCAGCAGCGATGGGCGAACCTGAATACCTGCAGGTGTATAAAACTGTTTCTTGATGGGCCCAATAGGAATATCTCCGATTTTCTCATGGGGCTCGAAAGGAAACAATGTAGAACTGTGGTTGGCATCAGCACCGGTCACAGTTCCCTTCACGCTCATCTAACAAGGATGGGAGTTGTTGACAGCCATGAGTGTCTGTCCTGCCTGGAGGGAGAGCCCGAGACAACCGAACACTTGTTGTGTGCGTGTCCGGTCTTCGCCCGGTGCATGCTGGATACGCTAAGGTCTACCCTTCTATCTGTGGATGAGTTAAAAAACCTGCCTCACCAAGACCTGATGCGCTTCACTAAGAGAACATGAAGGTTTTGGTGAATGGACTACTAGCAGGAGAAAAGACATAGCATGGTAGACTGTTCCACATACATACAGTTCGGGATGAAAAATCATCAAGGAATTTTTCTGTACGGCTGAGGGTAATTTTCAGGGTAAAAGAATGTGCTCGGTTTGCAGCGCGAGTATTGCGTGCAGGAATCATTCTACAAGGGATCAGACTAGATATTTCATCGGAATATTGACCAAGCATGTAGCGATAAAGGAGCGAAAGGCATCCAACATTGCGGCGGTGCTCGACTGAGTCGATATGACATGTTATTGCCAATTACCCAATATGCTTGAAGGTTCTCTTTTGGACAATATCCAATGAAGCTAAGGCTGTGCGACCAGCACCGGCCCGGATACATTCCCGTTTTAGGTCTGATATATTTCTTACACCTTTTCAGAAATCCGAGAAATTTCGATGCTTCTTTGGCAACTGTGAAGATGTGATCTGTCCAGCTTAATTTACTGGAAATGTTAATGCCAAGAATGCATCAAGATGTGTATCGTAGCTCAGTGCTCCATCAAAAGAAACGGGAGTGTTAAATTATGATCTTGTTTTAATGAGATGAGACAGCTTTGGGACTTAGATGCATTGAATTCGACGCGATTCGCCTTGCCAAGGATATTGGCAAGATCGTTATTCAATGACCTAATCATGTTTTTGAAAAAATAGTATCTAATGTGTCTGAATAGCTTTTCGCTCTTTCATTTATTTCTAAAATTAACTTATAGTGGGTGGCTGGTATAAGAGTTTTAACCCAGCCTCGCGCGTGTTTTGTGTACCTTTGCGTGATGTGCATATACCTAACAATGGTAATAAAGGAGAAAATACAGTCCCAAACAAATGTCAGTTACGTACGATCATGCGATAGAACTTTAGAAATAAGAAATAGCGATAACTTAAAACAAATCCACAATTCTATTTCAAATTCTCACTATGCTACTGTCGTTTAAAGTATGTAGATATAGGGAGCGAAATAGCTGATACTCCAATATTTTTTACCTCGTTGGTGGCTTGCTCATATACATGCATTTCATACAATCCAGTAGTTCCTGTCGGTTTTATATTCTATATAATATTATAATAACAATATTATTATCTCCTGTTTAATTTAATCTAATACACCCTATGTGCTATTTGTAGTCGTTAAAGAGTAATTATCTCATAACCAATTCTCAATGCTAGTCTCAAAAATATTTTCAAAGATCATTATTTTCCCTTAGTGACAGAAAATCGTAATTAAAAAAGTAGTTTAATTTCGGTATGACCTGAATGAACTAATAACTCTTTAACGGCTACAGATAGTACATAGGGTGTAAAGGTCAAATTAAAGATGAGAGTAAACAGTTTACAGTTTTTATAAAAAATATTTAAAGAGTTATGTTAACCAACTTTTTGTAAACAAAAAAAAAGATGTCAAAATCAAAAAAATGGCACGAAATCCGAAATTATTACTTTAGTAGATCACCAGAACTCTTGAGAGAACAGTACAGCGCTGGTTCAACAGGCGGCATACCCTGTATTTTTTAAGATATGTATAGGGTCTTTTATGAAAGACTAGCATAATTTCTCAATCACCCTGTATCTCCCAAACGGTTGATGTGACACCCCCCCCCCCCCCCCATTTCCATATATAACTTTTTGTTCGACTAGGTGAGTACTATCACTTATTGCTGTGTGTACCACCTAGATTGAAGAAGACATACTGATAATGCTGCCTTATAACCTACACCAGGCGCCGGATTCACTAACTCAAGAGTTGTGGAGATGAGAGTTCTTTTGACACTTAACTCTCCACTCGGAATTCTGTAACTCGGGGAATTTGTATTGAGAACTACCAAACTATCTTTTTACTCGACAAAACTTACGGCTGTGTTAGTTGTGGAGAAGTAAGAAGAGTATTTCTCAACTTACAGTATTGTTTGTTTTTATTGTCCTTTGTGATGGTACCTAGGTACCAAAGAATTTTTATTTTAAATTATGGATTCAAGTTCCGTGCGCCATCACGGATGGCTTGAGATTCCAAGGTAGATAGTTTCATTAGAAAATCAAACTTTTTACTCAAGTTCTCATAAACAGAGCCGAACCACGTCTTTGTATTACTCCAGTCAACCTGTTGATAATGATGTTAAAAACGGTAGTTCTGAATCCGTCCCTGCCGGATAGTGCGACTTCGATCTCGTTTCTTCTTATTTGATCATTTGAGAATTTTCCGCTTCCAAAAATTTGTAAAATTTGGTAAATCCGCCTGTCTGTCCGTTGTATGTCCTCCATGTATACCATATACTATATTCACAAAAAAAAAATTATGGAAATCCTTGCAGTACTTACAGCGAAATATGGATTTTGGTGTCTCAAGGTACCCGCTAAAAATTTTTCATTACGCGAAAATGGTCAATTGGTCGTCTTCCAGTACAGAAGAGATGCTATAACATTTTTAAATATGCACATTAAAGCTTGTATGTAGAATTAAATCGCATCTACATGTTGTCCCCTAATTATATGTCTAATTAATTTTTGAGTCCGGTAAATTGTTTTGGAAATAACTGCAAGAAAAGTGAATCAGTCCTTCTTAAGATGAAAAAATTACCATTTTTTGGTACAAAAAGGGACATATTTTCAACTCATCATTATGAAGAAGAGGTAATACCCTAGACACACAGCACGAACTAATGAATCATTTGTACAAACCATTCATTAAAATGCCGTGTGTTAAATAGTATACGTCATTATAGCTCGAAAATCAGATGATAATGAAGTACACTAATGAAGTGTTTTCCTCCTTCATTATAGCTATAATGAGGAAAAATGTGCTAGATTTGGCATATAATGTAAATCTCGAGCTCCGCTGTGCATCTGCCGATTTGAAATATAAGAAGAAGAAATGCAAAGAAATGTAAATCAAAAATTATATTATCAATTTTTTTTAATATAATGTTTTTTCTCATTTGCAAATTATTAAATTGAAAATAAAATAAATGAAAACAAAGTTTATCGCGTTAATTCGATTCATATTGCTTCTTTAAGGTGATAAGTTCATCAAAACCAGTTTGACAGCACAACTTAATTAAACAAATGGCTGTGTGTCCGCAGTTTATAATGAATCATTATAGACTAATGAGTCGTTAGTTATTTCTTCATTAAGAGTGCTGTGTGTCTAAGGCATTAGTCGTGGAAATTTACTTTCCATGAGAAAAATGTTCACAACTGAGTACTAATGGCTCTTAAACAAAGAACGGAAGAAAGGCATGCAAAATAAAGGAACTGGGGTGTATATGACCCAAGTGCAAAAAATCCATCTTTCGGCGGTAAAAGGTCAGTTATGAAGTTAAAATTATCTAAAAAAAACTGCTCCACTCGATTACCTGTTCCTTCATCTTTAATTTGATACCAAACGTGACGAATTTTGGACAACCGCCAATGAGGGTTGGTACGACACCCTATCCATAAAAGCCCCTCCCCAAAAATTGTTCATCTATATTTTTGATCTCTAGAGACCCTAAATTCGAGGGAAAAAACCCCAATGCTCTACGACCCGCCCACACAGAGTTACCGTCTTTCAATATTGCGACACTTTCACGTTTTCCCTAACTCCCCAAGTATGTTAGAAAATCGCGAATGGAGAGTTAGGGAGTTTTAATCGGGAAAAACGAAAATTCTCATCTCGCAAACTCCCAAACTCTCCGAGTTACAGAATCATAGCATAGGCTATACTAAGCTTTTCATTCCGTTAAAGAAATAATGCTGGTAGAGCAAAATGGGTTAGACAATATAATAATATATATTATTATTAATATATAATTTTAAAAGGTGTTTTTATTTTTGCATGTCCGTCTGTTCATGTGTCCTTCTATCTGTCTGTCCGTCTTTCCATCCGTCTGCAAAAAAAAAATGTTTGGCTATGGTAAGGAAGAATATTTCAATAGAAAAATTTATATGAATGATTTATTCTTGATTCTATAGCATCGAACGAGTGCTTTTTGGGTGAAAGATGTGGCACAGTTCAGTGCAAGTAAATTCATGGAAGATTTCCGTATTAGGAGATCTTCCTTCAAACTGTTGGTTAACAAGGTTTAGGCAAGATACCATATTACGAAAAGCTATTCATTTATCTAGTAGAATAGCAGTTGCACTCCACTTTCCATTTTTACAGTTATTGCTGATAGGGATTTGATAACTAATAGTCATGGATTTATTATTATTATTTATTTAATTGATAACATTTCAGGGTATGCATACATAGGATGGGAATTAATAGGAAAAGAATAGGAATAGGAAAAGAAGTAAGGACTTTAGACTACTACATAGCTCTTTGAAACTTGAATATATAACTAGAGTATAACAGTAACATGTCGAGAAAACCTTTTTCAAAAAAATCTCATTAAGAAAGCCCTATATAAACTAACTTAGACTTCTTTAACCTACTCCTAGCTACTGCATAATCGTCGAGGAAGAGGATGATGAGAGTGATTGACTACATTTATCAAAAATAAGTGGCAAATTTTTGTCTAAACTGAAAGATATTGAAAAAAAAAATGTTTTCAATAAATTTGCAAAGTGCATTTAAAATGCAGGAAATATTTAAGCGATTGGATGAGTTGAATACGTGTGATAGTGTATACCTGTCTTGTATGGCAAGTTCAATGTCATCTTAAACACTTTATTTTGTGCGATCTGCAACTTACCAACTCACAGAACGCACAGAAATAATTCTAGTGTAGAGCAATTTATTTTGATTTTTGCTTGTTCGTCTGTCCGTCTGTCCGTCCAACTGTCCATCTGTCCACACGATAACTCGAGAACTTGTGAACTTAGAGAACTGAAATTTTGCTGCACACGGGTTTAAAAAAAAATTTAAGTTCGAAAGTGGGACAAATCGGGTAACTCCTTCCCTTCGTGTGGTGGCCATACAAAAATTTCGTTTTGCACTATATATTTGGACACTACCTGAGAACGCGTCAACGTAGAGAGCTGAAATTTGGTACACTGTGTTCTCATAGTAACAGTAAGTAAAATTTAACAAATGGACTAAATCGAGCAACCCGTTCTTTGGCTTGCCTTATAAAAATTTAGGATTTTTACGTATATTGTGAAAACGGTCAATCCTCGATATTTTTATTGGACTAAAAAATTCTTCAGAATATGAAATCCTATAAAATTGGTTATAATCATGTCCGATGAATCGTTCAAAAATCATAATTTGCAGTTCAAGAATGAACTTATTATATGCGTTAAACAAATTAGACTAGTCCTAAGCAAGGCTTTTAAGTCAATGCTAGGGGATTTGCCGAATAGAAATCGCTTGATATAGCTTTTTATTTCGTTGACTCTAAAATATGGAGCATTGGCGTTTGCAAGGGGTTGGAAAGAGGAGACTGCATTAGTTATTAGTGACATGGTATCCAAATCACTAAGTAGTTGAGATATCCTACCATTACAATACGGTTTGTATTTTTATTTGTTTTGGTTATATTCCAAAAGGCTTAGATGCCTTCTGTAGTCCCAAAAGTACATTGTTCCAATTAGTATTTCTGACTTTAAAAATTTCGTCCCGAAGTCGATAATTAAGTAGCACTAATACCTCATTACAATTAAATAAGCTGTTTCTTTTGAGCGCGTTATCCAGTTAACGCCTCACACAGTCAACGATTTTTAATTTGGGCTTTAGGAAAGATGACGGACAAGCACCCGTAATGATATACTAAAACGATAATTAAAAAAAAATATTCATTTATATAAAGTGTCAAAAAGAAAAAAAAATGCATATGCGAAAGTATGACGAATACAACTCTATTCAGCGGTGCAGTGCAACATTATATTACACACTCTTCCGTGCAGCTTTGCATTGTCCAATGTATGACTGCACCAGTTCGTGAGACACAAAAACATACCTTATGTATCATTGAAAAATGATGTTAAGCTTCATCTCTAAAGGCATATAATGAGAAAAGTTACTTTAATGAGGTAATTGGAAGTACAGTGTGTCAATGGTATTAAACGTAATATGACTTGCTTAAAAACCAATTATGTATTCTGTTCAGAAGATAACTGGTGAGAACATAACTGTGTTCCACCAGATCAATTTTCATACTTAGATAAATTTGCATCATCAGCGTACATTTGAATTTTAACATCATCAGAAAATGTTGGGACATATTTGAAAAAGGTATACATAGGTACTAAATAACAGTGCTGGAAGGAACATAATTACAAATCGGCTGATGGCAGATGACAATTTTATTAGAATGTTTGGGAGGTTGGTGCTATCGAAGTTTTTCGAAAAATTCAGAAATACTAGAATACTAAAGTAATCAAAATAAGTCTGCATTTGCATGGACATTAATTTTTCCAGAGCTTTGCGTAGAGAGCATAAAATACTGATTAGACAAAAATCAATTATAACTTTCAGTGATGTCTTCTTAGGGAGAGGGAGAATGGAGGCGTCTTACAAAATCGGGAAAATGTAGAAAACTGTAAATAAGAATTGAAAATAAGAACAAGATAATTAAAATATCCAAGGTGTAGTAAATATTACATAATTTTTAAGAAATGTCCTTCAGAGAGATATCATTCTTTAAAAAAAAAACCTTCAATTGCAAACGGAACCTATTAAAAAGACGTAAAGCAGGAAAATGTTGTCGACATTTAAAGGTACAGGAAGAATTGTTATTTCCTGTCTTATAAAAATTGTGTGCTTTAAGATTTTCCCAAACAATTTTTCTAGGTAAATGAGGACTTACTAACGTAATTTAGCCTTTGTATTAACAATGTATTTTTACTGGAATTTTCTTTCTTAAAGATTATCCTTTCTTTTGTCTGAATAAGCCGAGATCTTTATTTTACCAAGACGAACACGAAATTATAAGCGTGAGGTGGCTTGATATATTTTGCAGATTCAAATGTTACTTGTCAGGGCGAATTTAGTCCAATTTATTTTAGCTGGTTTTCTGAAGAGTCTTGAGCTTTCTGATCAGAAATTAAATTTTAAATTAATTAAGTATAGAGTATTCAACAGTGATCGGATTTCCCCTTGAGATACTTCCCAGTTCTCTACAAGTCCACTGTAGTCATTAATAGATGTCATACTTAACTAATATTAATATTCGACTTAATGATAAAATTGAAAGGATAGTCATCATAGTTATTACGTTTTCTCCTGCAGATAGTGTAGTAGGGAGCATAGGCGTCACACCTAATAATCACATTCTGCTTCTTTGTGAGATTTCATAGCGTCATAGGTCCCAATGTCTTAATAATGACCGCTGTTCCTCTATGATACACCACAATGTATTTGTAACTGTTTTGTAGAATGGACAGTGCTGAACTTCATAGAGAAGTTAGCTTATAGCGCGGAATGCGCTAAAACAAGTGTCAATTGTGGAATGTTCTACCAAATAATAAAAGTGCTGAAAAGAATTCTACAGAAAGATTATTTAGGGTACGTAAATGCTCGCTCGCGAGCGGCTCCCGAGAAGCACTTTGTATAATGGCTCCCGCTCGCGAGCCGGAGCCTATGAATTTTTCTTCAAAGCTCTCGCTCGCTAGCCGGAGCCCAAATTTATTGCTTAAACCCTCTCGCTCGCGAGCCGCAGGCGTTAAATGGCTCCGGCTCGTGAACCGGAGCCATTCATTATATAGCTCCGGCTCCTCATCATAGTCGGAGCTATTTAACGGCTCCGGTTCACGAGCGAGAGCATTTAAATAGTTTTTTTGGCTCCAGCTCGAGAGTTAGAGCGTTTAAAATTTTTTCTTGGCTCCGGCTCGCGAGCGAGGAGCTGGCATCTCATCAGGAGCGGCTCGCGACCGAGCATTTACGTACCCTGGACTGGATTATGCAGCAATGCAGCTTATAGCGCGGAATGCGCTAAAACTAGTGTCAATTGTGGAATGTTCTACCAAATAATAAAAGTGCTGAAAAGAATTCTACAGAAAGATTATTTAGGGTACGTAAATGCTCGCTCGCGAGCGGCTCCCGAGAAGCACTTTGTATAATGGCTCCCGCTCGCGAGCCGGAGCCTATGAATTTTTCTTCAAAGCTCTCGCTCGCTAGCCGGAGCCCAAATTTATTGCTTAAACCCTCTCGTTCGCGAGCCGCAGGCGTTAAATGGCTCCGGCTCGTGAACCGGAGCCATTCATTATATAGCTCCGGCTCCTCATCATAGTCGGAGCTATTTAACGGCTCCGGTTCACGAGCGAGAGCATTTAAATAGTTTTTTTGGCTCCAGCTCGAGAGTTAGAGCGTTTAAAATTTTTTCTTGGCTCCGGCTCGCGAGCGAGGAGCTGGCACCTCATCAGGAGCGGCTCGCGACCGAGCATTTACGTACCCTGGACTGGATTATGCAGCAATGAATCAATCAATGAATAACTCAGTAAGTGGATTGGATGGCGCATTTTTTATTATTTACAATCTCCAGAACGGATCAACACTTGGAACGTGGAAACCTTACGAATTAAAGTTCGGGTTTCATTAAGAAGTGAAATAAGAACCACTATTAATAGCTAGATATGTCAGTGGAGACGCTACTCATGCCAATCCTTGAAAGATAATGTATCACATTTTAGTGTACCATGTATAAACTAAGAGAAAAAAAAATGTTTTATCTAATACTTACCTATCATGTAAATAATTGAAAACATTGTATCTACTTAGTTATCAGCTTACAAATCGATCAGCTAACGGTTGGTTCATCTGCCGATGTAAACGAGTCTGTCTGGTCCATCTGGTCCAGTCAATGAAGTCAACAGTTTTGTCATTTAGTCTGCAATAAAGTCGCTACAAGTGACGTACCTCTTTAACTCGTGCTGTCTCTTTTGTTTTTTTTTAATCCCTACAATATTTTTCTTCATATAGTAGTGGACAGAAGATATTATTTCCAAAGATAATCAGTAGCAATTGGATAAGAATTAGCCTATTTACTACTATCGGGGAAAGCTATCCGATCCGATCCACAAACTGGGTTTGGAGAAGAACTCTCTTGAGTGGAGCTTATATATGGGTAGTGTACAGAAAGTTCTTAGTGCACGTAAAATTCTCTCCAAACTTAATAGAATTATTAAAAAGAGTCGAAATTCCATAAAAGTAGACACAACGACATATTCAATGTAAATAGAATACACCCGGTAAGGCACTACTATTTGCAATCTTTTTCCACGACAATATTCTGAGTGCGAAAAATCGAAAGCCACTTAATTTACAATCTGCAATCTGTTGCTTATAATTGCCTATGCTGAATCCTTAAAATTCACTGTAGTAGCTGAGACTCAAATGAGGAACTTTGCAAACAAGACGGTTAGGCATCATATTTAGAGTATACTAGGGGGAGCCCGTCGGCATTGCCCGACGATAATATAGATACTTGGGATGGGATGCTTTGGTTTGCGATAAATAATATCTAAGCTATTATCTGACTCGATCGCGCGATTTCGTCATGTAGAGTTTCACTCTGTGTCTGCATGTTTGTATGTGTGTGTGTGTGTGTGTATGAATGTGCGTGCATAAATTCGCACATGTGGGAGACTGTTGCTCTCTACGTCGACGCGCTCTTATGCAGTGCCTAAATATATAGTAAATAAAACATGAATTTTTTGTATGGCAACCCTACGACGGAGTTGCTCGATTGGTCCCATTTTCGAACTGTATTTGCAATTTTTATTAAAACGCCGTGAACAAAATATGAGCTGAAAATACCACATGGTAAATTTTTTGTATGGCAACCCCATGAAGGAGTTTTCAGATTGGTCCCATTTTTGAAGTCAAATAAATTTTTTTTTTAAAAAAGTTCCGTGTACAAAATTTCAGCCGTCTACGTCGACGCGTGAGACAGTATCTAAATATATAATGAAAACCTAAAGTTTTGTATGGCAACACCAAAACGTGGTCATCCGATTTGGTCCATTTTGCACTTGCATTTGCAATTTTTATGAAAACTGCGCGTACAAAATTTATGCTCTCCACGTCGATGCGTTCTTGAACACTTGCCAAATATATAGAGAAAAACCAAAGTTTTGCATGGGCAACATCAAGAAGAGGTTGCCCGATTCAGATCATTTTTGAATTTTACTTACTATTGATATGAAAATACCATGTACTAAATTTTAGTTCTCCACGTATACGCGTTCTCATGCAGTGCCAAAATATTGTTACGAGCGTGGCGTTTGTTTGTTATTTAATTTTCAATATTTCAGATATAATTCAAAAGATCTTTTTATATTTAACTTCACTGTTTACTTTTATAACATTTACAAACAATTATCAAATCGACTATTTAGTTATCGCTAGTACTGTACTTCTAATTATCACAATCCAACTAGTTTACTTCGTTCACTTCACCGTCTGAAATAAGACTCTACCTCTTCTAAACACGCTTGTAGAGAATTCTTTTGTTCTTCAAAACGGGATTCGAGAGAATTCTTTTGCTCTTCTAAACATGCTTGCAGGGAATTCTTTTATTCCTCCAAGAATGATTGCTTTTGTTCCTCAAGAGCATTCTTCATTTGCAGTGGTTGAAAACTGCATTTTGATCATTAATGTACCCAAAAGTTGTTCTATGTTCATCACAGGCTCTTCTTCAGCTTCACATTCTTCTTGGAGAACAAATGTCTCAGGATTCTTTACGTCCTCTATCAAGGCTTGTCTAAGTCGGTCGACTAGAACATTCTTTGACCAGCCGTTTGCAATGACCGCTTCCCCAAGTCCACTTTCAATTCCTGTATGAGAAGCTCCTCTAGTTTGCGTCCCATTGCTTTGATAATTCACTCACAATTTAATATAAAATTATCTTTCGAAATTTTCACATGGCAACACCAAGAAGTGGTTACCGTTTTTGAAATTATATTGAGTATTGCTACGAAAATACCACGTACAAAATTTCAGCTCTCTACGTGTACCCGTTGTCAGGCAGTGTTCAATTACATATGTATATACAAAAAAAACAGAAATATTTGTATGGCAACCCTACGAAGTAGTTGCCCGATTTAAACCATTTTTGAACTTGTTTGAAATTTTTATGAAAACGCCGTCTACCAAATTCTAGCTTTCCAGGTCGAAGCGCTATCAGGCAGTTTTTTACGTCTCAACAACAGCGCCATCTATCGCGTCCAAAACTATCCTATCTTTCAAGCTGGAACCAACCAAACACATTCACAAAATTTCATTGCAATCGGTGAAGCAGTTTCGGGGAATAGCGTGTACAAACACTGTGGCACTGGATTTTTATACCCTAGATGAAATCGATAGGGTATACTAAGCTTGCCATTCCGTTTGTAACGCACAGAAATAATGATGGTAGAGCAAAATGGATTGGACACCCCCGCATAAAATTAAAAGTTATTTTGATTTTTGCATGTCCGTCCGTCCGTCCGTGCGCACCATAACTCGAGAACGCGTTCACTTAGAAAGCTGAAATTTTGTACACGGACATGAGACAAATCGGGCAACTCCTTCGTGGGGTTGCCATACAAAAATTTCGTTTTCCACGATATATTTGGACACTACCTGAGAACACGTGGACATAGAAAGCTGAAATTTGGTACACTGTGTTTTCATACTAATAGCAAATAAAATTTCAAAAATGGGCTAAATCGGGCAACTCCTTCTTGGTGTTGCCATATAATAATTTTGGTTTCTCACATATACTTTGAAAACGATTAGTCCTAGACATTTTTATTGTACTACAAACTTCTTCAGAATAAGAAATCCTATAAAATTGGTTATAATCATTTTTTCTGTCCGACGAGCCGTTCTAGAAATATATGTGAGAAACCAATGCAATAAATCAAAATTGCTCAAATGGGTGACCATACGAAATTTCATACGTGCATTCATCTAGGGTATCATAAGAATTGGTCTTAGACCAATTCTAGCTTTTTCACTTGTTTATATATTAAATTGTTGGAATTGATCTTAAAGCACCCGGTGCACCCATATAGCAGTTGTTTAGATCTGTCACAACTTAGCTCAGGTCAGTTTAGAATTGGCCAACAAACTAGTTAAAACAGGGTTCAATTAAATTCAATTTATTCATATATAATAAAGAACAATTCAGCTAGAAAGTTACTCTTATATATATGCAAACTCAAACTAAATGAATAAAATATGGGGGAAAAGTAAAACATGTAAGTTGCCTCAACTGTTACTACAACTACTAGTATCAATTCGAAACAACAAAAACAATAAATAGGCGATAAAAAGTATCTTAACTAGTACAATAAATTCATGTGACCTAAGAGAAATATAATTTAAACGTCAGTATTTATAAAAATTAAGTAAAAATTAAATTACAATTTAGTTGTTAGAAAAAATAAAATATTGCGCATAAACGAGAAGGAGTATATGCATGCCGATACGAGTACACGAGTTAACTTAAATCGCTAAGGTAATGGAAATATTCTCACTTGCAGCTGTTGATGGTTTGCAGTGACCGTATCCTTACTGGAACAGAATTTCACAGTCTGATACCATAGGCGAAGGACGATCTGGTCCTTAATAATAATCTGTGCAACGGTCTTGCTACTTAGTTTCAAAGTTCTTTCCGGTCGAATAAGTTGAAATCATTTTAAAAAGATAGTCCGGCAGTAATTTATATACTGTAGATTTTATTAACTGTTAAACAAATTCGATATTCCTTATATACCTCTAGAGGATATACCTCTAGAGGATATTAGCAAACCTAGAAACATGATCATACTTTTTAAGGACAAACACATATTGGGCACAGGTATTAAATGTAATATTGATTTTCTCCGACTGACGCTATTTAGCTCTAAATAAGCAGTATTTGCATATATGTTGTAGCATACTAAAAGACTCCTTAGAAGCACAAGTCTTAGATTTAGGAATACACTAAGATATTTTATATATATAAAAAAAATAAAAATAATAAATAACGCTTCAGGTCCTTCAAGTATCCATTTAAAAAAACAAATTAAACTGTCAAATACCACTGATAAGTTTATATTAAAGTTTAATTACTTACAGTGAAGTCTTATGAAAGAATTTAATTATAAAAGTTGAACAATTATTAAAGTTACAGATTTTTCCCCTGGCATTTCATTAAATGTGAATTTTCCAGCAGCACTTTTTATTTAACGAAAAATTACCCCCCAGGATATAAAAATGTCGAGGGAAAAGTTGAAAATTTTACATAAGGGACTACTTCAACGTTTCGATAATGTCCATGCATCTAATTACAAGACAGATTCATATTTATTTACGTAGGTACATCATAGGAAGACCATCAATCGCACCACAAGTTTATTTTCGAAAGGAAATAAGTGAATAATTTTCACCAGACATATGATTATAAATGAGAATAATTTCGGAGTCTTCCTATTCTGCTGGGTGGGTGGAATATAGATATCTACTTAAACTATGACCTTTCAAGATGAAACCTGTCAATTGCAAGGAAGCATAAAAAGCATAACAGAACTTGACAACTTCTTTCCACATAATATTTAGTCTACGTCCCTCAAAATCGCAGAACAGACATATCTACTTACCTATAAACATTTTTTTTTAAACTCTCTTGGTTTATGAGGGAAACATAGTAATTTCCGAAAAGGTGGTAACTTTTTATTTCTGTTAAGATGTGCCAAATTCCTTCCGATTAGATTAGTTTTTAGGTTTGGTTGTTTTTCATTGGATATTTTGGTCAAGCCTTTCAATTCACATTTAATATGTGTTCAATGAGGTGGGTTGACAACTAGCCTTTTTTATGAGTTTATTCGATTATTTTTGAAAATAGTAAGGAGGTATTATTTGCAACCTACACCAAAAATATTTTGAATCTATTTTGGGTCAGAAAATTAAATTGCACTTATCCCATATAACGGATAAGTTTATAGATATTTCTGTAAAAATTATAGTTTAAACCTGAATTTGACACCTACCTCCGAAAATCTGTACGTATTAGACATGATCAAAGATAGGAGAAAATAAATATGGTTTTATGGTTTCTAAAAATGCATGTAATGTGAACTCGATTTTTGACTGTAGGCAATGTATTAGATAATAGAAAGCACATTTTAAGCATATAACTTTTGGTCAGCCCTTAGCTATCATTCTGTCATGTTAATTAAGTTAAAGTTAATTAAAGGCTTAGGATAAAAAATTCTGTTTATTTCATCAAAGAGCCTTATCCATGATACAACAGTATGAATAGAGTATCATTAGTTGATTTTTTTTCATGCTCGACTTCTGCCAATTTTGTCGAACTTACTTTGTGCTTTATGTTTGAGAGTCTGCGAATAATATGATTGACAGTCTTAGACCCATTCGTGTACCAAACTAGTGCTAAGCTGCGAGTAGCTGGAAAATTGAGAAATCGTACCTAATGGTCATTATAAGGGGAAAGCATGACCAGGTCATATCCGACGTCAGCCAAGAAGCTCCTTCTAAAATTCGCATGTGGTGATTGAATAAAGGCCTTATCTTAAACTCCAATAAAACGGTTATAGTTTCTATCACTGGAGTACGAAGCTTTCACTAACGGCTCCACTTCTTATACGGAATTGATACTTTCGGATGAAGTCAATCTCGATAAGAAACTTACCTGCAATTCGCATCCCAGAGTGAGCGAAAGAGCTGTTGATATATTTACATATGTTGTCGCATCACTGATAGAAAATGGGCTGTGAAGCCAAGAATGATGTACTAGATATACATTACTGTTATTAGACCCATGGTTTTCTAAGAGGCCCTCGCATAGTGGCTAAAAATTAATCAAAAGGAAACTGAGGGTCTTCTTTAAAAAAAACCCAGCTGCTTGTTTATCTTGGAAGATCTGATGCCAGGGTACCTGTCCTTGGAAGCCTTATTAAATCTTCCACCTCTGTCTGTATTTTCTCGAGGAAACGAAGCGATCCCCAATGATATTCGATTGCGAAAGAAACAGTTCAAGCTGGCTGATCTGGTTGTTCATTTAAGTATCTTTAAAAAAATATGCTTCGAGCACAACGCCGGCAATATCTGATATAATTACACCCAAAGTGATAACAATGCGCACCACTAAACCATCCTTCCAACAAAGATCAATGGTTGGTGTACAGGAGATTAAAAAATGAACAGTGAAATCAGACTGGATATACACGGTCCCAGGTACCATATGTGAAAGGCCTTGGATTCTACCCCTACCGTTCTCCCAGCCGAAGTATTAGCCATAGAAGAATGCGCCAATAACTGCATTAAAAGAGCCATAAATGGCTCAACCGTCAATTTTCTCTCGGATAGTCAAGCCGATCTGAAGGCTTTAAAGCCGTTCAATCTTAAGTCAAATATAGTTTGAGAGTGCCTGCTAACTCTTAAGAATGATTCTAATACTTTATTAATAGTCTCAATATAGAAAGAGAATAACTTGAATGGGGACTCATACTAGATCTTACAGGTCGGCCTGAATGCCAGGCTATCGTTTGCGCACCCCTCTACGAATCTATTTTTATCTAATCTAGTCTAGTCGCCTTTGTCAAAGTTCTTCCCAAAAATATCTGCCGCATTTATCTTGCGCAACTCTGGCTTATGCAACCTACAGTTCCAGTTGTAGACATGAAGTTCAGCAGGGTTTCCAATCGCGCTATCGTTGCTGTATTTATTTTATTTTTTTTTTATATTGTTATTATATTATAATCCAATATATGGTACTGAGGTTTTGGCACTATGTCACTACACACGCTCTGCGACAAGCTGTCTGTAGGTGAAAAGTCCAATGGAATTTAGCATTCACTCTAAATATAGCACCTCACAACAAGCGCAACCGACGTTAGCATCGAGTCCACGCTGCGACAAATTGCCTTATATAGACATATTCTTCTAATTGCACGTAAAATCACATCGAAGGATGTGCTATGAATAGTATAAACAAAGGTCACTAAGGTCCATCTTTGATCGGAAATGGCCGCCTCAGGCTACTTAATTGGACTATATAGATCTATACATACATATGAGAGTTACAATCAACCCATAGCAGAAGAACCCATGTGCCAATCCTCTTTGACAGCCTTTCTCACAAAAAGGTCATTCGCGAAAAAAATGATCCCACAACCAGCTTCCCAATGCAATTAGCTGATAGAGGACAGCCGAACTATAGCCCTGCTATATTGAAAATTTGCTTCGACCATCTGCGTGTGGGATTTTCTCGACACATGTGTCGACTTTCTCTTTCTTTCCTCCACCAATTGCCTTTAAAGCCACAATGGATATATTAAAGGAAGACGTTCACCTTCCGCCCCATTATAGTTGTTGCAGAAACTATAAATCGCCTCCTATATAGATATTAACTCATAGAGTTGTAGAAATTGTTAGTAACTGTTAGTCTGCAAAATAAATTTATGAAGTGCAGAAATTTAGAGGACTCGTGCACAGTTTAATAGTTGTTTACGAGGTAGCTATGAACACAACACAGTTGTGAGTCCTTTTAAAGGCAACTTAACATCCCACTGAGTCACAGTGCATTTTTTATCCTACATACATACATACATACTTTCTTCTGTTGGATAAAATCCCAGAATTTTATAGCTTTTGTTTTTCATTTCGAATTAAACTTAAGTGTCCATTACGAGCTCGAGGACACTGATAAAGACTATAATTTCTTAAATGGGCCGCAATTGCAAGGTAGTGGTGGAAATGAAAAATTGAATTGAATAAAATTTAATAGTTGAATTAAATATATTTTTCAATTGAATTGATTTGCACCGCTTCATGCTTCAGAGACCTGAGCACTAATACCCTGGACATACATACATACGCACTATGTTTCAAACAATTCTGGCAAATTACGGATAATGGAAAAACGACTATAAAATCCTTTACAAACCCCACCATTTGGCATTAGCTCATTGATTACAGTATGCTCTATATAGAAGAGCCCCAAAACTCTTCTTCAATCCTTTTAAGTGGGTCATGGGATTCGTGGGTTCTTGAACCTTTCTCTCCTTTAATGCTAGGAACTATTGTTTACTTATAACGTTTCGCTTGTTTAACAAAATAAACTAAAAACAATTCACCTACGACTTGATTGCCTTCATAAGCTTTGTTTTTGTACGGATACGTACATCATTGACTCTACTATCATATAGGGATCCAGTTGTGAATCCACGTGTCTGTTTTGGACAAATCTCATTTCTCTATTGTTCAATATACGTGACGATTTAATTGTTGTGTAAAGTTTCTTGACTATCCTGTACCACGAACTCCTAGATGAGATTTTATTGTTCTTTGAACGGGAATGTGAAGGATTTTGAGGGAAGTAAGGGGCTGCAAACTTTCCTTTAGAATCAGAATTTTAAAGGAGAAAAACGACAATTTTTTCATTGATTTTTTTTCAGGATTTTAATCGTGGAAAATTGTGTCAATTTACGAGTGGACTTATTTTGGTGATAAGATTCGATCTTTAATCGCAAAGCATGATCTAAGGGGTGGGGAATTCCATTTTTATAGATATTTACGATTCCATTAAAAAGTCATTGCATATCGGCTTCCTGCATTCATATCTGTTCTTGACGTCGCTCGCGACGTAAGTGTGAAAGTTTAGGGTAGTAAACCTGAATGGATTTACATGGGGTTTCTTGATTTAAAATGAGTGAATGGAGAGCTTTCTGATAGAGTAAAAAAATGGTGGGGGTGGTAACTACCCCCTTAGGGTTATCCAATTTGAGCCATGTGAGGCATCAAATTAAAGCTCTTGATGAGTACTATTAAATGGCATATTTTGTTTTCTTTTGTAAGAAACTTTACTATAAACTTTTCAACCTAATATCGTTAAAATTGGCAATTTCGAATTTGCGTACAGATGGGGTGTAGGTTGGTGCAGAGGGACTGATTTTTCGTTTAAAGGTTTAAGTATAATATTTGACATATTTCTTGGGAACATTTCAATTTTCTATGTCTAACCGTTATATGGCTTTTGATGTGAAATAAATTTTTCCAGATTTTTTATTTCAACTATTTTTGACATGGCAGTATTTACATTAAAGTGCGATAATCATCTAAAATACTTAACGCAGAGAAAAACAAATACACAAATATGATTAAAAAAACGTTTAAATAAGTTTTGTAAATAAATTGTACTAAAATATAAAAAACATTTTTTTCTTTCTCGGTGATATACACATGGAAAGTTTTATTGCAAAGAGTTCAAACATTTAAAGTCAAACGAGATAATATAATTTTAAAACATTGTTAATACATTCACTTTTATGATTTAATCTGAGTTTTAACATTTCTTATCTTGCAATGAAACTTTTCTTCTGTATATCAATGAGCAAGAAAAATTATTTTTTTACTTTTTAGTAGAATTTATTTATAAATCTTATGTATTTAAAAGTTCTTTTTTCAATATATCTTGTTTGAGAAGTTAGATATGTTCAGTGTGTACAGAGTGTTCTATGAATTGTTGACAAATGGCCACAAATAGATAGAATTGGATGAGACAAGAAAAAATAACTTGGTAGTTGAATTTTCACTTTTCAAATCATTTAATTTCATATCAAACACCATGTAAGTTCTACATACATGATATGCCCAATGGTGATTTAAATATTATTAGATACATATGTGAGTAATTGTTCGAGCTTCCGAGACCCTCAATGTTTTTCCAATCTTTCTCAAAGTTTTTCACCTAGAGGTCAACAAAACCAAATTATAAATTATTAATTGAATTTTTTTCATTTATATTAGTAGTAGGTATTTGCTTATTTATTTAAAGCTAACCGTAATGTCATATTTCCAGCAATACTACAAGCATAGCTGGATTCCACTAAGTTTGGGACCAGTTTATGCATGGGATATATCCCCAAGGCACTGAGATTAACAAAGTGCGTTTTATACTGAAAGCGAGAAATAAACCACCCAAGGCGACACAATCATACAGGCCTATTAGCTATTAGTCTGAAAATTCCAGAGAAAATAATAAGCAATATTATATTCAGACGCTGTACCTCAAAAGTTGTCCACTCAACGCCAATCAATATGCTTATCAATCCGGAAATTCCACAGAGGACGCTCTTAACAGTTTAGTAGAGACTGTCGAGAAAGCCGCATAGGAGAAGAAAGTCCCGTTATGTGCCTTCATGGACATACAAGGCGCCCTCAACAACACACTATGTGACTCGATCGAGGATAACCGAAGATTTATTATATGATGGAAAAACGCTACCTTAAATGGCGAATCCACAATAATCAGAGCCACTAAAGGCTGCCCCCAAGGCGGAATTTTATCACCACTGCTACTCGGATGACATTTTCATTTATATTAAAGATGAATTTCAATCGACTTTATGCAAACTGCGTTTAACATTGTCATTATGATAATACTAAAATATAGTTCTACCAATAACCTCAGTTAATACGTTAGTCCCTTTCAAAACGGAAAGGAGCCCTAGTACCCAGTTCCTAGGTTAAATGGACTAACACTAGAATATTCCAAATAGGACAAAAGGAGTAATGTTGGGTAGCCAGCTCACCTGGAAGAACCCCCTCCAACAACCAAGAAAGCTATGTTGGCATTAGGATCATGCCAAAGGCTTTTCGAGAAAAAGTGGTATGTCTAAACCCCAAAATGGCGTTATGCTTCTTTTAGGAAATAATCGCACTCATACTTTCTTATAGACAAGCGTGTGGTAGCCTATATCCATAGGTTATTTTCAGCTTTAGAAGACCCTTGATAACTTGCCAGGGCCTATTTGCGGGCCACTGGCGCCTACACATCCTACGTTTAGTGGGCACTTGAAGCCATTCGTAACATCAAGACGCTCTACCTCTTTATCCAGAGGAAAGCAGCGGGGACCAAGTCCACATAAAAGAACTTGAAGCTCTAACGGACTTTGTGTCCAAAATATTTTGCTTTGAAAAAGGTTACCTGGAATCATTAACGAGAGAAGCCAGATATTATTCAGTTTAGGATTCCTGTTCCCACAGCGAACAATATATTGCATACTGATGGATCCAGGAAGGAGAAGAAGACGAAAGGGTGGTGGATCCAGAAGTGGAACTCTCCATCGGCGATTCATTTGCCATTTTTCAGGCAGAAGTTTGTGCTATAGATAATGAAGCTCAGAAAAGCTTAAACAGGGGCTGCAAAAACCTCAATATCTCCAGCAAGCCGAGCTGCGCTCCTGTCTCTGTCTTCTTAGGATTTTGATTCGAAACTAGTCTGGAGCTGGCACATGAAATTCCAGGTTCTATCTCTGGTCAACAAAGTAACCTTGCGTTGGGTTCCTGGATACGAAGGAATGGACGATAATGAAAATTTGGAGGAGGCACTCCATATATTGGTCCCTACTCAATATGTAGCCAACCAAAAAGCCGATTTAAAGGAGAGCTGTAAAATGGGAAGACGATCTCCTCTGACTTTGCGCACCTGTAGAGTCAGATGAAGGAATTCTTCACCCCTTCTCATTTCCAGAGACGAAAACTATGTAATTGGTCTTAGCACACAATCGCTCAGACTGTTTATTAATTCAGTCACTGGCAAATCGACCAGCGAATTGTATAGACTGTGCGCAGAGGAAAATGAAACCTCGCAGCATATCATATGTGAGCGTCTCGCACTTGCAGCTTTAAGATTACAAATATGTGGAAAAACACTTATCTCTCAAAATAGGTTTTTGCAATCTAACCCCAAGGCAATAATCTATCTAGTAAAGAGGCTAAACTTAGTCAATCCACTATAGGGGAGATCGCAATAGATCAATTCTGGTCACGGTGTCCGCAGGGTCCTAGTGGTCTAGTCGCCCATACTCTTAACCTAACCTTATTTAATATATTTATTTAAAAAATGCTCATCAATATGAGTTATTCGTATCGCAATGAAATATCATACTCAACATTTAAAATGCAATTATTTTGCGTTAGTTCCATTTGCATAAGTCATTTTAAACTGAAATCTTGTGGATTTTTAAAATTTGAAATGATAAACTGGTGTTGATGACGAGTCTTGTGTGAGATTAAATAAATTAAATAAAAGCCATTATCATAGGGCATACAGTGGGCAAAACGATTCTTGGGTGACCAAAAATCGATTTGCGTCATTCATAGATTTTAAAAATTTTAATGCCATTTGATATTAAACTAAATATTTTACCTTAATATATTATAATAATTTTAACTGTCGCAAATTCTAAATACGCCGAAATTTGCCTTTTCTATAGTAAATTTTTCAAAAAATAATTTTTACTGTCGCAAATTTTAAATACGCCAAGGAATGCCTTTTCTGTAGTAAATTTATCAAAAAATTATCTTTTACTGTCGCAAATTTTAAATACGCCAAGGATTGCCTTTTCTGGAGTAAATTTTTTACTGTCGCAAATTTTAAATACGCCGAGCATTGCCGTCTCTATAGTAAATTTTTCAAAAAATAATTTTTTACCGTCGAAAATTTAAAATACGCCGAGGATTGCCTTTTCTATAGTAAATTTTTCAAAAAATAATTTTTTACTGTCGCAAATTTTAAACACGGCAAGGATTGCCTTTTCTATAGTAAATTATTCAAAAAATAATTTTTTAATAGTATTTACCCCCCTCCTTGTGTTTTGAGTGACTAAATTCAGAGAAAAATTTGAACAGCTCATTTTAATTAAAAAAAAAGTTCGAAGTTTCTATGATTTCGAAGTTCTATTGTGAAAATGTTTGTATGGGGCGATTGAATTGTTATTAATACACTTACTATATAGGGGGAGGTATTATTAGGTCAAGAATTTATGATAAAAGTCAAACAAATTTTTTTAATAATAGCATTTTAATTAAAAAAGGCGATTTTTAGTACAAATTTGTATTTGTATCCTGCATCGATAAAAAAAAGTTTGGCTGCGAGCCCCTGCGACCTTCGCAGAAAATGGTATTTGAAGTAAAGTCTATGTTGTTGTCGTGTGTATATTTCCAGAGAGTGTTCCAAGGAATTGCAGAAAATGCAAGAATTTTATGACCTTTAAGACTGCATAATGTTTGTTTTGGAAATAAATTACAGTTTTTCTAATAAACATTTAGGATTAATCACATCATTTATAACAGTGCTAGGAAGAAATCAATATGCAGATTTTATATTGTGAACATTATAAAATAATAACCATATTATGGAATACCAAGAGTTTGTGCGTGTTCTTTCAAAAACGTATAATGTTAAAATTCTGGACGAAGAAAGGGTTCTGCGATTCTTTCGGACTTTCAATAGAAAGTGGCAATTTAGTACTAGAAATGGACGAAAGCTTGAACAAAGCAATGAGTCGTGGTTGAATACAGTAAAGGAAATCAGGGCTTAAGAACTAAAATCTTCAGTGTCATCTCAACTATCAACTTCAACATTTGCGACGCCTACATCTTTACCTTCTACATCAACATCGGGATTTTCTTCATCAACATTGGAATCTTCTGCATCAACATTGGAATCTTCTACATCTTCCGGCAGAGGCAGACCAGCTAAATCTCTCGATCAGTGCTCGGAAATTACCAAAAAGTGAAAACTCAAAAAGGTTAATGAAGATTTATTAACGGAATTAATAAGGCAATCACTTTTCCAACGATATACGCAGAGCTGGGCAATACTTAAGTACAACTTAAAGTACATTTTCGTTACTTAAGACTTATTACTCAATACTTTTGAAATGCCGCTACTTAGTAGGTACTTGAACATAAGTACTATCGTCTATTTACTTGTACTTAAGACTTAGTTTTATACTTAAGTACCAAGATTATACTTAAGTATTTTCGAGTCTATTAAGTACTTACAAATATCTAACTCTTCGTAGAAAAGAAAGCACAATCTCTAGCGCAACTCCATTTTTGTTGAGTTTTAAAGCACGCAAAGAACTATCAAAGCATGTGTCGCACTCACGCGTCAAGGCAGAACTTTAGACAAACTAATATCATACAAACAACACTGGGCAATTAGAACAAAACCAGTAACGTCTCGCTCGAGTATAAAATCGATGATTCCCGCCAATGATATTTTTGAATGTTGGCACCGACTAAGAACTCTTTTTAACACAAGCAATTGTGCATACATGAAATAGAACAGTATAAGCAGTCCATATTATATACGTCAGTGGACATAACCAAGGGTAAGCAAGCAATGCCTCGCTCCAATATAAAATCAATGATGCCTCGACCTGATGCAGGGATGGCCTGAATTTTTTCCTAGAAATTTGCTGGAAATTTTTTCCTTAGAATATTGTTATGCATAATTGTATGCGATAATGGGTGCTGGGGCAGACACGTCTAATAGTTTTTATGAGTGTAGCAATAAGAGGTGAAAGTTTTACTCTACCTGCAGCGCCGAAAAGTATAAAAAAATATAAATAGTAGCCACTGGTTACTATACATATTATAGTTTTCAAAAGGTATTTATTTATTAATTCTATTCTATTCTAATTCTATTAACTGAACTCGATAAACTTCATTATATTACTGCCAACGTACAGTCAGTATAAAAAAGTGCTTTAAAAAGGACATCAAAATGTACTCAGTACTTTTTATAGACTTAATACCTAGTTACAAGTACTTTTCATACATGCGGTACTTGTATATATGCTGAAGTACTCAGGCCTTCCGTACAAGTACTTGTACCTAAGTACTTTTTCTTTGATAGGTACTTACCCAGCTCTAGATATACGTCCGAAAAACTAGTTAAAAAAGCTTTTATTGTACAAGCTATTGTTGAAGCCATTCCAAACCGTGTGAGTAGAATTCAGGATAGTATCACCACTCCAAAAGATCAGCCGCAGAAATTCACTCCAAAGGAAGCTTTGCCCTTGTCTTTAGCCTTTTTCTGACAAATGAATTGAAAAAGAGAAATCTCGATGCTTTACCAACCAACAGAGCAATATCCTCACATGCTATAAAGCGTTCAAAGATCTTTTCCCTACACTGTATGATGGGTATATTCAAAGCATGCGTGCGACATTATTTAGTGACATGCGTATATTTCTCAAGTTGATTAATATGAAGGAAAAAATGGACCTGTACAATGAGGTGCAAGGATTCTGCTCTTGAAGAATCGTCTAAAATATGCAATATATTTGCTTGATTTTTTGACAATTCATTCGCCTCGTCAAATTTCCAACCTCAAAAGAATAACTTTAGTCATATGAATGACTCCCATAACGTTTCATTCACTATCCATAGAATTACACATGACGATATTCTTGATTATTAATGGGCTTCCAAAGTACTTCACAACGGGTCCTGATGGGATTCCTCCAGCCTTTTTTATGTCATATTGGCAGTCCTTGGCAACCCCGCTGAGAATTATTTTCCAAAAAACGCTCGATATAATGGTAGTTTGCCTCGGTTATGGAAAAATTCTTTTATGATAGCTGTCTACAAAAAAGGCAGTAAAAATGATATCTCCAACTATAGACCTATTGCAAAGTTATTCGAATCTATCTTCTACAACAACTAAGTTATGGAATTTGTCTCGGATACCACTGGCGGGTTTGTAGAAGGCTACCAGGCAGATATAGAAATATGTATGGAGAAGTATGGAAAAGTATAAAATGGACGGAGACATATTTAGATAACAGAACATACCAAATCTATTTCCACCATTCCATTTCAAGAATCCAGAGACCTACGTCTGGTGTTCCTCAAGGGAGTCATTTTGGCCCGTTGCTCTTTATTCTATCTATTGACGACATTGTCTATGTTGGGAAGCACTGCAAAGTCTTAATTTATGCTGACGACATTAAACTTTTCGCTCTGATTAAATCTTTTAACTATTGTCAACAGATACGGAGTGACTTCCACAAATTTTACGATTGGTGCAAAAGCAATAATTTGGTACTCAATATCGATAAACGTGAGGTTATGACTTTCCACAGGAATCAGAAACCTGGGTTCTCGGATTCCTCCATTCGCCGTGCTAGTTCTGTCTGTGACTTGGGAGTCAAATATGACCATAGATTGAATTTTAACTTGTACATAAACTACTTGGTATCAAAGTGTAGTTCTATGCTGGGCTTTATAAAATATTGGTCCTGAAAGTTCTCGAATCCTTCCATAACATTACGTTTGTATATGTGCTTTGTGAGACCACTTTTTGAATACGCTAGCCAGGTCTGGTCTCGTTTTTACGGTACACACATCGTCCGTATCGAGTCTGTTCTACGAAACTTCCTGCGCTTTGCTCTTAGGCACTTATCTTGGAATAATTCATTGATTCTTCCCCCTATGAGGAACGCTAGCAACTTTTGAAAATGCACTTGCATGAGAAACGTCGCATGGTTGCCGATGTAACTTTCGTGCACAAACTCTTAAATGCGAATGTTAATTCCCCGTTGTTACTTGACAAAATCTCTTTCCGTGATAGTAGGCGCAATTTAAGAAGACTACCTCTGTTGCATTGAACTCCTCAAGGTCTAACTTTGGCACGTGTGAACCTATTAATCGCATGTGCATTGCTACTAAGCATGTTTTAAACAAAAACGTCTATATAATATTTAATCTTTTTAGTTCTATTTAATTTTTTTTTAATGTTTTCTGTTTAATGTTGCATTGCATGGCATTTCATTCGGTGCTTGGTTTATGTTTAGGCTAACACCGACTAAGTGATGAAACGCATGTAATGTTGACCGTTTATTTATTAAATATGTCACTATAGCGAGCTGGTGTTAAACTGGTTCTAATAGTAAAAAAAAAAACTATAACAAAATTGTCGCAGCAAAAGAAGAATGTTTGTCTGAAATGCTGCAGACTACCGAAACTTTCGCTTGGGTCCTCTTCAAAATATGCTTGATTCAACCGCGAACAGAATTTTAAAGGAAAAATCACAGGATGAAATCGAGGCCTTCGATGATACCACTTTAGTGTTAGTGAGTAAATGGGGATGTGATGGATTTTCGGGGCAAAGCGAATACAAACAACAAATTTTGGGAAATAATGACGAAAATGTAATAAACGCCAATTTATTTGTAATGCCATAAGCTCCTCTTCGTTTAAAATGCAGTACATCGGAAAACATAGTGTTGAGAAATCCTCGTCCATCATCTGCATACTTTTGTAGACCTACTAAATGTAAATATGTAACGGAAACAAAAGAATTGGTTCAAAGTGAAGTTGGCCTCGTGAAACAAGAAATAAAAGCTTTACTGCTGATGAAATGCTTAGTAAACGAGAAAGAAATAGAAGTAATTCATAGCCTTCGCTTAACAATGTGTGATGGCAGAGTAACTCAATTTGTAACAGACACCAAATCATCAGCAACTTGCACTGTTTGCCAAAAAAATTCAAAAGATTTTCGAAATACGGAAGAAGAATGCGATGTTGAAGCAGGCGCGTAATTAAACTTGCGCAGCCTTGCGGGAGGGGGGTCCCACTAAAATGTTCGGTGGGTGGGTGGGGGGGGGGTCCACTAAAATGTTCGATGGGGGTCCCACTAAAATGTTCGGTGGGTGGGGGGGGGGGGAGTCGGAAGTAGTCGCATTTTTTTTTTATCATATTTAAGTTAGATATCACACAACCCAATTTTCGGTTTGATTTGGACAACCTGTCGATAATATTATCCACATCAATGTCGATCTCATATCCAGATACTCTTTCTCGTGCAAAGATTCTAGAAATAGATGAAATGCAACCAATTCTGTCACGTGTGAAGTAAATGACTGAGAGTGAGAGCTTTCATCTTGATTCATATTCAGAGGAATAGGAGTAGAAGTGCATGATATGTCACTGACTATACCTTTTGATTTGAACTTAACCGATCTTGCTTTCTTCTGAAAAACGTTATCAACGGTCTTATCAGTCTTCTGTTTTCCATTTTCGCAACTATTTCTACCTCCATCGCTAACTATAAATTAAAAGTAAACGTGAAGTTGAATTAAACAAAACTATTTGAATTAATACGAAATTATAAGCAAAGCAACGCCAACTACCACAGAGGAAAGCGAATGGATTTTATTTTTATAGTCTGCCGTAAATACTCTGAAGAAAAATTGTAGAATTAACTTTAGCGGCTCTCGAATCAATCCAACTGATGGTTTTCGGTGACTGAAAAGTGTATAAAAATTCGAAAGAAAAATTTTCAAGAAAATTTCTAGGAACAAAATGTATGATTGCCAACGCTCAAAAATATTTTTACCGACCCAGATCAGCCAAGCCACCTGAATCAGTATAATTATTGGGACCACTGTCCGCCGACAATAGTGCATGGCAAATCTAAAGGAAAATCATTCTCAGAAAACTGAATGCTTGTGCGCTTGTCCGAAAGAGTAAACCACCAAAATCAATCCACCAATTCATTTGGACCGTTGTCGGTGAATAGTTATTCTTCAAATTCTTAAGAACAATTTGCAAGTGTATTTCTAAAAAAAATTTAATGCTTCCCTACGAAGGTAAAAATTTTGAACAATTCAGGCTTGAATCAGTGTCGCTATGAAAAACCAACCGGTGGTTATACGTTGATTGCATGGAACTAGGATTCTACTTGAAGAACCGTAAAACAAAATTTGTTAAATAGAATTGCGACGTGCAACGCCAAACAGCAAAAAAATGCCGCTGTCAAACTTCTAAAAGGACACCGTCTTATGCGAATGCGCAAATTACGACGGGTGACGGTCAGCGGTCTACGAAGTTGCCGTCGTGATTGATCAATTTCTAATTTTGCCGTCGTCGTTGCAGTACTACCAACAAAATCAAATGATTGAAATTGTTGTGGCATTTATTTTGTCAAGGTTGTGTCAATTTCAAAACAATAGATTTTTATGAAAAATTGATTGAGGAAGTGCGAAATCATAAAATAATTTATGATATACAAGACAATCAGTATAGACGAGTTGACAAAAAAGACATGGCTTGGATGGATATTTCGAGGCATTTAAATACAAATGGTAAAGTTGTGATATTTTTGGCATTTAGTTTGATTTTAATTTAGTTAATTTTTCCTTTCCACACTTTGGTCCATAGCAATTCTTTCAAAATAATGAAAAATATTCTCGATAAAAATCTGTTTCAAAACGCTCAAAACTAATAACTTCAAATGAAATTTCAGTATTTTCTGCTTTCACAATCGCCGCTCATGTCTGTCATATCAATTGTACGGCCAATTTTTCGACCACCTGTATTGACCGCAAATTTCCCGCTGCCGTCTACCGTCTGAAAATCAGATAAGCCTAGTACTAAGGTCCGCGCTAAACTAAATTTTGGCGGGTCTTCAATAGCGGGCCATTCTTTAGCAGCAAATATGACAGCGGATACTCAGAGAAAAGATATATTAAAAGCAAGAAGAAGAAGAATTTTACAATTTTTTTTACGGAAATACAACGCGCGGTCATAATATTTCTAAAAACAGGTAGTGAAAATTATTTGGAAATATTAAAAATGTAAAAACAATATGCATAATATATGCAATAAAAAAAAATTAACAATGGTATTGAAAATACGGCCACAAAAGAAATCCAATTCATCCGTACTTAACTACAAAAATCCGGTCAATAAATTTATCAAATCTCAGAGCTTTGACAATAAATATTTTTAGCGCGCTAAAGAACGGCCCGGGCGGATTAATTCAAGCTAATTTGTTTAGACTTACTGGTGGTGCCACCTCTAATCAAAACATAAAAGCATCTTCATAACTGGGCTGCTAAGCATTACGTGGCATTTTCTAAACAATCAAACACTAAATAAAATATGTATTCCAAAATTACTTACTATACTGTGATAGGTATTATAGATGACTTTTCGACACTATATAAAAACGCAAGAACATTCTAAAAAATGTGTACATGTTTAAAAGACAAAGATCTACGAGCGAATGGCTATTATACCCAATCCACTATTGCTACTCATATGGTGACAAACAAACCATACCAACCAAACCGTACCATGTTAAAATTCTGCTGTTAAACTTTTACAGCGCGCTCATTCCCCTTCCTGTACACGCGCCTGTGTTGAAGACAACTATCAATACGCGCTTTCGCCTCTTCATGCAAAGACTCGATTTATGGAATTTATATTGCACATGAGTTACGACTTGAGTTTCACTGACAAGAGTGTACGAAATAGCTCTGATAATAAGCAAAAGAGACTGGAGGAGAAATACAGGATACAACAAGAGTTTAGACGACAACTTGATTTAATTATTGATACACCTAAGCAAGGATTTGGAAATACAAATAACGTCAACAGTGTGAGGAGATTTTTCGAATACCCGGACATAACAGCGGATATTACCAAAGTGAACGTGGAAGTTATAAAGAGATTTAAGACCATATTAAATATTCTTTCTTGTGGTCTTCGTATAAATGGCGAAAAATTCGGAACATATGCAGAACAAACAGAAATATTACTAAACGAGAAATATTCATGGAGAAAATTAACAGCCACAGTCCACAAAGTTTTAAGGCATGGAAAAAAGATAATACTTCACTGTCTTTTGTCAATTGGCGAGTTGTCTGAAGAAGCCCAGGAAACCAAAAATAAAGACTACAAGTGTTACAGATACCACAACACCAGAAAAATTTCAAGGAAAGAGCAAAACGTTGATCTCATGAATATATTGCTTATAGTATCAAATCCATACAGCTCATCATTTCAGAGAATAAGAGACAACCGTTTTAGAATCAGGGAATATCCAGAGGAAATGGCCTATTTACTAGACACAGATGAAAATATAGATACATAATATGTTATATTTGAAAGTGTTCCAGCCAACTGATTAGAGTTTGCGAATATATAATTTTTATTTTTTTGTACATATATACTTGTAAATTTGTTTAATTATTTTTTGTTATGAAGATAGTAAAATAATTGAAGATTAAGTTAAAATTGTTGTTGAAACTTTTTAAATAACATTAATAATTCATTTATTGACCACTTGAAATTTTGTTGACTTATTTTGTAGGCACCTGCAAACCAATTGAACTTTTTTTTTATCAATTATGGAGTAATAATTTCAAGCTTTATTTCTCAAAGTTTCATTATACTATCTTCAATACAACAAAAGCTAGAGAGTTTTGCAGTCAACAAGTCATTTTGGCCCACTGTGGGGCGTATCGTACATAACATAAAAAATTAAGAAAAAATATTTAATCGCAAAAACTCACAAACGTGAAGATGTTTTGCTTGTCTCACCGAGACCTATTTATAGCGAATTGGTTGTCAACTATTTGTAATGATGATTTTTGTGGGCTGGCTTGTAATTTTCCATTTTGTTTAGAAATTATAAGTGTCTAATTACAATTTACGAAAATTATCAAAAATAATTAAATAAATTCATCGAAGCACGTATTATACTTATCACTAAACGCAATTGAAAATTATCGTGAACCACTTCAACATTACTGAATTCCTTTTATGTACATATGTCAAATAATCAAAATTTCTAACAATAATATTTAACATCCTTTGACTTTATCAGGTCCAGTTGAATGCTTATTTTTGACCGCTATCCGATATCAAAAGCAGCTAAAATGATAACAGGAATGAAAGCAAATTATAAGTAAAAAAAAAAAGGATTTCAGTTCTAAGAATAAAATCAAAGTAGATAGAAGTAGTTGTGAGGCAATTGAGGATTACTTTTGTTGATAATAATAATTAAATATATCAATACAATAACCACATGTTTCTAATAACTCAAACTAATTAATTAATTACCTTATGAGTAGGTACTCTGGAATTAATTTTCAAAATTATGACAAATCAACAAATAATTATCAATTCTTATCATAATTGTAATTAATGACTTCTGATTCCAATTGAATCGCAATTGTAGTAATTAATTACAAAACAATAAGCATCATTACTTTACAGACCTGATTGCGTGGTCTACATAGCCGTGAACATATTTGCTACGTTTTTATTAGGTATGTTAGAACTGAATGGTTCGTTTCTCATTTCTCCCTGTTGTTTTAATTCTGCCATATACATATACAGGGTGTCCTAAAAATGAGTTCCACATTTTGATTTTTAATAACTTATACAAAAGAAACATTAAACGTTCAGATCACACTGTTCGCTGCATAGATCTGAGTTCTTTGGAGTACATTTTTCATGACGTTTCTGAAAATTTTTTTGGGTGCTGTTATTACCAAAACTCAAATCGGAAATTTTGCGCAGACAAGCAAACATATTTAAAATGTCCCTTACTAAGGGCTATAAAAATGACACACGCACTGAAAGCTTTTGTTAATTTTATTACGGCTGTCAGACCAAGAGTTTTCCAGTGCATATAATAAAAACATAATTTTGAATTTTTGTTTGATAAGGTAAGTCAGCAAATACATTGGATATCGGCGTAGTTTGCTCAGTTTTGTAGCAATATCAGCTGCTGTTCCATATATTTGTTGTAATTGTTAAAGTTTTATTGAATTTGAAAATCTTTACTTTTCAATGAACTGAAAGTAAAACCTCACACATCCAAACTGGTTCTTATTCAGAAATCTTATATACAGTGTACACAGAAAAACAAAACGAATTGTAAATATAACATTATGCAAATGTTTTGAAACATATCTATAGTTTACATAACAACTGTATTTACAGCTATTGACGTTCTGCATTTAACCGTTTTATTAACAACGGAATTGTATATTCAACGTATAAAAAATTGACTGAAGAATTGTTTTTTATACAGGAAAATTGTAATTGAAACAACAAAATTGTTGTTAAAACTTTTTCATGCTATTTATATCTTTACAATACATTTGTTAGATATGCATTTTGTTGTTGTATAAAATTGTAACAACTACGTATACCTATTAAGTGTTTTTGAAATTTCTAATTACATTAAAGTACTACATTTAGCAGTGTACATCAATCGAATGATTTCGATGTACCAATGAAAACGTTATCAATGGAAATCTGTATAATATGAAGTAAAATTGTCTCCATTTGTTGAACCGAAATATTTCATAAGAGTCCTTGATGCACCTAATTTGTGTGACGCACTACATATTTAACTCAATTAAATAAAAAATTATGTCATTATGGAGAAAGTTTGTCCAGGCCAAACATTTCCAGAAGATTTGGCAGTGACGTCGTTTTTAATATGCTCGGTATCCTAAATATTTCAACCTGCTCAACCTGTTCTTTTTATTTCTTACACCCAAAATGGGCATATAGCAATGTCATTCGCTCGTTCCAACCATAAACTGCACGCAACTTTTCGATATTTTCAACCCACTCTCTGGCACTCAAATTGTTGAAACTTCCTGGCCGAAATTCTGGGATTAATTCACATAGCTCTGTAAGTCCCACGCGATAAGATTGAGTAGGTTGACACCCAACGATTTGATCGTGCAAATCATCGTTTGTTTGAACAGACTCGTTCAGAGTCGATGTTAAACCATCATCCCGGGTGGAAACTATTTGATTTTTGGGCACTGGCACTCTACGCGCAGATCTATCAAATACCCGTTTTGACGTACCTTCGCTAACTCTGCTTAACCTTTTTCCTCCCATTATTCTAAAATGGAAAAGACTATCCCTATGCTAAGGGAATCTCAACGCGAAACTCAAACAATACTTGCAAAATAGTACACCCCAGAAGAAATCAATAAATTCTCCAAAAAAAAAGTAACACTCTCAAAAAAAATCGAATGAATTCACTTAATTCAATTAATTCACACCACCACAAAAAGACTATACACCGAATTATTTCAAGAAATATCCAGAACCATCCTAAGGAAGAAAAACAACAAATCGACTACTTCGATTGCACAATTAAGAATGAGAGCAATTTGCTATGGCGCACAACTAAAACAAAATTTAAAAAAAAACTCCACTCCACTTAATACTAGTATGCATAAATTAATATTCCTACTTAAGAAGGAATAAACGAACATTTATATATATTGAAGAATATGTTTATGGTAAGAAATGTAGGCTGAGCTGCCACAATTAAGAAATTCACAAATAAAATAAATACTAATATTTGATATATAAAAATTAATAATAAAATAAAAGGAAACCAAATGGAATACTCCAAAAGCCAGAAAAAGAGGAAAAACAAAATCAAATTGAAGTAGGTAATCCTCTTAATCTAAAATCTATTATTATTTGATTATATATTCTTGTCAACTCATATATATTAAAAAAAAAAACAAAACATACCAATGTACGCATATATATAAAAAAAAACAAAGAAATAAATGAATTAATGTACGAATGTAAAATAAGGAAAATTTAGGTATGAATGTACGCAATCCAGTCCAAATGTTTTTTTTTTGCCTGTCGAATTCTAATTGTACAAAACACTGATCAGCCAACAACACTTTACTAATTTTTTTATTACTAGTACTTTAACGCTTTTAAAAGATATTTTCCCGGCACTACCTTTTCACTGCACTCCACCAGTACCGAGATTCAGCTAAGTCGAAATTGGCAAAAATTGAGTGAAGTGAGTCACTTTTCTGCAAATTTGATTCTGCTACTAAATTCACTCACCCACTTCACTCACATTCAATTTTGCGGTGAGTGGGAGTGAAATCATCAAGCAGCGGTTTTATTTTAGAAATGGTAAGTAAATTAAGCTGTGTTTTTTTGGTTCCGTGCGGCGTTCTACAAAGCACAAGAGATTGCGAATTGAATTTATTTCTAGGGTGCATAGAAGTACTAATTTTTTTTGAAAGTATAGAGAAAATAATCTAAGTGCCATGATTTTATAAGAATACATTAAACCTGTCAAACTTTGTCTCGAAATTTATCAAGTTCTACTTTGACATTTGGATCCAAAAGCATACAGATATAAATATTAATTACTACTAATAAATTGTAAGTAAATTGTAACACACCATTTACAGGCTGGAAAGTTCTCCTTACATAAAAAATCGGTCTGATTGAAGAACTAAGTCAACATTATGATGTCTTAGAGGGAAGATTTGCCAGTGCACAAGGACCCCAAAACAAGGATAAAATATATGAGCAAGTAGCAGAAAAATGAATTCTTGTGGTACAGCGAAAAGAGTGCCACAGTTGAAAAAGACAAATTTATTTTTCCTTTGTATTACTGACAGTTTTAATTATGAACATTAAGAAAATAAATTGGAATACACATAATAAATATATATCTAAAATTTCTCACAAACTTCACATTCTTTTATGTCTGATTATTTGCCATTGCAACTTCATTGATAAAGAAACTCATTGCTGACAAAATCTAAAAAGAATCTTATCAACAGCTTTTATAACAATAAAAAGAGATAGGCAACTTTAATACTGGAAGGAATGGCATCACTTCTTGTGGCTTCAATAAGAAATGGTGTTAATTCCTCAATGAAATCCATTGTGATGCGTTGGGGAAACCTATATAGTTCCCGAAAACTAGAAGGTAAAATGTATTTAATTAAAGCACTCATCTAATCTCTTATATTCCTTCTTATTATCCGCATAATGTGTTTAGCGTGATAATAATTCGCAGTGGCGTTCATATTTTTGAACATAAGATCAACAAACAGCTGTGAAATTGACATTCGAAGCTAATATTCGAAAATACTCACTTCACTTTTGTAAAGGAATCATTTTATTTTCAAGTGAGTGAATGAAGTCAGTGAAAGAAGTGACTGAAGTGAATCACTCGCAAATTAGCTGAATCTCGGTACAGATCTTAAACCGAAGTGAAAAAACGCCGATGATTTATCAAAACGAATAAACACCAACGATTTTCATCCCGATCTGCTGAACTCCTTGTAATTCTCTCTATTGGATTTCGCACCAATGAAATCTTCTAAAAATGATCTCATAACCTTCGATTATTACCATATAAGGTAAAAACCTGACAACGGTTTGAGTCACCCGAAAATATCCCAGAAAAACTGCCCTAGTCATTGAAACAACAACAGACAAATCTATCCGTTGACATCTCCAACTTGTCTCCCGTTACCACTTACCGTGATCAAATCATGCACTAATATATGCATAAAAGTACATCGCTCATAAACGCAGTAACAGTCTCTCTCTCTCAACTCCCAACGATCGTTCATTCCTCCACGTCCACTCTCCATACTTCATTCTGGAAAGAAAATTAAGGAAAAGAAAAACAGACAAAAAAGAGAATGTTCTCCTTTCCATCTCCGCCCAATGGGAAGGAAGAAAAGGTAAAATTTACGTAATATACACGATACACTGCACTTTCACTTCGGAATGAGTATTGTAGGGTGGATAATCCCACTTCTGAAAACTATAACACTCGATGACACGTTTAGATTTTAAAATTGTAACAATAAAAAATGGATCGAATGAGTACTTGACGAACCCGCCATCGCGCCCAGCACCAAGATCCAGCCTTAGGCTTGAGGTCAGTCGCTTCACTATTCAAACTGGTGATCAATTCACCTTTTCTGTTACTAATACTTGAACTTTAGGTTTAGGGGGTTACCCCTTCTACGTTACCAAAAATTACTCTGACGCCTGAAATTGTTCTTGGTCGCGATGACGGGCTGCCGTTCATTCTGTTCATGAGAGATGTTCGACAGTATTTGGGTTAGTGTGTGGGGTACATGGGGCTTTTCATGTACAGGGTGATTCAGATGCTTACATACTGCTCAGTTGCGTTTTTTCCTGTGTATTTATTATTTTCTCTCCTTGTAACATGGATTTTTTTAATAGGCTCACGTCAGCTCCCGTGTCGACTAATAGTTCTACCGAGGACTTAGCTGCTATATCCAAGGGTAATTTAACTGAACATTTAGGAACTTGGGAGGGCTGACACCTATTTTCTTTACTAACGTTTGGACTTCCGCGGTGTCCTCGCAAGTCCTTATTTAGTTTTCCGAAATTGGTTGTTACTTTGAGTCGACCTACTTTCCCTGTCTTGCTTTGCTCGGCACTGGTTTGTAGTGTGACCTCTTCTTTGACAAAAATCACATTTTATTGCGCCAATTGTGTTTTTTGGGCCACCTTCAGCAGACCTGCTATTTTGTACTAGGTATATCTGCCGATTTTGAGCATTACTATCCCTATTATTGTTTCGAGAAGCGTACGCAGAATTCTGATAACTATTACCAGAAGTCACATTCTTCCTTTGGTAGCACTCCGAAAACGTATGATTGGTTTTATTACAATAAGTACATTTAGTTCGCGGCTCATAGCATTTGGTATTATCATACTGATTCCTTGCACTGGGGGCGAAATTATTATAATGCCTATATTGGCGTGGGTTGTCAATTGGTGGATCTCTGATAGGCATCCAAGTAGTATTGACTGGATAACTATCAATTACTGGTTGTGCGAATGATATACCTAAGGATTTTCTAAAATCGACAGTGCTTGTCTTTCGGCTTCTTCTAGTTTTTTCGCTTTTTCGACTACTGATGCCAAACTCTCACCAGAGTCCTGTAAGAGAAACATTCTGTGGTTTGGGTTGATTATACCTGTCTTAAATACATATATGGCTGTTTCCTCTAAATCCCTTTTTACTGCCTCTGCTGCTGTGCTGTGAGTGTCGATCAGGGATTTTAGAAACGCAGCTTTTAAATAATATTTTTATCCTTTGAGCATAGCTTGTCAAAGTTTCTGCTGGTAATTGGAACAACACCCTAAGTTCATTTACAAGAGCCACGTAGCTTTTTGTATTTACTAATTTATTTTGGATCTGGGTCTCCAATTGCTGGAAGTTATTGAAACCTGTACCTTCCAGAACACTTCCCGCGCTGCCTCTGAAGCGCGTTGCAATGAGTTTAAGGAATACTGGAATTTCACTTTCGGCTGGACAATTAATAACGTGCTTACAACAATTGATAAATATATTTATTTCTGAAACTAAGTTGGGACCTCTTTCGCCCATTAAAATTGGTACACTATTAAATATTAATTGATTAATTTTAATTATATCCACTGGTGGCTCCATTTCTAAAATTGGGTTTTCGGATGATCTCTTGAACTAGTGTCCTCTGTAGTAACAGACGGGCTGGTGTTCTCGAAAGAAAAAGAGTTGATTTTCTTCCAGAATTTCTTTTGAGCAGAACTCAATACATAGAACGGATACTCGCTCTGATCTCTCGTCACTGGCGTGGAATGGGTTTTTGCTATCTACCTCGAGCGTTGGGGGTGACTTGGCCGTTTTATATGGCTCTTTGTCACAGGTACCCATTTTTGTTCGTATAGGATCAAGGCTTTAAAAGCGTTTACGGTTGTTTATTTAACCAAGCTTCCTTGATCCTACTGGCTCCGCCAATTTATGTTGTGATTATTTTGAGCGACTGCTCAATGTAACTTCCATAACACTGGAGAATGTTCCTTTGCACTATTATCACCAAAAAACAAAACCACTTGACTTATTTTTTATGTCATTTATCACTACAATTACTACATGACTCTTCAAAGATAAGTAATACGGCTCTTATCAGTGATTACCGAAAGACAAGTAATTTGACACTTCTGTACGCGCGAGTGGTCAGAACTCAGACAAAACTCAATTCTACTACTCGCCTACCTCTGCCTCGTCGCTTCTTTTCTTCTTTTTCTATTTTATTTTTGTTCTACTTAAAACAATGAATTAATGTACTACTCGGGTCATTGAGTAATAATTCTTACTCACTGACCACAGTGTACAATTTCAAAACAGTGCCGGTTAAATTCGTGGTCACTTTGATTACATATATTTACTTTAGTTCCGCAAATGCATTGCGATTTCCTCATAGCTACACAATTCATAACGGCGCTTAATGGGTCATCATGAAATTGTGCAGCTGATGAATGTCATCACATTGCATTGCGTTTGATCTACAAATATTATTTTCACAACACTTCGTTTCTAACCGTTTTTAATAAAACTCAGTTTGAACGAGTCCAAACCTTCTACTTTAGCTTTTATTGTCTGTTTTATTGCATTGTTCTTTTTTCTATGCTTCACTTTTATTTTCTTCTTTTTTCTTACCTTTTTTTTAATTTGCTTTCTAAATTAATAATTGAACTGCTCCATTTGAGGCCCTTTCAGCTCCAAAAAGCGACTTCCATGCCTCTCGGATACAGTATTGCTCTGAATCTAATTTAGGAGCAAGTTTTTGCATACAATTGTTTTCGAAAATGTCCAAAAAGTGGCGCTCTGCAAACAATCTGAAGCAATTTTGTTTTGAAGGTATTGTTAAAATTAAATTCGAGGAAATTGAATGCGAACGTATTCATGCAAGTTTTCTCTTGTAGACGCCGTGTTTGGGGTATTTCAAAGCAGATATTTTGCTTTTTAGATAACTGAAATATTTGTTGATAGAAAAGTGTTAAGGCTGCAAATAAAATTGTAACGTGTGCTATGCGCGGCTATTTCCTTAAAATTTTATTTTCTGTAATTGAAAGCAACACTAGTAAATATTTGTGGGTGATACTGTAGCTTCAGGAATCGTGCAGAGTTTCCACTCTGCTTTCGAGAGAATGATTTAAAAGTAGTTATAACGAAGCTAAAAGGAAGGCGCAATGCTGAAATTTATATGAAACTGAAGCACAATCGAAGCGCTTTGGGCTTCGGTAGAAACGTTTCAAAAGAACTTTTAAAGCGATTTTTCACATTGGGACTTGAATATGACTTTTAAACGCTATTTTTCCTGCTGAGTATTTACAAGGATCATTGTGTATGTTTTGAAAATCCCTATTGTTTGTGGATGTTTCACCTTATGGCCAGATGGGACTTCATATATATATATATATAAATGTGTGAAAGAATCGTATACCCAACTCTTTTGCTCGTATTGCCAGTAGTTATTTGAATCGCCATTGAATAAAAATTTCAATTTGCTTTTTACACTTCATTGGTTGGTTTACAAAAAGCTGATAATTTTTATTATTTTCCCCTACGCTATAGTACTTTCCGAATATCATTTACGATTCAAAACTAAGCTACTGTTAGTCAAGAGAATGACTATTTAATTTTATGTGGTACTTCTGTGCAAGAAGCAGAACATAAGCTGTGAAAAAAGTTCTTTGTCGCTAAGCTTATAACAACTAACTTCCCGGAAGTAAAATATTCAAATCAAAAATCTTCAATCTCCTTGAATAAGCGCTTTAATGCCTAGAAGGCTTACTACAAACGAAGGGCGTTTCATGAAAGCGATGCCGTTTTAACATATTTCTACTTGCTTTACATCAAACATGAATCCTTAGTATCAATATGAAGTTCATATAGGTATATATATTATATACATACACAGTTACATACACCACACATTTATATTTCTACTGCAGACTATCTCCATATCAAACGACGACCAAGACATGACATTACATAACCCTTCCTCCGAATCTATACTCCGTAGTGGATTGGAAAACGTATGCAAATTTACACGCTAGAGATCGCAAATATTGAATATTATATCCCAGAAAATTATGAATAATTTTTGCTGTACTAAATTAAGGTTCTGGTCCTTTAAATTTATACAAAGCCCCTAAAAATTTTCTCATCTTACTGTAGTTGTGTGTATCTGCAATTATTTTCTCAGATGATATGACAGTTATAGTAGATCGAAGGGTCTGTATATAATGATTGCCTTTTTACAGCCCTTCGTTTTAGTTTTGAATATTCCTCCAAAGGTATTCTACCATTAAATTGAATTTATCCCCTATAATCTCCAGAAGGTGGATTTTTCTTAATATGTTAAACCTCAATTCCATTTACGCCATTTATTACATTGAAATCAATAAAAGTACGGAATGTCTCATGGTTTATCATCGGCCTTTAAAAATGTCGTTAACTTAAGAGCCGCCATAAAATTGCGTGACCCGCAGACTGTGAAAAATGAAATTATTAGTGCCTTCAGCTCTCTTAGTTTTCTCAATTATGTAACTTTGAGGCGATCTGAAATCGATTTGGATTTTTTTTTTAATTATGTCCTTTCAACGACAGTAAAAACGTAGTGGAATGAGAAAATTATAGACCCGAACGAACTGGGGCTGAAGCAAATTTATGCCGTAAAGTACCTTTGCTCATTACCTTTTGTTGGCGTCGGCTCGTCCTACGATGATTTAGTCTACTTTTCTGGGGGTACCAAATATTTATGGGATTCCTTTTAGTATTGCTTTGTCGGAATTTTACTGATATACTGTTTTTACAACTGCACCCGAACTTAGAGATATCCAGTTAATTCGGAGGGCGTAAGCAAAACTTCATATAGTTATTTCGAGCAAAACACTTATCTGCGCAATGGTTAAATTATGGCATGTTTTAGCCTCTATTAGCTTCTTAATTGTCTTTCTTGCAAAATTTCCACTTTCTGTTCTAATCTCAAAATTCATTTTGCGGCTTTTAAAGCACGTCCTGAAATACTCTATAAAATATCCACCCTATGCAGGCAGGCATAGGTAAGGTTATGTTCTTTAGAAGATATCTTTAAGCTCTTTATGCTGCAAGTAGTGTGGGTAAAATAATTTGGTTGACTCTTAAGCTTAACCCTTTATCGAAATCAGATTTAAGTCGGCAGCATGAATGCTAGACACCTTCATGCATAATACATTTCTATTCTTGGTACATCCCTGTCGTTGGTGTGAGTTTGTTTGCTAAACAGAAAACTTGGCTATGAATACATGGCTTTCGTGTGTAACTTTATGTGCCGTTAAAAGGTGAGAATACTTTTGTTTATTATAATTGGTTAAATCAAAAGTAATTACTATGAGATTTAGACGGCAAATGAATCAAAAGGATTTTCCTTACATTGTTTCAAGCAACATTTAACTTCCTGTTTCGTAATGTGGCAAATTTCCAGCCAGCAATAAGCTACCTTAAACGAACATATAAGTGAGGAAACGGTTTTAAGCTTTTAGACAACTCAGTTTTCAGTTGCAATGGTGCAGAAGAACAAGAGGTGGATGTAAAAAACTTTAAGCACTTCGAGATTTCTTCACATATTTCAATAGTTCAGATATTCAGATATTTTGTTAGATCTTGATTACGCCTGGACAGGCCTTATTTAATTATTTGAAAAATTAATGGGATCCCCTTACTTACTATACCGCTAAGCAACTAAAGTTAAAAAGTAAATAACAAAGAAAAGAGAAAGAAAAGAGAAGTTCTACAAATGCATAGGAGAAGTTAAAGCTAATATGCAGGTATAAGGCATAATAGGAATGAAACAAACTTAAAACGATATGATACATAGTAGACTGAATAAGAAGAAATCCATAGAATTCAGGGACAAACAAGTCTATTTATTAACAAAGTATAACAAATAGGCATGAGGGCAAAGCAAGCTGAATATGTCAGAAATAGGAGAATGGAAACAAAAAGAATAAGAGTGAAACAAATCACTTTAATTTAAAATTACAAAATTGTTCAATCGATTTATTACAATCAAGAAGTAGCTTTTAAAATTCGAAAAACTACCACCAAATATGTAAAAATCATTATATAAGACATTGTGAGCTTGTTGAATCCGAACGGAGGGGGATTTAAAGCGCAAGTTAGTGCGGGGAGCATCAATAAGAAACGTGAGGCGATTAGGAGAGCAGATTTTTAATAGGGATAATAAGTGGGCTGAATCAATAGACCCATGCAAGATTTTAAACAGAAACATTTCGTCGCGATAGGAGCGACGCGTTTCTAAGGATATCATGGAATATTTGGACAATCGGGCTTCATAATCCACGTATGAACCAGTAAGTTTAAAGAGCAAGTGCCGGGTGAATCTGCGCTGAGCACTTTCAATTTTGTTTCTATACGTCGTCGTATAGAATGGGTTCCAAATTGGGGAAGAGTACTCTAGTATAGATCTAACCAAGGTGCTTAAATGGCTTAGTACACCTTAAGACGAAACCCGACGCCTTAAAAGCTTTGTTGGTGATGTGATTAATATGAGAGTCAAAGAGAAGCTTGCTATCAAATTGCACTCCTAGATCGTTGATTTCAGATACACGCATAGCAGAAAGGGTGCCCAACTTATAATCCCAATAGAATGTGGTTTGCTTTCTTGCATTTGTCAACGTTTAACGATAATTGATTTTTATAGCACCAGGAGAGTAGCTTCAGAACGTCATTTTGCAGGAATTGGCAATCATATAGGTCATTTATAATTCGGTAAATTTTGGTGTCATCGGCATATATTAAGGAATCAGAGGATAATTCGTTAGTGAGATCATTGATATATAATAAGAAGAGGAGCGGGCCAAGAATCGAGCCTTGGGGTACACCCGAAGTTTGCATGTATGAATTAGACGAATATCCGTTAATTACGACCGTTAGATGATAATTCAAGAGATATGACTCAAACCAGAGGGTACTATTAGAATCAAAGCCCAATCTCTTTAGCTTATTTATGACCACTTTGTGGTTTATTCTGTCGAAGGCCTTGGATATGTCCGCATAAAAAACATCAACCTGTTTAGCTTCATCAAGGGCCAGAGCGATAGAGTCGGAGAATATCGAAAGATTGGTTAACGTAGATCGGCCTGGTAGGAACCCGTGTTGCAGAGGACTGATGTAGGGCTTTAGTTGTGGTATTAAGTTATTGTAAATAATTTTTTCAAGGACTAGGACTAAGGCATTGGAAGCGGCTATAGAGCGGAAATTTTTCACAAGGTTTTTATCCCCAGTTTTGAAAGCAGGATAAACGAAGTGATCCTTAAGTACATCGGGGACTGTATGATTGGAAATAGATAAATTTATTAACACGGCTATAGGATGCGACAGGGCGGGGGTGCAATATTTATAAAATATGTTGGGAATACTATCAGGACCCGCGTTTTTATTTTCGTCCAACAATGCGAGAATGTTTTCAACATCACTTTGAGGAATCAGAGGGATATGTGCAGAGCAGTTATGGTAGATTTCATCAGGTGTAGGAGAGATTGTTGAGCTCAGCGGAGCATTGAATGTAGTTTAAAAGTAATCTGCATGCAAGTTGCAGATACTTTCAGGTTTATCAGCTAACACCCCATCATAATGCATTTGCTTAGGGAAGGAGCCAGAGAGTTTCATGCTCTTAGCATAAGACCAAAAAGCCTTAGGGTTGGAGGATATGTAGGTTTCGGTGTAAGACACGTATTTATCATAGCACTCTCTAATTTTGCCCTTAACATTACTGCGCAAATAACTAAAAGTTGTGTTCTTCAGGACGCTTGGATTTCAAGTATTACTGTCTATATTTTTCTTTAAGTTTAATTTGCTGAAGAAGGAACTTTTTTTGGATTCTCCGGTATATAGCAAAAGCTAGTTTTTTTTTTATTTGTTATTTCATTACACAACTCGTAATACTTTGGGTGACAAGTTTCTAGTCTTGGTTTGACTCATCAACAGGTCCCAAATAGCGAAATTGAGTGACTTGAAAAACAAATGAAAACTTAGAACAAAGAAAAGAAATGAAAAAATGAAAAAATAGAGAACAATAGAAGAAAACAAATTTTTTATTAAAAATTTTTAAAAAATTAAAAAAAAAAACAAATTCATTCGAAACGAATCGAACCTATATTCGCCCGCAGTGGGCTGAAAAAGAAGAAAAATTAAAAGGAAGAAGAAGCGTTTCGTGTTAGCAGAAAACCTTACACTCATCGGTGCAGCTTGGTTTTCTGCCTGCTGCAGACGCTTGAAACAGATCAAATTGATCTGCTCTCATATAAACTCAGAATAAATTCTGGGTGTGATTATATAAGGCAAAAAACACTCCTATTTATACCAAGGAGGAAGAAATAAAGATAGAGATTACTCTATAGGACTTTTTACCGGGTTAAACTTATATTTGCTGAAGAAGGAACTTTTTTTGGATTCTCTGGTATATAGCAAAAGCTAAAAAATGTTTTTAATTTGTTATTTCATTACACAACTCGTTATACTTTGGGTGACAAGTTTCAAGTCTTGGTTTGACTCATCAACAGGTCCCAAATAGCGAAATTGAGTGACTTGAAAAACAAATGAAAAATTAGAACAAAGAAAAGAAATGAAAAAATGAAAAAATTGAGAACAATAGAAGAAAACAAATTTGTTATTAAGTTTTTTTAAAAAATTAAAAAAAAAAACATATCCATTCGAAACGAATCGAACCTGTATTCTCCGCAGTGGGCTGAAAAATAGCGTTTCGTGTTAGCAGAGAAAGCCATACAGGATATTTGCTCCGATTCTTCGTCATCAAACGGATAATGTTTCCAATTGCTCTGTTTAGATGAGTATAAAACGTATGGAAGGCTAGGCTTACGTCAAGATGCTGTAGCTGCAAAAAATCTATGTTGGAGAGAAAGTTATTAATTGTATCATAGTCAGCCCGCTTAAACAATCGCATAGTGATTTTTTCGATAAGCCGAGGACAGAGAGAACATTGTTCGAGTATTTACATTATTTATTTGGCATTGTATTCCCCGAATCAAGAACAGACCAGGATATATTAGGAAGGTTGAAGTCACCAAGGGTCAGAAATATGTCATTGCTTTTAGCATTTTGGGAAATATTACTGATATTAGTGAAGATTTCATCGTAAACTTCATGGGAAGAGGATGGGCGGGCGAATATATAGGCAACAGATATATAAGTTCAAGTTATTAGATTTAATCAAGACCCATAAGTCCTCATGCACAGATTCAACTTGACTAAAACGAGTTGCCTGCAGAGAGCAATCGATAGCAAAGAGCACACCTCGACCATCACAAGCCCCCATGGCCTGATGATTCCTATCTCGACAAAAGACCTCATACCGCCCATCAAACATCTCGGCACTATTAACAGAATCAACAAGGAAGGTAAAGCCATGACCACGGTCAAAAAATGTAAACAATAATCGACACGAAAAATAACTAAAAACAAACAAAGTTTGCTCGACCTCAAGAAGAATTTGCAACGCTAGCAAATTCTGCTATGCAAGCATAATTATTGATTGAGAAAATATTCACACCTGAGGTCATGCTTTACAATATCAATACATTATGATTCATTCAGAAATTGTGTGATCAGAAATGCTGACACTACAATTTCTGATTTTTAATTTTATGTATTGCAATTCTGCAATAATCCCCCCTTCAGAATTATAAAGAAATACTGATTCATTTGTAATCATTTTATATCAACAAGCAGCTATTGTTCAATAAAAATAGAATTGATCTGACTATCGAAAGGTGTCTTTTAATTCTCTCAAAACATGGGCATACTCTGCTATCCAGAATAAAGCGGCATACTCTGCCTCCAATATAAATATCGGCATACTTTGCCTTTATAAAGGGTTTTCCAATAAGAGGTGTTATTTTAATTAGCCCGCTATTTCGGTAGATGTCACTTTTGGAGCTGTCATTTTTTGACATTTGACAAGTAGAAACTACGCCATTAATAAAAATGGAACGATGCACGATTCAACAACCCATTGAATTTATTAAAATTCACTATAAAAATGGTGAAAATGTGGCAGAGACGGTTCGTAAAACTCGAACATTTTTGGGTCGTCGTGAAGCACCTTGTCGGACCGCAATACAGAAATTGGTAGAAAACCCAAGAGTTATTGTTGAAAAGCCTCTCTATCCTCAACGTGTGACTGTTTGGTGCGGTTTATGGTCCCGCGGGGTCATTGGACCTTACTTTTGCGAAAATGAGGCTGAAGCAACAGTTACGGTGAATGGATTGCGCTATCGACAGATGATTAATGATTTTGTATGGCCGGAATTGGATGGTATTGATCTGGACAACGTCTACTTTGAACAAGACGGCGCTACGTGCCATACAAGCAACGAAACCATTGATCTTTTACGGGAAAAGTTTCCGGACCGTGTTATCTCTCGAAGGGGTGATCACAGTTGGCCACCGAGATCTTGTGACTTAACACCTTGCGCCTTCTTCCTTTGGGGCCACGTGAAAGAGAAGGTCTACGCCAACAGCCCAGCGTCGATTCAAGACCTCAAAGATGGAATTCGTGAGGCTATCGAGGACATAGGGCAGCCACTTTGCGATTTGGTTATGGAAAATTTCATGAAAAGGATATGGTCCTGTAGGCGTGGTCGTGGTGGTCATTTGGCTGATGTTATTTTCCGTTATTAACGGCATACCTTCCTCTTTATAACGAAATAAAGATCCGATCATTTATCTAAAAAAATGACATTTTTCTTTGAATATAAAAATAGCACCTCTTATTGGAAAACCCTGTATATTGCAACAGCGGAATACTATGCCATAGGAAGAACTTTGGCATAATCTTCCATTTAAATAGTACCGTAGAATAGTACCAAGGCATATTATCATAACAGCGGCTTCTTAGCCATCGAAAGTAAGTTCGGCAGCCTTCTGCCATTTCAATATATTCTTGGTACAAATTACAACGAATAAATAATCATGGATAGATGCTTGCGTGACATCAGAACAATCATATTATGACACTTAACATCCTCCTTTGTGAAGACCCTAACCAATCTTAACCGATTTGTAGTGTAACGAGTTTAGCCATGTTGCAATCGAGAGTGCATGAGTTTGAGTGATAACAACCTTGTATGAAGCCATCTGAGTCAGGTTGTCATTTACCTCCAATCCATCTTGACGACAGTAAATTGATTACGGAAGAATTACAGTAGATCTGAACGTATAAAGATGAACAAAGAAGCGACTATTGCTGATATATGGTTGATGCTGAACTCTAATTTATCATCACAATATATATTTAGGCACCTCCAGACCTCTTCTTTAGAACCGTTTCACATGAGCGATTTTCACTAGCGCGATTAGTGTCGCAATTCTCTCCGACAGAAACAATAAAATATAGTTAACCCTTACATGCCCGACGTTATCTACAGGCAACAAAACTACAGCCGGCAATATTTTTCGTAGAATTAATGTGTTCGTGAAAGAGCCGTTTATACATTCTGGTTAAATTCGCTTTAAAAATGTGTCACTTTGTGTTTGAATTTCAAGCTGGAAAAATCTATTCTTTTTTGGTCAAAATATGTGAGTATATTTATTTGGTTTTTTTTATCATAAATATTATTTTTAGAACTGAAACGGGTAAGGATTATTAGTAGAGTATGTACATGTTTGTTTTATGGAATTATTTTTAATTTATGTTGGTTAATTTAGCTTGTGGGTTTTTCTGAAGTTCTCGTTGCCTATAGGCAACTAGTGACACGCCGGGATGAATTTTGGTTTTTTTTTTTAGGTCTTATTTACAGCTGAGAACTATAATGTCGTATAGAAAAAAGTCAGTTCGTGATACCGAAATAGCGAATATCATAGAAAATTGGCAGCTAATGAGTTTATGAATGATGAGGTGGAGAACATTGTGGAGGATTTTATACGGGATGGATTTAGGGAAAGATTAGAAAAAGAAGAACAATGGAATGAAATTCATCTCTTCAATGAACTAATTCCTAATGATGATTATCTAATTGTGAATGAATTGCAAGTTGAACCAGAAGCGGAAACTGGACCAGAAATAGAGATTCAGTCGTCTTACGCTCCAGCTCATAAACTTGATTTAAAAAAATTTAAATGGAGGAGACGATCATTGGAATTGGTTGATTTACCATGCGATTGCATTATACTATATCCAGAAATTTTTTCAGAACAGCAGAGAACATCTCTATATTCTTGTAGAAAATTTATTGATAACGAAATAATCGAAAAAATTTGCGAAGAGTCAAATAAATATAGTATACAACAATTTGGAAAAGAAGTAAAAATATCTATTGAAGAAATTGAAAGATATTTTGGTATATTGATCTATACAGGTATCATACATGTGCCTCAATATCGCATATATTGGTCATCTTCGTTACGCATCCCACTGATTGCTGATACAATGGGGCGCAATCGTTTTGAAGATATCAAAAAATGTTTACACATAAATGATGATCAAACGCAATTGTCACGAGATGATCCAAGATATGGCAAGCTACAAAAAGTTCGACCACTATTAGCAGCGCTGAAAAAAAATTGTTATAATATTGCTCCAGAAGAATTCAATTCTGTAGATGAAGAGATTATACCATTCAAAGGTTATTGTTTCTCCAATTTTGCATTCACGTAGTACTAATATTTCTGCTAATTTATTTTTACAGGCCGTTCACAATTGAGGCAATATCTACCAAAGGAACCACATAAGTGGGGCTTCAAGGTTATATCTCGAGCAGGGGCCTCCGATATTCTGCACGATTTTGAGATATACGTCGGGGAAGGAACATGTCCAAAATATGGCCACGGAATTTCAGACTTGGCTCTCTAACCTTACATTCAGATAAAGAATTATCAAAAACAGAAGGAAGGGGGTCATTTGATTACCACACAATCGTTGATCGTGATTTAACCTGTGTACGGTGGTTTGATAATTAGGGTATACTACTACTATCCACACATCTCGGGACAGAGCCCATTACAAAATGCCGTCGTTGGAGCAATGATAGAAAAGAATTCATCGAAGTTGGTCGGCCTAAAATTGTAGTAGACTATAATAAATATATGGGTGGTGTTGATTTAGCAGATATGCTAATCGAATTATATAGAATTGATCACAAATCAAGTAAGATTATACGATAATTAATGCCTGGTGCATAAATGTTGCAATCGTAAATGCTTGGCTAGTGTATCGTAGAGAATACTAAATACAAATTCTTCATAGGGATGAAAAATTCATGAAACTCATAAACTTTCAATCCGATATTGCCAAAGGATTAATACATAGCCAGAAATAACCACCAGCATCTACTCGTAAGAGAGGTCGTCCAGCTATAGATGCGAGTGCTGTTCCTACCTTAACTGAAACTTTCAGTGAGAACTTTAAAAAAGAATCTTTAGCATAAACCAGTTCTACTCCAAGAAAGCGATTTACACCCAAAGCAGTGACATCCGTTACGATCAAATAGGACATTGGCCACAATGGGGAACTAAGCATCGATGTGCTCTCTGCAAAACAGGCTTTCCGAGGAGTAAATGTAACGCCTATTTGTGTTGAAATCCCCAGAAAAACTGTTTTGTGGCTTACCATACTTAAATAAATATGTTTTCTTTCGAAAAAAAATAATAAAGCAATAAAAGCTCTTTTCTTTGATCTCCCTGCCATTTCATGCCTATAGGCAACAATCTCTCTACACTTAGCTTCCGAGAAGCATAATTTATTTTTTTATAGCATATTTGGCGCCTATGCAAAAAATATCTGTGTATAAAAAAAAATTGCTACTCCGGGATCTGGGCGCGGGCATCAAAGTGTTAAAAAACTTTTAAAATAAATAGCTTTGTAATTTTTTTCTTTCTCAGTGATATATACAAGAAAAGTTTCATTGCAAAATAACTGTCAGAAGTAAGGCCATTATAAATGTTGGGCTAAAAATTTCGTATTTCTAAATACAGTTTTAACCTTTTATACTCTAATATATATATATATATAGAATATCGTGCTGCTATATGCTGACTCTGTCGCACGAAACTTGTAGGTAGGATGATGGGGCAGGAATGAAGTGCAATTAAAAATTCGCGAGCAGCACAGGCAACTCTTGAGGTAGCACGTATTTTTATGTGATCACTAAAGTTTCAAGCATTTCAATGTGTAAATGTTATTTTACATAATTTGTCTATGTATTTGCTCAAACGACTGAAGAGCAGCAGTAAAGTGACTGATGTAATCATGAAGGGCATTTTGAGGCACCTCAAAGTGCATCTTACACTGATCCGTCTAAACAAGGTCAATACGAACCTTGAGGGTTTTTACGTATACCCACTATGGAAACGATCAGACCTATAGACGTTTTTATTGTACTGAAAATTTCGTCTTTTTTACTGGTTTCCTTTACTTATGTTTGCATTAAATAGCCTTAGGATGTAATGAGGGTTTATCCCTTTAAGTTAAGTAGAATATACAAATATCTAAAAAATAAAAGTAGTAAGTTACCCGAGTACCTATTCGTGAACTCAACGATTTTCAACCCTCAATTTTCATATAAGGACTGATTCAGAAAATAACTAGCCACATATCAGCTCCCATTACTCATCACCAGGTAAACAAAATTCGGGAACGCTGGTAGACAACTTTAACGAAATCCCAACATGTCGCTGAGAGATATGGCTGATAAGGCTGGAACATCATCTGCTACGGCTCATACGAAGTTTCTATCCAGAAACAGGAACAGGAATTGTATGTGGCAAAAAAGAAGGGGACGTAGATACCAAGTTTAACAATCGTGGGTGCACCATATTTCATGTTAAATACTTAACTTGGCATGCGGTGTGTACCTACTTTTGGCCCAAAATCATCACGTGTCGTGACATCAGGCTCAATTAACACAGATGTATGTAAATGTTCCAAATAGGAATCAGCATCTGAAAAGAACAAAAAGTCTAACTTAACTACTTACCTAACTTCCTAAGCAACTCAATTTGAAAACTAACTGCTTAATTAATTATCCGAGGAACCTCCCGATGTTCGAACCAGCTGTTATGATTTTATTGTTTGCGTTGCTGTTGTTATGTTGTGGCGTCCAGTGTTGTACATTGCTTTAGTCAGTAGCATTTTAATTGGCTTTTTTTGTTTGTTTTAAGACAGGGGACTACAGATCATAAGCATGGAGGCCAAATGCTGCTAAGAACACCATCACCAAGACCTTCTAGTTCTCTTAAGCATCAGGTCTTGGTGAGGCAAAGTTTTCAGTTCATGTACAGATAGGAAGGCAGACCATAGAGTATCTGGCCTGCTCCTGGCGAAGGCCGGACAAGAACACAGAAAGTGTTCGATTGTCTCAGGCCCTCCTTCCAGGCGCAAGCCAGACACTTAGGGCTGTCAACAACTCCTATCCTTGTTAGATGAGCATGAGGCCAGCTGTGGCCGGCAATGTTCTGCATTATTTCCTTTCGAGTCCCATGAGAAAATCAGAGATATTCCTATTAGGCCCATCAAGAAACGCTTTTGTGTGACTTGCAAGTACTCAGGTTCCCTAATCTCTGCTGGCACTTCCTATGAACATCCGCTTTGATGAGAGACCAGATATTCGAGCTGGCAACGCCTACGGCGGGTTCAGATCCAAAAAAAGAGTAATCAAAACCAATCATATCTAAAAAGTCAGCCCTTTCATTCCCCCATGTGACCAGGAATCCACTTAAGTGACACCTTGTTGTGTTGTTGTGGATACACAACTTATCCACAGACGACATGCAATTCTCCATTGACTTAGATGTTATTCGACGGTAACTCAGAGCCACAAAGTCTGCCAACCTATCCGAAAGGATTGCACTGTGTTTACCTATGATTTGCATATCAAGGTCTATCTTCGCTGTCATTGCGATGTCGAAGATTTCGGCCTGGAAGACAGTGGAGTATCTGCCAACTGAGTACTCCATCCCAATGTTAGGTTCAGGAAAGTAAATGCACACCCCGGCTCCCTTACTAGTGGGAGAACCGTCGGTATATTTTTAGAGCGGACCGGAGAAGACTTGACTTACAGGAAAACTTACAGAGAGGGACGCGCAAAACGAAGCTCTCGCATTGCGTGGGATGCAGCCTAGCCGGTTTTCCTAGATCCAGACCATACGACAAAGACAAAGAAGGATGCCAGTCCAGCAATCCTACGCAGATACCCATGAGCGCAACCTGCACACAGCCCTTTTGACATCTGCCTGGGTGACAAGATCCAGGGGTGGCAGATTAAGTAAGACTTCAAGGGTAGCAGTAGCCGTAGATAGCATGAAGCTCGTAATTCCCAGGGAGACAAGCATTTGGAGCCCCACCCGCTTCCGGAACGCAGCCCCACACGCGTTCTCGGCCACCATACACAGGAGACGTACAGTGCATAACCGTCGGTCTTATGCCTCATGTGCTGCCAAAGGTTTTCCTGTATTGAGCGGAGACCCTCATAGCCGATTTAACTTTTTCCTCTACATGCAATCCCTACGTCAGCTTCAAGTCATGGCAGACTCCAAGGTGCTTGACATGGGTATAGAGTTGCAGAGTGTGTCCAAAGAGATATCGGAAAAGATGGTACGGGGATTTATCGTACGATGTACCAGTGCAATGTCGCGGTTGGATGTTTCTCGCTAACCTCGACTTGGAGATATAGAAAACAGGGCACAGGGATTTCTGGCACGACATACCAGTGCAATGTCGAAGCCCGTTAGTTCTCGCAAGCCTCGACGCGGGTATACGGGAAAAGGCTCACTAGTGTGGGAATGTCGCTCGCCACTAATACCTTTACGAAAATAGTCTGCCCAACTTACTCGGTTGAGCTCGCTGACCAGACTGAATGCTGTGGTCGACTGGTGTGCTTTATATACCCGGGAGCCAAGCTTCTCAGGGGCTGAGTAGCTGATGTTTCTACTGGCGTAAGTTGCTTATGTACAGAAAAGCTTTCCTTGTATTTGGCTAGTACATATCCTGGTAACCTGGCGTGCTGATCATGCAGCCCGTGACTATGCCAGCTTTGTTGGCATACCCCAGTGAAGTGATTACTTGAATTTAAGTTCAAGTTTCAATTAATATTTCAATGGTGGACCAAACAATTTAATTCATACTAAAATTTGTAACTTTATTACATTTGTAACTTCATTCATTTTTTCTTCTTCGTTTTCTAACAGTTGGTCCTGAGTAGAATTTTATTTTATGATATATTCCATTTCTGTGAAAACCGGCCGTGTAATAGTGTAATAGCCATGTAATTGGATTTGCGTTGCGTTGGATTGAAAAATTTCATTCAATCTTCATTATAAAAAATGTCAACTAGTTATTCAAAGGGATTTAATATTATCAAACGTTGTTGTGTTCCAAATTGTGGCAACAATATGTCAATTTATTTAAATTCCCAATACAAAATATTAATATTTGTAAGAAATGGGTAGAGAACTGTAATGCAAATAAAGAAAAATCTGTTACCAATAAATTTGTCTGTAGTGCCCATTTCGTTGATGTTGGCAGAAATGCTATACCCACAATATTTGAATGGGAACCGAACGAACCATCTTTTGAAGGGAAAACAATCAAAATAGTGCGGGTGTGTGCGAATATGCGTACTAGAACATTACTTTGCAAAAAGCCCCGACGCAGAATCTTCCTATTTCTTAGAAATCCCGATCTGTTAAAGAAATGGAAAGATGCTTGCCACCAAAAATAAATTTATATTTGATCGCCATTTTCTAAGTAAACATCTCTTGGATAGATGTTTACCAAAAGACGCCAATCCTTCCCTAAACCTCGATTCACGTTGTATTTACGACTTTAATGATGTTGAGGGTCAAGTACCCGATTCTAATGCTCTGAATTCAAGAAGTACGGATTGTCTCACTGCAAAAACCTTCGGACTGCAATAGTGAATCTACAAAATCCATCTGTCAGACCTTGAAAATAGGATAACTCCTCCAAAAATGTGTGCTAGAGTAATGTTTGGAGAGGACAATGCTTTTCTTTGCTTCAAATGTCAAAAATATATTAAAAGTAACTCCTTTTATATTAAGGAAAATAAGAAAATGAGGGAAAAATTAATTGAGGAATATGATAGAAAAATTGATGAATTAAACTAAAAAGTTGACAAGTATGAATTGGATTTGGAAAATATTTCTGTAAAAAGAAAAATATGAAGAGAATCAAAAAACTTTGGCACAATACTCTTCAACTTCTAAGAGCAATTTTATGAAAAATTCTTTGAACTTTATATTTCCAAGCCAAAGCTCTATATGAAGGTGGGCACCAATTAAAAAACTAAGTCGTAGTGTTAACAATTCCTTGATATCAAATTTGAAGGAGCACGTTTCCATAAAATGAATAAAATAGAGAAGGAAGCTTGCATAGCTTTTGATGAAATAAAAATTCGGAAAGATTTAGTATTTAATGAATGCTCAGACCAAGTGGATGGATTTGTCGATCTCGGAGTTGGAAAACGAAAATATGCAGTCGGTAATCACATTTGCTTGTTTTTGGTTCGCGGATTGCATTATAATTGGAAATATGTCGTGAAGTATAATGTATCAAATAATGCTATTTTAAGTGAGGACTTAAAACAAATCTTACTGGAAAACATCCAAATTAGCTTCGAAATAGGCATATTCAAACATGTGTCACTTGTGACCAGAACGCAAACAATAGATATTGCTTACGATTATTGGATGTCAGAAAAGTACAGCCATGTTTTACTTTGCAATTTGAAAATTCGGTTAAAAATTTTTTACTTTTTATGATATTCCTCATTTATCTAAAAGTATTCGGAATTCTATGCTTACTAATAACATTATTATACCTGATGGCAAAGTTAGTTGGAGTATAATAGAAAAATTATATGAGTTCGATTCTAGCCACACTGTGTCGCAAAGTAACCCAAATACGTTTGATAGACAAAAAGTTCGTATTGCAACCCAAGTGTTTAGTCGAACAGTGGGCTTCTGGAATAAATACCTGCTTGGAACTGAAGAAATTCCAAGGTGATTAAAAAAATTATTATAAGTACAAAATAATTTATTATAAAAGTAAACAGAATTTTAAACAACTAAATAGTATACATTTAAAAGTAAGAAATATATATAAGAAGCCATTAGAAAAACACAATGCAGTGATAATTCAATTACAGGAAATGATTGAATGTCTTTCCAAATGCAAGCACAAGTCAGGGCTAAGAATGGGAATAATATGGACGAACTCATCGGTATCAATTTTCAAAATATCAGTAGCTATGCCAATGTCTGCAAAAATTACTAAAATGAAATGCATTGAAAAAAATTGTGAGGATGATGACGATACACTCTTAGATTGGAATACAAATATCATAATCCCAACTGAAAATTGTGATAAAAATAAAATTGTTATATTCGAAATAATGCCTTTAAACGGAAAAGATGAAAACGAAATAGTTCAAGAAAAGTTTATTGAAAGTACTTTAGATAGATATTTAGAAAAGGAATTTAAATTCTCTGATGCAGTAAACGATAGTTTACAGGTTACGCTATTTTCAAAACCCTAAAAAAGAAAATTAATTGCGATATTTGTAAAAAATAATGGTGAAGCAATTTCAGAAAAACTTATCGATTTTATCATTTTAGTACTTTTGCTAAAGAATTGTGCATGGATGGCAAAGGCTAAATCAACTTATTCATCAAGCTCGAAATATTCAATCCTAAAGCAATAAATTTTGCAAGAGAACTCTTTTAAATACTTCTGGCGACTGTCGAACTTTTTCTTACCAACATAAAGTTGCAAGTTCACACAGATAATTTACAAAATTTCCAAAAAACTGAAATTATTTCCAGTACAAAAAAAAATGTCCTCTTCTGAAGTCTGTTAGCAGTATCTTGATCTTATCATTACAAACGTTGGATAAAATGACTAATGCCCCCCTTGAGTTTTCATCTAGGGTATAATTACAGTCCTTTTTCAGCCCGCAACAGTCCGTGCGCCGACATAATCTAAAAAATTCTAATATCATACAGAGCAAAATAGCGTGCCACGAAAATCCCAAAGCGAGAAATTCTCCACTTTCCATCAGCATAACGATCACAACACATTACCCAAGCATTACTCTGGCGGTAGACAATGGGCCATCCCAGACGAGTATTATTGATGCAGTGTGCAAACAGGTTTTCTGTGGAAAAGGTGAGAAGAAGCAAAGAGATATCTCTCCAAAGTGTAGAGATATCTCGTGTTTCTTCTCACATATCCCACAGAAAATCTGTTTGCATACTGCACCAGGAATACTCGTGTGGGATGGCGCATTTGTCGTCGATTTGCTTTTTCTTCTACTTCCAATGGAAAGCAGTACTCTGAAGTGATACATATTTGAGACTTAGAAAATTTAATTGAATCTGCTCATATGATAATATCATTTATAAAGTTATATTTAAGAATAATTTAATTCCTTCTATTACCATGGCGTTATAATCGAGACATTTTCGCGATATTACTTTCCTCTCTTCCATGCAATGCTCATTGATACTTCAACGTATTCCTCAACGATATCTTCCTCTTATATTCTGCAGGTATTGCTTTCGTGTTCCCTAGATGATACGAAAGCAATTCATCTAGAAGTATTGCTTTCGTATTCCCTAGAAGTATAGCATTCGGGATACATCCATTCCCGAAGCGGGTGACTTCCGCAATACATAGAAGATGATATTCTTCAGCGATAAAAAATTTCTTCGACGGAATATGATGCGTGAATCATCATCTTGCTTGCTGAGAAATGGCAAACTAAGAAGTTTATTGAAGCAAAGGTGTTGGGCTAAGGAAGCACTGCATACTCATTTAAAGTATATCCTAATATGTAATAATAAAAATAATAAGAATAATTATTATTTAACCACGCGTACTTTTATTTTCTACTTAATCTACTTTCCAATATGGTCGTAAACAATCACTCTAGATAGTGGTAGATTCCCCCTTAATTGTGATGCTCTCGTTGGCGAAAATATACGATGTACTTCTGGAATAGTTTCGATACATTGCTGCAAAGCCTAGAATCTTGTGTCTATATATGAGTCTCACTAGTAATGATGTAAATGACTATGATTAAAATATTTTGTGATTATTATTATTTTGTCTTTTTTTTTTAATTAGCACAGAATATTAATGGATAGTTCTTTTGTGTAGGTTGTTTGAATCAGGTTTTCCAGACACTTTGAGTGGCTACACATGGAAAAAAGGCACTTAACTGCAACCTAAGTCGGAGTGAGCTTAATAAATATTTCGCAGTAAATCATAATTTGCAGGCCTGTAATCAGTCCCCCTTATAAAGTTTAAATGTCTCGCCTAGGGCAAATGGCTTTAATTTTCGCGATGTAGATGATCGTGGGGAAGTATTAAAGGCCATATTCTCTATTAAATCGTATGCCTTTGGCCCTGACAACATGTATCCGCGATTAGTGAAGTTAATATCTTCGTTTATTGTCGGCCCTCTTTTGCATTTTTTAATTCCTGCATTATGAAGTCAGTGTTTCCCAAGATCTGGAAAATTGCGCATGTCATCCCTATTCCAAAGAAAGCAACTGCAGATACTCCGGCCGACTTCAGACCTATTAGTTTACTTTGCTTCCTCTCTAAAGTAGTCGAGAAGCTGTTGTATTGGCAGGTTCAGCAGTATATGCTCCAGCATGATCTTCTTAGTTGATAGCAGTCCGGATTTCGACCTAAGCATAGTTGTGAAGGTGCTCTCGTGAAACAACGGACAACGGACATCCGCTCAGCTCTTCATAGGCGGGAATTGGCTGTTATGATGCTTCTGGACTTCTCTCAGGGTTTGGTAGTGTCAGCCATAGTAACCTGTTGAGAAAATTGTCCTGCAATTTCGATTTTTTGAACCGAGCCAGCCTCTTAATAAAGGAATTTCTTCACGCTCGCTCGCAGAAGGTTAGCTTGGGGCGAAATAATTCCTCCACCTTGCTTCCCCTATCTTGTGGGGTCCTACATTGTTCCATTCTTGTCCCTTTACTGTTCAGCATTTAAATCAATGATTTGACTGAGTGTATTCGCGACGTCAACACTCATATATACGCCGATGACGTGCAATTTTTTTTAAGTCATCCCATAGGCTTTGTCGAGGATTGTGGTGCTCGCCTGAATAGTGACTTGCAAAATATTTTCATCTGGTCCGTGGAAAACAAGCTCAAGTTGAATCTGAGTAAGTCGCAGTGCATTGCTTTTCATTGTGGAGCTATTTATCCTACAACGCTTCCTACCATTTCACTGGACGGTTGTCCCTTGCCTTATGTGGATCGAGTTCGAAATCTTGGCGTAAGTTTAAATTGTATAATGAAATGTTGTGACCTTATCAACTCAAACATAACAAAAATATATAGCACTCTCCGCCGTCTTTGGTTGTCTGCTAGTTTACTATCTCATAAGCTCCGTTGTCAGCTAGTTATGTCCCTCATTGTGCAACATTTCACTCATGCTTCTCTTGTTTTTCCTGAGCTCGACTCGTACTGTTCAAGGAAATTGAATGTCGATTTCAGAGACTGTACTAGATTTATCTTTGGATTGAGGAGGTTCGATCATGTATCACACCTTAATTTCCCCCTACTGGGCTGCTCGCCTGATAAAGCAAAGAGCTTTAGTGTTCCTGTTTAACTTGCTTCATTTTTCTCAACCGATCTATTTGAGTGCCTTCTTTCAACCATTAAACTCCAATAGTGGGCTCAAACTGCTACTACCACGGTCCAAACTTCCATATTCGACGGATCTTGCATTGTTCAACTAACTCGAATTTGGAACTCTCTGCCTCATCATATCCAGATAGCTAACTGGCTCGGAAACTGCAAAGGACTCCTAAAGTCCTTTCGTGGCATAGTTGATTTTAGCTCGCGATGACGTGTACGCGCAGCTTTTTTCTTTTTTAATCTATCATTTTATTATTTTTGCAAATATCTTTTTGAAATATGTTCAATATTATGTTATATAAAGATGTATCTTCGATATTTTAATAACTATATTAGCTTTATTTAAGTTAGGTTTAGTTTTATTTAGATCTCTTGCCATTTTTTTTCAGTACGTGAAAAAAGGTTGTCAATCTTGTAGTATTAGTTCCCAGGAAATAAATGCATTGAAATTGAATTGAATTGAATTTATAGACGAAGACGCCAGCCGAACTATCGGCTGACGAAATATGTCTCCATCCTTCCCCAGGAATAGTCTTGAGCATTTGATCGCAAATTTGGTTCTTAATAAAAGTCATAATATCCCATACAGAGTTTTGACACACAGTCAAAACTGCGACTGAATTACGAAAAATTTTATGTTTCGGTGGTAATCTTGCTAAAATATATCTGAGATCTTTCTACTAATAAAATTCTAGGCAAGTAAAAAAGTCGTCAATTGAAATTGGAAATTGCAAGCACTCAAAATACCAGAACAGAGACTTATACTGTTATCCTATTTTTGTTCTTACGGAAGTAAAATAATCTTAAAGCTAAATTTAAACTCCGCTTTCATTATGTTTTTTTTTTTTTACCTAGGTAAATTCCGTAGAGAATTTCGAAATGCGCTCGATAAATGTCGATGTGCAACAGTTCGAGTCGAGGATCGCTCCTTGAATCACAGTACACCAGCTTCACGTCTAAATAATATTAGTCCAAGCACAAGAAGTAACTACCAACTAACAAGTGTTCGTGACATAACAAGAGATGTGTCACGTCAGGTGAGTAATTGTAAGAACTTTATAAGTAGATGCTTTTGTATATCCATGTTATATTTTTTGTTAACAGACAATGCAAACAACATTTGTGGATAATTGTGGTAATGGCAACTCAACAGTGCCAATGTTGAATCATACTAAAAATAATCGAGTTCCTTGACGGGAAAAACTCAGGGTTTCATGGGCCAGAGGCCTCTCTAGAGACTGTCAGCTATCAGTTAATTGTAATAACTCTCTTAAAGCTTAAAAAGTTTGCTTTTTGTTTAAAATTGACTAATTTATTCATAAAAATTTATTTTAGCATAAGATTTTTATTTTGGAGGATTTGTAAGAAAATCAGCTTATTTTTTTTTTACTAATTTAACATTTTTTGTTCAGTTTTTTCTGTGCAATTGGACCCTTTTAAAAGTCTCTTAAGATCCTCTGAAATTAAAAAAAAATCTAGATAAGTTGTGGGACTTCCACAAAACTTTGGACCTATCCCACTTAAGATATGGTCACTAAATATTATGGTGACTAAAATGTGTGTAACATCTGTTAAGTGTTAACTATGTATTTAACTTATTTGTAAATGTAATATGTTAGATTATTAATATAAATATATACCTTATCTATCTATACATATATGTACATATATACTATTTTTGTACTGTACATATGAGCTATACTAGCACTTAAGGAGCACTTTAGACTTAAGACGTTTTTCGGTGTCTTCAAATCATTGCAAAACTGAATAAGATAGCACTTAGTGCTTTTCTTTGTACCCCCTCCATTAAAATGAACAATTGTAGCTTTATATAAGTGTGTGTCTTGTAATCTGGAAATATCTTTGGCCACGCAATTTGCATATGGTTACCAAAATATAGACGCTTGAAGATACTTATAGCTTTAGTCTATAACCTTTGACCTAAGAATTTTAATTGTGAACCAAACAATAGAATTATAAGAAATAAAAATATCTGTACATGTGTATACCTCTGTAATGTTTGAGTATAATTGGTCGTAATTAATAAAAATTTCTTTGTAAATAACTTTTTTGGAATTTTAAAAGTTTCTGATTTTACCAGATAAAAGCGGGGATGGAGCTAACTACATGTATTTTTGGCGACTTGCTTTCAAACTTTAACAATCGAAAACTTAATTTCGGTTTTCTTATTAAAAAAGTTTTTCTCAATTATATGGACACTCAAAATTATCAGAGAAAAGTTTCATTTTTACAATAATTTTCCTGAACGTTGTAGATTTGCAGAATATGTATATACATACTGTAAAGAAATCAAAGGAAGGCATACAAATTTATCTTAACCAAAACTGGGTCTATTAGAATCTCTTTAATCTTGAAAGTTTTAGATTTCAATGACCTTCATTGATCAATAACGTGTTGGCTATATAGTATATACAGTTGAATATTAGAAATATAAACTTTTTTAATAAAACGATATCGGCATGAGTTCGTTTACATACATTACGAAGGCACATGTATTCGGTCTCTACATCTAACATTTGTAGGCTATAATGAAGAATGGGATTGGCTCCGAACTATTTCTGCTCATTATTTATGTCCATTCTTTGTATTTAGCTAACAAAAAGGGAATTCATTGACGAGCAAATTGATGCAATTGTAGGTAAACTTATGGAGTTTCTTATGGCATTCCAAGGCAACTGCATAGTTGAATTTGTTTTTGCAGTATTTTATTAAAGTTACTTAAATTCCCATCATTTCACTAGCCTTTTACAACTTATTAATTAGAGTTTGATACAAATCCATTGTCATAGTAATGGCACTGATGTACTCATGACCCATCTTTTATAATTGGACTCACATTCCTGAACAAAGTAAAGACCGATTCAATATCGCAGTTATGAAACGTAACGAGGCTACATGGTATTGGTACGTGGTGGAAGGATGGCACACTGTAAGTACGTTTACATGAATACTTGAAGTATACTTGAAGTATGCAAAATATCATGAAGAGGCACATTCAACGCGTAAATTTCAACTTAAGTAATTGGAAAATGGAATTCAAGAAAATTTCAAGTCAAGTAATAGGAATTAATTCAATCAACCGCCCTACCTGAGCTTCAAGTTGATTTCAAGTCAAGTACTCAAGTATTCATGTAAACGTACTGTGTGATAATAAAATAAAATTTGTATTATATTAGTCAATAACTCACACAAGTATGTTTTTATTATACATCCATACATACTGGAATACTCAGCTGACTGTATTAAAAATAGTTGTAGATAAATATGGAAACAAACTAAAACAGAATAAGCTTACTGCTCGATACGCCTGCCATATATAAAATGAAGTATTCTGGCTATGAACGGATAAAACATTTGACAAAGTCCAAAGTAGAGTTAGCCTTATTGACTATAGTGTCAATATGAGATTACAAATAAAATTATGTTATGAAGCACACACCAAAATTGTTGGTACTTGTCAAGTCTGTATAAAGAACAATTATTTGTGGCATAGCTGCAAGCAGTTTAATTTAAATTAATATTGTTACACATGAAGAATCGGTTTTAATGAAAGGCGATTAATAGAGCACAAATTTCAAAAGAATGAAGTAGGGTGCATTCAACATCACTCAAAAGAATGCAAACTATTTCGACCAGCGGAAAATAGAACTCTAGAGAGAGACAAAGTAATAAATGCATATACAACATTGAGGTAAATAAATCAAAATTACACACACCCAGACAAATAAAAGCTGATAATCAGTTGACAAATGATGAAAGAATCCCAAGAATAATAATATGAATCCAGTAATTGAGAACTGATCGACTACCTTAATGATGTCAATAAAGATACAGTCAATTGCTTTTAAGCTTGAATAGCCGAAATGTAGTATTTGGCCGTGGTTGACTTACGCACCATAAAATCATGTTAAAATACCACTAGCGGATTACAGAATGTAGGACATCTGAAAGCAAGGCTTAAAAAAACAAGTAGACAGTATACCGTCGTTTCAAAATGTTAATCTTCTCGTGGAATAATTTTGTCTGTGCCTTGACTTAATGGAAATCGATTTTCTTAAAATCAAAATCGATTTGATCTGAATGTCTTGCCGAAAGTGTAACGATCTCGAAATATCGTAGTGTTACTCTTACTCTTAAATAATATTTTGTAATAAAAAAAAAACATTCAGTATAGAACATTTGATGCTGCATTAAATCTGTTTTCAGGTGGCCTGTCGCATTGCAGTAGTTTTTTTGAACCAGCTCCTTAGAAAATCGCATATATTCCTTCTTTTTCATCTGCTTGCCGACTATCTAACAATTTATAAAGCTTATGGCTAAATAAAGAGCAGCGCTTTAAAAACCATAGACTTCAATATATAAACTATAGCTATACAGGCCTTTCCCATACAAAAATTGTTGAAGCCAGCATATACCCCCATAACGAATGCAAAGCATCCCAAATTGAGTAATGCTGCGGCGCAAAACTTCCCAATTTACTGTCATGTTGCGGAATATTATATAACTAGGACTACCATATCTAATTAGCTAAAAGGACGTGTTGAGACGAGTCAGTATACTGCATCTGCCGCACAAAATCTGCAGGTATGGCGATGCTTCTTCTTGCCCCGAGCCACCCACCACCTTACCGTCAATTTTTCGTGTGACAGAGGCAGCATACTGATCCATCTAAATTGGGTCAAATTTATAGCAAACTGTTGAAGAATTACGCACTTTTCTTATACGAGCCATAACTTTTTTGTTATTCATTATTTACTAGTTTTGTATTAATTATGCGGTAGAAAAGCTGTTTAGTTTTTACCACTGTTTAAATAAAATAGAAATATGACACTGCGACAGAACTATACAAAAAATACTAGTTGTTCTGCGTGACGAGAACACTCAAAAATTGTGAAGAAATGGACTGAAAAATAATAACGTCGGTTAAAGTTAAAATTCACTGGTTTATTTCAAGTCACTTCACTACTTCAACTCATGACTAAATACAAATATGAAAATATACAATTTCAAATACATGTTACAAATTAAAATAAAATTTTATTCATTTATTCTACAGATTTAAGAACTACGATCAGTTAAGAGAATATTGGCAATTCACATTGTTATAAATAAATTCACACTTTAGAATGGGCAACAAAATATATATAAATATAAATAATAAATTATCAATATAATTTACTCACCAAGCTATGGATGGAATCAACTTTATGGTGGTGGTAATGACACTGGCGTAACAAAGAATGTATTAAAATGTTATTTGTACCTTATATATTATTAATTATTATTAGTACAAAAGTTAATAGAAAATTTATATTCCCTCCGCAAATAAAAAAAACACGTCATGAAGACCAATTTTGCATATTGGATTAAGAGTCCCAAAAGCTTAGAAAGTGACCCTTTCTGCGTTTTTTACAATTTTTCTTAAGAGAGGGGGGGGGGGGGGGTTACCATTGAAATCTTAAAAAACACGAAAAGTTAATACAACTTTGCGTCAAAAATAAAGATTTCGGGGTTTTATATGTACGAGTATGTAATTAGCTTTACAAAAATCTCGAATTCATGAAATTTGCAAAGTTTGGTACAAAACAACTTAATAATGGTACATCAAGTAAATAAATTTGTACTTGAAGATGGAATATCTTGAAGTGGAGAGAAAGCTCCGTCACTAGGCTCCGTCCGAAAACTAGTAATAAAATTTTGGTTTCTAATATAGTTGCTATTTTCAGAGAGGAATAACTACCAAAATTATGATATTATTGCAAAGAAAGTTCAATTTGTGATAGATATCGAACATTTTTCTGTTCATTTTGGAAAACTCAAACAATTTGAGTGTAATGATAAAAGAAATAAAGTCAATAATGTTAACCATGGTAGCGGCAAAAATTTCTTTTTTTAAATATTTTGCATACAATTTGGCGTTTTTAATTCATTTCATAACCGTCAGATGGAATGGTGTGCTTTCGAAAAACATTCATTTATTTTGAAAGCTCTGCGGGCTGTAGTCTGCATGCTCGTAAAATGTATGTCGCCATTTTCTGCATTAGGTATACATGTGCAGATTTCGCGGAATATTTTAAGTTTTATCATTGCTAATTTCTTATTTTTGCTTGGGAGGGGAGACTTTTTTTGCAGTTCTATTTATAATCTATTTGTGTATAATTGTGAGGAACTATTATTTAATCATGGGACGTGTTAGTAAAATTCGGTCCAATAATATTATGAAATAAAGAGGAGAATGCTGAATTTGCTAGGTACCCAAATTTGTGTATATGAAAAGGAAATAATCATATAATTAATCCTATTTCATTTTAATGGAATCTTACAGGAAGTTTGGCAATATTGAAAATAGTAATATATTGTTGCGATGTATTCATGACCAAGATACGGTCATTTGAAATTTAAAAAATGTGGCAAATTTTGCTTAATAGATGTAACTTTAAAAATTCATATCTTATGAAATAAACGGTACTTATTTTGGGAAGTTTTGAAGTTTGCGGGAAAAATTAATCAAGGTAATTTTTCTGAAGATTTGGATATTTCGGTTATCCGTGAATATCTCAAAATGTGCAATACCATTCCAATTCCATATAAGACTTATAAATGAAGCGAACAGTACAAAGAGTTCGCTTCAATCGAGAGAACAATTTATTTTCTCTATATTGGAGAGTTCTAAGAGCAAGTACATAAAAGAATACAGCTATTAACTCCGACTATGCTAATCTTGTTGAATTATATTCCTTAAAAATGAAAAATTTTATGCAAACAAAATTGAGGAATTAGATAGAGATAACATTTTATATAGTCTTACATTAAAATTGAATTGGAAATTCTACCAGACATAGCTCAACCTGGAATTTCTGTTGGTCAATTTAAATTTATCTCTCGAACGTAGTTCTTTGGTTATCTAGTTAGTAAAATGGTAAAACTGACAAAGTCTGAACATTGCCAATATTATATGGTATATTACAAGTCAGAATTCTCGGAAGAGCTTTATTTCATGACCGGCTTCAGTAAAATAAAATTTGCCCAAGCAATAAATGGTGCCAGACAAATTACAAGGAAAAGTGTCTGGCCAACAGCACAGAGCGCATACATTTCATTCGCCACTTGCCTGCTCCTCACGCAGAAATATTTTATAAATTCGAAAAAATTCGATGAAAACTTTTACAGACAAATCTAAAATCTCGCCATGCCTATGCGATCCTACTGCTGTGCGGATACCCGAAATGCTTTGGAGTACAATGCAGACGAATACTACAGCTTCATATAGCTTTGCATGTACATGTAGTGATTTGTATCAATTTTCAAATTGCATACTTCTATGCCCTTATGCCTGACTGTGCTTTTGAGAACAGAAATCGTGAGCTTTTTTTTGGTGGTAACCCCCCGTAAGCAAATCCAGCAAAAAAGGTCAATAAGTGCCAGGAAATAGGCAATTATCTTTTTGGGACGAACTTTAAAGATATTCTCAATGCATATGTTCAAGAAAAAGTTCAAAAAAACGGAAAGGGTCGCGTTTTGTATACAGAGTGTAATAGGTGATCTCAAAGCCAAGCTTTTGGGATTCTGGAATCCAATAGAAATTGTATTGATGACCTGTTATTTGATAAAAATAGTAGTTAAATATAAAAATATTAGTTAAAATTCCGAATTCTTGAATTTGTTGAGCTATAACTTGAAAACTGAGGGGAGAAGATTAAAAATTTATAGACCATTGGAAAGGTGCAGCAATTTCTACCTATCAAAGTTTAAATGTTCATCATAGGGTGTAACGTGAAAAAGTTACAGGATGATCGTGGAAAACATACCCAAATATCTTTAAGTCCCCCGCTTAAGTATGACCTATCCATAGCGTTCGGGTTTCACACCACTTACGAGACACCCTGTATAATAAGAATGGACTGAGCTATCCTATCTAATTCCAATAGTCAAAAATAGCTCAAATGTTGTGTAAAATCTACTTATCTCTTTCAATTCAAGCTCAAAATGTAGGCTGAAATGTAACCAATGTTGGGCGCAGTATGGTTGCATTAAATTGAATGCTTTTAAATTGACATAAAATTCACACAAATTTATTTCTTATATACGTCTATCTCTTTCAAGCTCAATTATGTTTGACATCAAATCTGCAGAGGAGCACATTTTTCAGAAATATTAAAAATATATTTTTGGGTTAATTAAAACGAGTTTAACTTCCTAAGCAATTTTATTTAATGCAATACTATTTTATAACATCCGACAAATAATAATAAATTATGAATCGGCGTACAATTATACGAAATCAAGGGTTTTCTCAGCCTATTCAGTCCCTTCTTATTATGATGTCAGTGACTTAAATACAGCAAATATTGTTGTTTATTGTTGTTTCATCACTACTGCCTACCCAGCGTATTTTCAGTTTCTGAAAGCCTATGATGGTATGAACACTTCTTTAGTTGGAACTGATATAATGAAATCATTACAGATTGAATCTAGTTGCTTATTAATTCACCGTTGTTATTTTCTCTGGTTTCATCACTTCATATGAAAATATAAATTTTGTAGGCTTTGGTGGGCTCCCAAAGACTGTGGGCTCTCTGCGTGGCGGGCCCAGCAGGCCAGTTAGTAACTCCAGTGGGGAAGGAGTTAATAATTGTATTATTCTAGTCGTTTCCCAGGACAAGATATTTTTCTTCAAAGCAAAGTTATTTTTTGGTGAGTAAAATTTTTGTTCTAGTCATTCCCCGGAACAAGATGCTTTGCTTCAGTCGACACCCAAAACAAAGATTTTGTTATTAATATTTATTCTAGTCGATATCCAGAATAAATATCTTTATCTCAGTCGAGACCCAAGATAATGTTATTTGAGTACTAATAGCCAAGTTTATTCCCGTTTTGCAATCAATACGCGCTTGTTGCAAAATGAGGCTGAATTCAGGCTAGCATTTTATTGCATTTGAGATGCGCACGGCACCAATAAAATTGTAATATTTAGTGCATAGTAACAACTTGGCTTTGGCAACAGCACAGCCTGGCATAGCAACAGTAGTTAGCACTAGCAGCAGCAATGCTATAAGCCATAACCATGATATTAAAGCGACGATACGTCGTATTTATTTATATATGTGGCCATTCCTAACTTGTTTTTAAATATTGCAAAGTCTTAATGGCTTTAGGGCTATAATATATCGTTAATAAAAAAATATTTGAATTTCGAATCGGAAGTAGTAAATAATTTAATTATTTGGATCTAGTCGAGAGTATGCATTGCCGACACATTGGGCAACAAGACATCTCGGTTGACGTTTGTCATTTGTTTGTTTTGCTGTCTCCATTAGCTGTTGGTGGCGGTTTTCTGCGAAAATCGGTTTAGGTATAAGTTTTAATTTATTATTTATATTTAAGTGATTTTTTTTATGGTAAGTTCCTTTCCTTTTTTGCAATGAATCTGTTGACCATCAGTGAAGTTCAAATATTAGTCCTATCACAAATTCAGCAGTCATCAACACCCTTGTTTTAGAAAGATGCAGCTTATGTTCGAGAGTGATGTGAACAAACTGCAAGGAATATAAAGAAAACTGTAAAAAAAAACTATTTTATACCGGAATACTTTAAGCAACAAATTAAAATAATGTTAAAATTTCCACAACATATTATACGTCCAACGGTGATGCACTCGCCACTCATCAACCCTGCGCCACTGTTAAACGCAACTTTGTATACAATTTGGAACTACCTACAATATTAGGAACTACCTACATTATTTGGCCCATTCTCGAGGTTAAATATACAATTTTTATTTAAAACGCCTTGAGTAAAATTTCAGTTCTCTAAGTGAATGCGTTCTCAAGTTATCATGTGGACATACAGACGGACAGACTGGCAGACGGGCATTAACTTAGTATTATGCGTGGGTGTCCAATCAATTTTTCTCTACCAGTATTATTTCTATGTATTATAAACGGAATGACGAACTTATCCACTGGGATTTGCCGCATAGTACTTAAACGTCTGGATATGGTACTCCCATAGCTGGAGAATGTGGTAAGGGTGGCCTCTACGTAAACTATAGGTTTATCCAGAATCCTAAGCTTGAGCATTCTACGTAATACTTATATATATACATATATATAATATATAAGTTGAAATCAATATCATAAAAGATCGCAATTGGTCCTGCCATGAATCAACCCCGTTATTCCTGTTCATTAGTGGTCCTTAACGTTCAAATATGTTTCCGTTCCCTTCCCTTATAGCAGGTAGTTCTTCATAGGTATCCATCCTCAGTCATTCTGAATGAGGGCGTCAGCTAGTAGAAATGCTATCGCGGTATATACATTTCCATTGTCTGTAAAAGTGTTTTAAGAATAATATTGCTGAAAATAAACAATGGAATGAGGTTGCTATTACCTTCTGAATATTTAGTTGTAATTGAAAATATAATTTGTCCCTGAGGATATCAAAGTCTGAAGATAAATAAAACTCCAAAAAGTCAAATATTCGAAGACTTTCATGACAAACATCTCGGAAGACACACACCACCTGTGGCGACACCATAGTCAGCAGTAGCTGTTAAAAGCCCAAGGCTTTAATATATTCAAATATCAAGGAATTTGTGAAATCATCATCATGGCACATAGTGCTTGTAGTAAATGAATATCTGATTCCTCACAGATCATCATCTTCTAATCTTAGTCCTTTTTCATCATGTCCTCGGTAGTCGGTCAGTGTGGTTACACTGTTCACAAAGACAATAAAATAGTTACGAGAACTCTTGCAAGAGGATAGTAATTGTTTGCTAATCTGTGCAGGAGACCTTGTATGCTCCGGATATATTCGTTTTGAAACTTTGCATGGCGTTTTCTCTTTATTTAGACTCGAATCCGTACACAATGTGTGTTTTTATGTAGTGTGTAGGTGCAGAAGTAAAATTCAGTTCAAGCCAACAATAACAGTGATTCAGTGAGTCTCTGGGGGAAGCTTTATGGGAAGTTGTTATTAAAGGAAGCTTTGGCTCATATATATATATACATATGAACACATCCTTTGAATGGGGTTTTTGTCATAAATGTTTACAAAAGGATGCTTACAGAATATCATAATAGTCGAAAGGACTAAATATATCTTTCGTGAAGCAATGCATATATGAGTGTTTACCCTGTGGAAATAGTTACATTCATAACCCAGTCGAAATTATGGAAGTCATCGAGAAAATTGCGTAGACGTTTTCATGGTTCTGTTAAGGAGCAATTTGCGGAATAGGGCTTTTACGAAAACAAAAAGAAAAAATGTCGGATTGAAATGAACAAAAGTTTTCCGTTCCGTTAATGCTCAATTTGAGAGACCCTTTAATGCATTCCCAGATTTTTCCCTAGAGGCGAAGTGAAAATGTATTTTTAGCCTTTTGAGTATTTCGTTTTGGTTTTCCTTGCCAATTAAAATAATATAATTCCAAACGAAGTAAAATTGCCCCCAATTTATTAGATGCAAAAAAGCAAATATAATATGTACTTTTCATGGAATTGGAGATGTGTGCCAGTCAATAGCTCTCAGTCATAAAATTTTATTAATTCAAGGAATAGTGGTTTTGGTAGAGTTGGTATTAGATGTATGCCTTTTTTCAATTTGTGCCAGAAATCACGTAGCCATTTGATGTTATCACGTTCTATACCTTCCAGATATGCACTAAATATATATTTTTGTTTTTACGATGGAATTGGTGAAAATTGTCATTAGCGGTAGTAATTACATTCCAAGACCACCAACGGCTTTTATTAATAAACGAATTGATCGAATGGATTAACAATTAAGTTTAATTTTTTGTGTTATAGAAAATTTGTTCCATTATGGCTTCGTAGGGGAAAATTGCTAGCTCGATTTTTTTTTCGGTATACGCAGTCCCTGTGATAATTTCATTTTTTTTGTATTCGAGATCGTCAGTGCTGTAATACACACATAGTTCTTTCATTTATCAGGTGGGAAAGTTTAATAAATCACAATTTTTTAGATTTTTTCAAGCATCATTAATAAATATAAATTTTGTTTTGTTTTGCATACAAACATTTGTATAAACTATCAGAAAATCGTTTTTTCTTTTTTCTTTCAAAAATAAAATATTTATTTTAATTGGTGGAAAAGTTCCTCTCTCACTGGTTCACGCTCTTCAAGCTTGTGAGGCAAAAAAATTAATGAAATTAATGTAATAAGTATATAAATGTAGTTTCAATTAAGCGTAGCCGTTTTTTTAATTGCTTTTACCAAATTGGGCTAACTGAAAAAAAAAAATCGGTTTTACTGAAAAATTCAGACAGTTTTTTTAATTATTTTTGAAACTGCACTCTCTGGCTGCAGACGCATGCACACGTTCATTTCGAATGTAGCCGATGGTCTATATCGAATGTCTAAATGCTGAGCAAAACAGAGCAAAGCTTTTTGAACTGATCTCTTGTAAAAACTAACTCTATAGAAATCTCACTTCCCTTGAGCAGGATCGCCACGGACGTCTCTATCAGCCATTCAGAAGAAGCGATGTAAAGCCCTAGATACAATGAGCGACACGCCAATGTAAGCTCCACAAAGTTTGATCAAACTTTAAACTTTGAGGCGCGTTGTTTTTTTCTACGTTTGTTCCTTGTTTCATTTTAAGAGAACAAATGAAATTAGACAAGTGTGAACTAAAAAATTTCACTTTCTTGGTAACAGTTTTTTAAAAAATTTTAGGGCAAGAATTCTTGCTTTAATTATAATACTTAATTTTTTTATTCATTTTTAACACATATTATAGTATCACAGAAATAATCAACAAACCTCACATATTCTAACTGTCAAGTGAAAAAACCGGGTGGCTCTCATTGTATCATAAACGCCACAAAACGCGTGGCGCTCATATCTAGGGCTTTAGGTTGATTTGTAACACTGGACTAAGCTGAGCGTATTGTCATTTTCCTATAGGAAAGAATGGCACAAGTTTTATAGTTTTCTCTTTCACGCTATAGCAGAGTTGGAACTACCAATATCATTTCATGTTTTTATGTTGGCTGCAAATGCAATCAGCCCAGGAAAAATAATGCAAAGACAGCGCTTACCATGCTCCGTCTCTCTTGCCCTTACGCAGGATTGAGGTAAAGATAACCTTTTGAAAATTAAAGTCGAAATGAGTTTCTTAATTTATTGTTATTAAGTTGACATTGGTTTAGTTTTAGTCGCATGTTGTTGCTGTAATCCTATGATATGTAAACAGCACGTGATTCTTTTTACATTCGTAAATAAGATTCAATAAGATTTTGTTGTTCGGGTAATCCTACATTCTCTCGATTTTTGTTTTTAACTCGTTGTCTCAGCAAAGTTTACTTAACAACAAGTTAGGAATCCGTGGAGATTTCCGAGTGTTTTACATTTAAAATGTACAGGGCAAGAAAAGGAAGAAAAACAGATGTTCGACCCACGAACATAAAAAGAAAAATTAACAAATTCATAACAAACAAATTTCCTACCAAATATTGGAATCCCACTTCTCAGCTACAAAATATTCCGCCTTGCTGCAGATAAACCTAAAAAGAAAAATAAACACACAAAATAAGCTAATTTTTTATATAAATATATAATTACTTATCTGACAAGTAACAGTCCGACAGCATCCAGCGATCCCAATAATGGCATACACAGATGTCAACAAACAAGCGTGGCAGCCATTTGGCCAGCACGAACTTAAACGTGAATGTTCTATTCAGCGCTGTCGTTTAGACTCCGATCGAAGTATTTGTACTCCGAAAACTAATAGCGTACTCCGGTACTACTCCTTTTATAAAAGTACTCCGCTTTTCATTTCTTTATACTTAAAACTTCTATATACATATGTATATTGTTAGCAAATAATCTAAAAGGTTTTATTCATCTTCATTCGTAGTACATTTTAGTAACAAAATCTATTAAGTCCGGTTGAAAATGAAAAGTTGGTTTGGTACTTCTCTGATTTTTTTTAGACTATTACACCTATCTAGTTATGTCATTATGATTCGTTTGTTAAACGCTGTGATTGATGTTTATGAAGTAAATAATCAACGCTCTGTACTTGAAGAACTCCAGAATTTCTATTCTAGTCCAGAAAACGTTTTTTTTTATCGCTCTTTGCGTTTTCGTTTGTCTTTCCTATTTTCTTCATTTTCCTTCTCATAAAAGGTAAGTCCAATTAATAGTAAATTTTTTATGGAAGGTTTGGTTTTTGTTTATTTAATTTAACTATATCATTTGTTTACTTTAATTCAACTGTTGTAAAAAACGTTGATTTTTTGTAATAAAACAATACAAAATTTGTGTATTGTGACACAAAGGAGAAAACTTGAGAATAGTACCCAATTAAAAAAAAAAATCATGGAACTTACACCTTAACACCATCTCTGTGGAAAATTTTATAAACGACGATATATTTCGTCAGTAAAGTTGATTTTCGGGGCGAGATCATTGTTTAAGGGCAGGGTAAGGTATTAAATTTTTTTTGCTTTTTTTATATTTTTAACTGAATGCATAATATCTCAAGAATATTGTGTCAAAATTTCAAGTCGATTGGAGCAAAATTGACGAAATTGTGAGTATTTTTATACCTGACGGATTTTTATACCTACCCGACCCGAGCGCGCTATTGTAACTTGGCAGATGGTTCGCTCTCTATACAATACCCAATCTTACCCACCAGTTTTATTTCTAGAAATTTCAACACAAGTACAAACGTGCTTATACCTATACTGTATATTTTGTCAGTGAAGAGTATAAAATTGAGTCTAGCAGTGAATGTTCTATCGAGCAGACGTACACGCGCGTTCCTATTTTCGCATCATTTCAGCTCCGTTTTCATTACGTTTTGTGTTAAATTATTACTAAAATGCCTAAAAAAGTTACAAGATCTGATAGACATTTAGCTGGTTCGAGATTATATCGACCTAGAAAAATTGTACCTCCGCAGAAACGTAAAAGCGAAGACATTTCAACAAGTAGCGCGTCAGCTAAAAACATAAAAGTGACCGTTGAAGATCAAGTTACGGAGGATCTTGAAAAACATTATAGGATAATTGATTTTTTATTAGTATTTTCAACAATTGCTACGCTAGTGAAGTGTGTGAAATGTGATGGAAAACTTAATTTTCATTCGACTAAGAAAGAAGGTATTGGATTTTACATCAAATTGTCGTGCGAAAACTGTAAACAGATTACAAATGTTCCGTCTAGTACAAGAATAAACTCTGGTATTTTTGAAGTTAATCGGTTTGTTTTCGTGATGAGGATATTAGGCCTTGGATTAGGTGGCTGTGATAAGTTCTGCGGCTTGATGGATTTGTCTAGTAGGTTTTTATCAAGACCGACGTACAATGATTACATGAAAAAAATGTGCTCGACTGTAAGAGAAGTAGCGAATCGATTTTTTTCATCTACTACAAAAGAAGAAAAAGCAGCAACAGCCGAAGAGAAAAAAACTGAAGATGCTGACGAACTCACTGTATCAGGCGACGGAAACTGGAAAAAAAGAGGCTTCTTATCTTTATTCGGCGTCACCTCGTTAATCGGTTACTTTACAGGTAAAGTTCTTGACATTTTCGTCAAAAATTCATACTGCCATGAATGTAAAATTTGGGAACATAAATTAAACTCTGCCGAATACGAAGAGTGGCACGCAGCTCATGTAAATGATGGAAAGTGTCGGGCAAATCATACTGGTGCAGCTGGAAATATGGAGGTCGAGGCGGTAAAAGCCATGTTTCAAAGCTCGGTAAAGAATGGTGTACGATATCGCAACTATATCGGCGACGGTGACTCTAAAGCTTACTCTGGGGTAGTGAATTCTAAACCTTATGGTGATGATTTTTCAATAGTGAAAAAAGAATGTGTACGACATGTCCAAAAAAGAATGGGCACTCGTCTACGTGAAATAGTCAAAAAGACCATTGTAAATACTGAAACTCAGGCTGGAAAGAAGATCAAAAGAAAGAGTTTGTCTGGTAAAGGGAAGCTTACAGCCAAAATGATTGATAAACTGACGGTATACTACGGTTTGGCTATTAGACGTCACTCTCATTCCGCGGAAAATATGAAGAATGCTATCTGGGCAACGTTCCTTCACTACAGTTCGACGGACGAGAATCCACAGCATCAACAATGCCCGAGCGGCGCGGACTCCTGGTGCGAATGGCAAAAATCTGCAGTTGCTAATGCATTGGATTCGTTCAAACACACGTACAGTGCTCTTCCCGAGGACGTTTTGGATGCCATCAAGCCTATCTATGAAGATCTGAGCAAAGATGCCCTCCTGGAGCGATGTGTCGGAGGCTTCACGCAGAACAGCAATGAGAGTTTGAACCAAGTTATTTGGAAAATCTCACCAAAACGCTTGGGTGGAACCTCTGTCATCGTTGAAATTGCAGCTTATGTGGCAGCCAGTGTCTTCAATGAAGGCTCTTTTGCTTTGCTAACCTTCATGCAAGACATGGGAATCAGTAGTGGACCAAGCGCTCATGACTACGCGCGATCAACTAACTCCATACGTTTAAGCCGAGCAGAGCAGGAAGCTGAAAGACAAACTAAAGAAGGCAGAATTTGTCGTAGACAGGAGCAAAAAGATGCTTTAGACATCATGGATGATAGCAACATCCTTTATGGACCTGGCATTGATGACTCAGTGTGAGGTAAGCCGATAAAATTCCCTTATGAACGTTTTATACCAGATTTTTTAGTGTTCGAAACTTTAAAGCGATTTCCCCACAATTCACGTTTTCAAAGTGGGTGCCCCTCATAACTGCAAAACTACTGCACCGATCCTTTTGAAATTTTGAACACTATTTCTGTACATAATTTACGAGGTAACACTGGAAAATTAAGGGAATGCATTTGAAGATATTCAAGAGTAAAGGATATATTTAACATCCTTAATTTTTTCTTATTCTAAATGCCATCTATTTTTATAATTTTCCCTCATCTTTAAAATAACCCAAAGTTCATGTCTCTGGGATAATCAGAACCAAAGTTATGATGTTTTGAATATAACTCAACAGACCGAAAATCGGCGACTTTTAAGGATTTCAAAGTCCTTTAATTCAACCAGCATTCGGCGCAGCACAAAAACATAGTTGTATATCATAACTACTTAACTTTCAGCAAAAAAAAAAACGACATTAGTGATGGTCGGGTTAGGAAAGTGTGTTTTTTTATTGATTTCCTGTGGAATGACCCAAATGAGTATCGACCATTACTTATAATGACCTTAAGTTCTTTCAGATATATACATAGTTTACTAACTGTGTCGTGTCCCTAGGTAATCAAACACTTTATTGTCAACAAATTCACTACATTTATTAAATTCACTGATATCACTAACTTAATCTAACTATTAGCGCCGACCCATCGCTGTTTAATTGTAACCCGAACTGACCACACCACATTCAGTTGCGCAGCTCGAAAGCTTGCACACGGAAATCGGAAGTAGAACATGACCCTCAAGATAATGTAATTATGATGCGGTAATATTCTACAACCGATGACGAAAACTACTGGCCAATGTCACTGATAGCAAGCAGCTGTGCTGTTGTAAACAAAACGGGCAATGACCGTACTCTATGCGAAGTAGCATGTTTAGTCACTGCCGCTGTAATGTAAACAATCATAACATTATTTAGCAATAAGCGGATACCTTACTGTGCGAAGTAATGTGTTCCTCTATTGCTTGCTACTTTACTACCGGTACACCTGCCATGCTCTTGCTTCCGTGTACCAGCAGACTGGGCCACAACATCCCTTCTTCTTGGAAAAAACTAGTTCCCAGAGGAACTAGGTCCGGTGTGTTCATGTAGGGTATCCAATCAAAGGCTGTTGGACTTACAATTTTTTTAATTAAATTAAATTTAATTTATACCTTAATAAAATTATAGCTTGGCTGACAATTTTGTTTTTTGTCTTTACATAATTTTTTTTTTTTTTTTACAATTACAACTCTTTCTTTTAGAGTATATACACGTACTTTAAATATTCTTTTTATTGAAATTTTTTTTTTACATACATTCATTATCACTTCATTTCTGTTCATCTTTTACTTTTACAAACGCCTCTATGTAATACATGTCTTATATTCCTTGTAACGAATTTTATTTATTTATTTTAATTATTCACATTTTTCTTTCGTGAAGTTCTTACACAATATAAATTTTTCCTTTTGAACATATTTTCATCAATATAATTTACTACATTTCAGTTTCTTTCTTTTTCAACACCTTACATAGTTTCTTAATTCATCCATCCTATTGTTAGTGCATTCATATCTTCCTATAACAAAATATTGATCACAAATTTTATTACCATACATAATATATACAAGATATTCTTTCATTTATTTCTTAGGACATTTTTATCGTCTCTTATTTTAACCTTTACAATTATAATTTCTATCTTATACTACCTCCAATCATCACAATTATTGTTTCTATTTATACCACCTATAATTTATTTTTCCAAACTACAGATTTCCAGAAGCTAACTATTTACCAAAATATCTACTGTCTATTCCCCTAACACTGACTTCTCCAGCTGTACGAGCAAGTTTTTAACGGCAGTGGGCTCGTTGGATTGTATGCACTATTACCTTGATGCCATTCGGATCCTTTGTTCTCAAGGTGTTACTCCAGTTTCGTAGTTTGGGTGTTCCTGGTTGATCTCAAAACGAACGGCCACGTAGGTGTGTACGAGTGCCTACTGGTGAATGGCTATGTTTCCATCCCACAGATAGACCATAATTGCTGTCCTATTCGCTTATGGCACTGCTCTCTTCGGAAGTTTTGGAAGGTGTTTCCAATAGGGAGATGCCGGGTAAAGTAAACTGGCGAGTTATGCTGCTGCGCTTTTTACATATAATGCTCACTGTTTACTTTAACCGTGCTGAACGTCTTCACATGCCTTTGTGCACTCTGATGATATTTGACGTAGGATACTTGTTTTTTAGCTTACTTTTTTTTTAACTTATTCGACTATCTGTCTTAAATTTGTGAAGGTTATATCACCCTTATTTTCAGCCTCATCTTTGACACACAGTGAGACATTGCAGATAATTCAAATGCTTTCCATTTGATTCGCTCCATTTTTCGTTACTTAAACGTCTTCTAAACTCTCAGACACTTCAGAGTTGTGTATATCTAAGGCTGATGAGTGCGAAATGCCTTTCTCTCAGTCATTTAATGTTTAGTTTTATACTTTCTTTTGTTTTTTATATATTTTCATACCCACAGTATTGGTCTGATGATCAAATTGGTGGTTCTGGAACTGATGGAATCGCCAATTCTGCTTACGCATTGAGGTTGTTTTACTCTGCTGATAATCTCTACTTCCAATTGATTTTTCAATCTTGTACTTATTTACGTATATAATTATATACATATATATATATATATATATATATATATTTTTTTTTAAACACTAGTATGTCTAATTATTGTCTTAATTTTTCTATATTTCCCTTATTCTATAATTTTATACCTTAAACATTTGTTACATATTTTTTACATTTACACTTTCAAACCTGAATATTCTTCTAACCTATTTAATCTGCCTTATATATTTTTTTCGAAGGATTTCTAACAAATTTGTTTGCACGTTTGTGATATTTTTCCCCAATTTAACTTTCTCTCTGTTTTTTTTTTACTTTGTCACCTTTTTTTATATTATGTTTTTCTTTTCTTTAATAATTATTTTTGTTATAAAAACTTCTCTTAAATTTCTTATTCTTCTTTTTTTTTTCATAAATCTCAATTTTTAACATTATATTTCTCTTTATTTTCTTTAGTCTTTTATTTTTATCTTTCTATTTCAATCTTGCTCATAATTTTGTCAAGTAATATTTTCTCAGTTTTTTTACGTTTTTATCTATAAATTTACCTTACTGATTCGTTCCAAGTCCAACGGAATAGATACAGGATCACGTTTATACCTACTTCCATATTCTTTCTCGCCGCAGACTCATCAACCTCAGCTCATCAAATTTCTTCTGAAATTAGAGGGAATTTGTTGGAAATTTCTTTGGTTAAGTCCCCCGAATCCTGGGTCATAACCGTTACTTACCATGTACATACCGTTGGGGTTTGAAGTAAAATTTTTCCTCTCGGTTCTATTACGAATCGGTGCTACCGTATCTGTTTGATAAATATATTTTGGTAACTTTAACTTACCCCTACGTGGCATCCTCTGAGATCGCCGTTGTTGCAAATGGAACTTGTAATTGCCCTTATGGTCCCATCCAGGTCATCTGGAACCTAGCGTGGTTGCGCTTGTCCATGCATAGAATTTGGGTCTTTGACAAAATAGGCTTCTGCATTAGCAATTCTCACGAATTCACGTCCATTCTTCCGACTATATCCGCTGTGTACGTTATACCTGTGTTGTCTGGTCAACCGTACGCTTAATTCCTCGGTTATAGGCTCTAATATAAGTACTCTTTTATCTGTATGTTGCGAAGTTTTGTCGACATTAAGTGACGTATTTTTTAATTCGGATTGTCGGTTATAAACGCTTGATGCCATGTTTTCTGTCGTGTTGACCTTCTTCTTCTCAATCCTGGCTGGAAATGGATTTCCTTGACTGCTATTTAGCCAAGCTGTGGGTCCGACTTGCGTACAAGCTGCGAAATTTTCGCAAGAATCACTTTCTCCCATGCCATTGCTGGCGTCTTGTATCCACAGCTTCATATTTATGCAGTCGATGATAGCTCTCCTACCGAGAAAATCTATTCCGAGTATACCGTCGGATGGAATTGGGACCGTATCACTAATGGCGTTAAATTTGCAGGCATGCTGGCTGTTGTCTATCTGCAACCTTGCCTCGCAAGTGCCAATGGATCCGAACAGTCCTCCAATTCTAATTTTGCGATATGTCTGTATGGGTGTATTCCTCTTTATGCTATTAACTTTAATTATGCTACATGAAGATCCAGTATCAATTAAAAGCCTTAACTTACCTTGTAATGCTATATCCGATGGAACTGTGATGTTCCATCGGATATAGCATTACAAGGTAAGTTAATTATTCTGGGAATTTAATTTTTCACTGGCATTTTCTGCTAAGTATTTCTTCAGGCAGTTTGCTGTATAGTGATCCCGTGTTCGGCAAAATTGGCAGTAAAGCCCTTCCCCTCCTGGATGGATTCTTCCAACAACGCCTTCTTTAATGTCTGCGACTCTGACGACATAATGTATTCGGCAATTGGACGCTTCGTGCCCATATTGCTGGCATTCTGCACAGAAGGGTTGCTTGTGACACTCTCTCGCGAAATGTCCCTGCTGGCCGCACTTGAAGCAATGACTGAGTCTGTATCCATATGCTTTTCTAGGATATCCTCTGTATGATTCTGTGTGAATCGGCTTTAATAAAGGGAAAGGTTTTTGGTGAGGTGCAGGTACATCTCCGTTAAAGTAGTCGCTGTTCCCTCCTTCCTGTGGAAAATCTTTATTCCTTGGTACCATGCGCTGAGGTCTTATCGCATCCTTTTCGTAAAATTCCGCTTCTTCACGCACGGCTTCTAATGAATCAAACTTTCGTCCTGTTAGGTGAATCTGAATAGCCTGATTTTTTACTCCAGCTTTAAATGTGACTATTGCATCCGCTTCCAACTCCGCCAGTAATCCGTCATTTTTACCTGGGTACTTTGCAGAAACAGCACTTTTAATCTGATCCAACAGTTCCTTCATTTTGTCCGCAAACTCTCGGATCCCTTCTCCTGGCCTTTGTCGACATGCTAGCAACTCTGTCCGTAGCTCGCTGAACGATATCCGTGACATATAAGCGGCTTTGAATGACTTTTGTAATGCTTCCAAGTCCTTTGGCTCTTCACAGCTTATCAGATAGTAAGCATCGTCTGTCAGTCGATATTTCACACACTTCATAAAGATGCCTTGCTCTGCGGTTCCAGCCGGTCGTATAGATCTTTACAACAACTCAGAAATCGATGCACTTCCTTCGCTAACTTTGCAGATCTTTCCCCAGAGAACATTGGTACGTATTTAGACACCATGTCCACAATTTTATCATGTTCATCGGCCATGTTGTATTTTATCGGGCCGCCTCCGTTGATCTTCGTCTCTATTGTCTGTTTGTTTCTATTGTCAACTAATACTCCCCTGGTCGCTAACTTTTTCTGGCAGTAATCGACTAACTGTTAAAACCTTTCTCTAATTCCGCCGCAATCTCTTCCGTTTCTTCCAATTGCTTCTTTTTCTCTTAATGCTTTACTTGACATTCATTTAATTTTTCCGTTCTATTCTTCAATACTTTTTTCTATGCCTCGAATTTAATTAGCTTCTACCTTATCAGTACATTACTCCTTCCTGATGACATTTATGTTCTTTGAACCCGACGATTATCTGATCACTGCTATTACTATCTCGACACTATGCACTTAAATATCACTTCTAACTACCACCCAAGATTAAATACTTATGACAACCGATACATTTGACTTTATTAACATTAGACACGCCACTTCAACAAAGATCAATCCCGGCACTCGTGATCTCTAATTTAAATGTTGATAACGAGAACCGTAAACGATACTACCCAATTATCAATATTATGTATTTTATGTATATATAGATTTTTACATTATTATTATACCCCGAATACAAAGATTACGATCAACGCCACTACAAAAATGTGGTGTTGAAAACTTTATTGCTCACGAAAATAGAAAAAACGTCTTAAAATTATCAGTTTCTTATAATATAAAATCACACATGAAATTCCATAATTATACGCCACTGACTGACTCACACACTTTTTGCTTTATCTTCACATCTAATAATTTAACACTTCTATTTGTCTGCAATATATATATAAAAAAAATTGATTTGTTAATACTTGAAAACGAGGGATGATTAGACCACTTAAAAGCTTAACAACAACAAAATAATAATCTCACCCAACAAAACAAACTACAATAAAGTTAAAAGTTAAAGTTAAAAAAAGAGAATAGATTTACTTGGATGTGGCTCTAGATATTTTCAAGTACGACTTACTTTAAAACTCAATTTTTAACACAACAAAAGTTATCATTTCCTATCAACTAATTTTACATTATTTACTGTATACGAAAATTTTACTGATTCATTCGCAACACAAAAACCATGAAGAGGATATAAAATCATCATAAAACAAACATGAAGATCAACGATTAGAATAATAATGTATACGATGCATGAAAAATATGCGCAAAATCGTCGCTAACAAAATAAAAAAATTGTCGCTAACAAAACAAAACCCACAACAAAAAATCCCACGATGAAATAATTACTTATATTTTAAATTTTTCACCTAGCACACCAGAAAACTTCCAAACACCCATAACTATTAACGATTAACACAAAAACTCACACTCAGCATTACAATAGCATCTTTAGGCTGAAAGATCCTACTTAATAAATTTATTATAACACTTCTTAACCTGAAAGTAAATTAAATTAAACAGATATTTTTTTCAAAACAAAAATAAAAATACCAAAAGTTTTAAAATTTTTACTCATAAATAAAACAATACAAAAACAAAAAACACCACAGTAAGAAATCTTCACACTTCTTACCTTAGTTTCACCGGCTGCGCCAAATTGTCGTGTCCCTAGGTAATCAAACACTTCATTCTCAACAAATTCACTACATTTATTTAATTCACTGATATCACTAACTTAATCTAACTATTAGCGCCGACCCATCGCTGTTTAATTGTAACCCGAACTGACCACACCACATTCAGTTGCTCACCTCGAAAACTTGCACACGGAAATCGGAAGTAGAACATGACCCTCAAGATAATGTAATTATGATGCGGTAATATTCTACAACCGATGACGAAAACTACTGGCCAATGTCACTGATAGCAAGCAGCTGTGCTGTTGTAAACAAAACGGGCAATGACCGTACTCTATGCGAAGTAGCATGTTTAGTCACTGCCGCTGTAATGTAAACAATCATCACATTATTTAGCAATAAGCGGATACCTTACTGTGCGAAGTAATGTGTTCCGCTATTGCTTGCTACTTTACTACCGGTACACCTGTCACGCTCTTACTTCCGTGTACCAGCAGACTGGGCTACAACAACTGTTCCATATTTTCCGGGGAAACAGAACTTCATACAGAACTTCATACAGAACTGTGAAGTACAGAGTAAAAATCTAATGTGATCAAAATCACTTTCGCTAATGGAGAAGTAAGTGTCAAGGCATCCAAAATGTATGTCCGTAGGTAAAGTACTAAAGTCAATTTTTGGCAATATTGCAGACACAGTATTAAAGTTTCTAAATGTAGTGGTTGTGGTACAAACAATTTGAATATGGAAAATGTATCCGAGGAACAAAGGCAATCTAGAACAATTCTTAAAAATTCAACAAACATAAATAATAAAGAAAACATAATTTCTAGTATAACGACGGGCGGATATGTCAAGAAACCATTCTTGGAAATTCTACGGAAGCTGTTTTGTCGCCCACAAAAGGTAATACGTACAAAAACTAAGCGTGCTCTGTTTGCACGCAGCCTTAAAACTAACAGAGGGTTTTGTAAAATATGTTTTAAAGATATTGCAAACAAGTAAAAAAGCTCGACTTGATCTAAGTCAAATTCTTACGATACCCTAGATGAATTCCCGTATGTAATTTGCAAGTTTGATTTTTGAAGTGGTTTTATGCTAATATTTCTAGAACGGTTCATCGGACAGAAAAAATAATTATTTGCAAATTAATATGGATTTCATATTCTGAAGAAGTTTTCAGTACATGAAAACCATATAGGATTGATTGTTTTCACAGTATATGTAAAAATCCCAAATTTTTATATGGCAAGACCAAGAAGGGGTTGCCCGATTTACTATGTACAAAATTTCAGCTCTCTATGTACACGCGTTCTGAGGCAATGTCCAAATATATACATAGTGAAAACCGAAATTTTTGCATGGCAACCATACGGAGGAGTTATGCGATTTGTCCCATTTTCAAACTTAATTGTACGTTGTTTTAAAAGCCATAGGCAAGATGTCAGCTCTCTAAGTACATGCGTTCTTGAGTTGTCGTAAGGATGGTTGGACGGACGGACAGGACGGACGAACGAACATGCAAAAATCAAAATAACTTTTAATTTTATGCATTTTGTTCTACCAGAATTATTTCTGTGCACTACTGATTCAAATATTGTAAAAAATTTGAAATGTAGAAAAACTAAGGCGACTGAAGTTGTCAATACAATTTTGCATTATGACTGTATTAAAATCCTTACTAATATTTTTAAAATTCAAAAGTTTTCAATAATTAAATAATTAAACTAATGATGAAATTTATGTATTTTATTAGTAATACACCTATTTTAATTTGCTTTATGCAGGTATGCTTTTCTCAAGAATAGCTTTTCATGACAGAACCCTTTTACTTCATGTAAGTATGCTTATCTGAATCAAAGCTATTAATTAATGAATCTTTTAAATCAACAGCTGTCAACTAAACTTAAGAAATTCTTATTGCTGAACAAAAATATTAATGGCAAAATCTTAAAATAAAAAATAGTTTTTTCTATATAAAAAAATATAAATAATGTCATAATACTAGACATATAAAGATTTATTTAAAAATCTAAATATTAATCATTTTAATGAAAATGAATTTTATTCACATTAATATGATTTCAGGATCCCATTCAAATTAATTTGAATTCATTAATTTGCGTTAGTCGTGTACTCCGTTTTTTTCGAAAGTACTCTGCTGTGGCAGCAAATTGACTACTCTTGCAATTTTCCAAACGACAGCACTGGTTCTATTGAAGGGTCAAAATCACGCGACGCCTGGTACGTTCATTGGATTTTCACCATAAGAAGACAGCACACAGCGGTCTCTGCTCACCACTCGATTACGTTCATTCACAATGGTGAACAATAGAGCCCATTGAACGCAATGCTTTTCAAATCGTATATAAAGCGCGCTGCATTGAGCATTACGATCTGAGCATTCATCCCGGACGAATCAATTGGAATTAAATTGACATCAGTCTGTAGTTACGGGCAAGCATTGAAAAAAAATAGCTTATACTTTTCAGCTTCACCCTAAAAAAGCCGGAGGTATTGAAAGTGGTCCCCTACAAGGGCAAGCTCTGACGCCCAATCTGTTTAATAAACTATAATTAGAAGAAAACTAATTCAATATTGTATTTTTCAGACCAAAGGGTTGTTCTTGCTTGTTGGCTACACGCTGCTGCACTGTACTGCTGCACGCCTCATTTTACAGCGCCCTGCTGCATACTTCTTTGTGCCCATACGAGTGGTACTACACATTTTTTCACCAGTTGTATTATCATTTGGATTCGTTTTATTTTTTTAAATTTTTTTTTTTTTGGATTTGTTACCATTTTAATTTTCTCTATTTTGATTTTGCTTTTATTTTTTATCACTTTAGATTTTATTTACAGCTTTTGAATTTTGCGTTATTTTTCATTTGAATTTTGCTTCAGTTTTATTTTGCTTTTTATTAATTTGAATAATTTTGGTTTGGAATTTTTATTTTATAATTTAAATATAAGGTTAGTGAGCACCTCCCCCTTCTTTTATGTTTGCCTCAGAATAAGCTAAAACATTTGTACTTCGAGCCGGATATACTGAAGCAGGCATATGGCAGATATCAAACAATTAATAAAATCACCAAACCCTTACAAACACAATTTGAAAAAGCCACCACAAATCACAAAAATGCTGACAGTAGCAGAAAAACGGAAAGCTACTACAAAAGACTTATTGACACAGTGAATGCAATTTGGTCACAATTCGTCAAAACAAACACACTTATGTGTCAATCCCATAATGAACTAGCAGAAAAATGCAACTCAGCTCTAGCTGCTACCAAATGAACAGGAAGAGCAAAATGCGTTCGTTATAACAGATCCAGATCACTCTAATCCAAAGGCAATACAAAACAAAATCATACTCAACATACATAAAGCTGAAGTCATCCTGCACAACATCAACTTTCCCATTTTCGATGGTACATAAAAAAATTGGAGATCTTTCCATGACATATTTAAGTCATAAATTCATTTGAATCCGCAGCTTTCCAATATTTAAAGCTCCGTTTTCTAAAAATCTGCTTAACAGGGGAAGCAGATAAACTAATTCGTCAATTTGACTTGACAGCAACAAGTTATCAAAAGGCTTGGGAGGTTCTAACACAGCGTTACGACAACATACGAGTAATCGTCAACACACACTTAAATATCCTCCTCAACCAACAGAGCATTAGAACAGAATCTCTACAAGCGTTAAGAAATCTATTCACCCAAAGCGACGAAAGTCTGCATGAACTCTGCAAAAACTCCCAGCCGAGACGCACTATCAGGGAAACAAAACTACTTTTCCCACATACAACGAGTTAACGACATTTTTGGAAGCTCGCTTCCGAACATTAGAAGCACTCCAAGAATGTAAATTTTCAAAAGTACAAGAAAACGCACACCTTTTAGAAACACGTCCGCGAAATCAAGAACTAAGGCCCAAACCACGCATTTTCGTCAAATGCAAGCAAAACCATATATTGTTCCATTGCCCAGTATTCAAGCAATACTCTACCACAAATTTGCGTCACAAAGTAATTTGCGCAAAACTGTTTGGCTACTGGACACCATATTAGAAAATGTCTAAGCCAAAAAATTAATTAAAAACACAATACCCACCTACACATGGAACAAATTGGCAATCGAACAAATTCAAAACACAATACCAATCAAGCTGAACTGATGCCTGATAAATTCACTGGCAGTATTGAGCCAGTATCTGAAAACTTTTTCTCTGTGAATATAACCAAAACTCCGCTATCGACAGCCCTAATATAAGCAGAAATACACACTTTTAGAGCATTACTCGATTCAGGCTCACAAGTGTCATTTATAATGACAAGCAAACGGTTACAACTAAAACAAACTACAACCTGTGTCGAAGTAACCGGCTTAGGAATGACACAAACGTCGAACGTATCAGCATAAGTCACATTCAAAATAAAATCACTGTATACGAAGTTTGAAACCAATTTAGGGGCAATACTCCTCAAGAAGATAACAGACATGGTTCCATCTGAACAAATAGAAACAAGCCAGTTACGCTATCTACGAAATTTTTAAAATGGGTGATCCAGAGAATGATAATCCCGGCACCATCGATCTATTGCTAGGAGTTGACATATACGCTCAGATAATAGAAGACGGGATAATCAAAGGAACTCCAATGGCCCAGAAGACCACGCTAGGATGGATACTAAAATGCAAAATACAAGGAAGACAACACGTAAGTCAGGCCAATAGCTTTAACACCCAAATTAGCAGACACAAGCTTCTGGATCACCAAATTCAAAAATTCTGCGAAATCGAAGACATTCCAAGAAGCATTACCCATCCGGACAATGAGTTATGCGAAACCATCTATCGAAACACTCACAAGTGTTTGGATGTCATTTCAGAAGCCACAAGACCAGAGCTCGGACAAACATGGCATATCGCGTTAAGACAACTCACGCAGCTAAAAAAACGTTTCATCATAAGCCCAGAATTGCACAGACAGTATAAAGAGTCTAAGCGAATACTTACGGCTTGGTCATATGGAGAAAATCCGATAAAGGCAATTAGAGGAAGAGAAAGGCTCGCTACAGTCATTAAGATACTATTATCTCCCTCACCAAAGGAGAGTTCGACCACCAAATTAAGAGTAGTGTTCAACGCGTCAGTTAAATCAGCAAATCAACATTCATTAAATGGACAAATGTTGGTCGGTCCAACGATTCAATGTACTTTATGGGCAATAATTCTCAAATCGCGCATGTTCAAATTTGCATTAACAGCCGATGTGGAGAAAATGTACAGGCAAATACGAATGCAACCAAAACACCAAGAATTCAAGCGAATTCTATGGAGAAGTAATTGAAAGGAACCCATACAAGATTATCAGTCGATAAACATCATCAGTCAACTACAGTTACCTTCGGAATGGCTGTAGCACCCTATTTGGCCTTTCGAACACTACATCAATTAGCAAGAGACGAACAATACAATTCTCCGCTCGCTGCTCATAGTCTCTGATCCCACTTTCACGTTGATTCACGTCGAGGATTAAACTTACGGAAATTGACAGCATACCATTCCAAGTTACTAGTAAATATCCCCACCCTACAACACACCAAGAGCTAAAACCTCTGCTCAAACTGTCAGAAACCGATACCATTAAAACACTCGGGCTTCAATGGAACTCAAAAACTGATCAATTCAGTTTTATTAGAAAGGTTAATACCAAAACACAATTTACTAAGAGAAGTATTTTGTCTTAAATGGCATCATTATTTGATCCGCTTAGATGGTTATCGCCATTCATAATCATCGCCAAGCTCTTCATCCAAACACTATGGTTAGGTGGACATTCCTGGGATGAACAGCTACCAGTTCCATTGAAGAACGAATGGACCAAATTTAAAGAGAATTTGCAGCTTATCGATCTGATTAAAATTCCACGATGGATACATTACACTCCAGTAATTAAAAACATCGAAATTCATGCGACGCGTCGTATAGTAGAAAAAACTACTTGTCAAAAACACATTTAGTAACAGCTAAAACAAGAGTCGCTCCAACAAAAATTATTTCTCTACCAGGGCTGGAACTATGCGGAGCCGTGCTCTTGTCCAGATTACTAAAACAAGTATGAAATGACATGAAGCTGCAAATGTTGGAACATGGGCGGATTATAAAATCACATTAGCATGGATATCAGGGCAACCATCACGATGGAAAAAATTCATTGCAAACCGAGTCTCTGAGATCCAAGACAACACATCTACTACAATCTGGAAATCCATGCCATAAAAAGACAATCTAGCAAACCATGCATCCCGGAGGCTATATTCAGACGAATTACTGAGCTGCTAATTGTAGTGGAAACGAATGGCTGCAACAAGAGTCCACGAACTGGCAATTACAACCAAGCACAAACAAAAAATTGACCTAGAGTCTCGGAAGGTCAAAACCTTAATGTGCAAAAGCGAAGATTTGGATTGGCTACACAAATATTCATCATTTCCAAAACTACTACGAATCATTGCATACTGCCGACGTTTTATTACCAATTGCAGAGCCAAAACTAAGGTCCAAATCACAGACCACATTTCAGTTTCAGAACTAAGTACTGGAAGCAGAGCTCAAAATCATTGCCTTAGTGCAAAATACGTCATTTTCCAAAGAAATTCAGGCGTTGTCAAACAAACAGACCATTTCAAGGAAAAACCAATTATTAAGTTTAAGCCCATTCTTGGACTCAAATCAAATGCCCCGAGTAGGTGGAAGACTGGAAAATTCTACTCTAACCGAGAACCAAAAACATCCAATAGTTTTGCACTACACATCTAAATTAATAATAGATCACATACATCAAGACACCCTTCATGGGGGAGTTCAAGTCATTCTCAATACGCTATGAACTACATATTGGCTAATATACGCCAAAAGTACTATACGTCATCGAATCCATCATTGTATTCCATGCTTTGGACAAAACCAAAACTATCAAAACAATTAATGGGGAACTTGCCATTACCTCATGTGACACCATCTTTAGCATTCGAAAATACTGGAATTGACTACACTGGCCCTATTGAAATAAAAGCAGCAAAACTGCGAAGTGCAAAATACACATTTATTTTTTTATTTTTTTTATTTTATTTTTATATTATTAAGCCAAGCTCAGGGAATAGCCTATGATGCAAAGCACAGCAAGGAACGAAGGGGAAGGGGGAAAGGATTAAGGAATAGGAGGAGAGTGGCGAAGGTGCCGATGTATGTCGTCTTTAAACTTCCACAGATTGTATGCCGGAGTAAAAACAGAAGGTGGTAAACTGTTTCACATTCGCACTGTTCGGGATAAAAAAGCATCACGGAATATTAATGTACGGCCGAAAGTAATTTGAAGGGTAAAAGGATGCGCGCGGATTGCAGCGCGGATATTGCGTACAGGAATTACTCTACAAGGGATTAGACTCGATATTTCATCAGAGCATTGACCATGCATGTAGCGATAAAGGAGCGAAAGGCATCCAACATTGCGGCGGTGCTCAAGGGCTACCTAGCAATCTTTATCTCCATGGCAACTAAAGCCATCCATATTGAAGTAGTCTCTGAGCTATCAGCAGCAGCATTCATCGCCGCGTTAAAACGATTCGTAAGCCGTTTAGGCTTATGTCTGAACCCATATTCCGATTGCGGAACCAATTTCATACGCGCAAATAAAGTCTGTCAAAGGGACTCAAAAAATGTTACCTCCATCCCACAAGAAATGTCAACTGAAACCACTTTGACGGGCATCATGTGGCATTTCAATCCACCGTCAGCACACACTTTGGTGGATTGTGGGAAGGAAGCTGGCATCAAGTCTATCAAGACTCATATAAAACGAGCACTACTAAATGCCACAATGACTCTGTTAAGACCCAGATCTTAATTATTAAGTTAAAAATTAAATTAGTATTACTAATTCAAGATATTCAAATTCAGTTTAATCATGATAAACCAAGAATTTCATTTAGTCTAGCGTAAGCATTTTAAAGGGTTATTATTCTTAAGTTTATTGAACCAGCGATCATAATTCACCACCGTGAGCAATACCAATTTCCATTTTTTCACTTTACATGCAGTTTTTATAATATTTACGCCAGTGGAATTACTGCTGGGTCATAATTCTCATTGCGGCGAATTAGTAATCGCTCAAGTCGATGAACCCTGTTTCTTACAGGTCAGTTTGCGTATTGATTTGTTAATATTCATTACGCATGTTCAATTTTGTTATAAATATATTGAATGAAATTAATAATTTTTCAGTTTTGTTATAATCGACAATCAGTGCATTTGTATTAATCCAAGTCAGAACGGTCAGCTTTTGAACCATTCCCCATTATTTTGAGTATCGATACAAGCATCGATATTCAATTCTACAGCGGTCTAGATTGTGCATCTAGGCCTATACATCTCAGTTAAGGCAAAAGAGCTTTAACTTAAACATTGGTGACCCCGACGTGATTCAAGTGCATCACTTGTATCACATACATACATTTCTTTTGGTTGAAACTGAGGCGGTTATTTCCGCCAGAAGGAAAACTTATCATCGCCTTTGAAGGAAGATTTCATTTGACTTCCCATTACAAAGTGAGATTACACGTGAGATTGTGTGAAAATCTCATTAACACGAAAACCTCCATAACTTAACAAAATTATGGAAGCACTGTTCAAGGAACAACATCTGAACGGAAATGAGATTGAAGCAATAATCTCGAATTATAAGCAAGATTCGGTCGACAGGAAAACCTTAATATATTATGAGGAACGACTTAGGCGTCTAGAAGAACGTTGGTCCTTGTTTGATGCTACAGACACCAAGATACGAGCATTACAGAGATCATGCCTACTTCACGAACGATTACTATAACGCCATCTTAACTATCTTCAACAAGTATAAAAACCATTTCACCAGCCAAATCGAATTATTCAACAAGGCCGCCACTAAAGAGGTCATAGTTGGTACAAGTGACAACGCCCATAACCAAGATGCCACGGATCCAAAACCACAAAGGTCTGATGACACCAATGCTCATGAAGAGCGTCGTAGAACTACAGAGATTCAATCAAACCTACAACAGCAAATAATTCGAGCAATAAGACGACAAGGCGAATTCATCAAGGCACTTCGTCGGCTCATTGCAGGAATGATAATGGATGAGGATAAACAAAATAAAAATTATTATGACCTGAAAATAAGCAAGTTAAATCAACATTGGTTGCAGATCAAAAATATAAACCAGAATATCTGGGAATTAGCTGAAGATCCAATTCAAATAGGTTACAATGTTGATGAGTACGTGCAATTACAAGAAGAGGTACAAGATCAACTAGTTTATATATCTGACCAACGGGATAAATTAACAACTTCTAGTACAACAATCAACAATAATACCATGATGAAACTACCAAAAATAGTCCTTCCAAAATTTGATGGAGACTATTTAAAATGGCGTCAGTTTTATGATCTGTTTAACCAAATGGTTCACAAACAATCAATGGCCGATTGCCAAAAAATGTGGTATCTTAAAACAAACTTGTCTGGGGAAGCTGAAAGGTTAATACGCCATTTAACTTTGTCAGATGAAAATTACACCGCTGCTTGGGATATGTTAAAGGATCGCTATGAGAGCTCCAGATTGTTAGTCTCAACAAATTATTATCGCAACCAGTTATTGTGAACGGAAGTTCTATAGCAATTAAAACGCTCCATGATACAACGCAGGAATGTTTACTGGCGCTGATTGGGTTCCAATACTAATGCATCTGCTAAGCAAGAAATTGGATCAAACCACACATCGGTTATACGAACAATCTCTTAGTCATCCACATCTTCAATCTATGTAGAGACTCTTATCATTTCTGGAGAATCGATTCCAATGTATTGGAAGCAAGGCAAAAATTCCGGGAAACTACCACATTAAACAACAACAAAACAACAACAAAACCTTTCACCTCTGCTGCTACAACTATACCAAATTGCATATCATGCTAGGGAAACCACGCACTATTCTCGTGTAAGGACTTTCTTCGACTGACAGCATCAAACCGGCTAGCTTTCGTCAAAAAACATAATTTGTGTATCAACTGTCTGAGAACGGGCCATTCATCACAGCAGTGCACATTGAGAAGCTTTACAAAATGTACTAGAAAACACAACACTCTGTTACATATCGAGACATATTCAGCCTCATCTCAGTCACTTCCAACAGCATTTCCACAATCACCAACGAAAGGTGAAGTTAACGACAGACCAGCAACATTAACCGCACAAACAGCCACAGGACAACAAAAGTACATTCTATTGAGTACCATTCTCGTGAGTTTAGTTGACAGTAAAGGAATGAGCGTCGAATGCGGAGCAGTACTGAACTCCGCATCCCAGATTAACTTCATAACCGAAAGAATGATTGAAAAACTTGGCCTGACTGGTACTTCTCAATAGATGCAGATACCAGGCATTGGACAAACCAAACAGCATACACAACGAAGAGTGAACATGCTCTTGCAGTCAAAATTGAATGGGCTTGCTACCAGAGTAGAGGCCTTCGTTCTGCCACAAATCATAGCACCTCAACCTACTCAAGAAATAAGTACAGATTCCTGGGCGATACCAAAAAATATAAAATTAGCCGATCCCAACTTCAACAATCCATCTCGTATAGACGTACTGCTGGGAGCAGAATTCTACCATGACCTGCTATGTATAGGCCAAATAAAGTTTGGCGAAAACTTACCAACCCTCCAGAATACTGTATTTGGCTGGATAGTAGCCGGAAGAGTCGGCGGAAGACACTTAGACAAGGCCACCTGTAGGGTTTGCAGTGAAGATGAAACGTCTGGCATAGAAAGGTTTTGGAGACTGGAGGAAGTTGACACTACGTCTCAAACACTCTCACCAGAGCAAGCACGATGTGAGAATCATTTCAACCAAACTGTGAAAAAAGACCCTACGGGACGATTCATAGTGCGCCTACCATTTATTCAAGCCACTGACAAGCTAGGGGAGTCCAAGGATATCGCTCTACGAAGATTTCTGTCGCTAGAACGAAGTCTTGCCAGACAGATGTCAAATCACAATACGTGGAATTCATGAATGAATATATCATGCTCGGCCACATGCAAGAAATTGACGAAAGAACTATTCAACATGCATACTACTTTCTTCCTCATCATAGCGTTATCAAAACCGACAGCTTAACGACCAACTAAGGGTTGTCTTTGATGCATCTGCCAATACTTCCACGAACGTATCGCTGAATGATGTCTTAGCAACAGGACCGACTATACAGGACGAACTCTTTTCAATCTTGCTGCGATTCAGATTGCCCAAATTCGTCTTCACAGCTAACATCGAGAAGATGCACCGCCAGGTCCTACCCAATGAAGAAGATCGTTGATTTCAGCTAATCATATGGAGAAGTGATTCGAATGCTCCACTGAAATTTTATCAGTGGAACACAGTGACCTATGGAACAACAACAGCTCCATTCCTAGCCACAAGATGTTTAAAAAGGTTGGCACAGGAAGATGGCAAGGATTATCCTACAGCTTCAGAGGTAATTCAGCGCGATTTCTACGTAGATGATGTCATGACAGGGTCCAATTGCCTAGCCACAGCCATTGACACTTAAAGACAACTGATTGGTTTACTCCAGAAAGCCGGATTTAAGCTTGGAAAGTGGTGTGCTAAACATCCACGCTTACTTCAAAACGTTTCGCGAGAAGATACTGCTATTGAATTGGACTTCAATGATGAAGTTGAAGAGCATATCAAAACCCTGGGCTTGACATGGATACCAAAAAATTATGTCTTCTGCATTAGAAACAATTGGACTAAAAGAGATCGAGTGACCAAAAGACTCATATCATCGGACATAGCTCACTTGTTCGACCCGGAATCATGGGGCCAGTTGTCGTTACTGCCAAAATATTCCTTCAACAATTATGGAATCTTAAACTTGACGGGAATGCCGCGGTCCCATCAGAGCTTCATACAAGATGGATCAGATTTCGTGAGGGGCTGCAATTATTGAATGACATAAAAATCCCAAGACACGTGTTCAGCCAAGAATGCCCAAGATCCACACAAATACATGCCTTTGCAGATGCTTCTGAAAGGGCAAACGGAGGAGCCGTTTATATCCGTTCTGTCAATAGTCATAACGTATCGTAGTGAGGTTACTCTGCGCTAAGTCGAGAGTAGCTCCAACTAAGCAATTGACACCACCTAGACTTGAATTATGTGCATCGAAGCTTACTGCTGAGGTTACCAAGCGTGCAATGCAAGATCTCAAAATGGAAGATGCCGTCACGTTCTACTGGACAGATTCGGAGATAGTTCTCGCCTGGATAAACTCTAGATCGTCGTCATTTCAAACATTCGTCGCCAATCGAATTGCTTCTATACACGAACTGTCATCACCCCAACAATGGGCATGTAAATTCAAAGGAAAATCCTGCCAAAATCCTATCCCGTGGTATTGTTCCAGAAAGATTAGCAGCCTGCAATCTCTGGTTTTATGGACCTCCCTTCCTACACGGTGAAGAATCCATATGGCCAAAACCATATAAAACAGATTCAGAATGTGAGCTTGAAAGTAAACACACTGCAATCCTAGTAACAATCGAAAACAGCATTCCCCATTGCGTATATCATATAAATCACCAAAATTCCTTCAAAAAATTTGCAACGGATCACGGCTTACGTTCTACGTTTCATAGATATCACCAGAAACAAAGACAAAACTAACCTAAATAAGAGCTGTGCATTGACAAGCCTAGAATTCACAATAATTAAGATCATGCAAGAGGAAAATTCAAAGACGATCTATCTCAGTTACAAAAATTAACGGAGCTAAATAAATCCAGCCCACTTATTAGCCTTGCTCTATTTTTAGACGATCAGGGCGTCATTCGAGTCGGAGGGAGATTAGAGGCATCATCTCTGTCAAATGATGCCAAGCATCCTATGCTCCTGCCCTATAATCATCCATTTACAAAACTTTTAATGACCGACATCCACAGGAATCATCGTCATGTCGGCCCACAAGCTCTCCTGGCAATAACCAGGCAACAGTTCTGGCCAATAAAAGGGAAAACCATCGCACGCTCCATAGTGCAAAACTGTGTCCGATGTTTCAGAAGCAATCCGAAAATGCGAACACAGTTAATGGGGAATCTTCCAGCTACCCGAATACAACCGGCACGACGCTTTACTAACTCAGGTGTGGATTTCTGTGGGCCATTATGGACGCATTTTTATCGCAGAGGGAAGAAACCTCAAAAAAGTTATGTAGCAGTGTTTTGCTGCTTTGCCACCAAAGTTGTGCATTTGGAAGTAGTGACTGATCTAACAATGAACGCATTTATTGGTGCTCTGAAACGCTTCACGGGCAGAAGGGGGCACTGCCAAAATTTATATTGCGATAATGCTACGAATTTTGTTGGCGCCAGAAATCAACTACAAGAACTACTGGATAGCATCTTCGCAGACAAGGCGAGAGAAGAGATCGAAACAAGGTGCAGCGCAAGCGGAATTGACTTCCATTTCATACTTGCACGACCTCCCCATTTTGGAGGTCTATAGGAGGCAGCCGTTAAGTCAGCCAAATACCTACTCCAACGCAGCTTAGCTTCAGCTTCACTTACGTATGAAGAGCTGGAAACGGTCATGATTGAAATAGAAGTAATACTCAATTCCAGACCAATTACATCCATGTCCTCTGATCCAAATGATTTCACGGCTTTGACTTCTGGAAACTTCTTGATCGGTGACCCCTCATGGCCTCCATTGATCCCAGATCTGAAGAAATAAGAATAAGTCTTCTCAAACGATGGAAACTAGTGGTTCACATTAAACAGAAGTTCTGGAGGCGATGGTCAAGAGAATATCTCAACCAACCGCAGCATCGTGTTAAGTGGAAGCAAAGCTGCCAAAATGTCCAACCAGGTACTATCGTGATCATACAGGAGGATAACTTGCCAGCACTCAAATGCCCGCTAGGAAGAATTATGAAAACATTCAAGGGCAATGATGGTCTTGTCCGAGTAGCCGACTTTCTAACGGCAAATAATACATTACGGCGACCAATACACAGGCTCGCCCCACTGCCTATAGAGGACGATAACGAAGATAGATCGGCTAGTCATGATGATCAGGACAGAGAAGGTCAAACTTAAAAACGACGAAACTCATCCCAAGTAGCAGAACCTTACGACAACTCTACATGCAGTAGCGGCGAGGTTAAAAAAAAGACACGTCACACGTACGGTTCCGCACTAATAACACTTCTCTTAACCTGTATGATTCTACCCATTATCAGAGGATAGCCTATTGAAACATCCCCTTTCACACCACAACCTGGATTATATTTTGAGAATATCGGCACGACTAACATAATATCAAATGAATGGAACCTTGTAGTCTATTATGAAATGGAAACATACTGGAACGATTTTCAAGCAATTATAAATAGCACCAAAACCCTAGATCACCTATACACTCAGATAAACTTTCTCTTTGTGCTAAAACAGACGGTTTGTGTGTCAAACTAGTTAACCAATTCAATCGTCTGCAAGAGGAAATTTCTACTGATAATGAACTCCTTCACGCAAAAAATAAATCTACTAGAACCAAAAGAGATGCTGTTAATATCATTGGCAATGTGGCGAATTCCCTGTTCGGCGTACTAGACTCGGAATATGCAGCAGAAATGTCTAACCCACTTGATGACATAAAGGAAAATGAAAACCGTCTCCTGACACTCCTAAAAAATCAGACGTCTTTGATAGACTCCACAATAAATATAATGAAAACTGATTAAGAAAGTGTTGACAGAAAGTTCCAAGAAATAGATGATCACCTTGACCAGATAAACCTGCGCATAAATAATATCAGTGAAGGACTGTATCAGCACAAAGCGATGGAACTGTTTTCTTCATTAGCAATGGAACTGACTCTGATGACGTGAAACTTTCAAAAAACACAATCAGCAATAATAGACACTATCACCGACACCCACCATGGAAGGATTAATCACAAGCTCCTTTCCCCAAGGCAATTAGCTCAAGAGCTTACTATCATCAAGGGTCATTTGCCCGCATGTCTTCAGTTACCAGCATCCCAGGATTCTATACTACAGTTCTATCGCTTGATGACAATAGAGGGCATCGAGATCAATATTACCCATTGACTAAGCAACAGCAATCATCGTGTCTACAAACTGATGAAGCTATCTACTTATTCAAGCAGCTTCATCCAATCTATCGAAGCCTGTGCGAAATTGAACTGTTTCATCACAGGGAAATCTCACCTACACGCGATCTCAGAAGAACCAATAGTGACCCAGTATGGATACAGTTATTCCACCCAAATCAATGGATCTACGCTTTGAAGGAGAAGACTACAGTCAACGTCGTATGTGGAAAAGATGTATCTCAAATGTCAATCGAAGGCTTCGGTCTCTTGAAACTTCAAGCAAACTATGTTATCAGGCAAGAATTCTTGACGATCCAAGGGCATCATGTATATCCAACTATCAGCAAATTGTCCTACCCGCATGTCGGAAGCATTCCCAAACCCATAAGCCTCGATCACCTTCCAATGATTCAACGCAATGCCATAGCGTATCATGCTAAATTAGCAGAATCGAGAGCCCTTCAGAAGGAAGTTCAAATGCAGGATATAAGAGAACTCCCAAATAAATTTCACGCACAACACGTCCATCCCTACACGGTAGGATATCTAACACCGTCCCTGGCAATCATTATTGGAATTTTTGGAATCAATTGGAGATGCAAAACAACTAAATCATGCTGCAATACATCTAAGGCACCTAAACCCAGCCCGAGACGAGTTACAACCCTGGACTTCAGGGTAAACATTGACAGTTGAACAAGGTATGTTCAACGCGGGGGAGTATGTTAAGACCCAGATCTTAATTATTAAGTTAAAAATTAAATTATTATTACTAATTCAAGATATTCAAATTCAGTTTAATCATGATAAACCAACAATTTTACTTAGTCTAGCGTAAGCTTTAAAATGCTATTATTGTTATTATTCTCAAGTTTGTTGAACCAGCGATCATAATTCACCACCGTGAGCAATACCAATTTCCATTTCTTCACGTTACATGCAGTTTTTACAATATTTACGCCAGTGGAATTACTGCTGGGTCATAATTCTCACTGCGGCGAATTAGTAATCGCTCAAGTCGATGAACCCTGTTTCTTACAGGTCAATTTGCGTATTGATTTGTTAATATTCATTACGCATGTTCAATTTTGTTATAAATATATTGAATGAAATTAATAATTTTTCAGTTTTGTTATAATCGACAATCAGTGCATTTGTATTAATCCAAGTCAGAACGGTCAGCTTTTGAACCATTCCCCATTATTTTGAGTATCGATACAAGCATCGATATTCAATTCTACAGCGGTCTAGATTGTGCATCTAGGCCTATACAATTCAGTTAAAGCAAAAGAGCTTTAACTTAAACAGACTCTCACCTGGCAGATTAAAGCTTGTTTCAATTCGAGGCCATTGACCCCTCTTTCAAACACTCAGAAGACATTGACACTTTAACTCCTGGGCACCTTTTGACAGATCACAACATGAGAGCAGTTCCAGAACCATCTATCTAAATCGTTGGAATTATGTTCAATACATGATCGAACAATTCTGGAAAAAAATGGTTAATAGAATTGTTCCTACCTGAACAAAAAAATAATTTCTCAACATGTTCATACATAATTTCTTAATCATGTTCATGTTCACGTTCACTACAATTACCTTCCGATTTCTCAAATGCAACAGAATTTGTCACTTTGCTTATTTTGTACATTTCCTCCAATCAGGTCAAAATTTAATCAAATGTAAGTTCACTCACTCATGTTCTTGCATCATTCATAAAAATATTTCACGAAAATATTTCCGCATGCATTGCCCCAATCTGGGTCAATGATTGCAATGTAAACATGATGAAGTGAACTTACGACAATAGCGAAATTTATCATGTAAGCGTAAAAATTGTATTTAAGTTCTTGTATTAGCACAATAAAATCAAGTGTAAGTTTAGAATCAAAAAATCGAAGTTCTTTCTTTTTTCAAGTTACTTACGCCCGCTTAGCAAGCACTTAAATTAAGTTTGAGTGTCTGTTACATGGTCCTTCGAGCCTCAAGAAGTGAAACTAACGCCTGTACAAAGTGAATATCTGTGCCCCCACCAGTGGTAAGCGCAAGTTCACAATCAAACATACATCCACTACCTACAAGCAGCAGTTCTCTTAAGTTTGAGTATTGCTGTACAATCATCGTCAGAAATATTCTTCAGATAACAATTCTCAAATTAAGTTTGAGTGTTGTTATACAAATCATCATCCGCAATCCCCAGGAAAAGCAGCAGTTCTCAAATTGAGTTTGAGTATTGTTGCACAGTCATCACAGTCGCCATTAAACAATTTCACCAATCACCAGGTCAGCTTAACAATTTCTCAAATTAAGTTTGAGTGTTTGTTACATGATTTGAGTAGTTGTCATTACCACATCAGCCGGTTAAAAACAAGTTCGAACCATCGCCAACTGAATTCACTATTTGAAGCCTTGAAGCCACAAGCTCAAAGATGTCTCAAGAACTTTTGAAAGAGCAAAAGCAATTGGCTAAATTGATTGATGATTTGTTAAGGAATATCGGAAAAGATGGATCTTCTAGAAAAACTAGGGAATACATAGTTAAAAAGAGAGCAGAGCTGAACACACTTTGGGACAGCTTTACCACAAGGCATGAGCAATTAAAAGAGTTAATTCCTAAAGAGCATCTTTACTTCACTGAAGATCTATATGGAACAACTAAAAAGATAGCCGATGAAATTCTTAACTTGTTAGAAAGCTATGGAATAAATCCAACTCCAGTAACCACTATATCTACTAAACCAGCAGACACAGCAACCTTAACACATTCTGCGCTAGGGCAGGATACCAGACAACCTACATCTTCTGCAGCATCTTCCACACCTCTTAGTACTGATACTCAGGAAAGCACTGGCTCTAATACATTTGCTCAGAGCGACTTGTGGGATCCCACACGACACCAAATAAATACCAATCCATATTTGTCAGACAACAGGCAGAATAACTTTCCAAAACTGCCACCAATTAAAATTCCAAGATTCAGTGGAAACTACAAGGAATGGAAATCTTTCAGCGATATATTCATGCAGGTTATAGACCACAACCCCTATTTAAGCGAAGTTGAGAAGATGCAATACCTTCTATACCATCTAGAAGGCGACGCAAGAAAAGTAATAAGTCATCTACAATTGAATAATAGCAACTATAAAACTACCATCAAGTTAATCCAATCAAGGTTTAATAATAACAGGAAGATCATAACAGAATATATCAACAACATCATGGATGCAAATAAGGTTGAATACAGATCTCAAGAAGATATTATAGCCCTCTATGACATAATAAGAGAATACCTAGAAGCATTAAAAAATCTAAACTGTCACACGGACGAATGGGGTCCTATGATTGTCTGCATTGCACTCAGAAAACTTGATGCAGAAAGTATAAGACTGTTTGAGGAGAGCCTTGCGATCCCAAGGGATATGCCATCTACGCCTGATTTGTTAAATTTTTTAGATAAGCGCTATCAAATCCTAGACTGCATCAAGAGTAGCAAACAAACAAAACCAGAAGCATTTACCTCCAACGAGAAAAAATCTTTCAATACGATGCTACAACGATCATGCATCTTCTGCAACAAAGATCATAGCATTTACCAATGTATAGAATTTAAAAAGATGAGCGTACATGATCGTCAATCATACATCGCAAAAAAGAATCTTTGTATCAACTGCATGGCTCACAACAAATCTGAGAAATGCAAAACAAGCAAATCGTGCTTTTATTGCAAAAAAAGACACCATACGCTACTTCATCAATACGATGAGAACTCAAGAAATCAATCCAGTTCTTATATGACTACTAATACAATTGTAGAAAGCATTCCAGAGGCCACGGTAAATAAAGGGGTTATTGTTCTCCACAACAAGCTCAAAATGCCAAATGTGCTATTACCAACTGCCATGGTAAGAGTTACAAACATATTCAATCAACCAGAGCTTTTTAGAGCATTAATTGACCCAGGCTCACAGGTATCGCTTATTACCGAAGAAGCAGTCCAGAATTTAAGATTGCAAAAGGAGCGCATATCAGCCACCATATTAGGGGTTGGCGAGACTAAATCTGGAAAGGCATGCAGTAAAGTGAAGATACGCATCCAGCTTCAGGACAAATTACACACATATCTTTGTGTAGAAGCACTTGTCTTGCCTAAACTCAATTCATTTCTTCCAAACTCACCTGTATTATCAGTTGATATAGGAAAATATGGAAATATAACTTTGGCAGATCCCACATTCAACAGACCAGGGAAAATAGACCTACTACTAGGTGCAGATGTTTGTGCCAGTATATTGTTAAAGGGGCTCAAACAAGAGCATCCGGCAGCTCAAAACACAAAGTTAGGTTGGATCCTATTTGGAACTATCCCCAGAAGTTACCAGAGAACCAACAAAGTTTCAAGCTTTCTCTCTCTAGCAGAAATGGATGAAAAAATCGAACAGTTTTGGGAGATAGAAAACAGCGTCATATCCAATGAAGCAACTGATTATTGCACAGAGCATTTTAAGACGACACACCAAACAGATGAAGAAGGCAGGTATATTGTCCGCCTGCCATTTAGAGAAAATGTGGGAAACTTAGGAGAGTCAAGACACAAGGCCGTTGCTCGTCTCTTGCAAATAGAAAAGAAACTTCAGAAAGCCCCGGAGGACAAGGCGGCTTACAATGCCTTCCTGAAGGAGTATCTCGCCTTAAATCACATGAGCCCCGCTGGAGCTTACACAGGTGAGAAGTCCAAAATATACTATCTACCTCATCATGCGGTATTTAAAAGAGACAGCACCACAACAAAATTGCGAGTAGTATTCGATGCTTCATCCAACACGGATTCTGGATTGAGCCTTAATCACTTGCTGTATAAAGGACAAAAAGTTCAACAAGATCTAAACCAAATTCTCCTAAGATGGAGAAAACATCGTTACGTTTTCACCGCGGATATAGAGAAAATGTTTCGACAGATCAATATCGCAGAAGACGACAGAAACTATCAACGAATACTATGGAGGAAGAACCTTTTAAGATCAATAGATGAAATCCGATTTACAGAACCAAGGAACAGAAGTAGAAGAGGTCTTCTTGGTAGGCTACTCACCAGTATATTTGGCGTCAATGAGGAGGTTTATGCAAATATTGACGCATTAGAACACAATCAACAAAATCTCTTACTTTCAACAAATCAACAAATGCTGCTCCTCAACGCGAAGGTTAATCAGTCCAATTTTGTCATACTAGATAAATTGAAGCATTCTGATGCCAGATTGGCTCAAGCCATTTCTTCAATTAACGAAATGGCTACATGGTACTCAGCAGCAGATCACAATAGGCTTAGCATTGAAGTGATAGCCGCATACCTAAGTGCAGAAGATTACTACGACGAGCTCCAGGAGAAGTATGCTTACTGGTTAAATGCCATACACAATCACGGTTATCTCTTGAATTTCATTTCTTTACACGAAATCCAAACTGTTATTCAAAATTGGTTCCGACTTCATAATCTTACCAACACCACAGGAACGACTAGACGTGGTAAATCAGAATGGCACAATAATATTGTATGGATACTTAAATATTGTTGAACCAAACATGTACGATTTGATACATATAACACCAACTCCACACTTAATCAAAGGCAACGAATTCGCAGTGGCCGACATAAAATCTTCCACCTTGGCTGTTGATTATACCCATCAAACATATTTTAATCTAGACGAAAGGAAATTGAAGAGTTGCACTACTATAGCCAATCACGTGTTCCTGTGTAGCCCAACCATAGTGCACAGCATCGAAAACAGCCCATCTTGTGTAATTGATGAAATTTATGATCGTTATCCAAAGACCATATGTGAGATGCGTCAGTTCAAGCTGACTGGTACAGTTTGGAAGGCCTTGGTGACGAGAAACATTTGGTTATACATGACTAATGAAACCAAGGTCGCCTCCATATTCTGCAAAGGAGCTAGAAAGGAATTACTTCTAAATACCACAGGAATTATACACACTGCTGATTACTGTTATCTGAAAACAAGAGAGATAACCTTAAAAACCAAATTGGATCAAACAATAGAGGTCATCTCCAGCCATATAAGGGAAGTTCCCCCACGATTAAACATTTCCAACTTTAATAAATCACCAGCATTGCTGCAACCAGTAGTTTTGATTCAACCAGACGAGCATATCTTACAATATATGGAGGAGCCCAAGATAGATCCAGCTATCCTACACAACACGCTGATACTCTACTCAACCACATCAATATCATCTGCCTTCATTCTTTTCCTGGTCATCCTCATCTGGAAGTACTGGTTCACCCTCAAAAGGACCTTTCAATTTTGTTATACTGGATGCTCCAAGCGACAAGCAAAACCCAAGGAAGGAAGACAACCATCACCACAAACTTCAATAGAACAGCGATTCAATCGTGTATTGGAATCTGGCGGTCCCCAGCATGTTCCTACCTGAACAAAAAAATAATTTCTCAACATGTTCATACATAATTTCTTAATCATGTTCATGTTCACGTTCACTACAATTACCTTCCGATTTCTCAAATGCAAAAGAATTTGTCACTTTGCTTATTTTGTACATTTCCTCTAATCAGGTCAAAATTTAATCAAACGTAAGTTCACTCACTCATGTTCTTGCATCATTCATAAAAATATTTCACGAAAATATTTCCGCATGCATTGCCCCAATCTGGGTCAATGATTGCAATGTAAACATGATGAAGTGAACTTACGATAATAGCGAAATTTATCATGTAAGCGTAAAAATTGTATTTAAGTTCTTGTATTAGCACAATAAAATCCAGTGTAAGTTTAGAATCAAAAAATCGAAGTTCTTTCTTTTTTTCAAGTTAGTTACGCCCGCTTAGCAAGCACTTAAATTAAGTTTGAGTGTCTGTTACAAGAATATATCCACAATTTACAGCAACGCGTAAAATGGCAAACAAATGAATCTAATTTAAAAATGAATGATTTAGTACTAATACAAGACAACGGATGACCTCCCACAAAATGGTTACCCGGAAGAATCATCGAGATTTACCCAGGAAGAGATCACTTAGTTAGAGTAGTCAAGTTAGAAACTCCAACCAACTGTCTAGATCGATAATTACCAAAATGTGTAAGCTGCCTGGACAAGAAGAAGAAGAAACCAAAAAAGCCAGTTTCGCGCGCAATATTACTTCACTAGTGATCGAAACATCAAACAAGAAACATCTCCAGAGCTAGTTTACTTTTATTTATTTTTTACTTTTATTTTTTCGTGTTTTATTATTTCCTTTCCCCCTGTTTTTCGTTTTCTTTTTTTTTAAATGGATGCAGTACCAAGCCTTGACGATGGTTTATGGATAGACGATGCGCCCGACCTTTGACATTGTTCCCGTCAAGCAAAGAATTGACCAACTGACTGCTCCACAAAAGCTACGTCCTTTTGAGCTTCACTTTGAGCCTAGACCAGCAGCACCAACAATTCAGACACTGGCTGGAGGACCTAGTTACAGGATTCCCACCAGGCCACAAAGACCACCTACTGATTCCAGGGCGGGAAATCTGTGTTGAGCAAGAGAGAAGAATTCAGAAGGATCAACAAAGACGTCCAACTGATACCAAGCGATAAATCCATGCTGATCAGGCGAAAATGGCTCACAAAAGTCAGAAAAAAATACCAGTATCTAGGTCCCTAACTCATACGGAACAAGCGGTGAAACAAAGGCCTTCTACTGATACCAGGAGACAAATCTGCTCGAAACAAGAAAAAAAGATTCACAAGAATTAACAACGGCCTTAAGTAACATCTTCTTCGACCCATGAGAAGCAAGTGGTGAAACAAAGGCCACCACCAAAAAATCTTATCGTCGGTCAAATCTGCGCTGAAAAAGAAAAAAGGATTCACAAGAAACAACAACATCATGTTCTTCAACCCATGTGGTGAAACATAGGCTACCTCCAAAAAATCTTATCGTCGATTCGAAATTATGGGACCGAACAAAGGATCAACCAATTCCTTGGATGAAAGTTTTCGACGCCATCAAATGTTTTCGCATACCAACAGAAGACGGAGATACACTTCGTTTAATAAAACAGGCTAACCGCATAATTAATGTCAATGTGTTCTACGTTTGTCATTCCATTTGCAACGCGTAGAGATAATTCTGCTAGAACAAAATGGATTGAACACCCACACATAATATGAAAAGTAATTTTGATTTTTCCTGTCCGATGAACCGTTCTAGAAATATATCCGAGAAAACACTTCAAAAATCAAACCTGCTCAATTGGGTGACCGTCCATACGAAATTACATACGGGCGGGCATTTATCTAGGGTATTTCTTATAATTGGTCTTAAATTAATTCTAGCTCTTTTACTTGTTTTTAATGTAAGGTTTAACCAAGTTCAGTAAAATTTGAACACCAGTCATCCATACGAACATTCTTCAAATCATCCGTGTTACTACTTCTTAACCTTTTCTTATGCGAATATTTCTCGCATTCCAGGAGTCCATTTTTCACTCAAAATCTTTTATTAATTTTTGGCGGTTTTTTGTTTAATAAAAACAGTATAAATAATATGCAAAAAGCACAACTTCTTTTTCTTTATAACAGCTATTTTATCGCTTTGAAATATGAAGTTGGACTGTCAGGCAAACTTATAGTGTGTGGCGAAATTGCATTTTGCCTGCAGGCCGCGGCCTGAGAGACATGGCCTACAGGTACGAACTGTCAGTTAAACTGAATAATGTGTGGCCTACATCAGTTCTCATATGCAGTCCAGAACTAGCAGTCCACGGTCTGCAGGTGGACTGTAAGTGAATCGGTACCATAAGTAGTGCAATTTTCTACATTTAAGTGCGGCAGATGCGTTGACAGTTCTTTTGATTGTCAATTATTTTGTCATTTTCAGATGAAAGTGGATGTGACAATTTTTTTTATTATTTGTCGAAAGTTTTCTTGGATTGTTTTCATAAATTGTTTGAAGGATTTTAATTAACTTGTGGGATTAAGAATAATTAAAAACCAATTTGAGACTGATTTCCAATGATGGTGAAAGTGAATGAAGATGATACATCCATTGGGTACACAAATGAGCCATATCAGATAAGTAAAATTTTTATATATTAATTGAAAACGATTCTTTGTGAGTTATTATTTAAGGTACTAGGCATCATCTGTGATTTCAGCAATTGGGATTAGAATGAACGTTGAGTGGAAATGAACTTTGAAGCCCGTATCGCTTCCAGTTAAGCTCCTGCTTAAATCAACGTACAACGCTGGGCATTACGGCATTACATGTTTTAGTAGTAGATTGCAATAACAACAAAATAAACAATACAATCAATATAGCTGGAATATAGACAATATTGATACTGTAAATGGCGAGTTGCACTTCATTAGTGATTCTTAATAATTATATGTTCTTATTATTTCGCTGCTCGATGCTTAAAATAATGTCTCTTTCAGAATAGAATAGAATAGAAAAATTATTTTTTTACCACCACAGTCACATAGACACCTTCTCGAATGTTGGATATTACGATATTACAAATTTCTAGACTCCTATTTATCTCGAATACTAAACAAATCTTACAGAAGAGTCAAGAAGAGCCGGCATTCAGATGATATGCACGGGCATGTACGTACGTACCTATAACCACCTATCTCGTGCTACTCACCTTTCATGTGCGACACAATAAGCTCCCTAGTGATTACTACAAGACACAAAAGCAGCGCAGCGGTACCACTCACCTACATATACAAAGGCAAAGGGTTTCAGTGTTTACCACGCTGTAGCAGGAATTTTTGATTGCGGGTTAGCAGTTACCTCAAGAAGATCTAATACTAAGAAGAACAGCCGTACATAGGCAACCCCAGGCAATATATTGTGGACCGAACAGCAGTGTTAAAATCAGAAGCAAATTAACATGCAAAAGCTAACCACAGCACAGTCAGGAATTGGCAAGCAAATTTCTCAACTTCTTGAGAATTTCAGGAAGGAAAGCATTGTGCGGAGAACTATAGAAAACTCGACAGGCTACGAAGGAAGGCTCAATGCCTTATGGACTAATTTTTGCGAGAATCACGACGAAATAGTTGAAAGTGAGGACTGCAGCAAAGAGCATTCTTACTTTGTGAAAAACTACTTTAATCAACTAGAGAAAGTCTACAATGAATTCTTGCAAAGATTGAGTGAGCGACTCGAGGCATCGACAGCCACGTCATCACATACAGACGAGCCCGAGCACCATGAGAAGTTAGTGCCAATAACTATAGGTCTGAAAATGAGAAAACAAGTGCAGGCCACCATTGCTGCGCTAGAGCGAATCACCAAAGTAATTGAACGCGAACATGCAGACTGCACACAAAAACTGAGGTCCATCAATCAATATTGGGACACCATAGCTTCCTTACATGGGAAAATAATGGCAGAACTTGATGATGACTCCTACGATTTTCGCGAATAGACGAAGAGTGAAGATCATTTCCAAGAAACAGCAACAAGGCTACAAGGAAAGCTTGAGGAACAATCAGTGACCACGATGAATGGAAACGTTAAACTTCCAAAGTTAACACTTCCAATCTTTGACGGAAACTACAATAAATGGGGGCAGTTCAAAGACTTGTACAGTCAACTCATTCACAACAGGCCTCTGGGTGGAGCCGAAAAATTATACTACTTGAATGCACATCTCACAGGTGAACCTAGTGGACTAATAAAACAGTTACAAGCTACTGACGATAACTACTCAGTGGCTTGGAAGTAACTCTTAGAGAGGTACGACAATCCGAGGGCTTTAGTAACAGCAATTCTCAATCAGTTACTGTATCAAGCGGCTCTCACAACTGAATCAGGCTCGGGAATCAAAAGATTCCATGACACTAGCAAGGAATGTCTACTAGCGTTGGAGAACAGTGGCATCGAGATCCAGCAGTGGAATCCCATACTGCTTCATTTACTCATCCAGAAGCTCGATAGGGAATCCAGGAGATTATATGAGCAGTCACTTAAGGCACCTCACGAATTACAGATAATGGACGATTTCTTCAAATTCATGGAAACAGGATTTCAGATGCGTGAAGTAATCCACACGAAGCATGAACGCAGGGGGTATCTACGTTGACGGCATCATCCCAGGTACTCACGTGCGCAGACAAGGCATCGTTCATCGGATTGGACCACAGACTTGGCACCAATGAACTATCAACAAGTGAGCAGAGGCAGCTCAGGGGCTTCCCGACAACTTGACTCCACTTCTCAGTTCTAGGAGATTAGTCGTTCTACTCCAACTGAGACAACAAACTCACAAATATCTAGCTTACAGGCGTCAGCACGCTCGCAGATTCTATTAGCAACAGCAATAATCAAGGGCATTAATGCCTCAGGTGTCCCGGTGAATTGTAGTGTACTCTTGGACTCGGGCTCACAGCTCCACTTTATCTGCGAACGACTCGTACAGGCTCTGGGACTACCACGCAGCAAAACTTCACTGCCTATTAGTGGTGCTGGTGGAATCGCAACAACTGCTAAGTACGAAACCACTCTCACGATACATTCAAGAGTGAAGAGCTTTTCAGCAGTCATCAATGCTGTTATCTTAAAAACTATCAGCAAATACCAACCGTCACAATACATCAAAACATCGAACTGGGATATTCCAATTAGCACCCAGCTAGCAGACCCCGCGTTCTATAAACCTCATGCCATCGACATTTTATTGGGTGCTGAATTATTCTTTCAACTCTTGCAAGAAGGTCAAATAAGACTACACAACATGCCACTGCTTCAAAATACCCACTTTGGATGGATTCTTGCAGGAAAGGTGCCAACTCAAGCTGGCTGCAGTCAAAGCTGTCACATCGCAACACAACCCTCAGTTTCAGCACTGGACAAACAGTTGTAACCATTTTGGGAGTTGGAGCTTCACGATTCACCATCCAAGTACAAGCCAAGAGAAGAACTTCTCTGTGAGGAGCATTTCCAAAATACATTTCAAAGATCCGCGTCAGGACAATATATCGACAAACTACCCTTTCGCGAGCTACCAACTACTTTGGGGTCGTCCTGGAAATTGCCTCAAAGCGCTTCTATGCATTAGAAAGAAAATTGGAAAGAAATGCCGATCACAAGAGGCAATATCATGATTTCATAACAGAATACCAAGAACTCGGCCACATACAACCGATAGCAAAGGAAGGCATTCCTACCGATCACTACTACATGCCGCATTACTGTATAGCAAAGGCAGATACCAACAAGCCCAAGTTCCGCGTAGTATTTGATGCCTAAGCGAAAACATCAACCGGAAGGTACCTCAATGATATCTTGATGGTTGGTCCCACCGTTCAGCCAGATCTTTTCACAATCATAACAAAATTCACAATGTACAAGTACGTAATGACAGCAAAATGTATCGGCAGATCAATGTTCACCCAAACGACAGAAAGTATCAACTAATTTGATGGAGGGATGACAGAGAGAAGCCTCTGCAAACATACCAGCTCAACACCGTCACATACGGAACAGCCACCGCTCCATTCCCCGGAACAAGATGCCTGAATCAATTAGCCTTAGCAGAAGACGATACATTTCCCGAAGCTGCGAATATGATTCTAGGAAATACCTACGTCGACGACATCCTGACAGGGGCTGACTCCAAACAAGGCATGCTCAAATTGAAGAACGACCAAACAGAGCTCACGAAAGATGGCGGTTTCGAATTAAGGAAAATTTGTGCTAACCATCCCGATACCTTACGAAATGTAACTGAAGATCACAAAGAGAAAATGCTATTCATTGACAATGGCGAAGTAATGAAAACTCGGATTAATCTGGCAACCAAAGGAAGACGTTTTCAGTATCAAGTAACTTAAGGTGAAACACAAGTACTTACCAAACGCTCACTGTTATCCGGAGTAGCCCATATTTTCGATCCTCTTGGGTTAATATGACCAGTAACAGTATTAGGAAAGCTATTTCTACAAGACCTCTGGAAGGCCAAATGCTCGTGGGATGAAGAATTACCCGCAGTTCACAAAAATAAATGGATGAAATTTAAGAAGAGTTTACCGGGATTACGAGCAATAAAAATTCCAAGACACGTACTATTTTCAAACTCAGTCAATATCCAATTACACGCCTTTTCAGTGAGTCCGCCTACGGGGCTTGCTGCTACCTCAGATCAGTGAATACGCAAGGAGAAATCAGAGTAAGACTCTTATGCGCCAAGTCACGACTAGCACCAGTAAAGGCTACTACGCTTGCAGGATTGCAACTATGTGCCGTGCTACTCATGACAGAATTAGTGGAAAGAGTATCTCAATGCACGCAAATAAACCCTTCAAGAATTGTGTATCATACTGACTCTACCATTGTACTCTCCTGGGTCTCAACACCGTCTTATACGTAGAGTACCTTCATAGCACATCGGGTTGAAAAAATACAACAATTGACTCAGCCACAGCAATGGAGACACATTGAAGGAACACAAAATCCAGCTGACATAATCTCCCGTGGAATGTTCCCGGATGCCCTCAGCCAATCAACTGTGTGGTTCAAAGGTCCAAGGTATCTATCTGAATCTGAAGAAAAATGACCCACATTTGCCTTAAAAATACCAGATAAGATTCCAGAAGTCAAACCAAAAAAATGTGTCTTTACAGCCATAGAACGAGTCAAACATGTTGATCAAGTCACATCTGTGAATCATTGTAACTCATTTTTAAAATTACAGAGAAGTTTTGCGTACTGTTTCAGATTCCTGCAAAATTGCAAATCTCGCAATGGATCGAGGAAGATGGGCGAAATATCTATTGCAGAGCTAGGCATTGCCTTGAACGGAATTATAAAAAATATTCCACGCACAGCATTCCAGCACGAATACTCATCATTAAAGAAAGGGGAAGCACTTGATTCTCACTATTCGCTTCAACATTTGACGCCGTTTGTAGACGCCTCTACAGGAATCCTTAAGGTCGGCGGAAAGGTGAAAAATTCAGAGCTCAGCCAAGAGGCCAAGAACCAGATCTACACAACCAACATATGCACGCAGCACCTCAAGCGCTAACTGCAATCGCGAGGCAGCTATACTGGGTCATAGACGCTAAAAGTTCGGCGCGCCTTACTGTCCATAGATGTATCCGTTGCTGCAGATGTAAGCCGAAGCCGGTTGATCAAATGATGGGAGACCTACCTGTGGAACGGGGTAAGCCAACAAGACCCTTTCACACCACAGGAGTCGACTTTTGTGGACCCAACATGATTCATTACAAACTACGAGGAAAGACACCTACAAAGGCGTACATAGCTGTCTTTGTATGCTTCACTACAAAGGTTGTCCATTTAGAATTGTTCAGTGAGCTCCGAAGCTTTCCTTAACAGTCTAAAAAGATTCACTGCCGGAGAGGTCTGTGTGCTACTATCTTTTGCGACAACGCAACGAACTTCCTAGGAGCACGAACACATTTAAGGAACTAAGGACATGCTCCTGTCGCAGTATTTACAGTCATCACTCAAAAATCACATTGAGTGGAAGCCCATACCACCACGCTCGCCTTACTTCGGAAGGCTGTGGGAAGCGGCAGTGAAGTCCGCCAAGAATCAGTTGATTCGTTAGACGGGAAACGCCAATCTGACATATGAGGAATTATACACAGTAATTGTCCAGATAGAGGCCATCGTTAATTCCCGCCCAGAAAGCTGTCATGGTTTTACGTGAGCACCTGCCATTATAGCTTAATCTCACGGCACTCCTAATGGCTGATTTACATTACTCGAACATTGCTAGAAAACAGAGTAAGTAGTTTCCCCTTATCTGAAAATACTTTGGAACGATAAGGACAAAAGATAATCCAGCAAAATTTTTCTGAGTTAAATGTCAAATTCCCCTACGAAGGGGAAATTTTTACTGCCATAATTAGCCATAAAAAGTTCTAGCCAGAAGTATATTTTATGGCAGTAAATTTTGCTATTATGGCAGCAAACTCATACATATAACTACAAGCGTGTACGAATATAATTGTTTAAACGCACACAAAATAAAAATATTTGAGGAAAGTCACAGCACATCAGCTGGAATGTGTCAAAGTTTATTAAAAATGTTTAAACATTTTTTAAAAAATGATTAAACATTTTTTTTATAAATTTTTTAAAAAATTGTTAAAAAATTTTAATTTTTTTTATAAAATTATTATAATTCTTTTTAAAAAATTAATTAACATTAATTTTTTAACTTATATTTTAGTAAGCATATCTTAAGAATCACGAAATACTGAAATTTTAGGTTTTTTTAAGCAAAATGAGCTGTTGTAACTGTTTTAACTGGGCTATTCTCTGTACCAAAGTTCTATCAGTACAGAGCGATGTATCTGAGGAATATTGTGAGATCTAATCAGATTACTTCGTTTGTAGTTATTCCGCGATTCTTGATATTCTCTTTCTCCCACCATAGGATACATCTCAATAGTAATCCTGTCCAAAATTGCGGTGGACTTTCCTTAAATAAGCAATTATGAAAATAACACACACGATACTCTGAAAACAACTAATAAAAAAACTCACTTTGCTTCTTTTAAGATATTGTTCGGACATAAAAATCAATTCAATTCATTTTTCCTGTTAAGGTAAGGTCAAATGTGTCTAATGTCGAATTCGATTAAAATTCAAACGTGATCAAATATATTTGCTTGGGTTTGTACAAAAGTTTCCTTGTTTAATGACAACTTTCTTCTATCTATATTAAACCCGAGATATTTTTCAAAGTGAACCTATGCTTTTTAGGGTGCATCCAAATACCACCTGTAAAGTCAGACAGCACAGGTTGAATTTAACCTGTTCGGCTGTGCTCCAGCTACAGGCACATGATTTCCACTAATGTTAGCCACAAGTCGATTATATTGCACTTTAACCCATTCTATGCCTCAAATGAGTCACGTATCAGACCCGAAATGTCGTGGTCTGGCCAAAAGTAAGATCTTCGTATCAGACACGTGATTTTATTTATATTAAATGAAATAATAAAAATACAATTATCAAATTCTGTGGCTTTATTAAATATTAAATGCAGTACTAGTAATGTCCACCGGTTGCGCAAAATTTGCCTTTGATGAAACTGCTTGTGGTCACGATGCATGAGAAAGGCTATCATCGGAAGTGGTCCTCTTGGCAGAATATTTGGAGCAACCATTAGCCAAATCAGCCAATGCTAAAAAAAGCTGTTTCAAATTGTGCATTTTTTTGTCTGCCTTACTGAATGGGCCCATTAGAATTATTGCAACTGGTGGACAATCATCGTATCCTACAAACAGTTGTTAAAGTTTAGTCATAACGATTGGCAAATCTAAACGAACATCAGCGAGAAACACAATTGTTGCCTCAGTATTTGTTTGTTCAATTTCCATTAGTCGCGATGAATACTTGAGAAGTTTCTTAGATGGTCCACCCCAAGTATTTTGAGCTCCAAAAAATGCACGGCTACTACTGGTTTGTTCAGGAGGAGGAAATCCCAGGACTGCAACTTTAAGAACACCATCTATGTACTTTCCTTCTGCTAAAACAAAACATCCTTCGCAAAAAAGTCCAGCATGAAAGCGAGCTTCGCTTAAATCCAATGGTACTACTCCTGTAGTGTCTTCGATATAATATTTTCCTTCAACAATTTGAATTAATAAATCAAGTACAACTGATTCCTCTACTTTTGATGTACAAAGTAAATTTTCAATGTAATACAATTTGAATTGCTTAAGATGACTGGAAGTCAAGTCTCTGATTTTGAACGCCTGAACAGAACTATTTTTGACATCTGATTATTTTTTGCAATTGACAATTTGATGAAATGTCACAAGCGACACTTCGCTACAAAAGAGTGGGAAATAATGTTTTGACAGTCGATCACCTCTTCCTTTTTTCTAATAGTGCAAAGTAATAAGACCCTCTCACTCACTTTGTCAGTAAAATCGCATGTTCGAGTAATGTAAATCAGCCATAATGCACGGATTAGTAGACAAGCGACAATCAACGCCCTCAAAAAGCAGAATATATTATATTCTGTTTCAAGAGTACCAGTTTATGTCAGTGCATGCTTGATATTGGACTTACTGGTCGAAGCGAGACCTACCTAAAATCTCTTCCGGTCTGTCGGTCATGGCACCCGGTTGATTTAGCGCAACTCCACGCCGAGAGCCAATCCTCTAAGCATACAATAATAAGCGACCACTCCTCAAATTCACGGACGCAGTATGCAATTATACAAAAGAACAAACTACTCTATTTAGAGAAGAATGTTCGCCTAAATCATGCAGACTCAGAAAATCTCACAACCACAAGGATGCTCCCACAAGGGGGCCTTCCCAATGATGAGGCAAATATTGCTACTAATGCAGCACTATTTGGAGCTCCTCATTCCCGTAGTACCAAGTTAGCAATGTCGGCTACCCAAATGGTACGGCTTCGTATAACATAATCGTACGATTATGAGTACTCCCAGTGAATCTGCATGCAGACTCTTAGACGCTACTGGTACCTCCGTTCGGGCTTAACCATATTAGCACTTAAAAAGTGACAGTAGTGGACCACGAGAAGGTTATGATCCGCCCTTTAGGCGATGAGAGGCTTGAGACTACAGCCCGTAGTCTTAAAGCATACCAAGGTACAAATACCAATCTGCATACTAGGTCATATACGCGCTAGGCTACACTACGTACACGTACTTTTATCAGAAATCAGACGCACGGTAAACCTCAGCACAAAGTTGCTCGGTGCACATATATGGCTTTTCACATCTTGTGTATCCTCTCCTGGCAGCATTGCGCTTCACTAACACTTTGCACCACCTAATTCCCGGACAATAACACCCATGTCTTCAGATCCCAATTACCTCGAGGCACTAATCCCAGGACACTTCTTGACGGGAAGTCCCTTGACAGCATGCGCCGAAACTGATGTTGCTGAAAGAGACATCGACAAATTAACACGATTTCGCCGAATTCAAGATATTCAACAAACATTTTGGTAGCGCTGGTCGGCTGAATACCTACAGGAGCTGCAACGCGGAACAAATGGAGGAGTATAAAGCGAAATCTAAAGCCTGGAACTTTAGTCGTGATAAGAGAGGCGAACTTACCACCATTGAAATGGTCGCTAGGACGCGTCATAGAAACTGTCGACGGCGCCGACAACCTTACTAGAGTTGTTAGTGTCAAAACCCCCTCTGGAATTTTTAAACGGACCATTCACAGCCTCTGCCCCTTGCCAGAGGAGCAATATAGACCAGAAGATCTCAAAGGGAATGTCAGTGGCCTCAACCTCGGGAACGACTCCAAATCAGTCGAGGGAACGCAACCGAAAACATCCTTTCTAACCTTTAATCAGGTGCCAGGACCATCTCATAAGAACGTAGAAGGAGAGCCAACAGCAAAGAGGATGAAACACAAACGACCCTATCACCGCTGCGAGGAAGGTTCTTGCCAATCAGTTCTAATTGGAAGAACTTACCATTTATGGAAAATTTCAAGATAAATCCCACTAACACTACAGAAACGAATAGAAGCTCCACGGCAAGATCTATTAGCTAATTAGCTGCTTTAAAATTTCTCATGCTAACCTCAGTTATAATGCCAGCCTTAGGAAACCCGCTAAGGGAGCCGGCCGAAGTAACACCATTCTCAAGTAATCCAGGAATATTCTTTGAATCACTAGGACATGCACATCTAATAAACAGCCAGTGGACCATTCTTGCATACTACAAGCTAGATAGTTACTGGATTGAACTAGCGGGAATCAGAAAATGCAATGGAGAAATAAGCACGTTATGCAATACAACAACACTCAGAAGAGACCACTGTTTGGAAATACTTTCCCAATTTCAACATCAACTCACGCAAATTGAAGAAGCCAATGAATTTCTCCACAAACAAGGCGGCCGAGACCGAGTTCGACACAAAATGTCAGCTCATGACTTAGTAGGTAACTTTGCGAACAAACTATTTGGCATCCTGGACTCGTCCTATGCCAAGTACATTGAAGAAGAAATCGAAAAAACAAGAAGCAACGAGGGTTACTTAATGCAGCTAGCAAGAAACCAAACATCAGTTTTAGAAACTACAACCAATATCATGAAACGTCAACAGGAATCAATTCAAGAACAATTCAAGGCAATTCTAGACCACGTACTTGCATTCAGTAAGTTTGTTGATGACGTTCAGCTGGAGCAGCAAGCTACCCAAGCTTTCAGTGCCTTATCGCTGCTAACCACACTAGTTCTTCAAAACTACCACAGAGCTCAAAACGCTTTATTAGACGTCATAACAGATATTCACCACAACAAGATCAGCCCATTATTAATCACCCCGATGTAACTCCGAGACCAGTTGACTTTAATACAAGACCATATTCCATCAACCCTAACTATTCCAGGAAATATTAAGGATGGCGTGCTACTTCTTTACAACTTAATGACAGTCGGAACCAGGATAGGAGAATCATACATCTTATTTGAAATACGGATTCCACTAGTCCTGGATGAATACTTTCAGTTATTCAAGATGATACCTGTTCCCATTCAACAAGGAGGCAAACTCCTGTTAATCAAGCCATCATCAGATTATCTCATCGTGAGTCTTCCCAGGGAGAGATATTACCCACTATCGCAAGCAGAGTTAAACACATGTCAACACTTTAGAGAAGACCAATATCTATGTAACCAGAATCATCTCATCTTCAATCTAAAGGCCAACGTCAGCCAGCTCGAAATGGAGCTGCTCAACCACAGACAAACGCTCTCTTCCAACTGCCACTTTCGCAGCTCAAGTCAATCCAATCTTTGGAAACAGCTACATACTCCAAACAGTTGGCTCTACCATCTCGACAGTGAAACCACATTCAACATGGTATGTGGCACAGCACGAACACTTAAGACTCTACAGAAAAATGGAATTCTAAAACTTCGTCCAGATTGTTCAATCAAACAGACCTCCATGACGATCACTGGTCACAGGCGTTATCAGAACAAGACTATATCAGCATTTATTCCACGCATAAATTTAAGTCTATCCTTGGATGAAGACCTACATACATTCAGCAAAAAGAGGGCACCCATATATTTCTTCAGAGCTTCATCTACAATCCAACGATCATGAAATAGATGTGTTGACCAACAAGGTCAAGTAGTATCGCATCACGACATACATCATTACACCATTAGCTACATGCTTCTAGCAGCACTTATGATCGGATGCAGCTATTGGATGCTTACCAAATGGAACCACGGGGTTTGCTCTAGGAACACGACACCACATTGCTCTTCCATACCTTTCACCGGAAAATTCTACCATGCGAACTCCAAACGCAGCAGTTTTTTCTTGATTGCACGGGCATGTACGTACGTACCTATCACCACCTGTATGTATGTACCTATTTCGTGCTACTCACCTTTCATGTGAGAATTTTAATTCTCACAATATATTGTGAATTAAGCACTTTTTGGTAATTTCTCATTTTATTTCCCAGACTAAGTTTTGTATAAATAGGATAATAAAATGTACATATATTACTTTTTAATAAACCATCAACGAGTAAAGAAGGCCTTTTTACTGAACTTGGGTTAATCGGTTTTTCAAGAACTATTTTGTTCTCTATGAAAGTTTTAATAAGTCAAGGTGTTACACCTTGGCTTTTGATGAGAGTGCAGCGGCTCTTGTACCACTACACAAAAAATTAGATATCTGAAAGGGAAGCTTTGATTAAGTGAACTCAAAATTAAAACAACTCTTTGCTACTAAAAACAAGACTGATCGTTTATTACAAGTCATATTCAATTTATATTAAAATTGCACTTAACTAAGAAAATCTTAATATGTTCCTACCTATCACTAATTGCGAAAATCAATACCTACATACATATTCACTAATTATTTAAAATTGCAATAAATTGCTTGGCTATGCAAGGCGATAACAAAAAAAAACCGAATAACGAAATAATTTAAATGTAAAATGCTTACCTACTTAAATTACAATCAGGCGAGTAATTCTTGCATTCTTCTCTTGCACCTTTGACTGAGTGTCATATTCATAAAAATATTTGCAATGACACATTGAATGCAAGAATTATTCGCTAGAATTAGCGTTATTGTTTTTGGGGGCAAGCGCCCGCTTATAGAGCAAATAATTGCTGATTCTATGCGACCGTTGACCTTTTTGCCGAGTGCAAACAGGTCCTTTAGAATGATGACAATACATTGAAGATTTCAAGCGTAATTCTAGTAGCTATATAGAACTGTTCTATATCCCGTTCCTTTAAGTGATGGAACTATCGTTCAAAAAATCCATTTACCCTTCGATCGGCATACCATTCCCTAACCCAAAATCGTCGTCTACCTTTTTCTTTTGATTTTTTAAACTGTTTACATGCTGCCTAAGCTGCAAACGCAAACACTGCCACATCTAATAATTCTGAAATATCCATTATTTCACTTTTAGTTACCAACTCAAACTTTTCTATTACTATTTCTTTTTATAAACAAATCTCCACAGCACGAACTGTCAAAATATCCCGATCCGTTCATGCGGAGAACTTTCAAAGCGACACGACGCCTGCCGCGTTCATTGGGTTTTCACCTTTACAGGACCGTGCTGCATACTTCAATTTTGCGCCCACACGAGTGGTACTACACATTTTTCACCAGTTGGATTATCATTTGGATTCGTTTTATATTTTATATTATTTCTTTTTTTAGATTTCTTACCATTTTAAATTTCTCTATTTTCATTTTGCTTCTATTTTTTATCACTTTGGATTTTATTTACAACTTTTCAATTTTGCGTTTATTTTTCATTTGAGTTTTACATCATGTTTTATTTTGCTTTTTATTAGTTTGAATATTTTTGGTTTGGTATTTTTATTTTATAATTTAAATAAAAGGGTAGTGAGAACTAAAAATTTGTTAAATTCTGCCATAAAAATACCCTGAATTTCAATATATCCCATCTAAACCGGCACCTGCCCCTATCTTTTATGTTTACCCTTAGAATAGGCTAAAACAAAAAATAATAAAAAATAAAAATAATAAATAAAATTCTCTTTAACCCTTTATTACTAGCCATAGTTTCAGCTCTGATTTTCCTACCCTGGGGTCGGTAAAGACCCCACTGTGAAATTAGCCGATTTTAGTAGGAAATTCAAACGTTTTTTTAAGTATGAAAGTTTTAATAATTTAGAAATAGTATTATTATACTAGGTGGCGCAAAAGTAATGACCGTATTTGGTTCAGCTACAACTTCTTTTCTCAATTAGAAAACTAGAATTAATTTTTTATATATGTAGATTTGTGCCATGAAATTTCGTCGCAGTAGGATTTGAAGATGTTGTCTCTTAAATGGTGACCTCCAGAGATGATGTATATTTCAGCCCTATTTATGACATTTTCCATAACTTGCCGTAACACTTCCTGCGATATGTTTCTTATTTCTTGTTGACTGTTTTCTTTTAAGGCTTCGAGAGTCTGTGGCTTGTTCACATACACCAGTAATTTTAAATAACCCCAAAGAAAGGAGTCTGGATAGGTCAGATCGGGTGATCTTGCAGGCCAAGGCAAATCGCCAAAACGCGAGATAACGCGGCCTGGGAAAGCGTCACTCACTAAGTCCATAGTGTCGTACGCTGTGTGTGCCGTAGCGCCGTCTTGTTGGAACCAGATGTGTTTCAGCTCCAATTCATGAAAACTGGGTATCAAGAACTCACATGCCATGGTTCTTTAGCGCTCGCCAGTGACAGTTAACACATTGCCTGCAGCGTCTTCGAAAAAATAAGGTTCGATCAATCTTTCAGCATAGACGCCATTTCACAAAGTAACTTTTGGTGGGTGTAAAGGTGTTTCTTGAGTAATGCGTGGATTGTCAGAGCCCCAGAAGCGAGTATTCTGCTTATTCACATGTCCCGAGAGATGGAAATGCGCTTCGTCACTCATAACCAACTTTGAAAAAAAGACATTCTCTTCAAGGTTGAGGTTTATAACGCGCTGGCTGTACTCTATATGAAATCGGTGGTCAGTAGGCAGGAGCTGATGAGTCACCTGAGTTTTATACGGAAACATCTTCAAGTCTTTGGCCAAAATACGCTGCAGAGTCCACCTGGAAAGGCCCAACTGCGTGCCACATCGCCTCGTTGTTGTTTCTGGACACTCTTCGACATCTTCGCGCACAGCATCGATATTTTCGGCTGAATGGTATGTTCTTAGTCTGCCAGAGGTTTATCCAATGTTGCGCCAGTTGGTTCGAGGCCTGCGGCGAAGCGTCGGATTGTTCGACCAACCGGTGGCGGACGGCGGACGGCGGGGAAATCGTCGACGAAGTTCACGTTGTGTTTTTATCACTGATGAATTATTGCGTAAAAATATTGACACGATTATTCCACGTTCTTGGGGAATATAACGGTCCATGTCTATTTTTAGTAATTTTACATTTGTTTACTACATAATTTTCAATATCAGAATGACAGGAGATGTCATATAAAAAAAATACAAGTTATTTCTATAGTGCCAGAACTTTTGCGCCACCCATTACCATCTAATTATGCATTTTATTTTGTTTATAAAGGCAGTTAAAGTACAAAATTTTATAATGTATTGAGCAGATGTACCGCTGGTAGCTGTCGCATTGCGAGTTGATTTTTATATCATTCGATCGTGGACAGGAAGCGCACGTTGCTCTCTGTGCACGAGGATCTTCCAACTCTTCAATATATCTTTCGTTTTCATTTATTCCGGCAATGCTGTCCTTAAGCCAAGAAGGTAAAGTGCTACAGCATTTAGTAGGCCATAAAATACACACATTCACCACCGGCGTTCTTTCTTGACACACTATATTTGAAACAATTGGTCACAAGTGTCCACACCACCTTTGGTATACTATAGATACTACTAGATACTAAAAATATGTAAAAATTGCGAAAAACATTGTAAACTTTTCCTTCACCTTATGTATTGGGTTTTGTTAAATTTCCCTGAAAAAATTTCTGGAATTTTCCAAACGCGCTATTCCTACCCTGCGGTCGTAGACAACCCCAGCACCTTTAAATTTGACAGAAAAAGGTACAGATTTTTTTATATTGGCGACAACTGAATTTCAGTTATCCTTAGTACATTTTAAATAATAAGCGATGAGAATTTTCATAATTGCAAATGACTCATTTTCGTCAATAAATGAGAAGGCCTGGAGTTTTCAGGTTTTACTCCCGGGCTTTTGTGAAAACCGGTTTTCATGAAATATTGACAGAGTTTAGTCGCATGTTGTTGCTCTAATCCTAATTGAACAGCACGTGCTAATGTTTACATTCGTTTTGCTCAGAAGAGATTAAGTGGGAAAAACTCATGCTGGATTCTCTGATATTAGGCTGAAGTACAGTAGACGTATACGTAAGTACATTTACTTACGTAAAGCGAACGCGCCCTTTAATTTAACAGGCGTACACAAATTAACTTTAACTCGTGTGAGGGGAACTTTCGTTAAGCTTAAATATCCAATTTTCCGTAAGTATAGTGCGCTAAGAATCGCTCATTCTGTAATAACGCGATGTGTCAAACAATTAAATTAATACTAAATGATTAAAAGTGGAATGTAAAAACTAAAATGGAATAAAAATGGTACTGCAAATTAATAGAAAGCACAAATCTTCGATTAAATCAGCTTCCGTTTGTTAATTTTTTCACTTTTACCACTTTTTAAAATTGAACACATAAAATGGCATTACGGAACTGCAAATTAATAGAGGGACAAATTTTCAATTAAATCAACTTCGATTTGTTATTTTGTTTTATTTTGTTTTGTTTTTAACACTTTGTAAAATTAAAAACATTAAATATCAAGAGAATAACCCTTATGGAATGTGATATCTATTTAGACTAAAAATATCAAATTTTTGTAAGTAAACCTCAGTCTCGCTCAGAATCGTAAGTTCCTTACTTCAATTGTAGTTGAGCCTATTTGCGGGAAAATTAGACTTTTATTTGAGAGGAATTTTACATCTGTTTTCAGCATCTTGGCCAGGCCGAAATTTATCTTTTTCTTAAAAAAGTGAGGTAGTGTGACCCGAAGTACATTATTACATATGAATAGTTTGATAGGATTTTAAGGCATTCAATAAGATTTTGTCGTTCGGGAAATCCTACGTTCGCTCGAGTTTTGTTTTTAAGTCGTTGTCTCTGTTGCACTACAATAGTGCATAGCCAAGTTCTTTTCCCTTATTAATGCAAAAGACGGAAGTATATGACATTATTTGTTTCATTCTAAAACACACAAAAATTTTTCAATTTTGTTCACCTGATTGCTATCTTCTTATTGGGTTATCTTTGCTTCAGTGTTTGGGGTCTTTCACCCCCTGCCTAGAAAAAGAAATTTATACACGAAAAAAATATGGAGCAACCGCTGCCAGGAAGTTGAATCAATTCAGTTTAAGTAGATAAGTTGTGCGACTTCCATTGTTTTTTCTGGTCACGTTTAGGTAACCAACAACAAGTTCCGTTACATATATGCAAACAAAATAACAAAATGCGCAGATAATTTCGCCGAATGGCAGTGAATATCGTGTGGGGGTAGAAGTAATTCAATCGCAAGCTGGCCAACAAAATAGCCGGGACAAGTTTTGTATGCAGGGCGCAATCAGGATTAGTGCAATTTAATTTGGCAGGTTTTTATCATTCGTGTACAAATTGAGTAGCATTGTTATTGGCATGTTATTCAATCTGGTATGAAAAGCCACTGTGACCTGATCTAGAGGGTTACCATTTCTTCTTTCAAGAAGATTATTCCAACACCATTCCTATATGGTTGAATTGTATTTCTATCTAAATAAAAATAATTTACCCAGTAGTTGTCCAATTGGCCACGCAATTCTCAAATTCCATTGACAAAATGTTGTCCATGTACAAAAATTCAAAGTCAGGAATTTCCGATTGAAAGTGAATCCTCTATAATAATAATAATGTTTATATAAAATAATGCATAAGTTTACTGTGTAATTCTATGATTTCTGATAGAAAAGACAATGGCCTCGAGGCCGTCTGCCTCCATAAAGGGCGACCAAACTTTCCGAAACTTGGAACTGGAGTTAGTTATTATCGGGGACCACCATGAGGATGTATGTCGAAAGCTTGACTACTTATACATATCATCACTGGGACATGCTTCAATTCTTTCGGACTCTTTTAACTTAAGTTTGAAACTGTCATTCATGCTGGGCTCGTTGAACTTCTGGAATTTCAGCAATGTAAACATTTTTATAAAATTTATTTGATTCGAAATATGAGATCGCTTTTTATCCCAATAGCATCTGAGTCCAAAATCGGACAACAATAATGTAAGCCTGCCTTTGTATACATACATAATATTCGCCGCAGTCCATTGATGATGAATTTATCTCATACATAAACTGCAGAAATCTTCTGGCGGCTTGGGCATCTAAACTGACAGCCTCTTCGCAACCATACATATATGAATGTGTGTATATATGTATATCAAGGGTGTAACATAACTGAAATGAAATGAATTACATTTCAAGATGTATTAAGTAATATCATTCTCCATAGCGATAGAAATGTGTGAATTCAGCGTGTTTCTGCCAAACACAAGTGATCTTCTCCTTCATCTTAATTTCAATTTCCTTTTTATGTGTTCATAAATTTTTTGCTCATATCAAGCGTCAGGAGTGTAGATTTGATTGCTTTTATAACCTTCATCTCGGGGCTCCAATCTACTAAAATCGCATTAAATTTGCTTCACACTGGGAAGCACACATGCAATCGAAATTAATGCCTGATTATATAAATGGAAGGTCCTTCTTTGTCCCTTCTCTGGCTTGGTTTTGCTTTATAAATTATTTGTCCCATAGGCGAAGCTTTTGTCATAAATTCGTAACAATACTCATACGGTGTTCAAGAAGGTTATATTCTTTATACGTTGATGCAGTGATTCCTGCATGACTTTCTCATTTTTTTAACAGTCTGCAGATTTGTTTAGGTCAAACATTTTCTTTAATCTAAACAACTCCTTATTTCCAGCACTGTTGCTTTTGTTGTCATTACCATTATTCACTTTTATTTTCTTTCTCTTGAATTTTTTTGTTAACTTCGAAATCAACGGAATTTCTAAAATGCCGAAATGAATTTTCTTTAGAGACTTGTTAGAATTTTGTGAAACATTTCTCATTTGAGTTCGGCTCATATTCATGAATCACTTTTAAATCTTTGAAACTGTTTAAGGATGCTGCCAGCTTTTGTCTGGCTTCTTGAAAATTAATTCCACGACTCATCGGTATTGCAGATTATTTACAAATTTTTTAATTTTTTTTTAGTTTATTATTGCTCTTTGTGATAAAACGGTTGTTTTTCCCAGCCTAAATTCAATGTAAATTTTCCCTCAAAGGTATTAAGCGTACTAAGTCCAAATATTTTAATTTTACTTAGCGTTGCTGTATTTTGTCGGGGACACAAAATCTTTTCCTCTCTTTAGTTTTCATGCAAAATTGGGCAATGACGTACTAATGGCTTAGTTACTTGGGTTTGAGTTATTATCACTCCATGTATATTTCTATACATAGTGAAGGCAATTTATAACAGTTTAGTATATAAAAACACAGCAAGTGGTCTTTCGCTGAGATTTGTTTCATTCCGAAAACCTAGACAAACTGAACAAAGCTAGCCATGACGAGGTTGCACAATGACCTTTGGAAAGAAGCAGGAGCATATAACGAGATTCATCTACTTGAGTTATGTAATAATGTTTCCGCCCATGATTACCCACTGACCAAAGGTAAAGGATAAAAACCCACCTGCCTGGTTTCACAATTTGCACTTTGTCTCACGAGTGTATATTTATGAGTCAGTATCAACGTTCAGCACATCTTTTAAATTATGACTGTGATTGTAATTTATCTGCACAGTAAAAAAATAATTCCCTAAAGTGAGTGGCAACAATTTGTGCCACACAGGTTAGGCATTTGTCGATAAGATTAGGGAAAGCTCCATCTTGGAAAACTAAGATTAGATTTTTATCCCTAAAATGTAGGTAGGTTTTTCTCCCTCAAATGTAGGGAATTTTGGTTTTCCCCACCTAAAATTTAGGGAATATTCCCTAAAATGTAGGGAATTTTCATAATTTTTTAATGTTTTTCCCTACATTTTAAGGAATATTCCCTAAAATGTAAGGAGCATTGCCTAAAATGTAGTATTTCTTTCACAGCATATGGTCCTTTATATAAGGGGTCTAATTTGTGTCTGTACTCATTTGTAACTAAAACAAGATCATTAGGAACAATATTCTGCGGTCGGGATGTCTTATCATATATGCTCTTACGTATTCATTTCTGTCTCTCAAGATATTCCTGCGCCCTCTTATTGGCTATTTGAAGTTTGTACCTTATCTCTTTATCGTAAGCTTCTACATTATAGAGGGGATCCACCCTCTGAGATTGCAGAAACTCGAAGATTTCTGGAGACCTACCAAAGACTAGCTCAAATGGGCAATATCCATGGACTGAAGATGGAGTTGTGTTGTAACAGTATGAGAAATACTGCAACCACTCATCCCAATCTGTTTTATGAGAATTTATATAGGCCCTTACGTATTCGTTATATGTTCTATGGGATCTTTCTACAGTACCCAGTGATTCATGATGGTATGCCGTTGATGTTTTATGTTTAATATTTAAAAATTCAAAAAGTTCTCGCATAATTTCGTTTTTATATTCTGTACCCAAATCTGTTCTTATTTCCCTGATATACTAGAATAAAATTTTCAAAAATAGCCTTAGCAATCTTATCTGGAACGGGAATTGCTACTAAGTATTTGGTTAGTTCGCAAATAAGTGTAACAGCGTACCACTGTTTGATTTTATGTTTGGTCCAATTGTGTCAATTAATACTAAGGAAAATGCTTGTTGTGGCGTTGGTGTTGTTATGGTGTTGGTGATGCAATTGCACATTTCAATATAGAAAAGTGTACGCTTATTTTTCTTAACCGTACATTTAGGAATTGGGACGCTCAATTTGAACTTTAAGCGTGGGTAATTACGTACTTCGTAGGGATTTATTGTTTCATAGATATGCATTTTCCGTGCTCACTTTTAGTTTGCTGATAATCAGGTCTATCTACTACATTTTCGGCGTTTAGTTTGCTTTTATTTTTGGAAGCTCTCGTGGCAACTCGAAGAATATTGGCTGAATGTGGGTCTGTTTGTTTAATAGAGCCAAAGTCTATACGTGAAAGTGTATCTGCTCCAGTATTATCACGACCTCTAATAAATTCTATAACAAAATCATATTCGTCAAGGTCTAATCGCATCCTAGTTAACTTAGACGAGGGTGATTTCATGGAGAATAAGTAAGTTAATGGTCTATGGTCACATCTAACTAAGGCCTTTGTTCCAAAAATATACGGACGGAAGTAATTCAAAGCCCAATGGATTGCCGTGAGTTCACGCTCAATTACAGCTTTATTTCTTTCACCACGAGTGAAACTGCGACTTGCGTAAGCTATAGGAAGTTGAACGCCATCATAGTCTTGACTTAACACTGCTGCGCAGCTTATCAAGGAGGCATCGGTAGTTATGCAAAACTATTTAGTAAAATCTGGATATTGAAGAATAGGAGGATTGATTAGGGCATTCTTTAAGTTATTAAAGCTTTGTTCGCAAGCTTGCGTCCAATTAAAGACAGTATTCTTTTTAGTAAGTTGTGTTAATTGAAATGAATACTCTGTAAAGCGGAGAATGAAGTGTCGATAGTAGTTGACGAATGCTACAAATCTGCGTACTTCGTCGGCTTTGTGTGGTCGGGGATAGTTCTGCACTACTGCGAACTTTAATTCTATATGTGACTTCATGTCGAAAGAAAAGGCATTTATCTGGATTTAATTTTAAGTTATACTTACGACAAATAAGAGAAACGTCACGTAAGTTATTTAGCATTTGTTTTTCTGTAGCTGCTATTACTATATCGTCCATATAGATGAACGCTTTTTGCGGAGTGATTCCTGAGAACGCTAAGCTCATCATTCTTTGGAAGCTGTTCGGAGCGATCTTCAAACCAAACGGAAGTCGTTTGAGGCGATATGACGCATCTTCTGTAGAAAAACTAGTAATATCGCGTGAATTTTTATCAAGTTCTACTTGATGAAATCCGGACAACAAATCGAGACAGGAGAAGAAACGGCACTTCCCTAGCTGATGGAGGATTTCGTCTATTCTAGGTAGGGGATATCGATCGGATAGGATTTTCTCGTTCACCCTGCGACAATCTATTACCAATCTCCGGCGTTTCTCGGAGTTTCCAGGAAGCATTTTTTTGGGCACTAACAAGAGGGGACTATTGTATTCTGAAGTAGACGGTTCAATGATATCTTTTTCTAGTAATTTTTTAACTTGGTTTTTTATTTCATCTTTTTGAGAGTGGGGTACTCTAAAATTTTTTGAGTACACGGGAGTCTCATCTTTCAGTTGAATCTTTTGCTTGTAAAAATTATTCATAGTGACTTTGTCTTCTTCAACAGCGAAAACATCAGAAAATTCAGTACATAATTCTGTCATCGGTTTCTTTATAAATAATGGAAAGTTCTTTTGTAGCTTTTCTATAACGTGTCCTTGATGATTATTTCCGTGTTCTTTAAAAGTATAGATATCGTAATCATCTAAACTCTCTGTATGTATCCTAACATTTTCTAGGACTACGCACGAAAAATTTGTGTTGATTATGAGAGCGCATGGATTTTTACGTGAGACAATAGTACGTGCTACAAACACATCAGCAGCAATTTGCTGATTATGTATTAAAATATGGTCTTCATTAGCCTGAACAAAAATATTCCGGGATACTTCGCTTCTGGCAGGAATCAATAACATATTTTTAGACGGCGATGAGTATATTTGAAGTATTATCTCACTTTTTATATTATAAGGTCTAAGAGTAAGCAGCCACTCGTCACCATAATCCAAGTTTCCTCTGTATTTTGAATTAAAATCAAGTCCTATTATTCCATCTACAGGTATAGGGAAATTCTCATCTACTATTTGGAAGTCATGCTCAAATTTATACGGTCCTATAAGAAGATTTGCTCTTATTTCGCCCTGTGTCTCGACCATACCATCGATGATACCACTAATTTGGTATTTTTTACCCCAATTTATTGAAGTTTTTGTACAAAGCTTGTCGATTTTCAATGTAGAGATACTTGCACCTGTGTCTATTAGATAAGTATTTTTCATACCGGTTACATTTAATCTAATTTTAAAATAGCTACTTAACGATAAATTCATATGATAAACTTGATAACTAGAAAAGTGCTCATCTAGTATATCTAGTTTAGGTTTGGATTTATTTCCCCCAGTGTTAGTACTCGCTGCGGGTCGCCCAAGTTTTCCTGAGCGGAATCCCCAGCGTAACGAACATTCCCATGATGATTGGATACATTACTAATATGTCTTGATCTGTTGTTGCTATTAGTGTTTTCATATCTACGCCTATTATTTTGATATTGGGCCTGTTGACCGTAACCTCGATTGGAACCACTTTGATTTCCACGACGATTCATACCACGATAATTTCCATTATTAATGGCATTATTGCGATAGTTTCGATGAAAATTATTACGACTTCGAAAATTGTTGTAATACAAAATGTTTTGTGTAGGCATTTGTGTTTGTATCTCTAAATATTTACCTATAACTGCATCTGGGTCTGGAATAGGTGCACTAAATAACGCAATTCTATGACCATTGTCAATCGTATTTTTACATAAAGTATCTCTGGCTGCTTTAGCAGCTCGTTGCTGTGCACTGTTTTCATCAGCGACTTCAGCAAGGTAAGATTTCCTAAGACGATTACATATTTCTTCAACTTCCCTTGCAAAATTGACTACAGATTTATTTCCCTTAGCCAGTGCTGAAAATTCAGCTTCTACCACAGAGGAAGGAGGAGGTTTAACTTTTGCTTTAAGGGTATTCTTAATTAATTCTGGTGTATTCGCAGAGGTAGGTACTACTGAACGTGCTTTACCTATTAAGCGAGTATTTAAGAATACCACTACGAGAGCTTTATTGTTTTCACTAAACGTATTAATTTAATCTATACCTGCCAAAAATGCTTCTAATCCATCAAAGTGACCATTATATGGAAGTGGAACTATTTTGGCAGCTGCTGCTGCAAATTCATGTGCTAGCAAAGGCATTTCGGAATCAGATTCTTTCTCTCCTTGTTCAACAATATTCTTTTGAACTAATTGGTTTATTTCGTGTGGTATTATTATTTTACAGTTCGTCTTACCACACAGTGATATTATTTTGTCCCTTAGTTTTTCGTGAGTATTTTTTAATTCTTCTTGATGTTTTTCTGAAAGCGCATCCCAACTTTCGCTTATAGTTATTTTTATTTTATTAAAGGTTGTAATTAGAGCATCAATGTGTTGCTCTATTATCTGCTGCGTTTTGGGCAGCTGCTTTTTATTAAGACACATGTATGATAGTGAGAAATCTGCGGAATGGATATCAATTAATTTCTCAATTTCTAACCAGGTTTTTGACATTTTATATCATAATAGTCATAAAAGTTGCGCGCTATTGATTATTACATATCTAATAAGTAACAATTTAACGCCACATCAGAAAATATTTCACCAAGCTATGAATTCGTTGCTGCATATAGAAAAAAAATAGTGACGGAAAAACTCTTCAAGTTGTTAGAAAAAACGAAAGAGCATATATGTATGTCATCTTTAAAATATTTATAGAGAGTAGAAAAAAAAGTATATTATAAAGATACCATTTACCATGAATCACAAGTAGAATATATTTTAAATGAGAGAAAAAAAAATATTTAAGATTTGTTCAATTATGCTAAAAGGAACTAGTTGGTAAATAATAAAATATATATAAAAGAGTAACCTAACTTACTGGTAGCTTGCACTTCTTAGTTATCTGTTTTTTCCAGTTTTTATAACCCATTATCAAAAGGTTTATCAGGTTCAAAGTGTCTAGGACATATAACAAGATTATTAAGTCGTTATTCACCACTTGCGCATTCACTATTTCGATTTTATTTTCAATGTTTCCTTGGGTTTCACTTTTGGAATTTTTGGTACCCATTTTAATAATAAAAATTTCACTGCTACTTTAGCATAATTTTATATTGCATTTCACACTGTACTATAAATCTCTTCTTTAATAAGTATACTTCACACTTCACCTCAATCATAATATCATATTACACCATTCAAGAATAAAATAAAAAATTTGTCACTAAAAAAGAAAACGAGATTTTTTTTTTATTTAATTAGATCGTATTTACATTTGTCACGGTCGCCATGTACAACTACTTTGGGACAATAACGATTAAAAACACCTAGCTCGATTAAAATGTATATTGAAACTGAAACTTTATTACTTATTCTGGATTTACAGTTTTCATAGGATGTTGCTTATTCTGTTGATTACATTGCATCAATATCTTGATATACGCATTTCATGTCGATTCACTAAGTTCACTGACATTTATAAAATGATGATGTAATGAGTATAAGGTTTATTGGCGTGAACTATGAAATGCTGACGCATAGCGTCATTGAGTTGATTGACTTTATAAAAAGTGTTAATGTAATTTTACCTTAAATATATTAATGCAATGTAATCACATAATTCCTGTACACTGTCCTGTCGTCTGTCTATGAGACGTTAGTAATATCTCCGTTTTTATACCCTAGATGAAATCTATAGGGGTTTACTAAGTTGGTCATTCCATTTGTAACACCTCGAAATAATGATGGTAGAGCAAAATGAATTGGACACCCACGCGTAATATTAAAAGTTATTTTGATTCTTGCATGTTCGTTCGTCCGTCCGTCCGTCTGTCTGTCTGTGCGCACGATAACTCGAGAACGCGTTAACCTAGAAAGCTGAAATTTTGTACACGGACAATAAAAAAAAAAGTAAAATTAAGTTCGAAAATGAGATAAATCGGCCATACAAAAATTTCGTTTTCCACGATATATTTGGACACTACCTGAGAACACGTCGATATAGAAAGCTGAAATTTGGTACACTGTGTTTTCATACAAATAGCAAATAAAATTTCAAAAATGGGCTAAATCGGGCAAGCCCTTCTTGGTGTTGCCATATAATAATTTTCGTATTTCACATATACTTTGAAAACGATCAGTCCTAGACATTTTTATTGTACTAAAAACTTCTTCAGAATAAGAAATCCTATAAAATTGGTTATAATCATTTTTTCTGTCCGACGAGCCGTTCTAGAAATATATGTGAGAAACCAATGCAAAAAATCAAAATTGCTCAAATGGGTGACCATACGAAATTTCATACGTGCATTCATCTAGGGTATCATAAGAATTGGTCTTAGACCAATTCTAGCTTTTACACTTGTTTAACTTAATTTTGCATCATATCAATATGCGATTGGATATAATTAAAAACTTGAATTTTCGAGTTATCACTAGTTGACTACAGCCACAGAGCCCGGCGATAATATAGATACCTAGATGGGTGGGGTGGGAGTGGGGTAGTCATAGATGCATAATATCTAAGCTATTATCTGACTCGATCGCGTGACTCCGTACTCTAGAGTTTCACTCTTTATGGGGCTGCGCACGTGCGTGTGTGTGTGTGGGTGTGTGTCTGCATAAATGTGCGTGCTCAAATTCATGTGTGTGGGAGAGTGTTGCTCGCTACTAAGACGCGTTCTCAAGCAGTGCCCAAATATTTAGTAAAACACGAAATTTTTTAATAGAAACCCTACGAAGGAGCTGCCCGACTGGTCTTAGGTTTCCCATTTTTTTAAAAAGGCCTATGTACAACATTCCAGATCTCTACGTCCACGCGGTAGGCGGTGTCCAAATATATAGTGAAAACTAAAGTTTTATGTAGCAATACCAAGGAAGGCTTGCCCGATTTGCTCTCCTTTTGAACCTGTATTTGCAATTTTTATGAAAATGCCGTGTACAAAATATGAGCTCTTCACCTCGACACATTTTCAGGCAGCTTCCAAGTATATAGTGAAAAACCAATGTTTTGTATGGCAACACCAAGAAGGGGTAACGCGATTTAGTCCATTTTTAAGATTTTATGTACCATTACTATGGAAACATCACGTACCAAATCCTTTGTATGGCAGTTGCCCAATTGGTCCCATATTTGAACTTAATTTACACTTTTTTAAGAAAGGCCCACGTACAAAATGTCAATTTACTTCGATGCGTGAAGCAGTGTCCAAATATATAGTGAAAAACTGAAGTTTTTTATGGCAACATCCGGAAGGGGTTTCCCGATTTAGTCTATTTTTTAAATTTTATTTGCTATTGCTATGAAAACACCGCGTACCAAATTTCAGCCCTCTACGTGCACTCGTTGTCAGACAGTGTACAAAGATATACTAAAAATCGAAATATTTGCATGGCAACCCTACGAAGGTGTTGCCCGATTTAGTCCATTTTTGAAGATGTATTTTGAATTTTTATGAAATCTCCGTGCACAGTTTTCCACATCTACGAGTTGTCAGGCAGTTTTTTACGTTTCGAGAACACCGCCATCTATCGTGTCCAAAAGTATCCTATCTCTCAAGCTGGAGCCAACCAAACACATTTACAAAATTTCATTGAAATCGGTTGGGCGGTTTCGGTGATTAGCATGTACAAACACAGTTACACTGGATTTTATATATTAAGAAATACTAGCTAAAGCTGCCCGATCTTAGAACGGAATTCTCTCTGAATGTTTTTTTGTTATTTATTTTAATATTTTTAATTTTCTTTTATTTCTTTTTTAATTTCATTTTCTTAATTATTTTTTTTACCTCTTTTTATTATTTATGTTTTATTTTTTAATATTATTTTATTTTTTAAATATATTTTCATAAAAAAAAAGTATGCAGGAATTCGTTACGTTATATTGTTACGTTTTTATTATTCTATTAATCGATTATGTGTAAAAGATTATTAGAGTTACGATGTTATTGTTCAGCGATGAACGAAGTCAAAAAGAAAAGGAGAGGAATTAATAATAATCAAACCAATTTGAAAGACTTAACTTAAGTATAAGCCAGGGAAATCAACTCGCATACAGATTCCTCCCACTCTGACCAGGTACATACGTACCTATGTAGATATAAAATCATCTGAAATAAAAAGAAAATATGAATTAATTAAATGAATAAACAATGAATTACTTATAGGTTAAAAAGCATTAACAACTTCCATGAAAACGACAAATTGTCCAATTTCCCCATGCAAAATGTAAACATAAATATGTATGTACATATTTGCAAAACAACAACAACACTATGGGAAATTGAAATTTGTTAATAATTAGTTAAATTTCAATTTCCATCACTTGAAAAATTATTGAAAAATGATCACAGAATACATAATTTATAACAAAACACTTTCCCGCGAACAATTTCGAATAAACTTCCTCCTCTGACAGTTGTCGCAAGGGAAAGTAATTCACTCAAATATCGAGTTTTCACAATAATTAAGGTTTCAAAGATTTTGAAGTATAGAAACCATTTCTTATAAAAAACCAACTTCCTGCGAAAATCAACTAAAGAAAATATCACGTGAAGACTGGTTATGAGAACACAATCATATAAAAGAACCTTGGTTTCATCAGTTCACTACACACGGAAGTACACACGGAAAATTCGCGACCGTGAAACCGCGAAAGGAAAATTATTAATATTGCAGAACTGTCAGAATTCATGTATGGCACATGAATTCGGGGTGGTGGTGATGCTGGTACTAAAAAAGTGCTTAAGTATCTCAACGAAAAGACATTTAATAATTTTTGATTTCTCATATAACTAATGAGAAGAAAAGAGATAGCGAGTAAAAGCGAGATAGCTAAAATTTACATTCCACATCGAATTCTCTCAACATGGACGACAAGAATTTAATTGCGCCATGTTATAGCGCGATTTGGAATTTTAATTTTCATTCAATGAAATTAAATTATGATGGGGATCTTTTGATGAGAAAAGATTGATGTTAATATTCCTCATCGAATGAGATAAATTACACCTGATGAAAAATAACACATTCTGAGAAATTTGCATTATGGTTGCAGGTACCACAACAAAATATGGTGGTTCAGACCCTATATAAGGCCGACCATTCGCATGGATCTTCGAGTTCAAGCAGTTCAGTTCGTGCTAAAGTGCCTACGGTAAGCGTAAGCTCACATGCGATTTTTGGTGAATGTGAAATTTGTTAAGTGATTTCAAGTAAATGACATTGTGGTTAAGTGATTTATCTTTCTTTTAATGCTTTAACTTTAATTTTTATATTTAATAAATTTTTTTTTATAATAATTATTAAAGGTGCCTTGTACAGGATAAATTCAAGATAGTTATTCCCAACGTTCCCTCTTATTTTTTTCACGCTGCGCGAAAAAATAACGTACTGTGCCCATATTTTGAAAAGTAACCACATTGTGCGCAAGAGAAAATTTTGTTTTGGTAAATTAAGACTTTTTATTTTTATAAGAATTTTTTTTATTATTAGAAAAAGAAATTACATTGTAGATTAATTACCACGTCGATCTTTATTATTTTTGCAAAAATTGAAAACTTTTTGTACATCAATTTCGTTTCCACGCCTTAAAAATAATTTGATACGCATGAGATGGTCCAAATAAAATGTCTCCAATATGTTTATGGCCTTTGTTTTAATGGCATTCATTTGACTAAACCCACGCTCGCAATCTGCACTGGATGCTTGAAAGGTTGTAGAAATGTCTATTAAAGAGGAAAGCTCTTGAAACTCCTCCTCCTTGTTGGCAAGGTCTACCATATCCGCGAAACTGCTTACGACGTTAGAGTTAAATTTGGTTTGGTATAAAAATTTAAAGTTCCAATATAGGCTTAGAATTTGCTTCTTCACTTCTTCACTATAATTTGGAATAATTTTCGAGTATTTCTTAAGAAGATTCAGCAAGTTTTGGTTTCCAAAATTAAAATTGTTGCTGTTTGCGATTCCTATATGATCAAATGCAGCCCAGTCTTTCATTTCTTCTTCTGGAAATCTGCAATCTAGATGATCACATAGCTTTGTGATAAATTCAATAATTTCAGCAGTATTATATCTTGTGTTGAGAAGTTTCATTGCTTCTTCGCTCCAAAAAATAGTTTCTCCAAGATACTGGATCCGAATCTTTTTACGTATTGATGAGCTGCCATAGGAGAAAGCACGCTTTTTTTAAAAAATTTGCTCACTTTAGCTAATTCAGTTAAAATATCATTTAGCACTGCTAAAGCTAATCGGTTCAAAGAATTAGTAAGAGCTTTAACACAATATTTAGAATTGGATCATTTGAACTTTCAACTTCACCTTTTCAATACTCAATCAACACATCATAATTTCGAATAAATGGAATCACTGAAAAGTGCCGTGAAAGCCACCTTACCTCATTGAGAGGTCTAAAACTCAAAACATCGCATTCCATTACTGCAGCTAAATCTTGAAATTTGCCTTTTTCCACAGATGATCTACTGAGCATTGTGTACACCGTTCTTAACAAAGTCTCTAGAACTTTCATTAAAGGTATTCCCCTCCAAGCATTGTCAATTCCACGGTCTTCTCTGTGTGCCACACAATGCTGAGCTGATAAATACTGAATATCTCGTTGTAGTATCTTTGCTACTCCATTATAACCACCCAGCATAACCGCAGCTCCGTCGGATGTGATCATTACCATTTTAACCATATCCAACTTAAAATCAGAGTAGAATTTTTTGATAGCTGCCACAATTGATAAAGCGTTGCAAGCACTTAACTGATTTATAGTTGCAAAAGAGGTTTTGTAATCAAAGTTTGTTCTGAATTTTATGTAAATTATAAGCATTTTATGAACAGAAATTTCTGTGCTCGCATCAATTATTAAGCAATGATATTGTGATTTTCTAATAGCATCAAAATCTTCATTCCAAACCACTTGGTTTATGCATTCCACGAATTCAAAGGCATAATTTTTGCTACGCCAACTTTCAGGAATTTGAACATATTTTGATACGTGGCTATTTGTTTCCTGCACAGAATTCATTGAAGTGTTCAATTTTATTGCCAAAATTACGTTGTCAATTAAAACTTTAACCATTTTTGGATTTGCCTTTTGTCGTTCAGCAGTTTCTATTCGTACCTCACGGTCTTTAGGAGTCTCAGTAATCAGTCGAACTAATCCACCATATCTATGAGCTGTAAGAATTTCAACCGCTTCAATGTGTGTTTTGTGATTTAGATGGCGTTTCAGATAATCCAATTTCCAATCATCCCACTTTTTCCCAATGGAAAACTCTCCATCTACATTCGCTACGGTACAAAATTTGCACTTAATTGTACTTTCTTCTTCATTGAATTCGAACATATAATCTAGTTTCACATGGTCGAGTTCACGTGAAGTTGGTATTTTAGTCTTAACAAATTGCAAAAGCCAAGCAGGTTTGAAATTTGGACATACTTTCTTGGATGTTGACTTCAGGAGTTTCTTTTTGACATCGTTGAAGCTGGGATTGAATGTATTTTAAAAAAATCAACAAAAATAAATAATAACACATATACCATTTACAATTCCTCTGCACAGCACAGTATAAAATTCGTAAAAAAATATTAACTTTATTCGGTTGATGTTCGAAATATACTAAATATATTGCTTTATAATAGCAATTAGCAATGTAAAAATAAGCCTACTTGGATCGAGATTAAAAATTATTTAAAAAAAACAGTCATTTATTTAAAAAAAAAAAAAATTCGCGAGCAATTTTCTTATGCGCGCAGCATGGAATGCTGTGAACGTCACAGGCTAGATGGCCCCACATTGTATGGAATTTTAAGGGCGAAAGATTATTTAAGAAAGCAAAATTCAGATTGCACAAATTTTAAACATTCTAACGAAATGTTAAAAAATTCGCAAAGATTTATGCAAAATAATTAATAATTATTTTCACTACGTATTCAAGTTTTAGTTAGCAATATGCTATGAGACGAGGCTTTTTGTGGCAATAGAAATGTACCTATTATTTTAATTATTTTTGTGATTTTTCTTACACAAAGTGTGATTTTTGTAATATCTATTATGGCCTGAGTACGTATATAATAAAAATGATACTTAAACTCAGAAGAAGCTATCTTTTTATCAATGACAGTTTTTTGCACGAAAAAACAGTTTTTTTTTCTGTTTGTTACAGTTTTCTTTAAAAAAAAATATGGCAACGCTGGCTGTGAGCAACAAATTATTTTTTATGCGCGATTGCGCATGCGCGCAGCTTAAAGAGAACGGCGGTTATTCCTATACCTCCCAAATCGGGTTAGCTGGAATATACCTGCGAATTATCCTTTGTTTGCTTGAAATTGTAATTTAAATAGCTTTAAGATCATAAATTTGAAGAAGTTTCTAGATTTACTGTAAATAAGTGCTTTGCTGTGAATTAGAGTGCTTAAGCTAACCTGCATATGAATGTTTTTATTAAATCGAAATGTAAATCTATTTATGCTCGTTCTGATTTTAATAAACCGCTACATCTACATAATCCACCAAAGATAACATCATCACATGTGGCTTGTGAACGATTCTACAGCAACTGTTCCATTACACACGTGCTGAAATAACAGTATTATTAAACAAAAAGGAATTTTATATCATCTTTATATAACTTTTCCATACATACTATTTTTTTATAGTTCCAGGAACTATTCTCTACGCATTAAATTATTTGGTGATCCTATAGGAACCAAGTTCCCTTGTGCAACATTTCTGGAACATCCAGGAACCAAGCTACTTGCGTAACATTTATTAATTGCCGAGCGTCATCAATTTCTAATTATCGCCGAAAGCTTCCGGGATCACAAATTCCTTCTCATCCCAATCGCCTGGTAATCTGGTTGGTGTGTCCGGATATGTTGTGCAAAGGTCTTTAAAGCTCTCGGCGTGGGTCTCACACCTCTTGCTAGATTCATCAAACCCGCGTGGTATGGCACCCGTATGAGTTAAGGACAGGAGCGCTGTATGTAAGCATCTTTCGAATTACGAAACCAGCTGTGACTTCAGAGTTTGCAAATGTGACAACAAGTCGGACACCATGCGCTTGGTAGTACTACGAGTTTCATTTAGCTATAGCAACGAAAACCAAACATCTCGGATATCCTTTTACATTTTGAGTTACATAAGTGACAAAATTAAACGAAATCCATTTGTTTATTGCAAACGCTAGTAGCTATCGGATGCTGTCGAAGTGTACGCTAACATGTACGGTACAAAACGCAATTTTCCCCAAAGCTTTATCGATGTCTTCACACCGTTGGAGCTGACCTTTCCTTTTGTTTTTATTTTTTAACTTGACAAAGTGACTCTCACTAGAGAGTTTTACAGAAATATCTCCTAGCAGAGCTGGTTGACCCTGCGGCTGTTGTAGTAGCACACATAGGACCAAAATTTGGAATTGAGGACAAGGAAAACGGCTCCGGATATAAATATTGGTGGTGAATAAGAAAAAGAAATGTAAAAAGTACTTAGCTGTTTTTGTTTTATATGAAGTTGAGCTTGGGGGCTCCTCACTGGGTAACCTTTGCAGATTCTTTCGGGTATTTCGTGAAGGTTCCCCTAGATCCTTCCTAGTACATATCTCCCCGTTCTGCCAAGTTGTATTCAAAGAAAAAAAATATAAGACAACCCCCGAAGGCTGTTGTCCGTACAAAACGGGGACAACAAGATGGGAAACACTCGCGAATCGAATGACTTCTTTTTTTTTAATTTCAATTATTCTTTAAGTCACGGTTTACAACAAATTAAATTCAATTAATCTCAATCTATAATTTTAATCTATCGTTCAACTTGAGGTACTACGCTGGTAGATCGCTACTTCAGCAGTGATTCGTTTTAGGAAGAAATCGTTCTTTTTCTTGAGCGATCGCAATCTGTCTATTACCCAGGCTCGTTGACCACCTGTAGGCTCTCGAAAAATTATCTGCGTTTGTGCACGCTCACAGTTTATCTCTGCTTTTTGCCAGGCCTGCCGTAGGGGAATTCGCCGCATTACAATATCTTTCATTAAAAAAAGCGTGCTGCGCTCCGAACTCGTTACAGACAGTGGGCTTTTTCAAGATTTTTTTTTAAATATTTTTGCATTAAAACAAACATGCTGCCATTCGTCCACATTGCAACCAGCGTTTTGGCTTTTTTATATATTTATTATTATATATATAATCAATAGCATCTTCAACAGAGCGTATAGTCCAGTCAAATAAGCCGAAAAAATGCAAAAGATCGTATTTAATTCCTTTCAGGCTGCAATTTGGAGGTTTGGTGTAGGGTGGTCCTGGGAGTATTGTCACAAAAATGCGGCGTCCCAGGGCCAAAACAAAGGGGTGAAAGATAATAAAAACACCCCCAAACGCGTGATAATCTATTTGCCATGCGTGTGGACCGGAAGTGGTAAAATTTTTAAAAAATTTGAAAATGCCATTTTATTCAAAATATGATTCTAAATAAAAAAGTCCATGGTGACCAACCCCTATCTCGTAAGAGCGCGACAGGGACAGCGAAAGAAGCTAAGGGTGGACACATCGCTATATCCACGAACATGTGTCCGGTTTTTTCAATTCTGCAACATTTTGGTTCAGGAGCTAGCAACCAAGAGAAGCGTGAATGTTTCGTTGGCTGAGCAGAAAAACGGGTGGAGTGAAGAATGTTATCGGATTATATGTTGCACAAGATTTCCGTTCATGTTTTACTGTCGTGACGTCTTTGGAACATTTTTGATTTTTTCTTAGACATTTTGGTTGGTTGTGCAAAGCGAGACGAGATATGATGACTTTTGCCTTAGAATTCTTACATTTTAGTTCATTATGTCTGCAGTTTTACACACTCGATGTTTTTTAGGGTTTTAGGTAACTGCGATTGCGTAAGCGTGGGAAAAAAAATAAGCAGAGAGGATTGTGTGCATTTCTTGTTTGTTTTTAATTTTTGTAATGTTTCTTGACGGAAGGGGTAGGATATGGGATTGCAGGATACACGGGAAGAATGGGATGTAATATATTTTCTTCAATTGCTAATAACAATAGAAATTGCGCCTAATTTTATGCACTTCCAAACAAATTAGATAAATTCATGAAATTATGCATCATAAAAACGAGAATATCTCAAAAACGGTTGCATTTAGGGAGGTACATGTGCTGAGTCAAATTAAAAGTAACATTCCGCGGTTTCTAAATTTTGTAGTAAAACTGTATAGTTATCATGCATTTTAGCGGGAAAATCGTTAAAATTTGAAAAAATTAGGAATTTTTTTCCAATTTTTTGACTTTGACGTCCTACTACTTCCGACGGAAGGTGACAGGAAGGCTGATTGGGCATTCACTGGAAAGCTTAGACGGTTTGCTATCATCTGAGAAGGATCCCACCTTGATAGGGTGTATATCCAGAAAGTTACAGGGTGTAAAGTGGAAGAAGTACTAAAAATCTTAAACCCCCCTACAGCCGAAATGACGCATCTTACCCCCCCCCCCCCCCCCCCACCCCTTAACCTTATAAGTTTTTGCTTGTCTCCACCTCAGCTATCAAACTCTTGAGTTTGGTGCACCAATTATGAAACACCCTGTATAGATTCTGCAAACTTGAAGTTATAAAACTTGTAAGAATATTTCTTGAATTCAAAAATCAATAAGGCAGTAAATTTTGTTTAGGCATATCCATAACATAATACCGCTGCCTTAAATATTTTCTTTTGTCTCGGTAATTAATTATTTCTTCGTCATTTTCGCTATCCTATCCTCCACAAATAAAGCCACTGCGGCTTGAAAAATTCATAAATTCCAATTTTATTATAATTAAAATTTATCAACAACTAGAAAAAGAATCTATAAATGTCATTTTTGCTAGGGGAAAAAATTCGGAAATAGTTTCGAAACGAGAAAAATCGCCTATCAAACGAAAATCTTATAACATACCGCCAGATCGAAATCTTCGCTTCGATGATCGCTTTCGATGCGAAGTTATAACATGTCGCCACAGGTCGAGGCATCGCTGATTTTATATTGGAGCGAGGCATATCATTGCTCTGCTAAAAGAAACTTGGATGTGTGCCTGAACATTAGGAACATTTTCTGTTAATAGCAACATTTCTTAGCTACAATTTTCGTCGTGGCTAACTAACTTGGTTACCAGAAATGTTGATATAGTGTTCATTTTTCTGATATGCGTTGTTCATCTGTAGGTCTGTTTAATGAACTTGAAAAAGTTCAGAGCAGAATAGAGCCTAAACAGAGCAGTTCCACTTAGGTTAACTGTCAAGTTTAAAGTAGAGCAGAAAGGGCAGAAAGGAGCAGGCAACTCATGAAACACAAATTTTCTGAGATCTTGCACTAATAAACACTATTGTTTAAATTAATGCATGATTAATGTAAAGAAAGGTTTTTTTAATACAAAAAACACAGTTATTATTTAAATTTTTCCACTAGATTAGTCCAGAAATTTATTTTTGCCACATAAAACGCAATTATTTGAATTATTATTAGAACTGTCATCACAATTTACAGTTGTCAAACGGATGCTCTAAGTTACTCCTTCGAAACGGTAGAGTAGAAATCCTTGCTCTAGGTTACACCGGTTCACTTTAGAGCAGACTCATTAAACACAGTTCAGTTCACTTTAGAGCAGTGCTCTGAAATCATTAAACAAGATTTTCTGCCCTTTTCTGATCTAGAGTAACCTAGAGCAGTTCATGAAACATACCTTGTATACTTACTTATTTGTTCTTCTATTCTGCGCTAAAACCTCTTGGGATTTTATTGAAGCTTATTGATTAAACATTTTTGTTGGGAAAATCATTACATTTCTCTTTAAATTACTTCTGTTGGGCTCTAAAAAAACTCAAAAATAATAAAAGTATTTAATAAATATATACATATACATAAATATTTTAAATTTTTAAATTAAAGCTTACCATTAAAGCGAAAGCATTTTAGCACAAATAAGTAAATATACAGATAACGAATCGAATAGCAAAATTGAAAACCAGAAGTCCGATATATGTTGCGAGTCAATTAAATAAATCTGCAACGTTTCGCTTGAATATAAAATCGACAATTTCTCGACCTGGGCCCAAATTCACTAACGCGGAGAGTTGTGGAGATGAGATGTGAGTTCTTTTGACACTTAACTTCTGTAACTCAGAGAATTTGTATTGAGAATTATCAAAGTTTCTATTCCACTCGACATAGCTCTCGTCTGTGTTAGGGGTGGAGCAGTAAAAAGAATATTTATCAACTGTCAGTCTTGTCTGTTTTTGTTGTGTTTTGTGAAGGTATAGCTAGGTACCTAGGATTTTCAAATTAAATTATGGGTTCACCCATTGCCTTCTTTATGTTCCAGGCCGTGACATCGAATTATTTGAATGTATTAGAGTGGTACGATTTCGTACTTCTCTTAGCATTTGTTCTTATGGAAAAATGCATTACTTTCAACTTCAACCTTCTGCACAATGTAGATAAGCCTCCGTACTAAAAGTTTTATTCAGGAATTATGTTATTTAATTCCTTGTGCATATACCAGCATAAAAATCTAAGTACTTTCTTTAAGGAAATTGTTTATATTTTATTACTCAAACATAACACTACACATAAAAATGAGAAAATGCGTTGGATTATGTTGCCTTCATACCACAAATCACATTAGAAAACAATCAGAGCTTTGTGCTTGCCTATTGAGTTATATGAAAAAAAAAAGTCTTTCAATGTTTAATACACAGTAACTTCTTTAGTATAGTATAGACAAAAAGACAATGTTAACCATTTTCTTATATTATCCCGTAATGCTTCTATCAATTTAAAAATATTTCCCTCCTTCCATATCATATAATTCAGTTTTTTCATTTCAAACATGACTCAAAGTAGTTTTTAACCAATGAATCGGCAGAGGTACACATTCGCCTCATGTTTTCACAAGCTGCGCTTGCTCACTGCGCTGTGACTCGAACGGACGGCAACGGTTTTCTGTGTTTAACTCTTCACATCTTTTAAATTATAATTCAAAAGTATTTCAAATATTAGCCTATTTTATAGGCGAATTTGTTGCCTTTATGGTAGTATAATTTATACTTTAGGATTTTATACATTTTCAAAAGAAAATCAGTTTCAAACAAAAGGAGATCTAATTTAAGAACTATTTGCTCCCACTTTGAAGTGAGCTTTCATTTCTCTGTGAGAAAACACACAGAAATATGAAAGCTGGTATGAAGGCAACAGAACTCAACGCATTTTCTCATTTTTTGTGTAGTGTTATGTTTGAGTAATAAAATATAAACAATTTTCTCGAAGATAGTACTTAGATTTTTATGCTGGTAAAAATACACATGGAATTAAATAACATAATTCCTGAATAAAACTTTTAGTACGGAGGCTTATTTACATTGTGCAGAAGGTTGAAGTTGAAAGTAATGCATTTTTCCATAAGAACAAATGCTAAGAGAAGTGCGAAATCGTACCACTCTAATACTTTTGCAAGTAGCAAAATCTTTTTGTGTCACGGCCTGGAACATAAAGACGGCAATGGTTCACCTCATATCCATATTCACAAAAACAAATTATGGAAATCCTTGCAATATTTACAGAGTATATGGATTTTGGTGTCTCATGATACTCGCTAAAAATTTTAGATCATGCGAAAAGGGTCAATTTCATCGTCTTCCAGTACAGAAGCCATACTATAATTTTTTTTAAATATTCACGTTAAGGTTTGTATGTAGTAGTGATGGGTCGATCGCGAACGATTCGGTCGTTTTGATCAGGGTTTGAAAGCAATAGCACAGACAGCAAGTACAGCACAAAAAATCAAGCTTATACTTGCTATGCTATCGCAGAAATTCATTTTGGAACTGCTATGTTTACCGCTGCTATTTGAAATTTCACTGCTGGGCCTCTTGTGCTATTGCAAGTTCACTTTGCCACTGCTGTTGCTACAGCATGCTGTGGAAAGCAGTAATAGCACTGTCGATTGTTGTAATACAACGAAATATAAAATTAACTAGGTATGTCTCGCACTGATGTACGGAACGCCTCAATTTTTTTCGTAGAAATTTACTGGATATTTTTTTTTTAGAATTATTATGCATTTTTGGAGGCCGACAACGGCACACATGAATGTATTGTATTAGAAAAATAACGCCATTCTGCTGAAATCTTTTCTTTGAATTTCTAAGGAGAAATAGATGTTTATTGCTCATCTACGCGACTCAAGCACACGTTGTCAGCCTCAGTTAATAAGAGTTTACTGGTGCTTTCAAATTTCGATTTTTGTTGTATTACAGCAACCGGCATTGCTATCACTGATTTCTACAGCATGTTGTAGCAACAGCAGTGGCAAAATGAACTTGCAATAGCACAGCAAGCCTAGCAGTGACATTTCAAAAGCAGCAGCAAACATAGCAGTTCCAAAATGAATTTCTACGATAGCATACCAAGCATAGCGCAAGCATATGGAAATTTGCTGGTGCTTTTAAATCCTGGTTTTGAACGCGTCAGTTCACTGACCCAAAAGAACTGAGTCACCGTTTCAAAATCGTGTCGGTCACTTAGACTCAAAGAGAAAAGAAACTGCTTTTCTTGACCATTTGTTAAAAAAAACATATTTTCAACGGATCTTAAACTTTTTATCTACATGGCTATCTATGTATGCAGCTAAATATTTTGCTAATATTTTTTCACATTGAAATAAAACTTTTGCATCTAGCTTACATTGTATATATTCCACCCACAACTCTGTTTCGGCAGCGTTAGAAACAACAGTGAGTTGCAACTAGGCATCCAGAAAGGTATCCATTCTGAATTATTTTAATTGCTACTAGTTCCTCAACTGCAAAATCTGCCGCCAATTACTCGTTTTGGTATTTACCTCCCTTCTGTATATGCACAAGGGTTCAAAGGAGAGCCAAGCCAATGCAAGCATTTAAGAAACATTATGTATAATGTTTACAGTTTACAATATTATTATATGTATATTTTGCTTGTTCTACCTGCAACGATCGACTTGGGACTTTTAGTTCGGTCATACATGCAGACATATTTAAAGCCAACTAATTTGGATATGTGTTATAGATTGGTAATTTTCATTTCCTTAGAAGGTTTTTTCTTTTTTTCTAGGAAAAGTTATTTCTATGACTAAAGAATGAAATAAATTGAAGCGAATACAAATTTCTGCGCAATTTAAAATTGATTTAATCATTCAGAGAATGCAGCAATTTTTTATTTGCTAAATGCTTGTTTTGAGGCCAACCAGGTTGCCTTACCATGCCACATTTCAGCAGTTGAACAGTTACAGAGGCATCATTTTGATTGTGATTGCGAACGGCTGCAAAAAGGATGAACTAAGCGCACTATTTGCTTTGAGCGTTGCTCTGACATCATCGATTCGGTGAGGTAGGTAATTTTAGGGTATTAGATAATTATTCGCAACTGACTCAAATGATCCAAATGATCGAATCTTTTAAATTAGTCACTTATACCAAAAGACTCGTATGACCTGAGGCACTAAAATGACTGATTTTGGCCATCACTAGTATGTAGGATTAAATCGCATCTACATTTTATCCCCTAATTACATAGGTAATTGGTTTTGGAGATTATTGCAAAAGAGTGACTCAGTCCTTCGATGAAAAATTGGCCGTTTTTTTTTTGTTTTTTTACAAAAATGGACACATTTTCAACTCATCACTATGAAGAACTGGTACGTCGTGCAAATTCACTTTCCATTAGAAAAATTTTCATAAGAGATGGATGTGAAACAAAGAACGGAAGAAATATATGCAAAATAAAGGAACTGGGGTGTATATGACCCAAATGCAAAAAATCCGTCTTTTCTCAGTAAAAAGTCAGTTAAGTTAAAAACAAACTATACCACTCGATTACTCCTCCCTCTTTAATTTGATACCAAACATGACGTATTTTGGACAACCCCCAACGAGGGGTGGTACGAGCCCCCATCTCAAAATCCCGACCCCGAGAAATTGTTCACCTATATTCTACACTTCTCACGTTCTTCCTAACTCCCAAGTATGTAAAAATCTCGAATGAGAGTTGGGGAGTTTTGATCTCATTGCCCAAACTCCCCAACTCTCCATGTTATAGAATACGGTCCCTGATGTAGGAACACCTCAAGCTTTCTTAGAAATTTAATGGAAATTTGTTCCTTTGAAGGTTCATGCATTAATGGAGGCTGACAACGGCAGAAGAAATGAATGTCGATAATGGCACAAATGAAAGTATTGTATCTGCAAAAAATGTTTTCTGTAAGTTTTTGAAAACAAAAAAATTTCTTATTGCATATTTACGCGTCTACGCTCATAAACATTGAATTGTTGTCGGCCTTCAAAAATGCGTATAAATTCTAAAAAAATTTCCAGTAAATTTCTAAGAAAAAATTGAGGGTTAAAAGATACAAACTTGGGTGTGCGTCTGAACATTAGGAAAATTTTCTGTTAATAACAACATTTCTTAGCTACAATTTTCGCCGTAGCTAAGTAACTTGGTTTCTAGAAATGTTGACAAGGTTACCATTTTTCTGATATGCGTCCTTCATCTGTATATTTACTTATTTTTAATATAAGTTATTTTGATGTGTCGACATGGACAACATCACGATGGTTTCTAGACAAGTTTGGCTTATGTCTGAAATGAAATACATTGGAATCTCTTGTACCGAGCGTAACAGGTAGAATTTTTAGTAACTTTGGTGGCCGATTGGAGTTATTTTCAGATACAATACTTTCATTTGTGCCTTTGCCGGGCTTCAAATGCTAATAAGCATTCATTTCCTCTACCGTTGTCAGCCTCCAATAATGCATAAAACTTCTAAGGAACAAATTTCCAGTAAATGTCTAAACATAAATTGAGGTGTTCCTACATCAAGTCGAGGTCAAGAACCTGACATATCTGAACTTTCAACTTAGGATAATTAGAACGTTTTCACAGTATACGTAAAAAACCTAAACTTTTATTTGGTAATAACAAGGAGGGGTTGCCCGATTCAGTTCATTCTTGAAATTTTATGTGCTATTACTATGAAAACACCATGTATCAAATTTTAACTATCCATGTCGACGCGTTCTCAGACAGTATCCAAGTATATAGTTGAAAACGGAATTTTTGTATGGCAACCCTAGAAGGAGCTGCCCGATTTGTCTCATTTTCGAACTTAATTTTACTTTTGTTTTTAAAGTCCGTGTGCGAAATTTCAGCTCTTTAAGAATCGGTGTTCTCGAGTGATCGTGCACGCACAGACAGGCAGACAGAGGACGGACATGAAAAAATCCAGTCCAATCCATTTTGCTCTACTATCATTATTTCTGTGCATATAAAAATGGAATAACAAACTTATTATACCCTATATATTTATTTCATCTAGGGTATAAAATCTGGACAATTTTACAAATTTAATATATACTGAGGGCATCGAAAATTTTACATTATTTACTGTTCATCATATTCTTTGACGAATGCCATCAGCTGTATATTCCATCTAACGTATGTATGCAAATCTTCGATAGTCTTCCGCGAAACCTTTCTTAGAAGAGCTTTTGGAAATATTGCATAAATATTAAGTTTATCAAGAACTACTTCATTTCATTTAATCAAGATAATTTAAACAGTTTAGCTTTGCCAAATTAACTGAAATACATTGTATGTGTAGTATTACCGACAATTAAAAAACAGATACCCTTATATTCCGTAGTGTGCGAGTTCCTAATACATGTAAAAATATCATTGGGTTAGCTAAATTTGTGTATCCCTCAGGTACATGCCATACAGCTAAAGCACTGATAATTCGTAACTGAATTCATTGCCGACAAGCCTAAATGCATTTCAATGTACAATGTTTAACCAATAGGTCCAGCACAATGTGTTCCGCTCCTATATCTACATATGTGTGAATTTCCTAAATATGTGCAAGATTTGTAGATTTAGAGAAATATTTAGCAATCCGCTGCACCTCAATTCGATATCAGCAATCGAAAACTACTTCTAAAATAGGTCGTAACAGACAAAACAATACAACATCTGGAACTACATAACAGAAAAGAATTAATCCCGCAAGATTTTCAAAGTAGGAGAGGATATGTATTCTGCGACAATGCCAAGTATAAAATCAAAAGAAAAGGAAAATTAACTAATTCAAATCTGGAAAACCCTGTTCTAATTTCAATTTAATGATCTACATTTAAAGTTTGAGGATAGTTATCTGCATTCTAACACTGAGTTGTTCACATATGTATACTCAAGCTCTCTATCACAAAATTTTCTGCCAAAAAATGTTTGCACTGGACTTTTCCATAATCGCAACAGCCAGTCCCACTCTCAACCCGTCTCACCCGTTCGATTAATTTTTAAAAATGGACCGATATAAAATAGACTGAATAATATTTTTAGAATAATTGAATGAGAACAAACAATATTGGATTTAGAATCATTAAATTCGACGCAATCGGTATTGCCCCTAGTGAGGAGAACATGATGCCTTTAGTATTCGTGACTTTGCGATTAATATACAGGGTGTCCCGTATGTGTTCTGGCACCCGAAGGCTATGGATAGGTCATGCTTAGCCAAACAAAAAATTGTATGGGTGGGGGAGGGAGGGAAATGGTAACGGTTTCCGAGATAACGGGACGATAAAATATTTGGGTATGTTTTTATAGATCACCCTGTAACTTCTGAACGTTACATCATATGATGATGAGTTTTAGTAGATAGATAATCGTTGGACCTTTCCAATGGTCTGCACACTTTTCACTCACTCTTTTCGTTTTGAAGTTATGGCTCAACAAAGTTAATATTTTGGAATTTTTACACGTTTTTTTTATTTAACTGCTATTTTTATCAAAAAACAGTCTTCAATATCAATTTTGCGTATTGAATTTAAAAAGCTCAAAAGCTTAGCTTTAAAATGACCTACCACACTCTGCATCCAAAATGTAACCCTTTTTGGGTTTTTTCACTTTTCTTAAGCGTCTCAAGCGAAAATGGCTGAAAAAGTTCTATAAGTGCCAGAAAGTAGGCAATTATCTTTTGAAAATGACATTTTTCAGCTATTTTCGCTGGAGATGCTCAAGAAAAAGTGCAAAAAACGCAGAAAGGGTTACATTTTGGGTACAGACTGTGAAAGGTCATTTTAAAGCTTAGCTTTTGGACTTTTTAAATTCAATATGAGAAATTGATATTGATGACGTGTTTTTTGATAAAAAATAGTAGTTAAGTAAAAAAAAAAACTAATATAAATTCCGAAATTTTAGCTTTGTTCAGACATAACTTCAAAACGAAAAAGGTGAGGGAATACATTTATAAGCCGTTGGAAAGGTCCAAGGATTATCTATCTACCAAAGTTTAAATCATCATCATAGGGTGCAACGTTCAGAAGTTACTGGGTGACCTATAAAAAATACCCAAATATCTTAAAGTTCCGTTATCTCGGAAACCGTTACGATTTCACCCCTTCCCCACCCATACAATTTTTTGTGCATGACCTATCCGTAGCCTTCGGGTGCCAGACCACATACGGGACACCCTGTAGTAAACATATGTTATACCATCGAGTACTGACAAAATTTAAATCACGAATATATTGCAAATGCCTCCCCAGGGGCCGGACTCACTAACTCGGAGAGTTGTGGAGTTGTGGAGATGAGAGTTCTTTTGACACTTAACTCTCCACTCGGAATTCTGTAACTTGAGGAATTTGTATTAAGAATTACTAAACTCCCTATTCCACTCGACAAAACTCTCGGCTGTTTTAGTTGCGGAGAAGTAGGAGGAATATTTCTCAACTGACAGTACTGTCTTCTTTTGTTGTGTTTTGTGAAGCTACCTAGGTAACTAGGATTTTCAAATTAAATTATGGGCTCACCGCATATTCTGGCTATGTTTGCAAAAAAAAACAAATTATGGAAATCCTTGCAATACTTACAGAGAAATATGGATTTTGGTGTCTCAATGCACCCGCTAAAAATTTTGACTCACGCGAAAATGATCAATTTGGTCGTCTTCCAGTATAGAAGAGATGCTATAAAATTTTTAAATATGCACGTTAAGCCTCGTTTCCACTTATACAAATTGTGCCAACTTGTTCGGCAACATGTTCTGTACTTGTTGGGAGCCGACATGTTAGCTTAAACTTACAAGTGTTTCCATTTAAATAAATTCTCGCGAACTTGTTGGCTTAACTTCTTACATTCTACTCAATTGCCTTCCACTAGTTTAGCCAACACAACAAATGAGCGTTTCCACTTAAATGAACAAATCCACCCAACAAATTCTGCGAGTTTTTACAGCCGACATCGAACAAGTTGCCAACATGTGTCTGAATTTTCATATAGCGTTTCCACTTAGACAGAATATTGCCAACATGTTTCACAACTTGTCGGGTAAGAAAATTTGTATAAGTGGAAACGAGGCTTTAAAGCTTGTATGTAGGATTAAATCGCATCTACATTTTGTTCCCTAATTAGATATGTAATTAGTTATTCAGTGCAATAAACGTTGTTGGAGATAAATGCAAAAGAAGTGAATCAGTCCGTCTTAAGCCTCGTTTCCACTTATACAAATTTTCTTACCCGACAAGTTTTGAAACAGGTTGGCAACATTCTGTCTAAGTGGAAACGCTATATGAAAATTCAGACACATGTTGGCAACTTGTTCGATGTCGGCTGTAAAAACTCGCAGAATTTGTTGGGTGGATTTATTCATTTAAGTGGTAACGCTGATTTGTTGTGTTGGCTAAACTAGTGATTCTAACGTTCTTTCAGTAAGTTGAAGACAATGGTGGAGTGGACAAAAGCTGCTACAGTAAAATTAATTAAAGTATATGAAAAATACTCGGTCTTGTGGGATATTAAGAGTAGTGACCATAAAAATACGAATAATAGAAATGACGCGTTGAATGAAATTGCTTCAGAGTTGAATGCAGATTTAATCTCCGTTGAAAACAAAAGACTCGCGTAACTATCGCCAGTAGCTAAGAATCGTAAAGTTGCAGCCATCTGTTCGCCTGGTGATACAGATTTTCGAAAATATGTATCTTCTTTTTTGATAATGGGTGTAACCAGTGTAATAAATTAAGTCCGTTGGTGATATTCGGAAAAAGTTTTCAATCCACTTTGAAGTCGCAAATCTGCCATTAAACTCCTTGCGTTCCACGCTTGGCGAAAAAACTTCGAATCCACCACCTTTTACGTTTACGTCGCACTTTTTTAATTTTCCTTAAACTAAAATAACTTCCGGCGCAAATAACAAACGCTGAAGATGCTAATACCACCTGGTCATCCATTGCGATCCGATTCTCAAATAAAAAATGTAAGAAGCTAAGCCTACAAATTGGCGAGAATTTATTTAAATGGAAACACTTGTAAGTTTAAGCTAACATGTCGGCTCCCAACAAGTACACAACATGTTGCCGAACAAGTTGGCACAATTTGTATAAGTGGAAACGAGGCTTTAAGATGGAAAAATGGCCGTTTTTTGGTACAAAAATGGACATGTTTTCAACTCATCATTATGAAGAACTGGTAAGTCGTGGAAATTCACTTTCCTATTAAAAAAAAGGTTCACAATAGAGTACTAATTGATGTGCAACAGAGAACGGAAGAAATATATACAAAATATAGGAACTGAGGTGTATATGATCCAAGTACAAAAAATCCGTCTTTCGGCGGTAAAAAGTTGGTTATGAAGTTAAAATGATAAAAAAAAGACTACACCACTCGATTACCCGCTTCTTCCTCTTTAATTTGATACCAAACATGACGTATTTTGGATAATCCCCAATGAGGGTGGTACAATCACCTATCCCCAAGAGCCTATCCCACAGAAATTGTTCACCTGTATTTTTGTACTCTAGACCCTAAATCCGAAGGAAAGAACCCAAATGATCTACGACCCTCCCACACAGAGTAAGCCGTTCCTCAATATTTCCATACTTCTCACGTTTTCTTTTACTCGCCAAGTGTGTTAGAGAATCTCGAACGGAGAGTTAGGGAGTTTTAATTGGGGAAAATGAAAATTCTCATCTCCCAAACTCCCTAACTCTCCAAGTTACAGATTCCGAGCCCAGAGGCTCGACCGTATGGTGAACATGCTTGCCACATCCATCTAAGACAATCCTCAAAAACCACAGCGCTTGTCTCATATTTATAGTGAGAAGGGGTCTTTAACATTTTTCCAATATTCCTTATTTTATAAAAAAAGCACCCCTTTGATCCATTGTCAAAATTGTCTGTGACAAATGCAATGACGTCCTGCTAAGTATCCTAGGTATTCCATACCTCTATCGAACCATATCTCCAAATATATCGATCAAGTTAGTAGAACTTTGATGTACCTTGTCTGTATGTATAGAGTATCTGCGCCCCCCAAATATTTTAGACATATTCGTAAGCGTCTCTATCACCTGCCAGGAACCACTTTTCAATTATACAATTGTACATATAAGTATGTGCAATGCAATGATAAATCATTCGCAAATGATTGCTTGAGTTCTTGGCAACAGCCCCATAAATTTTCTGTAAGCAAAGAAAATATTTCTGTTTGTCACATGACTTTTGAACAATGCACCCTACACATGATTCACAACTTTGGATTATGTCTTCTTAGGCATCATAAAATATACATCATTCACACATGACACACTAAACTAGCAAATCATAAAGTTTATTGCTGGCTTCCAGAATTGTCAGAATTATACACAGAGCTTACAAAAGGTTTACAACCTCTGAAATGATGCTAATTTGATAAATGTTTGTCAGTGACAATTCATTCAGAAGAAAGATTACTCGAAATTCTCAAAATTTTTTCCCAGCCGGAAACGTAAATCATAAAAAGGTTCTTAGAAACAAAAGAAAATTTAACAACGTTCTTTAATATAACAAAAGAATTCCCGGCAGAAAAGGGAACATTTGAAAAAAAGCTATACTACAGAACTGTTAGAACTTAAACACCTCTACTATTCTATTACGGAGGAAGACAAAATTAAAGTTTTCTACAGTAGAAAAAACAAACGAGATGAGAAATGGACAATTTTTATAGAAGTTTGTGGTTCAACCTACAAAAAAATAGTGGATCAATATATAAATATTGAATGGAAAACGCATTTTGTCAGGGAGGATTTTGATATAAGAAGATGTTTCAATTGTAGTGGTTATGACCACAAAACGGATAACTGCAAGAGCAAAACATTGTGTGGTAAATGTGCAGGTGAACATAACACTTTACAATGTAACTCGAACACTCCTATATGCGTAAATTGCCAAAAAAATACAAAAAATCCAAATAATTGCAAATACCACCAGGCTGGCAGCAATGACTGTCCTGAATATAAGTATAAGAGAGGCACAAACTACAACATAGTAATCATCCAAAAATGAATAAAATAAAAGTGAAATAAATATATTATAGCTACACATTAGAACTCAGCGGCACAAAACGCAAGAAGTCGAAGCACTCTCAATGAAACACCAACAATTTGAAATAATAGTATTAAACGAGACTTGGATTTATACGAACGAAACACAATATTACCAGATGTTAGACAATTATGGGGAATTTATTTGTACAGTTGACTGGGGGGGGGGGAGGGTACTAGTATATATATCAAAAAACGCCTGAATTATCGTGTTATTTATAAAGACAAAAGATTCAACACAATAATTATAGAAATAAAAACATTAGAAACAAAAAAATATAAAAATAATGACAATGAAATATACTAGTCATATACAAGGATATAGTTTTCATACCTAATAAAAATGTCGACCAACTAAAAGAAAATAGAGCGACAACTGTAATAACTAACATGACATGGCTAATAATGCCATAAATGCCATAATGGAACATTATACAAGACAAGATACATCCTCACGCACAATAATCGACCGCTGCATCACAGATCTGGTACATTGGCATAAGGTGCAGATTTCCTTACACAACACTGCCATTTCCGATCACCGTATTATAATAGTCTATCTTTCGGCCAAATGTCATACAAAAAAGCCTATGAAGGCAATTCGAATTCCCATAAAAAATAAGGAAAAATATAAACAATATGTCAAAAAATAACAACTCTTAAATGTCAAAAACATCTCAATTGAGACCATAATAGATATTATGAAATAAGCAAAAAGAACTCTACCACATATAAAAAAATTCCAAATTAGATCAAACGCGTTTATAACTGATGAAATTATTATGGAAATGAAAGACCGAGACAGCTGTACACACAGATGAAAACATACCCGAATAATAAGTACTTGAGAATTAAATATCAGAGAATGCACTTTGGCTTGATGAGTTGTCGCAGCGAGTATTTTTCAGTGCTCCGTGAACAGTAGCTTTTTTTCCGGTTTTTTCAACTATCAGTTCTGTGTTTGTACTGCTACCGGATTAGTGTGGTGACAAAGTTAACTTTATATCTTTGCTGATTTATTTGATAAGAAAAATCTCATATTAAATGGCGGGAAAACAGAATGGAAAAGCAGTTGGTTCGTTGAGAAAAAGAAATAAATCGGGCAGCATAAGCCCTGCGGCTACAAGGAGCGGAACTTCACATCTAAATATCGACAAGGGTCATTGTACGCTGCAAACTACGACTAATTCATACATCGACAATTTTTTAAAAGAATTTGAGACTCGTCTGATGGACAAGTTGGAAAAGCGGCTGCAGGCCATGGAACTAAAACTGGGCATATTAGTAAATGCTGAAATTGATCCCGTTAAGGCCCATCTCGAAGAGTTGGAAGTTAAGTATGTAGAACTAGAAAAGCATTACACTACAGTTTTGATTAAGAACGATGATCTTCCTCGCACTCAACCTCTATCAGATGCGGTTATCAGTGGCATCCCACATAAGAATGGCGAAGACCCCTTAAAATTCTGCAAGCTATTTCTGCTAAGATTGGACACAATCTCTCACCTTATGCGAATGCATATCGTCCGTTTTCTCCCCTACATAATAAAATAAAGAATAAGAGTGATCGGCTGGTTCCTATTTTGGTGAAGTTCTCATGTATGAATGAACAACGTTCAGTTCTTTCAATTTTCAAGAATTATGGAGGAGTTAACCTCAAAGATATTGAAGGGTTCTCGTCAGAGGGATTAATATTTACGCATGAAAGTCTTACACCTAAAAACCAAATTTTATTGCGTGCTGTTCAGGGAATGCGTGGGCAGGGTTCTTTGTACGCTGCTTACTCTCGTACCGGTTTTGTTTACATCAAGCATAATGAAAATGATAAATCTGTTCGAATAACTGATCTCGACGACCTCTGCCCTAATAGAACATCTGTTGCTGTGATCGGAGTAAACTGAATTTGATCGATGAGGAATGTATCAATTTATTGCGTTTGAGTTTTTTGGATTTTTCTTTTGTTGCATTTTATTTTTCTTTTTAAATCCTTTAATTGAATTCTCTTACATGATAGGTAATAACATCGTAGGTAATGTAGTTTTACTTTTTTACTTTCTTTCGGCATATTGCCTTCTAATCATCTGTTAGCTTTAATTTTAATTCTAAGTTTGCTATATAAACATGTCGTGAGAATTATCTTCATTATAATCAATTTATTATTGCTTTTTGAATCTGAGAGGTGCCTCGCAAGATCTCTTTATATTTTCTTGATCATTCTCTATTTCCACTGCTCCTTATTCATGATGCTGGTAGCCGGCGTTTTGTTTTTTATCTTCTATGAATGATTAGGGTGGCTTGGACAAGATAAGAATTTTGTTAGAGATTTTTTGCTGGTCTAATTTTCTGTTTGCTGAATGCAAGGAGTGTAAAAAATAAAGTCGACGAATTGAAAGAAATTTTTGTGCGATCTAATGTGGATGTAATTCTGGTCACTGAGTCTTGGTTAAAGGATCACATTCCTTCCAACCTTGTATCGATGGGTACAATTTATTTCGTAATGATCGCAGTAATACAACTGGAGGATGTGTAGCGATATATGTAAAGAATAATTATAAGATTAAGATTATTGGCTCTTCATCCTTACAGGCGGTTGAATTCGTATCAGTAGAAGTTAACACGGGCGTTAGTAGATAAGCTATGCGGATTCTGGCGCACTTTGTAAGCCTCCCGGATTTCGCCACAGATGGCGCCTAGGTGGTTTGAGCCCATACTAAATGCAGGTTTGTGTCTTGGTTGTATTGGTTTGGGTTTCGACTGCGCCCTAGCGGGATTAACCGGTACTACCAGGATATGTCATTTGGTCTTGACTGCACCCTAGCGGCATTAGCCGGTACTACCAGCATGCTAACGTACTACGGTTGTCTTAGATAGATATGTAGTGAACCTATGTAGGGTTTTTATCATGATTTTTCTTGAGAGCCTAAATGTAGGCTTTTGGTTTTGAACTAATAATTAAAGTTAATAGTAGGAAATTTTTGTTCAAGTCAATGGATTCTAGATGGTGGGTATGTGGGGGGGATAATAAAGATAGGGAGGGGGTAATGAAATTTTCATCAGAAATCCTCTACGGGCTCTGGTTTTCGAGATATTAGCGTATTAATATTTCAAGTTATTTTTGCTCATGGAAATGGATTCTTGGCGGTGTGGGGTGGGAGGGGGAACGAAGTTTTCATCAGTAATCCTCTACGGGCTTTGGTTTTCGAGATATTAGCGACATTTGTTCAAACAATTAGCTAATTGGCAATTATATAATTACTAATTGGCAATTAGCTAAGTCATGTATACTGATACAGATTCTCTAATATATGACCTTGAAGAGAAAAATGCATATGAGTTTATGGCTGAAAATTTAAACAAATTTGATACAAGTGATTACCCAGAAGATAATGAATTCAATTTACCGCTCATGAATAAAAAGATTCCTGGGCTAATGAAGGATGAGCTGAATGGGAAAATCATGAGCGAATTTGTAGGCATGCGCTCAAAAATGTACAGTCTGCGTATAAACGCTGGTAAAACTGTAAAAAAAGCGAAAGGAGTAAAGACTAATGTAGTCCAGAGGCATATCAATTTCGATGACTACGTCGAATGCTTAAATAACAAGCGAAATTAACTGCTAATCAGAGCTCCATACGATCTTATCACCATAACGTAAACACTATCAGTCAAAAAAAGATTGCATTGAGTCCCTATGATAATAAGCGTCATATTATGAGCGGAGCGACGGATACTCTACCATGGGGACATTACTCTATTTCATCAGATCAACAAGTAGCAGCCGCAGAAAGAATCTAAGTCAAGTGTAAATAATAAATGTATTACAGTGTTAGTTTCATTTATTCAAGTAATTTGTTTTAAACATGTATAATTGTAAAATAAAAAAAGTATTGTAATTGTATTATAGTTATAGTTGTTTTTCAAGAAATTATAAAACATCTTTGTTATTAATCCAAGAATTGTGTTTTGATGAAAATCCGAGCCATTTAACGTAAGCTCCAATTCATAAAAGCTTCCTGTGATTGGATTTCCTTGATAATTTTCTAGCCGATATGTGATGGGGTTTGTGCCTTAAGAAGTACGATTTAACTTAGCACTAGAAATTCTCATTTTGTTTACTTGGAGAGCTCATAAAGGATCATGGAAACTTGCGCTGTAGGCAGACGTTGATTTCAACGACAGACAGAGGAAATTTTGATTACATCTAACATCGAGATTATAGCTCGGTCCCATAGGATTATAAGATGTGAAATAGAATGATACACTAAGAGTTATATGTTAATACTTTTTAATTTTTAATAAATGATATTTTATATAAGACCTTCTTTTTATTCAACTGATAACAGATAAACAGCTTTTAAAATAGCTCTGATAACAGGTTAATAGCTTTCAAACATCTCTGATAACAGCTTAACAGCTTTTAAAACAGCTCTGATAACAGCTTAACAGCTTTTCAAACAGCTCTGATAACAGCTTAACAGCTTTTCAAACAGCTCTGATAATAGCTTAACAGCTTACAAAACAGCTCTGATAACAGCTTAACAGCTTTTAAACAGCTCTGATAGCAGCTTAACAGCTTTTCAAATAGCTCTGATAACAGTTTAACAGCTTTTAAAACAGCTCTGATAACAGCTTAACAGCTTTCAAACAGCTGTGATAACAGCTCTCAAAACAGCTCTGATAACAGATTAACAGATTTAAAACAGCTCTGATAACAGCTTTAATTTTTTGCTAGTAAAGTACATTTAAAAACATTGAGGTGAATTAATTTAATAGAAATATTTGCAAGATTTTATAGATGGACTTTTACAGCTTTTTTCGCCACGAATTAGTAAACAATTTTTCATAAAAACCTAAACCTTTTCACCAAGGCATGCTAGTAGTTCCGGCTAATGCCGCTAGGTAACCTTACTCGAGAAATATCGAAATCCTATGCTATTTCCCTATGCTGGTGAGTGCTGTAAGTGATATCTTATCCCCGAACCCGAGATGAACAACATAGGTAGTACCAGCAAATGCCACCAGGGGACCTTGCTCAAGAAATGGTGTTTGGACTCGAAAAAGCAACTGTGACTTTTCAATAAAAACCAAGATGACGTCATGCTGATATCTAGCACTTCCCCGCTAATAAGAGAAAACAGCAAAACCAAGGCATGCTATTAGTTCCGGCTAATGCGGCTAGGTAACCTTACTCAAGAAATATCGAAATTCTATGCTATTTTCCTATGCTGGAGAGTGCTGTAAGTAATCTCGTATCCCCAAGCCCGAGATGAACAAAAATTAATAGTACCAGCAAATGCCACCAGGGGACCATTCGAGATGAAAAATAAGCGAACTTCAGAAACAAAATCAAAATCCTATGCTATTTCCCTATGCTGGAGCGCTAAAAGTGGTCTCGTATCCCCAAAGTGGTCTCGTATCCCCAAGATTCGAGATGAAAAATAAGCGAACTTCAGAAACAAAATCAAAATCCTATGATATTTCCCTATGCTGGAGTAGTACCGGCTAATGCCACCAGGGAACCATGCTCAAGAAGTGGTGTTTGCACTCGAAAGAGCAACTGTGACTTTTCAATGCATGCACCCCCAAGACCTAATAATAATAAGAAAACATCAAGCCAATGTGATATCATGTTGTGAAATTCGAATGATGTTGATATCTACAACTTCCCCGGTAAGAAAACTTATTTAGGCACACCACTTGAAAACAGCAAAACCAAGATGACGGTATTCTGATATCTACAACTCCCCCCCCCCCCCGCTAATAAAAGAAAACAGCAAATCCAAGGCATGGTAGGCATGGTAGTACCTGCTAATGCCGCTAGGGAACCTTAATTTCCCTCGAGGTGAACAACATATGAAGTACCGGCTAATGCCGCTAGGGAACCTTACTCAATAAATGGTGTTTGCACTCGAAAGAGCAACTGTGACTTTTCAATACACGCACCCCCTAAACCCAATAATATTAATTTGCTGAGAAAACATCAAGGTGATGTCATGTTGTGAAATACGAATGATGCTGATATCTACAACTTCCCTGCTAAGAAAACGTGCAGCATTTGAAAACAGGAAAACCATGATGACGTCATGTTGATATCTAGAACTCTCCATCATGCTGAACAAAGCCTACATTTAGACGCAGCACCCCCATGAGCAAAAAAAACTTGAATTATTACTAATATTAACTATATCTAAAAAGGTAAAATCGCTAATATCTCGAAAACCATAGCCCGTAGAGGATTTCTGATGAAAATTTCGTTCCCCCTCTAACGCCTTCTAGAATCTATTGGCATGAACAAAACTATCCTAGGTAGCTTGAATTATTAACTAGAGCCGTAGAGGATTTCTGATGAAAATTTCGTCCCCCCTAATACGCCCACCCCAACCATCTAGAATCCATTGGCATGAACAAAAATTTCCTAGCGTCAACTTTAATTATTACTAATATTAGTTCAAAACCAAAAGCCTACATTTAGGCGCACCACATATCTATCCAAGAAAACCGTAGTACCGGAGCATGCTGCTAGCCCGTAGTACGGGAGCATGCTGGTAGTACCTGCTAATATCGCTAGAGCGCAGTCAAGACCAAATGAGATATCCTGGTAGTACCGGTTAATCCCGCTAGGGCGCAGCTGAGACTTAAACCAATACAACCAAGACACAAACCTGCATTTAGTATGGGCTCAAACCACCTAGCGACGGTGGCGCCATATGTGGCGAAATCCTGGAGGCTTAAAAAAGTGCGCCAGAATCCGCATAGCTTATCTACTGCCGTTGATAAATGTGTTTTCTCATCGGTATATTGCCCACCTACACTATTTAATATTGATGAATCTAGAGAATTTTAGACCAATATTTCTAGTTGAGTTCACAAATTTAATCATGTAATAGTAGGAGGTGATTTCAACGTCAATATTTTACACCAAAATTCAATTTCTGCCAACTTTCAGTCCATGGTACAGTCCCTTTGTCTGAATATAGTAAACTCACTACCAACATATATGAACACAACCAATCCCTCTCTGATAGATGTCATGCTAACCTCCAATTTGGATCGCATTGGCTTTTACAACCAGATTAGTCCACCAAGTTTCCTTGACCATGATATCTTGTTTGTGATGTATGACATTCCGCTTTTGCCGGCTGAGCTCTCGACTTTTTCATACAGAGATTTTAAGAACATTGATATGTCAACTCTATTTGCTGCATGCAGTCTCCTGAATCGGAGTACCATTTATACAAGCACAGCCGTCAACGCACAAGTCCAAATATTTAGCGAGTTTATTAAATACTTATTCGATCGCATGTGCCCATTGTAAATAGGCGAATAAAGGTGTCCAGTTCTCCTTGGTTTACCCCTAATATATCTTCTTTAATTTCAGAAAAGGAATATTATTATCAACTTCACCGGCGTATTAAATCTCAGTATACAAAGCAATTGTTTAAGGACAGCACGCAACCGAGTTACTCTAGTAGTAAGGAAGGCTACTTCTCGAACAGATTAGATCCAAATCTTGTTGACTTGCGGGCAGCATTCGACAGGGGTTTTATTAGTGTATTGGCTCTGCTTGATTTTTCCAAAGCTTTTGATAAAGTTAATCATAATATTCTTCTCCAGAAAACACCAACCTCTTTTGCGTTCTCCTCTTCTTCGACTCTTCTCGACTCATTCGTAGCTTCTTGATAGGCAGATATCAACAAGTTGAGATTGGCGAATCCCTGTCAGGATTCTTGCCAGTAGCTTGCGGTGTTCCTCAGGGATCAATACTTGGCCCATTACTTTTCAGCATCTTTATAAATGATCTTCCTGATGTGGTTCATGATGTTGATATTCACATGTACGCCGATGATGTCCAGGTTTACCTCAGTAGACCGACCGGACTAGTAGAGGACTGCTTCTCACGTTTTAACAGTGACCTCATCTAAATAAGCAAATGGGCGTCATTGAACCAACTAAGTCTGAATCCAATTAAATCACATTACATGGTTCTACATAACAGCAAGCTATGCGCAAATGACTTTCCCAGTATCCTGCTTGACAATTCTCCATTGACCTTAGTCAACTCTGCAATAAGTCTAGGAATAGCCATCATCTCTAATTTAAAATGATGTGACCACATCAATTTTACTCTTCGTAAGATGTATGGCGGACTGAGACAACTGTGGCTTACTGCTGATAATTTGTCGAGGGATATGCGGTCGCGATTGGAAAGAGTTTATTACTACCTTACTTCACATCTGGCAACATAATCTACCCAAAGCTAGATAGTGCTTGCTCCCACAAGCTTAATGTTGCTTATAATGATTGTATTCGATTTATTTTTGGGCTCAGGAGATTTGACCACATCTCTCCCTACAGTTCCTAACTGTTGGGCTGTTCACTTAAAGTATACTTGGAAATAAATTTAACATCTGCTTATTCCAAATGGACGTTCTGGATCTTCTATTGTGGCAAAAAACTTGTTAGCGAAATCTCCGTCTACTATGCCAATGTAACTGGTCTTCGCTCCAAGACGACTCGGCTTTTTACATGTTCGACGAATTCCTGTTTCGACGTGGTCTGCTTGACCGAGACTTGGCTTTGTAGAAAGATTGCAGATGCAGGGTTTTTGGTCCCGACTTCTTGGTGTTTCGCCGTGACCGCCATCGTCTATCTTTGGATGCTCCTGTGGGAGGCGGAGTACTTTGCGCCGTTCGTTGCTACCTTCCATGCATGTTAATCGACTTTGTTGCGATCTGGAGTTTATATGTGTGGCTCTCAGGCTTTCACACAAAAACGTATATATTGCTACAGTTTATATCCCTCCATGCCCATCAGCTGAGATATTTGACTTGCTGGCTTCCCGTATCGATAGGCTTACTGAAGTTTTGCTGCCTGTAGATGTATTGCTGCTTTTTGGTGATTTTAATTTGCCTACTGTTGACTGGCTACACTCTCAGGATGATAAGGGTTTGCTACCTTCTTTTTCGGCAACTACTCAACATGCCATTTCCTTTATTGACAACATTATTTCTTCAGGCCTAATGCAGTCTAGCGGCGTGACTTATGACTCTGGAATATCGCTTAACCTGGTATTTTCTTCCGATCCCAATAAAACTCTCGTCAAGCGTTTTTTAATTCCTATGGTTCCTGAAACATGTCATCATCCAGCACTACACATAGTCTTGTTTTTTGATCTTGTTACTTCATTATCTAATGCTTCTAGTAACTACGAGTATTGTTATAACTTTAAAAAAGCTGATTTTAATAAAATGAATGAATGGCTATCCGCTTGTAACTGGACAAGTGTTCTGGGTGAACGTGACATTGATAAAGCTGTGAACTCGTTTTATGACGGACTATTTCTTTGTTTTACTCACTGTGTGCCACTTGTTTGTTCGAATCGTACTTTGAATTGTCAATCGTGGTTCAATGGCTCCTTGAAGCATCTTAAAAATTTGAAAAACAAAGCTTGGAGAGCGTTTTGTTCCTCAAGGAGTAATGCTGATTACGTAACTTATTCTAATTTGCGTACTCAGTACACTTCCTGTTTAACTGAATCATTGAACGATTATGTATATAGAATGAGGTCGTCGTTTGTACTGAACCTAAACAGTTTTGGAATTTTGTGAACTCTAAGCGGACTGTAATGGATAGCCTTCATCGTTGCGACTCGAAAACATAGACAGTGTTGATTCCTTGGCAACTGCCAATCTCTTTGTTGATTTTTTGAAAACTCCCTTTTGAGATAGCCACTGTGATATTAGTTATAACGATTTTAACCATTGATGAAGCTTCCGCTGACTTCTACTCAACCTAAAGACGTGTTGTTCGACGAAGCGTCTATCTCCATGTATATTTCAAGCATAGCTGATTGTTTTTCTAGTGGTCCGGATGGGGTTCCTTCCACGCTCATAAAACATTGTGCTACGTCCATCGTTTCTATTTTGTGCTCTTTATTTAATTTATCTTTAACATGTGGTATTTTTCCAAAAGAGTGGAAGATTCCCTTGCACAAGAGGGGCAACAAGTGCGACATTTCTAACTACAGACATGTCGCTAATTTAAGTTGTATTGGTAAGATATTTCAAGCTCTGGTTTGTGATGTTTTGTATTTCCATAGCAAGCCTTTCCAGCGCTCCTTTCAGCATGGCTTTATGAAAGGTAAATCTACTATGATTAATTTATTAGAGTTTACTACTTTCTGCATTTCTGCTATTGAAAGGTGAAAGCAAGTCGATTGCATTTTCACGGATTTTAGTAAAGCTTTCGACCGAATCAATCACAAAATCTTAATTCACAAGTTTTCCTACTATTTTTGTCAATTGTGTTCGTTGTTATTTATCTGATCGCACGCAGCGACTTATATTTAGCGCAGCTCTTTCTGACGAAATAGATAATACTTCTGGCGTTCCTCAAAGTAGCCATCTTGGACCCCTTCTTTGTATAATTTACATTAATGGCGTTTCTCTGATTTTGGCTAATTCAAGAATACTTTGCTATGCTGACGATGCCAAAATCTTCCGAATTCTTTCTAATGAAAACGCGTATGGAATTTTAAACATGGACTTAGAAACCTTTCATAAATGGTGTGCTACTAGCTGTCTTCCTCTCAATATTAGAAAATGCACCGCTATGTCCTTTTCTCGTAAAAGCAGGTTTTTCGACTTTAGCTATACTTTAGATTTATGTTTATTAACTATATTTGACAAAACCATAGATTTGGGTGTCTTCCTTCCCTTCCTTTCCTTCCCTTCGTTGCCTGGGCTAATGCTAATGCTAGGTTTGTAAAGAGAGGGTCAAAGCAGTTTAATGATCCATTCAAATCGAAGGTCCTTTACTGCACATTCGTTAGACCTATTTTGGAGTATGACAGTTCGGTCTGGTCTTCCTTCTATGCTGTATACATAAATCGCATCGAGGTTGTGCAGCGGAGATTCGTTAGTTTTGCTCTGTGTGGGTTTCACTGGGATAACCCTATTATTCTACCTCCATGTGTCGACAGGCCTAAACTCTTTCCTTTGGATTCCCTCGAGAATAGACGAAAAACTGGCAGAGTTGCTTTTGCCTTTCAGTGTTTACAAGGAGTGATAAACTCCCCTGTGGATGGCATCACGATCGAGGACATAACAGATGTAATTGATTTAATCAGTCAACCACTTGCGCAACTGATAAATACAGCAATCAGTAGTGGTATATTGTCAGATTGTCTAAAATCAACTGTAATCATACCTGTTCTCAAAGGAAGTAACCCCGCAGAAATGAACAATTATAGCCCTAATAAGCAATTTAAGCAAAATATATGAAAAATTGATGGAAATCAGACTTAGGAAATTTATCATGGAAAATAGAGACATAGACAGAAACCAATTTGTCTTTCAATCCAAAAGTAATACAGAACTAGCTATAGCATAAACACATAACAAAATTAATGACTACCTGGACGAGGGTTATTATGTTGGAGCAGTTTTTATCGGCTTAACAAAAGATTTTGATACAGGATTTTTTGTACACACTAGGAATTCGAGGTGTAGCAAACAACTTATTAATATGTTACTCATTCGGACGGGAAATCCAAACAAGAGTAAATGGTTTGTTAAGTGATACGCTAGTATCTACATTAGGAGTACCCCAAGGTTCAATATTGGCACCATTACTATATCTGCTGCACAAAAACAATTTAAAATATATTAAGCTACGTGGAGAATACCATATTTTTCCAGATGATACCAATATTATATACAAAGCCAAAAACATGAAAGATCTGGAATTTATGATGAATGAAGATTTAAAATTATTTACAAAATGGACACATGGAAATAAACTCAAAATAAATGAGGTAAAAACCAAATACATGATTCTCAAAAAAAAAAAAAAGTAAACCAGATATAAACTTCAACATTAGAATAGGCGCAATTAGCATACAAAGAACCCCAAAAACAAATTACTTAGGTTCACAAATCGACGAAAAGTTAAACTGGAAACAACACGTTGGCAAACTAGGGAAAACGCTTACACCGTTGATTTGAGTATTAAAAAGAAATATTAAGCTACACAGACCTATAGCGAATCTAATATATCATGCACATGTCCTGTCGCGCATTCGATATAATGTTATAAATTGGTCACAATGTTCGCAAAAGTTAAAAACTGATGTTAAAATTTTAATCAATAGGGCTCTGAAAGCTCTATATGGCCTGCCGTGGGACTCTGCATCAAGTCTAGTCCATCAATAAACGAGGAAATTTGCGCTAAAATAAATCATACAAATAGAAAAATGGAAGTTCATGTACAACATACTACGAAAAAACATAAGGACAAATATAGTAGCCAAACTACACTCGGATATTAACAGTCACACGACAAGAAACAAGAACAACATTGCCAAAAACCAATCAAGAATTGAAAGAAGACAACAGGGCCTTCAAACCACTGCTGGACAATTATACATCACTAAATATTTTTGTAAAAAACTTAAAAAATTGTTTGTCATAACTCTTTATTGTTAGATCTGTTGATATTTACTAAAACATGATACTTTGTTTATAATACAGGGTGTTTCCCCTTAGGAGGTCCATAGAGCGGGAGGTGATAGTACTCACCTAGACGAACCAAAAATTGTATGGCAGGGGGGTGGGGGGGGGGCAATATCAACCGTTTAGGAGTTACAGGGTGATTCATAAAAAAGCTAGGTTTTCACAAAACACCCTGTATCTTAAAAACTGCAGGGCGTATGGTCACACTTAAGGGCTCACTGTATGCAGAACTTCATGCCCTTTCCAACGACTGCTCAACCACCTCCACACTCCTCTCCAATCGATTTATGGTTGTCTAAACTAAACATTTCGGATTTTCTTACCTTTTTTTTTAATTTAACCTCTATTACTTTTGAAAAAAAAGGTGGTTAACATAACTTTTTTTTTTAAAAACTATAAACTGTAGGCTCTCCTCTTTAAGTTGACCTATTACACCCTATGTGCTAACTGTAGCCGTTAAACAGTTATTAACTCATAACCTATTCAGGTCACACCGAAAAAAAAACGATATTTTTAAAAATGACGTGCCAAGGGAACAAATTATCGTTGAGAATAGGTTTGAAAATAGGTTTGAGAATAGGTTTAGAGCTAATAAATCTTAAAGGGCTTCAGATAGCACATTGGGTGTAATAGGTCATATAAAAGAGGAGAGTCTACAGTTTACAGTTTTTATAAAAAAAAGTTATGTTAACGACCATTTTGCAAAAATAATAGAGGTTAAATTAAAAAAAAAGGTAAGAAAATCCGAAATTTTTAGTTTAGACAACCATAAATCATGATTGGAGAGGAGTGTGGAGGTGGTTGAGCAGTCGTTGGAAAGGCCATGAAGTTCTGCATACAGTGAGCCCTTAACTGTGACCATACGCCCTGTAGTTTTTAAGATACAGGTTGTTTTGTGAAAACCTAGCTTTTTTTATGAATCACCTCCTAACTCCTAAACGGTTGATAGTGCCCCCCCCCCCCCCTGCCATAAAAATTTTTGGTTCGTCTAGGTGACTACTATCACCTCCCGCTCTATGGACCTCCTAAGGGGAAACACCCTGTATAGGTCTAAACTATCTACAATCTATTGTTACCATTTTTCAATAATCTACTAAAATGAAATCAGTAATTGGAATGTATATTATATTATATTTAGATTCCCCAACTCTCATACCAGCTAAGCTGTCTGTTGAAAATGTGAAAATCTATCTGAACCCAACAGTCAATAAATTAAATTATATTAAATTTTCGCATTTTTTATTTCTCCATATGTCACATGGAAGCTAAAAGAAAATTCTCCAAGCAATGTTATTTCTTAAAGCCATTTAAGCAGGCGAAAGCGAATGCTATCCGATTTAATTTAATTTCGTTGATTTTGTCCTGTCATGCCAGTCTATATTATTGGCAGGGAGGATGACGAAAAGCCCGCCATCATCATCTTGACATAACAAAATGACAATGCAGCCTCCTAGATGGAGTTAATTATCCCCTCGACGAGAAGGGATGCGACGTACAGTAATGATTCAATTGTAATTACCGTTTGCTTGACACAGTGCCGAGCAATCTCCTGTAAATGGGAAAGAAATTTGCTGAAGGGGTCTATCCCGCCCCAGATTCAATATTTCAAACTTGGATGATGTCAATTGGTGCGGAAAACTTCTCGTAACTAAGCCCACCCATAGAATATTTTATTAAAGATTCCTTCCTCCCCATGGAGGGAGGGAGATAAATGATTGTGAAGTGCTTTTTCATGCTATTGCAGTTCAGCAGAAGTGTTCGGCACTTTTGATACCAACTAAGTACGACCAACTATATTAGAGGAGTGGGTGGTTTTAAACTGATTAATTTTGGAAATTCATCCAAATTTCCAACGCATTGTATTTTCATTAAATATTGAATCGAATTCACTTGCCGTTTGAAAAGCGCTGAATGAAAGGAAGTAAATTACGTGACATGAATTTCATGTTAAATTTAACGTTTCAAAGAACTTTGTTATCTACATGAAATTCATGTCGAACATGATTTCAGTTGTTGGTTTTCTTGGAAAAGTTAATAAGGATTGGTTTGATAAAAAAAAAACTGGTAAACAACACATGTGAAAAACATACCTAATTAATAGATAATCCACAAATAGATAGATAGCACTTGGAAACAGCAAGTATGATAAATTGCAACTGATTTTTTCTGACTATTGAAGTAAAAGCAAATAGAAATACATTCGAACAAATCCCTGTACGCAGATTTTTAGACGCATCTGGCGCATTATATCTCAATTCAATATGGAATAAATTTGTGGTCTGGATGTATGTGTTTAAAATGCCTGCTAATAACTGTAATATTGGCGATATTCGGTACGGAATTGCAACAGTGTTACTTAGCTTTATTGGAAAGTAAGATGGATTTCTTCCTCTCTTCCTCAATGATTCCAACAGTTAAAGAAAAAAAATTATTAACTACAGGTCATGTCAGGTGAGTTTGGGTGCTATTTGCAGTACACTCCGCAACTCAATCAATGGAAGAGACTTTGCTACATATAAATGGTGAAATTGAACAAATGCGTATATACAGGGTGTCCCACGTAACGTGTTCCCTGACCATTTTTCTCGAAAATGTGCGGAGATATCGCAAAAGTCCTAATAATAAAAGTTACGCATCTTTAGCCAAGGTATCCTCCGGCAGAGCCAAAGTCCTTGAAAAAGGACTTGGAAAAGGATATATTAAAAAAATGTCTTTTCCGTCCTCATTAAGGATACATTTAGATTACACTCTTAAATTCCGCGAATAAAACTAATATGAAAGTGTTATATTGAAAATTCCAGTTTAACCCTTTATTATCCAGATATAAGGCCTCAAATTGTACTCTATGCACCGTGTTCCTTGCCATTTTTCTCGAAAATGTACACAGACATCATCGAAGTGCTAGTACCAAAAGCTACCCATCATAAACCGGGATATCTTTTGGTATGGTCATATTTAAAAACAACAGCCAGACGAAAAAAGGATATCTTCGGTTTGGTCCTTTTCGTCTTTTTTGAGGATGCCTTTTGGCTACATTGAATAACTGCAAATCAAATTAGAGTGGTATACCTATTGAAAATTCTTCAATGTAGCCAAAATACATCCTCAGAAAGGACGAAAAGGACCAAACCGAAGATATCTTTTTTTCGTGTGGCATTTGTTTTTAAATGTTGACCATACCAAAAGATAGCTCGGCTTATAATGGGTAGCTTTACTTTTGGTACTAGCACTTCGATGATATCTGTGTGCATTTTCGAGAAAAATGGTAAAAAGAACACGATGCATAGAGTACAATTTGAGGCCTTATATCTCGATAATAAAGGGTTAAACTGTAATTTTCAATATAACACTTTCGTATTAGTTTTATTCGCAGAATTCAAAAATGTAATCTAAATGTATCCTTATTCAGGACGAAAAGGACATTTTTTTAATTATCCTTTTCCAAGTCATTTTGCAAGGACTTGGGCTATGCCAGAGGATACCTTGACTAAAGATGCGTAACTTTTATTATTAGGACTTTTTCGATATCTCCGCACATTTTCGAGAAAAATGGCCAGGGAACACGTTACGTGGGACACCCTGTATATGTACTAAACATGTCAGTGACAGGTGATTCTAAATTATTCATTTTCGTTGTAATAAAAATCATGTAGAGAACATCAACGCATTATCTAAGTGCCTCCGTGATAACCAATATTTACTAGAGTTCTACATGCAAATGATTCAAACCTGATAATGAGTGACTGTCTGTTTTATTTTGCCTTAGACTAGCAGCAGACTAATGCTGGAAACACAGTGCTACGGTCATCAGAGTTCATCAGCTCAAATTTCAATTTATTCCTATATCTGATAATAGAATAGACTGAAATCTGAGCTGATGAACACTGATGCCGTCGCATTGTGTTTCCCGCTTAACTTAGAATATTTTTGATTGATTTCGATAGAAACTGATCCGACGTATTGCAGTTTTTTAACTGTTTATCGACCTCATCAAGCTGTCAATATCTTACCTCGTGACGGTCGTTAGTAATCAACATTTGTTTTTAGGCTAAATATTTAGTGCTGACTGTCCTCCTAGATGGAGTTGGGTTGTAAACCAGAAAAACTGAAACTGCTATGAACCGGAAATTACAATCTCGGAAATGGACATTGACAACCCTACACATTTTTATCATGGAGTGTAGCAGAAAGTGCCCTATAATAGCAGAGATAGAAAGTTTAGATTATATGAGCAAACAGGGATAGCTGACAGGCATAACGTGTGCAGAATGGTACTCAAGAATACCACCAGCAATTCAAATCCGCGGTGATAGTTGCACAGATAGGGTAAACACAGCGTTCGACGTAGAAAAATAATGGCAAAACTAAAGCGCTATACCAAAATCAATCAGCAGCTCTTGGGAAAACGCTCCGCTAAGACAGTGAGCAGTGATGAAGAGCAGCAACAGGGGTGCCAGAAACACTTCTTCAAAATGTTTAACAGAACCTTTTTAAAACATTTGGAAGAAAACCAATATGAAAATATGCAACCTCTGCAGATAAGCACCGGTGGAGCAATCCAGTTCATAATTGATTACCGCGTTTCATTGGTAATTTTAGAATGAATTGAACCCCCGAACAGACCAAGTTGGGCTTGGCAGATCTTACTACCGTATAGAGTGTATTCAATTCTTGATAATAATTGTATTGCATTCTATAAAGTATCAGCTCTCATCTATCATCTTAGCTGATATAATATACCTATGTATCTTTGGAAACAGAACCGGACTGCGAGGACGGGCGATTGGGCGCTAGGCCGATGGGCTGGAGGTCTCCGGGTTTACCACGACACGACCACACGTATTTACCATGTACTCTGTTCGAACGCAGCAGCTACGGTGGTAGTAGAATAATGAGGGTCATTCCATAGCAAATCGACTAAGAGTCACAGAAAGTGTGACACGACCATCACCAATTATGTTGAAATTTTACATACTTGGAGGGAGTGTGAAAAGAAAACAAAACTCGAAATTAAAAATTTTCCTTATACAATGCGTATATTATTTGTAGGTAGTTATAAATATATTTTGGTGAAATTTTCTTGGCTTCTTACAGCTTGATCCTGTTGAGATTCCAAGTTAAAATTTGAATATGTTTTGGTGGATAATAGAAGGTAAAAAATACAAAAAAATTGACAAAATCAAAAGTACGTCTTCCAGGATTAAAAGGTATGGCCGAATTATCTGTCAATTGATTGCTTGCCTCATTTGGCGACTATTGTCACAAATTTGTTCGTCTCAATTTCAATCGTCCTAATGAAAGTGAAAAAAATTTCTATTTGGAAATTTCTATGCTTTCCCACTAGCATATAATTACCTTTCCCGAAGTGATTTAAACGAAGAAACTAATATTTTGTTAAATATTTTAATATATTCAAAACGTATTTCAGTCAATAAAATTCGAAAAACTTAAAACAAATTCGCTGGAAATGACATCGTCACCTCATGACGTAGAAACACAAAAATATTCTCTCGAATCGGCCATACCTTGTTATCTTTGTATCATGCTAAAATCCTATCTTTCAAATGAGCCATATTTCACTGTCCTAGCATAAATAAAAAATATATATGAAATTTTAAAGGAGACCTGGAGTACGTTCTGAAACATAGCTACAGTTGATACAGCTGACTTCAATCGTTCCAAAACCCAGTATTCAACTAAATTATGTCAGCTGAGTTGACTTTTGTGCGTTCCGAAACATCTGAAGTTGACTAAGATAGTCAACTATCCCTGACTGTGCTCTGAACTGCTATCTAAGAGTTAAACCGTGACGTGAGCTGTCAAGTTGAGGTATATCGTTTGGCGCACTCTTGCAAGCGTTTGGGGAAATTCATAATTTCAATTTTAAAATGAACGGGGAAGTAATTGAAGGCTTAGAAGTGAATGGAGAAAAGTTTATTCAGGTTTAACTTGAAAATGGTATTTTAATTTTATTTATTTTAAATAGTTTTATTTTATTAACAAGGTTTTGTCTTAGGCTCCCAAATGCGCCTCCCGTTTACTGAGGACTTAGGTAAACAGCTAGGTATAAATTGGGACGAATTGGTTGCAGGAGACACAGTTCAACAGGTTCCAGAAAATCCGAATTGTTTGAATTCTGGCGAACCAGTAAGTGGATCATGGATATTCATGAATTCTTCGACAAAGCTAATTAAAAAAAAATCAATGTCACCTATGAGTATTAACAGGTTTAATATACTTTTAGGTAAGCAAATATGGTGGAAAGATGAGATAAAGTTTTTAATAAATTCCTATAATAAAGAGGAGAAGGAGAAATTCAAAAATGCATCATTTAAAAATGATGCTGTGTGGGAAATAATTTCTCAAAGAATGAAACGCAATGGTTTCGATGTTTCAGCCAGTCAATGTAAATTTAAGTTCCAACAATTAAAAAAAAATATACGTCTGCCAAAGACAATAATAAAAAAACTGGAGCTACACCTATTATATTTGCGTTTATGAACGAATTTGAGGAGTTGTTTTCCAGAGAACACATTGTGTGTGCAGCAGATGTTGCTGAAAGCATGCGATATACTCCTATGCCAAGCACAAGCACAGCGGCTCTGGAGTGTCGCAAAATGAAGGAGAAACCGAAGATTCAACTTTGACAGCCACGAGAAGACGACAGCCTATTAACAGAATGTTGCTGGAAGAGTTCCAGTTGTATAGAGAGGAGAAAGCTTTGAGGGAGATTGAAAGAAAGGAAGAAAGGAATGCGGACAGGGATGAAAGAAGGCGACAACACGACGAAAATATTGCAGCTATGAGGCCGCCGTAGAAACATATAAGGAAATGACGAGCAAACTACTTGACAAACTGTAGATTAATTTATTTCTAAATTTACAATTCCTTTTTTTCTATATATTTAATTCTAATTTTACAATTCTTTTTTTTTAAATTCTAAGTTTACAATTCTTTTTTTGTGTTTATATATATAATAGTAGATTTATAATAAAATATAAAAACCGATTGGTCGAAGTTTCATTCATTGAAGAATTCTTGAGCCATCAAATTTCTCAACATTTCACCAGTTCGTATTGTTTCTAAATTCGGTGCTCTATATGTAGAAGAACTTGCTGCAGTCAGTGGTATTCCCTCCCGAAGATAAGTGTCTCTGCATTCCTCTGGAAACCTGAGGCATACGTTGTGCATCGCACAACATGCTAAAATTGTTGCAGGAATTGCGTCTAATTTGTTCATGTCTAAATACCGCAATCTCCTCCAACGGCCAAACAGCAGAGCAAAACTCCTCTCAATTACTTGCCTAGTAGACGAATTTGACTTATTAAATTTTTTCTGCACTTCAGTCAGTCTTCCATCATCAATGAACGCGTTCACTGCCACCGAAATAGTGACTTTTTGTTGATTACGAGTCACTACCAAAAACTATTTTGCGTTCACTCTGCCAAATTTTGACAGTTAACGACTACGCTCGACTACGACTATCGTTCACTCCGCACTTTGAATGTACCAAATAGTCGACAACATTCGACTACGTCAGGAGGATAGTCGATTGTAGTCGTTTTAAATCATTTGACAGAAATACACTACGCAACGACTACGCTACGCAAAGTGGCAGTGAACGCACTCAATGAAAGGAGGAATGCTTCCTGAAAAATAAATTGTCAGATTCTCTTTCAACTTGTTGAAATATTAATGAATTTTTGAAAATTCGCGCATCGTGGACGGAACTAGGATATCCAACAGAACAATTTCTGAAAACCATTTTGTGGTACATATTGCCTGCAAGGTTATCGAATGAAATGTCTTGCGATTAGTGTAGGAATGCGCATTCTCTTTAGGGACTTTGATTGGAACATACATATACCATCTATAGCACCTGTCACATTTTTTAAGCGAGCAAATTTTGATAATCTTTTCTTAATAACTTCCTTTTCATAATTATCCGGCAAGGTTATCATAGTTGCAGCTATTTGGTTGATGGCATCTATTATGCGAAAATCTTTCGCCAACTGATCTATTATGAGTTATGTAATAATAGGTTTCAATGTATTATAGAATTGCCTGTGTTACCTATAACTTTCCGGTGTTGCAAGCAGTCAGGTGACTGCAAGTAATTGCTTCCTTATATCTTCTTGTGGTCTCCCTGTTGGCGCTAGAATTATTTTTTCAGCAATTTAACGAATATTTTGTTCGAACTCGACATCGTTGTAATTATTTACAACTCTCTCAATATAATTGTCAAAGCGCACAGGCTCTCCTTTTATATTGATGCCAACATTTAACAATAGTAATGGTTCTTCATCACTTTCATCGTCACTATTCAAATCTGAAGCAGGTATAAGCTATTGAAGTGAAAACATTATATGCTAAGAGATTCTAATTATGCATATGAAATTAATTACAACCATTCTTGATAAATTTCGTGAGTTTTCCATAAGCTCGTCGCCCAAATGTAAAGGAAGCAGACCGATTATTTTTCTCTGGCTCATTTCAGATTAACACAGTTATAAATTTAATAAAGTATTACTTTAAAGTATCAACAAAATTATACAATCAGTATAAATGACAGTTCTAATAGTTTTGGCTAACTCAGATCGTTCCAAAACCTCAAACAGATTTAGTTAACTTCAGACAACTTGACCCTGACATAACTCTGGCGTAGCTACAACTATAGCTGCAGTTGTGTTTTGGAACGCACTCCAGGACTGCATTTTTGTAAAATTTGGGAAATGTCCTCTCATATGGGGCTCCTACATTATACTTCCGCATTTCTCCTCCATGGCGGCTCTTTGCAAGAAGCACAGATAGTGCATCTGCGGCACCACTCCTCCACATCCTCTCGTATATGTAACCAATAAAACCTTTCCCGTATTTTGGAAATTGTTTTATTCACCCCCAAATGTCCTCCAGATGATCTACTGTGCATTTCTTCTGGTATATCGTTGACCTTTGATGCTGGGGCGATTATCTGCATCCGGAATTACTCGCCGTTAGTTGCCTCCACTTACGTTCTAATATACCGCATTCAACGTGGAGTGAATTCCGTTGAGCCCAGTAGCTCTGCAGCTTCTCCGAAATATCCTTCCATTGTGGTCTTTCCATGTCTTCTTCCCAAGCAAGAATGGGTGATATGTCTGTGTCTTTTCGTTGTGCTGTTCGCTAGCTCTCGTTGTCCCAGCCTGTCGATGGTTCCACCGTTATCAGCTGTATAGTTCCATTTGTTTCTTTTTCTTCCACCCGAACGCAATGTTTGCATTCAACTTTGCATGGACGTCGTGAAAGTGCGTCTGAATTTCCATGGATACATCCTCTTCGGTGTTGGATTTCAAAATCATAAGTTTGCAGTCGCCCTATCCTTCTTGCCACTTGCCCCTCAGTGTTCCTAAACTGGAAAAGCCATTTAAGCGCCGCATGGTCAGTGCGGAGGATAAATTTCTGCCCGTAGAGATATTTATGGAAATGCTTGGTTGAGTTTACAACGGCAAGTAGCTCTTTCCTTCTAGCACAATAATTTCTCTCTGATTTTGAAAGTGCTTTGCTAAAAACTGTTCCTTAATTGAGTTTATCATATCTGTAACTTCTGATTGTTTCGCTAAAGGTAATCTTCGTGGTATCTGCCGAATGGGCACTAGATGAAAGAAGTTTCTGAACCTGTTGAGCAGTAGTTGGTACAGGTATTGCTTCCTTAATATTACTATCATTATTCAAATTAACAATCTGATAAACGGGTTCACAATTTCCAATTATAGCACCTTCTTTTAGTTGTACCTCATTTTCGGATGTGTTGAGCACTCTGACTGGAATTAATGTTGCATCTTCTGCTTTAACTAAAGTCTTACCTACAATGATATTCGATGTAACTTTTGTAGGGTTACGTTCCAGCAAATAGAATCGGCAGGTCCCGATGTCATCAGTAAGCCTTGTCTATACTAGCGTCTCCGAGAATGCACAGAGAGTAATATTCTCACAGACCATCGTCCTTATATTTCCAGGATAATCTGTTCCTCCTCCTAGTCTCATAGAAATTTCTATGTTGCCATTTTTGATTATTCGTTCTCCGACATCTAAATTTATTTTATATGTGGTCATAAAGTCTACTCCAAGAAAGCATTCATCCATTATGTCTGAAACTAGGAAAGTGTGAGGAAATAGTAGTTCGCCTAGTTGAATATCCAAACTTATTTCTCCAAAAACTTGTGCTGCTGCTCCAGTTGCTGTTCTTAGTAAATATTTGGTGGTATTGTGAAGCTATTTGTTCTTGACAAGATCCGCTATAATAATTGATCTTGAAGCTGCAGTGTCGATAGTGACAGCGCAGTCATTTTTTCCTACACTTCCATATATAACAAGGCTGCTATTATTTCTCTGCAACTGGGCTATCTGAATGATGACTTCGGGGCTGTCGACCCTACTAACCAACTTCTGCCCCCGAAGTTGGTTTTTACATGTTTTCCGACTGCTGAACAGGGGAGCTGATGCGACTAGTCGCTGTTTGATTTCTAGTCTCTCCCCGAATAGCTTGCTCCCTGGCTCGACATCTTTGGCGTTCTGTTCTGTCCTCCTCTTCTGGTGATTCCATTCGACGGCGTTCTCTGCAGTCACTTTGGAGGTGTCCTGGTCTATTACAATTCCAGCATCACAGAATACCGCGTGAAGAATTTCCCTGTGATGGCTGCATTCTATTACAAGTACATTCCTCCACCGAAATTTCTCTCATTCGTACTGCACTTCGAGAAGCTTGCCTGGCAGATTCATACGCTAATGCATAGGCTAGTGTTTCTGCTGTTGATTTCTTTCTTGCTAGCCTTAATGCTTGTTGGAAATTTTGATCTGCAAGATCGTTCGCAAATGCTTCTGTTGTCACTTAAGGAAATCCGCATTTACGCTAGAGTATGAAAGGTAAGCTAATCTTTCCACATCAGCCTGCAGTTGTTGTAGTGACTCGTCATGCTTGTGAGTCCTATTGCGTAACTGCAGGCGATATACTTGCTGCATGTGCTCATCTCCATAACGTAATTATATCGCCTGTACTAGTGAAATGTAATCACGCTGCTTTTCAATCTGTATAGTTTGTAATAACTCTGACGCAGAACCTCGAAGTGCTTCGCTCCATCCATTTACTTCTGAAGCTGCCTCGAATTGTCTCTTGAAAATATGCCACGAACTTTGTCAATCAAATACTGGAGCTTTCATTCTGCCTGTACCGGATATTTCAATTCCTTCTTGTCGGGGTTGTCGATGCTTTATCCACTCCAAATCTGGTTTAAAGTTATCAAGCTCCTCCGTATTTCCAGCACTTGGTATTTAGCTTCCGACACTTGTTGCTGAACTTCCAACACTTCCTGCTGGATTTCTTCAATTTTCACATTTTGTGTGTCTAATGAATTTTTGAGAAAATTCTTCTGTTCCTCCAAGCAAGTTTCTAGACAATTCTGTAAAGAAATCTTTTGTTCATCCCAACGGGATTCCAGAGAATTCTTTTGATCCTCAAGAGATTTCTGCTGATCATCTAAACGGGATTCGAGAGAATTCTTTTGTTCCTCAAAAGCATTCTTTTGTTCGTCCAAACGGACTTCTAGAGAATTCTTTTGTTCCTCAAAAGCATTCTTTTGTTCCTCAAGAGCATTCTTCACTTGCAGGGTTGAAAGCTCCATTTTGGTCATTAAAGTACCCAAAAGCTGTTCTATGTTCTTCGTAGGCTCTTCTTCACTTTCTGGTTCTTCCTCAAAAACGTATGTCTCAGAATTCTTTTCTTCCTCTATCAAAGCTTGTCTGAGTCGCTCGACTAGAACATTCTTTAGACCTGTCGTTTGCAATGACCGCTTCCCCAACTCCATTTTCAATTCCTGTATGCGAAGCTCCTCTAGGTTACGGCCCATTCTTGCGTCTTTTTTGATTTACTCACAGTATAATATAAAATTATCTTTCGGAATTTTTACACACGATTTGACAAAATTAATCACTCTTTGAATTTCAAAGTCAAATGCCACCACTTTATTTCGCGATTTCATTTTACTTCTGACACCAGTTGTTACGAGCGTGGCCTTAGTTCGTTATTTAAAACACAATAATTCGGATATAATTCAAAAGTTCTTTCTTTACTGAACTTTACTATTTACTCTCACAAATTCACAAATAATTATCAAATCAACTCCTTAGTTATCGCTTGTACTGTACTGCTAATTATCACAATCCAAATAGTTTACTTCGCTCACTTCACTGTCTGAAATAAGACTGCCTTTTGGATGTGAGTAGCGCCGTATTTATACTCTACAAATTATCCTAAAACCTTGCTGAATATTCCGTTCTCCAAACCCAGTTTACTAGGATGTCACTAACCTAGAGTTGTTTCCATTTACAATAGATGTCGGTTGTATCACTTTGTGGCGCGTAACAGTTCCAAAGTTTCAAAAATACGATTTTGATCGCGGGATTGCCATTCCTTTATATGAATTGTTTTTATAGATCACGTTATAAAAAATACAAGCTATGGCTAATCGAGGCACTCCAGCTAATTAAAATTGTATGCGTTTCCTATGATTTTTATGATTCCTGTTTATTGTTCATTTTTTGCTCCCTTAAGTCACCCTGTAAAGTTCTCCGCAGTGACATCACGACTTAAATGTTAAAAGCTTTTTAGACATGTATACCGTAGTTAAAAATTACCGAAATTTTTCCAACTAAATCCATCAATTTTTTCGTTTTTTTATCTCTTTAAAGAGCTGCACGTTTTCATTTCTATTTATTTTAAATAACCAACCACGATGTCGAATTCCAGCACGAGCTTTAAACTAGGAAGACAATCAACACAACCAGGATGTAAGCCAAAATCAGTTAATCTAAATACGACATCTAATGGAAAAATAATAATAATAAGCTGGTTTAGAAACTAGGAATATATAAATAATTTTTAATAGTTAATAAGTCACTAATCACATTGAATCTTAGTATGTTTTGCGCTTACAAGCTAAATATTTTATTTATTTTGATGACAAACTAACAAATCTCCTATATTGCGTACAACTTACATACGATACCGAGAGAGGGCAACAAACATGGACACGGCACAAAGGCCGTAGAAATGATATGGTCCGTTGGACGTGGAAGACACCATACCCAGGAAGTTAGCTAAAAAATCCAACAAAAAGGGAGCACGGTTGCCGGACTTTCCGTGAATTCATGAGTCATTTAAGGGGAAGATAAGTGTAGGATGGCGTTTTTGCAGTGATTTTCATGATTTTTTTTTTTTTTACAGAAAAAGAGTTTATATAATTTATTGATTTCGTGAGATTATTTTACACGTATATTTTGAGAATAAGTTCAAAAATGTTCAAATTTACTCATTTACTCGAAAAGTAACGGAGTACATTTCAACATTGTTGATAATTTCCCTAGATCTACTGCGCATCCCAGTCGTCTCCCACTTTAATATTTTGCGAACAAGCAAAACAAGATGGAAATGAGTACACTGTAAAATTAATGGACTTTTTCGTTTGCTTAATTTTTTAAAATCTCATGCATGTGAAATATTTCTTCCGACGCTTACGTACATACTACATTACTGCAGCTAACAGGTAAATATGATATATGCTTGCTCTTGTTTTGTTCTCTTATATAATTATAAATTTACAGGAAAGTAATTCTTTCCGTTTTCACTGAGAGGTAAAAGGAATGACTCTTTCTGCTTTCTTAGGAAGGTGTGGGAAATAAACACGACTTTACTTATTCGTATCTCGTATTTAAATGATAATTATCCACTTATTCTTCTAAAATAATGCACAAATCAAAAATCATTTCCTCTGCCTTTTCTAAGTATTCCCTGAAAGGTACATAACAGGATAAAAAATACCGCGAATCAAGCCTACCTTCCTACACCAGGTCAACGTAAGGTATCTTCATGTACCTATTACTAATGAATTCCAGGTAATGCTTACAGTAAACGTTATCTAAGTCAGACATGCTAATTTTCCCCGCTGGGGATACGGTTCCTACCACTGCATCATATCACAACAAATTTAAACAAGATGTTCTGCCCAATGAGAACACTCAAGAAAAATATAAGTAAGGATGGGGACTATAAGTAAGAACGCCAATGACTACCTATAGTTAATGGTTTATTTCACAATACGTCACAGTTACTACACTATTCCAAATTCAAAGGGAAATATAGTTCAGAGATTACACATTCACTTTCATAAATTTAAGATACTTATAATATCGACTATGTCACTTAATATCTAAAAGCTCACTTATGTATCAACTTATATAAAAAACAACTTATTATAACTTCAAAGGGAATTCACTTTTTAATGGCACCAAGAGATATATATATATATATAATTATATATATATATATATATATATATATATATATATATATATATATATATATAATTACTCAATAAGATTAAATATGTATTAAATGATTACTCAAAAATTTACCCACCAATCTAAAATTTGGAATCGACTATGTGGCGTTGGTAAATAGACAGTTAGTTAGTGATTATCTTATTTTAGTGGTTCCCCGGAACAAGATGCCTTGTTTCAGTCGAGACCCAAAACAAAATTTGTGTGTTAGTAATGATCTTGTTCTAGTCGTTTCCCGGAACAAGATACTTTACTTCAGTCGAGACCCAAAGCAAAGTTGTAATTTTATTAGCAGAATTCTTCTTTTAGTCGTTCCCCGGAACAAGATACTTCACTTCAGTCGAGACCCAAAGCAAAGTTGGATTAGTAGTATTTATTCTAGTCGGTACCCAGAATAAATATCTTAGCTCAGTCGAGACCCAAGATAAAGGTTTGAGTTAGTATGTGTTATTCTAGTCGCTATCCAGAAGAACTATCTTTATCTCAGTCGAGACCCAAGATAAAGGTTTGAGTTAGTATGTGTTATTCTAGTCGCTACCCAGAATAAATGTATTTGTCTCAGTCGAGACCCAAGATAAAGTGATTATGTTATCAAGATTTATTCCAGTCGAGACCCAGAATAAATATCTTTATCTCAGTCAATACCCAAGATAAAGTGGTTAAGTTAGTTAAATTTATTCCAGTCGGGACCCAGAATAAATATCTTTATATCAGTCGTTACCCAAGATAAAGTTATTATGTTAGTAAAATTTATTTCAGTCGAGACCCAGAATAAATATCTTTATCTCAGTCGGTACCCAAGATAAAGGTATTATGTTAGTAAAATTTATTCCAGTCGAGACCCAGAATAAACATCTTTATCTCAGTCGGTACCCAAGATAAAGGTATTATGTTAGTAGAATTTATTCCAGTCGAGACCCAGAATAAATATGTTTATCTCAGTCGTTACTCAAGATAAAGTTAATTTGTTCGTAATTCTATTTTATTACCACTAGCCAAGTTGATTTCCAAATGATGCGCAATCTACAAAAGCTGGATGCGAAAAGAGAAGATTTAAGTTGGCCTGCGACTTATATTGCCTCTGAATTGCGCATGGCACCAACAAATTATTTTACCTTGCGCCTAGCAACCAAAGTACATTGACCTTAGCGGCTGTGCATGTAGCAACAGAAAAATCCGTTGACCTTAGCAGCTGTGCATAGGTCAGAAGAGTACATTGACCCTAGCAGCTGTGCAAAGCAATTGGAATTTTGAGCATTTTTGTTGTCGTTCCTGATTTTGGCTAGCTACAGTTATTAGGCTTATAATTACACAATAAGATACCTATTACAATATTGCTAATTTGCTACTTTAAAAATACATTTAAATGTACAGATGACTTAATCTAATTTCATTTGATTTGTGTAATATTATCGAAGACAAGTTACTTTCCTCTCATTCAAGCCTCAGTTGTATAATTTGATTAATATACACCGTATTCCAAGAAAGCATACAGTGAAAGATCTGATTCGGAGTTATTGGCATGACATCTTACGTCTACCACTGTACCACCGCGATTTAAACCCAATTGAAAAAAATTGGGATGCTGTTAAATCCAGGGATGGTTCCAGAAATACGACTTTCAAATTAAATGATTTTAAGCAGTTAGCAATGGATGAATTCGAAAAAATTACGGAGGAGAACTGGAGAAGTGTTTATCAAATGCTATAAAAGCTGAGGAATGATATCTTGCGTATGAAGCCCTTTTGGACAAGTTAAAAAATAAGCTGGTTATTTCCTTATCTGAAATCGAGCGTGCATTGCTCTTAATAACATGGCAGAGCGTTTTGCTGGTTACGTTTCTAAGCATGTTTTAAAAAAAAGTCTATATAACTAATATTTAACTTTTTAATTTTTTTTTTTATGTTGCATTGCATTTGATTTTTCCGGTGTGTTCTTTATATATCTCTTTAGTACAAAAAAAAATTATAACAATTTCTTTGAATTTCAAAATGTTTAAATTCACAATAATTAAGAATATTAAAATACCTATTCTAAAATCTGGAATGCAAACTTTCTCATTTGTAAATAAATTAATCTGCTTTTTACAGTCGCTAGAGGCGGATGCTATGGGGGCTTGGCCATATTTTTTTTATTGTGTACGAAATTTCTATATAGGAGAGAAACTTCTCATTAATATTTATAAAAAACATGCATACATGCATGATGCATGTTATGAATAACAAAATGCGCGAAATTATTTTTTAGAAAATGGCCCAAATATTTTCCATGCGCGAAAAGACTGACTTGAAATGTACTCTACCAGCTGTCGGCATTGAAGGTTCCAATCCGACTGAGCAGTTTGTGTACACTTGGAGGCCGCAATTTTTATATGAAATAAACTGCACAAATAATTTACTTTTTTTATATGTGTTTCTTCTATGTGAACCTCAATTTCTTCAAGAAAATTGAAAATTAGTATTTTTTAGATAGATGTGAGCATAAAGCATGATTTTTTCCATTTTTTTGTACCTTGTTATATGACTTATAAAAAAAAGTGACAACTGGAGGACATAAAGTCTATCTGCCACTAATAGCTGACAGCTTACCCAGTGATAGTGTAGCAGGCCGGTGTTGAGGTTCAAGCCGCTCGTGCTCTTCGGTATCTTCATAGAGAAGCGGCCGCCGAAGGAAATTAGGTTCACCTTAATTTCAATACCAATAAAAGTTATGGTTTTTGTTTTTATATTTTAGAAAACAGAAGCCTTGTATTTGTTTTTATTCTTTAATTTTTCACACACTTCTTTTAATGGAAATTTTATTTGATGTATTCTTATCTTTTAACAATTTGTTTCTTATAACTCCCTTTTAGTATTTCTTTCTTTAATTTTTACAATAATTTTATTATATTGCTTCTTTCGCTTTTCAAAAAAAAAAAAAAACACTTTATCTCCACCGGATACTTTCACTATTTTTTTCGGGTTATATACACCGCGGATTTCAAAAACGAACTCCTCGAGGATCGGGAGAATTGCAACCCAGGTACCCATGAAAAGCTTGGAAGAGCTTTTTGTTCTTTTTTGTAACTTCTAGCTTTCTCACGACGACGATGAAAGATCGTACGTGAGAATATGCAAATTATTTTATGTGCACTCAATTTGCACGACGAAAAATGATATCTGATTACACGGCATGTAGGTAGGTATACCGTGTGACTGGAGTGCATTACTGATAACGAAATGCAATTTATGCTAAATTGCATTTTGTTACGACATGCAAATGCATTTTTAAATTTTTGAATTTAAATGAATATTTAAATTGATATGATTTTTCGTCTTCAGGGTCGAGTTTTCAATACATCAATATATCGTATAGGACAATACATTGATGTATTGACTATATGGTTGTGATTCGGGGCGATAGGTACCTGAGTCACAACATTCCTCCCCCTGGGGAAAAGAAAGTTTTATTCTTTTCAGAAGAAAACTTTCTTTCTCAATTTATATTAGTTCAACTTTCGGTCTCAATGATTATTAAGATTACATATGCATAATATAATTATATAATACTTATATAAACACAATATTAGTTACTATTAGAATTGAAAAATATATGTAGGTAAGCAATAATTTTAGTTACGTATTTCTACCTTAACTATCGTAATACAAGGTTTAATTTTATAGCTATAAATGGTGGAGTTAATTATAGGGGCAATAGAACTTTAATATACATATAATGCAAATTGCCTTATATCATTTGCTATAAAAGAAAAAATGGTGCTATTATATATATTACCTAGATAGCTTTAACAGTTTTTATAATTACAATTATTACTTTCATTTTTTTTATACTGTTATAGTATATAAAAAAATCTATTATTTTTTTTTATTTTACATATCTCTTTCTTATTTATATTATATTATCATCTCTATCATGAAGGGAAAACATTAATCGTTATTATATGGTATATTTTTCAGAGAGAGAAAAGAAAGAGAAAAAAAAATATCAGGAACTTTTCCTTTTTAACTTTATTTCTATTTAAAGAAAAAAATTGTATTTCCTTTTTTTTATTCCAAATAGATTTAATTATACATTTATTATACGAGTTAAAAGTATTTATTTTTTTTTCTTGTTACAACAGGGAAAACTTTAAGGGAGGAAGGAGTTCAGTTTTTTGTTTGTCATGTCTGTCTGGTTAGTAACTGTTAAAGTTTGCTAATGTCCGTGTTTCCTGGAAGTTGATCTCTGTGCTTGAGTTTATTGAATTTATTTCGATTTTAGAGTCTTGAGTTCATGGCATGTATGCCCATATATAATTATAAAATATATTTAAAATATGTCATCAACTTTCCGTCTTTTTTCTGATGGGAGCAGGAGTTATTTTAAATCCTTCTCTTCTTGGGGCCGGGGTAGGCATATCTTCTAGTTCGTGTGCAGAAAGTATTTCTTTCGATTTACACACTTTTGGTTTGTATTTAATATACATATATACGCAGGCAACAGAGATGATTAAAGCAATAGTCACAAATGATATTGCATAGTGGTGAACATGATGATTACTTATTGGATTAAGCGGATTTAATTCCTGCTCTTTTTGGGAATGGATGGATTCCAGAAGGTTCTCTAGATCCGTGTTTGTCGAAAGATTTAACGTATGTATTTTTATATGCGATCCTATTGGGGAGGACGTCATATTTGATATTATACTGGAAATGTTTACTGTTGGGATAAAATGGGAATTGAATTTGGACATTTTTACGTTATGTCCGTGCAGAATGAATTCCTTGCTGCGAACATAACAACCGGGATTGATGTGCATTGTTCCTGTTCCTTGCAGAACTTGTGAGCTAATGGAATTTTCGCAAATAATATCTATGTGGATGGAATTCTTTAGGGAGAAAAGCCAAGCGTTCTGCTGCGATAATTGGGCCAGAAGCAATCTTGTTTTAATGTTAAAATTTTAAATTGGATGTAATCGGCTCCTTTTTTATTAAATTTATCTCGCATTGATTTACCTTAGTATTTGCATTTAAGATTGGGGATGTGATCTGGCAGTAAAAGTGCGTATGATCCAACGTTGCGCAATTGTGGATATCATGTAATGCTAGTTCAACAAAATGTTCGCGATTGTAATCTATTAATATGTATTCCTTCGATGGTTCGATATATACGAACGATTCGTTAAGGAGTGTCGGTAACGGCATTGCCTTGAAATTTGGTATGGTTCCTTGAACGGAAGTGGAATTCGGAGCTCAATAATTATCTTATTGTTGAAAATATTTGCAGATATTGTGCTTAATTTGTAAATTTGTGTAATTATATTTTCTCTGGAATTTATGGGAAGCATCATTGAATTTGTCAATTCTTGCCTGATATTTGATAACAATTCTTCTATTTTTCTAGGAGTTATTAGTGTAGGATGAAATTTTCCATGTCTTGAATCCGTAAGAAGATCTATTAATTCTGCCTGGGTATTTTGGTATCTGAATGCCATTAGTGAGACTAGTGAAATGAGTAATTCAAGTTCAATTGATATTTTGATATCAAGTGACCTATTTTCCATCAATATTGTGGCTATCTGCACTGATATTAGTTTTTTATGCATGACCATGAATTCCTTTTCAATTGCGGCTTTAGTTTTATTGAAAGCATTTGCGGTTGCTTCGACTATCGCAGTTTGGCTTTTCATAAGTGATAGGAGGGAGTTTTGGTTAAGGGTGAGGTTACGGATTTGCTCCTCATAAATCTTGGCATCATCTTCGTCTAATGTACCGAAAAGAGCTTTAGAGATTGCGCCTAAAGCATTGAAAAGTGCTCTTTGTTTTCTATTTTGGGTCACAAGTAACATATTCTTATATTCTATGTTTGCTAATATAAGATTTATTTGTAACAACGTACCGTTACAAGTGTGGCTCAAGGCTGAGTGTTTGTCCAGCTTCTGGCAGGTCGCTGTAATTTGTTGGGCTATGAACTGGATGTTGTTGAACTCTGTTTTACAATTTTCCAGGTCGTAGAATGTCACTAATTTTCACTCGTTGGTGTAGAAATTGGCTCTGCTAATTTCCTCAAAATAGATGCCTGCAGTAGCATTTAGCTGCTTTACCTCTTTTCCTGAGCCGTACATTAAGGGGATGAAAATTAGAATGAATGCTATATGCATCATTTTGGATACCTGGAAGATGACAATATGTTAATATCTTTGAATGATATTTGAAGATATTGAAATTTTTACTCTGAGAACAGTTTTAGGTCATTGTTATGGACTCTTTCGTTTTTATTATTGATTTTAATAGTAGAATTTTCGGGGGAATTAATCTCCATTATCTCATACGGAGCTGACCATAGTAGTGAGAATTTGTCCTCTCGAACTCTGCTCTTAAGTAGGACTTTATCGCCTACCATAAAAGATTTTTGGACGGAGTTCTTATCGTATTGCAATTTTGATCTTTCTTTGTTTGCATGGCTATGTCTTTAGCTATTTTGAAGCTATGCTGTAGACGCGCTTTTAACTCGTTTGCATAATTGTCGTAATTATAGCAAACGGTTGGAGAAGATTTCAAATTGTTCGGGATTTCGGCTGGGAATCCGTATAGGAGTTCGCAAGGAGTATAACTAGTACTCGAATGAGGGGTTGTATTGTATACAAACATGGAATAAGGAATGCATGTATCCCAGTCTTGTGGATCTTTTGCTACATAAGATCGGAGATATTCTGCTAAGGACCTGTGGCTTCTCTCCAATGCACCATTCGTTTGGGGGTGATATGGAGTAGTTTTAAGTCGTTTTATTCTTAGTAATTTAGATACCTCGGCGAACATGCCACTTATGAGGTTAGAACCTTGATCTGTGAGGATGCTTTCTGGAATACCATGTCGACAAACTATCGTTGTCCTGAAGGCTTCCGCTAATGTCTTACACTCGGTGTCGACTATGGGAATAGCCTCAGAAAATTTTGAGAGGTCGTCTTGGAATATAAGGGGATATTTTTTTTCCAGAATAAGAAAATTGGGAGAAGTCCTACAACATCTAGGTACACTCTTTCGAAAGGTTTGGAGCTAATGCTCGAGATTTTCATAGGAATTTTTGGGTTTCTGGATACTTTGTTCACCTGATAAAGTTTACATTTCCTTACATATTTGACCACGTCGTCTGACATTCCGGGCCATTAGAATTGCTTTTTACTTCTTTTAATAGTACGGGAAACTCCTTGATGGCCTCCCGTCGGTAATGAATGAAAATCTTTTAAAACTTGTTCGATGTCATTAATGTCGGATAAATATTTAATCGAATCTTGATGGAGTTTAATGTTAATTTGTTTAGTAGTGAAGACCTTGGTAAAAATGTTTTTAATAATTATTAGATTCTGTGGATCTAATATGGGGAAGGAGATATTTATTTGTTTTAACTGATTTGCTTCTGTGTATGAGCAGATTTCAGTTAAAATCTTTTCGAGGTCTGATCTATCTCTTTGCGATCGACAATGTAAATTAATTTTTGATATGATTATTGTAGAGTCCTTTTTTGTGAAGAAGTTCAGTTCATTTGCTAGAAGTGGGGATTTATCTGAAAGTTTTAGTTTCGAATCCAACACTCTTTCAAGTTCTGTATCTTGCATTGGCAAGATGAAGACTTTAGGATTCGCCTTTTTAGTCAGTAAAAGAGGAAAATTAGTCTCATTTATTATGACTGAGGAATTGTTTGATGACGACGGAGTTGAGTTTGGAGTAATGCTTGTATTGGGAGTATCCGAATTGGCCTGAGCTCTGGCTTGATTCCTAGTTACAACATTCACGCAGGTTGAAGGCTCTGCAAAATGTTTGGAATATTCTGGGATAGCTCTCAGTCTGCATTTGTGTTGAGCTTGGACTATTTTGTAGTCATATTCCTCAAGACGTATTCTCCATCTCATTAGTCTTGAGGAGTGATCTTTCAGATTCATGAGCCATACTAATGGTTTATGGTCAGTTATAATTGTAAACTGTCTGCCATAAACATATGGTCTGAATTGCTCAACTGCGAAAACGATAGCTAAGAGCTCCTTTTCTATTGTTGAGTAACGAGTCTCTGCACCATTGAGAGCTCGGCTCACATAGGCGATTGGATGATCTCCTTGATCATCAACTTGTGAAAGAACTGCTCCGATGGCTTAGTCACTGGCATCGGGGGTGACAAAAAACTCTTTGTCAAAATCGGGATATGATAAAATTGGTGCTGAAATAAGTTTATTGCGTAATTCGCAAAATGCTTCACCACAAATTGCGTCGAACTTGAAAGGCGTATCTTTTTTCAAAAGATTTGTAAGTGGTTTAGCTATTTTTGAAAAGTTTGGTAGAAAGCGGCGATAGTAGCCGACGAAACCAAGCAAAGCTTTGGTATCTTTTCCTTCTTCGGTCTGGGATAGGACTGAACTGACTTAATCTTTGCTGGGTCTGGTTTGACTCCATTTTCTGTAATTATGTGCCCCAAATACATAATTTCTTTCCTTAAGAAATGGCACTGTCGGGTTGAAGTTTCAAATTGAAATTGCGGAGACGACTAAATACTGCTGTTAGTCTGGAATTGTGATCTTTGAGGTTGTATCCATGGACTACGATATCGTCCATGTATACGAAGCAATAGTTGCCTTGAAGTCCAGATAGAACCTTGTTCATGGCTTGTTGAAAAGTAGCAGGGGCTCCTTTTAAACCAAATGGCATACGATTGTATTCGTAGTGGCCATAGGGTGTGCTAAAGGCAGTTTTCTCCCTGTCCTTCGAGTCCATTTTTATCTGGTGAAATCTACTGGCTAAGTCGAGTGTGGTAAAATATTTCGACTTCCCCAACTGGTCTAATATATCAGTGATATTAGGCAGTGGGTACGCATCGCCAATAGTAATGTCGTTAATACGACGAAAATCTACCACTACTCGCCACTTTTTGTTTCCATTCTCATCTGGTTTTTTAGGAACCAGGAGAAGTAGAAAGTTCCAGGGACTATGTGAAGGTCTGATGATGTCTGACTCAAGCATTTCTTGTATTTGCCGGTTTATTTCCGTTCGGCTTGCCTCAGGAAGTCTATAAGGCTTGGTATAGATGGGTGGTTTGTCTTGGAGTGTCTCGATTTTGTGGGTAATCGCATCTGTATATGAAAGGAAATCCCCTTCTATGAAGAAGAGATCGTTGAATTCCCTACAGATGTTTCGGATACTCTCAGATTCCTCTGAATTACAGTGATCCAATTTGATAAGGTTTTGCAGTTTATTTATTCTGCCCTTAATTGGATCTCTGTCTGAGTCTGTGGAGATGACCACAAAGTCGTCCAAGTCTTGGTAAACTGGGTTCACCTCGTAAGGTGCCAGATCGGCGTCCTCCTCTTTTGTGTTGAGGATTAGGACTTTTGCCATACCGTTGACTGGTTCGACTATCGTATTTCCAAGAAACAAACCTGGTCTTATTTCCTTCTTGAAACAGACCGATTGATTTTGAATAGAAGGAGTTGGAATTTCAATGATGAATTCTGATCGAGCCGGAATTTTAATTTTATTTAATTTATCCGATTCTTTTGGATTTCTAAAAGGAAGGAGATATGATTCCAACTTTTGTGGAATTTGGAAGGAGTTATTGGATGATTCCGACTCGACAGAATTTGAAGGAGATAATACCTTATTGAAATTCTTTGACTTCTCTTCTGATTTATTTCTGGAATTCACTTTTTGTGAATTTGTTGATGAAGGAGATAGAATTTTATTATATTTAGCCTTTTGTGCGGCTGTAGATGGAGATATACTTTTACCTTTGTGCTTCATCTCTTGTGAAGCTTTCGATGGAGATAGATTTCCGTAGTATGTTGGTAAAGTTACTTGGAACTACTGATGGAGGCATTTTTTCATTTAAAAAAACTTTAGGGTTCACTTCTTGTGAAGCATTTGGTGGAGATATATATATTAATTTAGCTTTCTTTCTGGCTATAGATGGAGATAGATTTTTATTAGTATTAATATCGGAGAATGCTATCTCCGTATATAATAGGCTTTTTGTTTGAGACCTCTTTTCTGGGTCTTCGCTTTTCAAATAAACATATGGATAATTTGTGTAATATTCCTCGTAAGGATAAGATTCATTTCAGTCGTTTATTTCTAAAGAAATAGATTTATTTTTGTAAGTGATACTAGCATTGTATCGAGATAAAAAGTCATGATCAAGCAGGCCATCGTATGAGAGGATGGAGTTATTTCCCACTATTTGAAATGGGTGTTCTAGGATAGAGTTATTATGTTCAGAATTTGAGTTTAACTTAGCAAAAATGAGTCCTTCTGTAGAATAATGTGTTTATATTGCAGACAGCATCTCTGTAGCAGATTCTATCTGGCTTCAAAGGATGGAGTTTAATTAAACTGATCTCTGCTCCAGTATCAATTACAAATGTCAGTTTTGGAGCAGAGCAGATGTCGACAGGCAACGAAAGTGTTAGTGAAATTTTATTAATTTGGACGGGGATACGGATTAATTTCTTGCTGCTTACTTTTCCGTCGATATTGTCTCGGGATTCCTGTGGACTTGTGCTGTAGTTTGTATGTGCGAGGGGTTGCCGAATGAGACCCTCCGCTGCATCCAGTTTCCCTGCCTGGATGCCGATGGACTTTTGCTGTCCTTCCTATTTGGAGACGGTGATCTAGCTGAGATATTTGCATTTTTATATCTCGGTGGAGCACGATTCTCTTGGAATACTGGCTGCTGCCAATTCCTGTTTTGTGGCTGTCTATCAGCCGTGCTTGTTTGCGGAGCTGTGTTAACTTTTTGGAAATTATTCCGATTTCCTGGGCTGTCGTTAAAGCGATTATTATTCGCAGTTCTTGTCCTGTATTCTTCAATAGAATGGCCCATCCGATGGCAATATCGACAACTAGGGACCTGTGACAGAGATGTAGCATTCTTAAAATCTGGAGGACGTTGTAATTGTGAATGTGTCCTTTGGATGGTGTTAAAATTTTCCATAGATCGTTGTATGACTGGGCATTTTGAAGCAGCATGGCCTAGTCTATTACATTTGAAGGAACTTAGGTTGTTATTTATACTTTGAAAGGAATTTTGATTTACCTTGTTATATGTTTGAAAGTTGGGTTGCTTTTGCTCCATACGTAATTAGTGATCTAGAATATGTGATTTTAGAACAGAAAAGGATTTATCGGAATGCACTTTTGCTAAGGTCTGTAATTGTGTATTGGATAACCCATCCTCAATTGCTCTCACAGCCTGACACTCATTATCTTTTAACAAAGACCGTACGAGCACCTTGTCCGTTGTATAGGAATGTGTTGCTTCATTTAGCTTGGACAGTGTTGTATTTAATCTCTGCAAAAAGTCTTTTACACTTTCCTCTCTTCTTTGTCTGGAGTTAGTCAATTGAGATTGTAGTGTGGATCTAGAGGTTTTGTCATCGCAACTTGAAATAAATTTGTGGAAATCCTTAGAATTTACACAAAAATTTGAAATTAATGACCTTGCGTCTGATAAGGAGAAATGCGACTGGTCTCTAAAAGAGACATGGCAGATGTTAAAACTTGAGAATATTTGCTAAATAAAGATAAAGACACTGGGTTGTAATTTTAAAGGTATGACTGTATATATTGCAACGCTAAACAGCTGATCGAGGAGAGAAAAAAAAAATTTCAAAGTCGCATATAGGGTGAGCTTTGTTTCAAAATGTATATCTATATGTCTTGTCACAATCAAGAAACCAAATCAAACCAAATCAATAATTGAAAATGAAGGTACAAATCTTTTAATGACTCTTAACAACGAATGCGAATGTGATATAATCTTAAAAAAAATTCACGCCAACCTTTGCTAAGTATTATAAGTAGGTATTATGACTAAATTGATAAGTTATGAACCTATATTTTATACTGTGGCTACCAAGCAGAGTAGCGAAAGGTTATTGAAATGAGTTGTTTGTATGTAAATACTTTCGTTGAAATAAAATTTGGGATTAAATATAAGGAGAGTGAAATAGGAAAATGTAGCAATATGAAACGGAGCTGTTTGTGGGGTTTGTTAAACTTTAAATGTTAATGCAATATTCACTTTAAGACAAAAAGGAAAAGAATTGCAGCAAGAATCGCTACTTCCAACCAAAATCTTTACTCTGAATAATAGGCTTATGAAACTCTATTGTAGAGTATCGATTATTGATTTTGTTCGAAGTCCTCTGGCCAGCGAGCTCACGAAGTCTTACCGCAGAGGTCGCTTCTAGGAGGAGCGTATTTCAATTTCAATATGTAAAGTTTTTATTAAATTAAACGAAGATCGAAGGAGATGGAAAAAATTGTTCCTCTTTTTCTATACATATACTTATTCGTATATACATATATTCATATATAGCGCATAAATATGTCGATCACCAGAAAATATAAAAATATCCAGAAGTTACGCAAAACAAAAAATTTATATATTTTTTTAACAACATGTATCGTGGAAATTGGAATTGGGATGGATGGGTGAAAAGGAAGAATTCTGTTCAAGAATGTTCAAGAATGCTGTTCAAGCTGCTGGTGCTCTTCGGTATCTTCATAGAGAAGCGGCCGCCGAAGGAAATTATGTTCATCTTAATTTCAATACCAATAAAAGTTATGGTTTTTGTTTTTATATTTTAGAAAACAAAAGCCTTATTTTTGTTTTTATTCTTTAATTTTTCACACACTTCTTTTAATGGAAATTTTATTTGATGTATTCTTATCTTTTAACAATTTGTTTCTTATAACTCCCTTTTAGTATTTCTTCCTTTAATTTTTACAATAATTTTATTATATTGCTTCTTTTGCTTTTCAAAAAAAAAATTACTTTATCTCCACCGGATACTTTCACTATTTTTTTCGGGTTATATACACCGCGGATTTCATAAACGAACTCCTCGAGGATCGGAAGAATTGCACCCCAGGTACCCATGAAAAGCTTGGAAGAGCTTTTTGTTCTTTTTTGTAACTTCTTGCTTTCTCACGACGATGAAAGATCGTACGTGAGAATATGCAAATTATTTTATGAGCACTCAATTTGCACGGCGAAAAATGTTATCTGATTACACGGCATGTAGGTAGGTATACCGTGTGACTGGAGTGCATTACTGATAACGAAATGCAATTTATGCTAAATTGCATTTTATTACGACATGCAAATGCATTTTTAAATTTAAATGAAAATTTAAATTGATATGAGTTTTCGTTTCAGGGTCGAGTTTTCAATACATCAATATATTGTATAGGACAATACATTGATGTATTGACTATATGGTTGTGATTCGGGGCGATAGGTACCTGAGTCACAACACCGGCACGCTAGCACCTTACTATGTGGCGGAGAGTGCGGGGTTGCTTCACCAAGAAGAAACACCTACCTGTCACTTTGTCATAACAAAATATAAATCGTGCCTGATCGATAATGGCGATCTACTAAAGAAGACACAATAGGCCACACACTGGCCCGGAAGGGACCGAGTGCATTACTTACCTACGAGTATACTAGAATCGGGTGGCAGGATCCTTTTGCCGTCCCCGGCTGCTTATGGCATGACTGGCAGTAGTTTTGTGACGTCCCTATATAGTTCACCTGTAGAAGAGAGTAGTGACTCAGGGAGAGGGGAGTGAAAGAAAGTCGCTGATCTACCACATTGTCACTAAACCTTTTATTTCTGTTAGTAGTTCATAGTACAATAAATTTTGTTTTGATTTTTCTTATTATCTCCCCCGAAGCATTATACAGATGGACTGAGTCTATTCTTTTTTTTTTCTCTGCAATGCAAGGGGACTTTCCTTTGCTAGAACACTTGAGTCTGTTGCCACTCAACTGGCTTTGTCATTCGAGTTTTAAATTTCTTCTATTTAGTTGCTTCATGTTTTTGTACACTGGGTCGCACCCAGAAGGCCTCCTGGAATACGGACAGCAGCTCTTTTCGTAATCCTGATTTACTCATGCAGTGCCGTTGATTTGCACACTTCACAAGTAAGTGGCTCTAAACAGCAAATTTAGGCTAAAGAGCAAAGGAAATCTTGGCTTCGCGCACTTATGAAAAATATTATCACCAAATATCAATGTAGAAGTCGAAAGACTTCTCTTATTAAGCAGGATTAACGTATCTTGACACGGCTAGTAAAGGGCAAGCCTATGGTAATACATAATTCTCATCATCGAGTACCTAACCCTGTATCCTACTAGTGCACATGTTCTCTACGCTAAACCTAACCTAAAGAATTCCTAGTAACTTAACCTTGGGAGAAATTCGTGCGCTAAATATCTGCTATTTCCGAGCTCTCTTTGAGCGGACAGCACCCATGTACACCACCAGAAATTCAATATTAAAGGTAGCCATATATATAGTTACAGAAGAAAATACGTAATCGTAGTAAGGTATAGCTCCGCAAACTTTTTGTATTGAATATTAATAAATTCAGTGTAAAAAAATCTTTTGATATAGTTTCGCAGCCCTCGTAGGCTAGGTGCTTTTAATTTCCGATTGATACTAACTGCAATGAAATATAGTTTCGTTACACATCCAAGAATTTGTTTTGACATCCAGGCGCTCCTCTGGGGGAGGGCAGAAGGTAAATTCAGCACGAGTTTATAAGAAAACGACGACACATGATTGTGATGCACTCACGGTCGTAAAAGCTTTCATACTAATTGTTCGTTAATTCTCAGGCGAATTTTTGATGGAAGGTGCGAAAGAGTTCAACAAGTATTCAATAGAGTAAGGTTAAAATACACATAGTCCCATAACCACTTTCATAATATCGACATAAATGTAATCAAATATAGTCTTACCTACACTTTCCACCAAATATTTATAAATTTACTATAGGAATATAAATGTTTAATAAAGTTCCGAAACCATTTCTAGCCTGCTTTTAATTTACGATTAATACTAATTGCAATGAAATATAGTTTGCAAAAATAAAAAAGAAAACTTGCTTATAATTTTCCAGTTGCTCCTCTGGCGGATGGGGTAATTTAAATCCGACGGGAATTCAGTATACGAATTTAATATAATACGGGAAAAAGATATATAGTTCGTAAACACTATCATAATATAGATACATATGTATAAATACGCTCAAAAATAGAGTCCTGCAGACACTTGATACCAGATATCTATTAATAAATTTGGTATAGAAATATAAAAATGTAATATATGTCCAAAATCACTCGTGAGTTAGGTGCTCTTAATTTACGATTAATATTAATTACCATGAAATATAGTTTGTTATCATGTCAATAAAGTTTACATCTCATTTTTCAGCCGCTCCCGTGACGGATGGCACCAATGCATTCCATGGGAGCTAAATGTCAACATGTAAAATGTATAATTCCGTAAGCACTATTATAATATGGGATTTCAATTTGAATCTAATTATAATTTGTAATAAAATATGTTCCGAAAACACTACCTTTCAAATTGATTTTATTTTTCGGTCGCTCCTCTGGCGGATGTGGCAAAATAATTTCCATGTAAAGGAGTAACTATAACCAAACAAAACCTTTTACAAACCCAATTTATCGTTCAGCCGCTCCTCTGGTAGATGATGAAAACTAATTTGTCGAAAATAAACACTTGTGAAAGAACCTCGGTAACTGTTCGGTGTTTTGTTAAAATTCTTTTAAAGGCTGAAACAGATTACACTTTAGTGCGCGGCGCGACAACGCGGCAAAATGTTAAAGAACATGTGTTCCCAATTGTGTATCACGGATTGAACGCAGTGCGACAGCGTGGCGAAAATGTTTGCCGCATAGTGATTTCTAATCTTTAATTTACTGCTCACATTCAGTGGTGCCAGCAAAAAAATTATATTTGGGGTTGTTATGGATGCATATCAGAGTGAATGGTTTGTACGTGAAGTCCAGACTGTCAGCATGAACTGACAGATTACTCGGTGGACAGCGTTGAATGCAGCGTGGCACGTTCACTCGCCTCGGCTATTGGCGGAGAGTGTGGGAAGGTTCCACGAAAACCTGCCGCTGCCACCAACTATATACAAAATAAATTCGTGCCTGGCTACATAAAAGGCCGTAGCACACATTCAGTCCTGAAGGGACCTTTACACCACTCACCAATATCCTTGTGAAGGCGCAGATGTCTTGCCTTGTTCTGGTCGCCCCAACCACCCAATCGACACTGAGGGCAGATCATTTACAGTGTCCCTGTTGACCTGAAAACAGAAGACGAGAGCGGACCTAGTCCATCTTCATGTTAAGAGGGCTCCAGGAGAATGAAGGAAAAATAAAGAAACCAACCCACCATCACAAAGAGTCTTCATTATTGAAAATGTGTTGATAACTTAAGTATTCAAAATTGGTAGCGAACGAACATAGTTAACGTAATTACATTATTGGACTCAGAATACAAGGTTACTCGTATATAGCATCAAAAATCAATTTTACTTACTAAATCATGACAATAATAAGATATTATCAATTTAATTAAATCAGGTAGTAATAAAGTCACAACGCTAATCGTTCCAGCAGCTTACTAGTACTATTGGATCAAGCTGATTAGACTCCACGATAATAAAATTCAAAGGAAATTTTCACCACGTACTGATACGATCTGCTCAAGCTAATACTAATAATATATACGAATAGAACTTTAAATTTATTCGTTGATATGTTCTGGTACGGTATGCTTAAGCTAATAATAAGAATGTATATAATTAAAACTTCAATTTTAATCGTTAACAGGTAGTAGTACGTTATGTTCAAACTCGTAATAAGAATGTATATGAATAAAACTTCAGATTTAATCGTTAACATGTACTAGTGTACGTTATGTTCAAGCTAATAATAAGGATGTATATGAATAAAATTGCAAATTTAATCCTACAAACAGAATAAGTATACAACAGAAAGAAAAAGGTAATTGCGTGACACAACTTACATACTTTGTTGGTGCGGATCCCTCGCAGAGGCGCCTCCGTGACAGTCCACTATGCCACTGTATTAGTAATACCCTGTATTCGTAATAGTATAGTTAAAAGAATAAAATTTCGCATAACAAATCTTAAAATTCATATACAAACAATCTTTCACTATGATTTTTTTTTTCTGAAGCTATGTCCACCTTGAACTCCTTTCGCGAACAATCGACTCTTATCGTCCTGATGATAGTCTCTGGATAATTTGACAGAACAGCTGCCTGACGTCGGGTATTTTTCCTCCGCAAATATATTGGCTGCCTCACTGATAAGTATAAATTTTTCCAGAAAATTTAGCCTGGGAATAAAAGGTTCCTCCACTCCACTTTTGTGAGTTGCTGTCTGAATGGGGCTCAACAGATAGTTTAGCGATCTCTGGTAATTGTCCAGATGGCTCGCGAACAAACAGGTAACAAATTCGATTCTGGATCTTCCCCTTTGCCAAACGCATTTCGTCGGCACAAATTTCACCACAAGATTTGGTCGGGAAATTTCAAGATATTCACGTGCCTCCTGTTCTACAATGTCTGTAGGGCAATGTTAAACTCCGATCGCGATGCGCGACTTTTGTCCCAACAAGAGTGAATGACATCAAAAAAGTCCGATCTTAATAATCTCGCGATGATTTGGCATTTCACTCTTCCCTTCATTGTATGACGGGGCTGACGAGAGAAAATATATATATATAAATGCGTCGATTTATCTAATACTTTTACTGATAATTATCTTGATTTTCTCGGATTCTTTTGTCACCTCGTTAATTACACCGTCTTTCCACAAGCGTAACTCTTTTTTTACAAAAGCGAAGACAGATTTCTACCCTCTTCTTCTTCTTTTTTGTTTGTCGGTCTTCAGTGGGTCTTTCGTCGCCGTTCATGTGACTATGGGCCAGCCATATACGTGGAACTCGTCTTAGTGTAGCATATTGCTACATGCAGTATGCTACGACCATAACAGGGTAGGCAACTTCTCACGAAAATATGTAGTACCAATATAAGAGCGCTGTATCTACCATGGTGCGCTCTTAATGCAATCTGTGTCACAGCGCGGCGGAAAAATGTCACCACTCAATTTGCCACGATGTCGCGCTGCGCACTAAAGTGTAATCTGTTTCAGCCTTAACTTTGGTTTTCCTTCAGCCCTGGTTCACACCCTCGATTTCCGCCTGGAGTCGGATGCTTATCTCCTTTTTCCTTTCCAATTTCGTCTTCACATATTTTTCCTAGCTTTTCCGATTCACAACTTTACATACTTTTTTTTCACTTTCGAGAATTGCGGCTATTTCTCGATTTTCTTCACCTTACTTTTCCTTCTTCCTTTCTAAAAACTTTTTTGTTCTCCCCTTGATCTAACCTCTACAACACCTTACTCCTCGTCACCCCTTCCGGCCTCTTCTCGGCTTGATTCCGGTCCATTCCCCCCCATGCTGCGGGCCATTCTACTGACAGGTCTGACGGGTAGAGCTTAGGATGATTTCGCACAAGCAGCAAGCCGGCGTGCCACATGCGACCATAACAACCTTTTAAAAAACAAAAAACAAAAATTACAAAGATATTACTGGAATTCAGGTTTATATAAAGAAACTATATACCAAATTCCAAAATGAGCGGTTGAAAAATGTTTGAGCTAGAGTGTACACAAATTCAAGAAAACTCGTTTGGAGAAAAAGTGTTTGAAAAAGTGGCAGCAAACGTATTACACGCTGTCCGACACTTGAACGAGGGACGGTCACTTAATCGCTTATAACGAGTTAGAATTTTTAATTGAAATTTTAGGAGTATATTTTTGGATAGTTTTACAAGTGACTTATGGAAAAAAAGTTGAATTTTTTTAAGCGTCTACACCTATCTCCCCCTTAATGATGCCTTCATAGGCACTGATCCCAAGTACGTGAACGCATCTCTCGCTGATGATAAGCGACATATCACAGAGCTTTACCCCTTCGTTGTATGCAAGATGACTGAGAACACGAGACCAGTGGTCAAATCATGCCAAATTGTTCTAAAAGAACAGCCTACGCGCCTCACTTAAAAAAAAACTTTTGGAGCAAGAAATACCTCAAGGGCTTAGGGATTAAAACAGGACCTACTGTCACTGAATTATAATACTGACACCACTGATCATACCATTGCATTTAACGAGCAATATCAACTGAGATGATTTTCGTTACTGACTATAGTCGGTGATTGTGCACTATGCGGCCTGCCTTAATCTGACAAAAATTAAGCAAAGGCGGGCTCATACGAGCATAGCAACACCTCCCTGGGCGTCAGCAATAACAACGTGAAGGCAAGAAGGAGATAAGGGAAGGATTAGGGGATATGAGGAGACTGGCGGAGTTTGGGATAAAAAGCATCACGGAATTTGACTGTAAGGCCGAAAGTAATTTGAAGGGTAAAAGAACGAGCGCGATTTGCAGCGCGAATAATGCGTGCAGGAATCACTGTACAACGGACTAGACTAGATATTTCATCGGAGCATTGACCATGCATGTAGCGATAAAGGAGCGAAAGGCATGCAAGATTGCGACGGTGTTCGAGTGAGTCGATATGACAAGTTATTGCCATATCGCCACTGAGTTTGAAGGCTCTCTATTGGGCAATATCCAATGATGGTAAGGCTGTGCGACCAACCGCAGCCCAACTATATATAAGTTAGTGCGCACGGGTGTCCCGCATTATCTGGCTGACTACATTTCTTTCCTTCAATCGTCGCGGCACCGTAACGTTTTGATCATGCGATTTAATAGGCGAGTATTAGAAGGCTCTTACTTTGCTTATATTGCTCGTAGTTGGAATAATTTGCCAAATAGAGTGAGGAGTGCGGGTACAGTTGGAGAGTTCAGAACGCTGCTTTACTCACATATACCTTAGTGGTGGTGGAATTGCTTCTTATGCTTTTTTTTCTTTTTCTTTTGTTTTGGAATTTTTATTAGCACTATCATTATTATACCGATTGAACCCTGTTTTTGTTTTGTTTTTGTTTTTTGTTTTTATTTTGAACTCACCCTTTTCTCTTTTTATTTTCCAATTTATAATGTACTTTAAAAGATTAATAATCTTGTGTACTTTCCGAAATAAAATGAAATAATAATAATAAGTTTAACTTACTGGAAATATTAATGCCAAGTGTGCTTAGTGACGGTGAATCAGAAATTAATGCTCCATCAGAAGAAACGTGAGTGGTTAAGTTATGGTCTTGTTTTAATGAGATGAGACAGCTTTGGGACTTAGATACATTAAATTTGATGCGATTCGCTTTGCCCCAAGCGAGGATATTATTAAAATTGTTATTCAATGATCTGGAGTCCGCAAAAGTGTCAAAAGAGTAAGCAAAATCAAGGGTACTGTCCCCAGCAAAGCTATGGATGGGATTCAAAGTAAGAGAAAGCAGATCATTAATGAAAATTAAAAAGAAAATTGGAGAGATAACAGAGCCTTGGGCACACCAGCATTTATGGGATGATGTTCAGATGTAACGCGATCTAATACAACACATATTTGGCGACTAAATAGGAAACTTTCAATCTATAATAGAAGAGGAAGAGAGCGACGAAGTGCTTTGAGCGTAGCTAAAGGAACTGGATGCCAGACTCTATCAAAGGCCTTTGAAATATCTAGGGCAACGATTTTGGACTCACCAAAACTCTGAAGACTACGGTTCCGACGTTCCGTAAGAAAATTTAGCAAGTCTCCAGATGATCGTCTAGCTCGGAAGGCATATTGGCGATCGTTGATGAGATGATTAGTTTCTAGATACTTCATTAATTTGGAGTTAATAATAGATTCAAAAACCTCTGAAAGAATCGAAGTGATTGCAATTGGTCGATAATTTGAAGGATCGCTACCCTCTCCTTTTTTTTGGATACGCTAAACGTGAGTAGGTTTCCAAGCTGTTGGAAATTTTCCTGTCGAATAAGACAAGTAGGGTAGTTTCCGCAGAGGTTTAGCAAAGGAAGAGACACAGCTTTTAATTAGCAGGGACGAAAACTACCAGGACCTGCGGTATATACGGAAGATGTAAAAGAGGTGTTTGTGAAGTGGATGGCAGACAAGAATTTGAAGCGAATCTAGCAGCTAAAACACTAGCTTTTTTCAGGGAGTCAACAATCACTTCACCATTATTAAGTAGTGAAGGTATAGAGGAACTGGTGAAGCTGTTCCTGATGGTTATGACCAGGGACCAGATACCTTTGCTACCTTTGCGGCTTGCCAAGATTCTCTGTCTAATATTCTGGTCAAAAGGATCTTGTTTCAGTTCCGGAAATGGATGCAATTGATAGGCGCGAAAAGCAGACTCTTTCGCTTTTATAGTTTGGTTGCACTTATCGTCAAACCAAGATCGATCTTGCTGTTGTTGAGATCTGCGGTAAGAACACGGAATGTATTCACACCTGCCAAGATTTACTATGTTACTAAATTTTAGTGTGCATTCATCATCATCCCTCGGAGTAAAACAGACCGACTAATCAATATCTCTAATATGCTGATTGAGGCTTTCACAATCAGCATTCTTATGGTGCCAAAGAAGCCTACTTGTAGGTAGAGAGAGTAGGGCGGCACAGGCTTGAGGTTGTAAATTGATCCGTGATTAAACAGTGGTCTGAACTACCCAGAGGGGAACCTCTTGAGATTTAATATTTGTCAGGATGAGATGTTAGAAACAAGTCCAGTAAATTAGCTCTATCTCCAGCTGCATCAGGAATTCGCGTTGGTGCTTCCACTAGCTGTTGCAAATTAAAAGATTTACTGAAAAGTTCAACGAATCGCCCCGCAGGACTTGTGGTAGAAGAATGTCTGAGCCGCGATATGTTATATACAAAATCGCCTGCCAGGAAGATTTCAGAAGAGGGGGAGACACAAAGCAAATGATCAATATTGTTGGAGATATAGTCAAATAGGGATACCGTGTCGTCATCAGACATATTTGGGCTGCGATAAAGTACACAGAAGTACATGATGTGCTTGTGTAGTTTGAACCCAGTCCAGATGTAATTAAACTCTGGATTGGCAGAAGGAAAATCTTGAAGAATGGTAAAGGCCACATCATTCCGAATATATATTGCGATCCTCTATGCTGAGAAAAATAGGCAGCAAGCTGTAACCAGGGACGTGATACTGATTAATTTCAGCATCAGAAACGACCTTGGTTTCACTTAGCGCAAGAATTGCCGGATTTTTGGAGTTAAGGTGGCAATACACCGAAAACCAATTTGCTCTTAATCCGCGAATGTTGCTAAATCTAGCGTGAAATTTTGCATGCTGAAGGCAAAAACAAAAAACAAAACTTGCGCCGAGATCGAGTAACAAACGCAGAATTGTGGTGATGGTCAGATCAAGATAGGATGCATGATAAAATCAAAGGAAGAAAATTTGGACACAGACACAACTTTACGTGTGTGTCATATAAGCAGTGTACATCAGCAGTCCACGTATATGTACATCAGTGAGTATACAAGTTTGAAAGCAAAATATTGAATAAAAATTGTGAACAGCAGAAATTTTGCAATATTGAGAGTAGCAAGAAAAATGTGTTGTGTGTTGCTTAATGTAAATACACTTTCGTCTTGAAAAATGCTTGAGAAAGCCTTCGTCCAACTCTAGTTCTCTCGATGTAGAGTGTAGGAATATATGCAAATTAACCGTGTTAAAAAACCTAACTTTACTTGGCACACATACCTTCAAGGTGTTGACACGGCACTATACATAATTTAGTTCACTCATTTCAGCAGCTGCCGGCTAGATCCAGACGAGGGAGTTGCTTTTTTCTCCCGTATTTAATTATGTACATAGAATATTAAAAAAAAAATTAATAACTTACATTTCATCGTATTGCTTACATGAAAAAATCAACAACGTAAACAAATGAGTAATTTTTAAATTTAAAGTTGCTATACGACAATATGAGCTAAGTAATTTTTCACTTCGCCACCTATTTTAAGTTCGTCTCTAGGTTTCCTCCCATTTTACAATAAAGTTGACAAATTTCAACAATTTATTTGTAACTCAACAGTATCTCAGATAGAGGATAAAAGATGAGTACAAAAACTGCTACATGTAATTTGACTTGACAGAAGGTGAAAACGTCGAATGTAAATTTATTTAAGCATTCTCGTAGCTTGATTCAAACTTCAGGAGGTATGCAAGAGATATATGTTGGTGCATAATATGTATTCTTAGAGTAAGGTTATATTGCTAATATCAATAAATCATTGGTTCCTGCATACATATGTATATGGTATACATGAATAAACGTCAATGGAGGTTTCATGTCATGTAATCTACGAAATATCAAACAAGTGTAATTTATTATGAAGTTCCATGATAGCACGTATGTCACCGTTAGCATCGTGGAATAGGAAGATTTGTTTTCTCATCACACTTCCTGACAAATTGATACAATCCTCTACTTAATGTGTGGTCGAAATATTTTGCTGTACAATACGGAAAGAAGTATCAGACACACTTTTTCCTGATATTCTGGTAAGTAGCCAGAAAATATATGCTTGGCTTCCTTTACACGCTTATCCTGTACTTCCAGCTTGTCTTAGTTGATTACATAAACATCAACCTTTTCTGGTGAGAAAAATTAATTACATCGCTTTATCGTGTTTACGCAATGTTACCTAAATGCTTGACATTCATGTCCAGTGTCCAGCCAGACAAAATGACCCATATTCTGTTGAGATAACGATTCCTGGTCGTGCCCACACCCCAGTCTCCTTTTGTGGTTGTCTTTTATCTGATAAAAAGGGAAAACCACTCAATTTGATCCGAGGTATACAGAAATGAAATAACCACTACAAAAGGATGAAAACTTCATTAGACACGGAAGCAGGGTAGAGTATCCTTTCGGGAATTGTATCCTTTATCGTTTCGGGATACTTTCTAACCTTTGAACATGGAAACATTTAAAGCTCTTCTCTTTGCCCTTTTCAGATGATCTCTGAAATGAGAAAGATCACACTGTTATAAAACAGAAGCAAGGTCCAAGATTGAAGGTACTTACGTTCATACATTGGAAAATCGGGTGGAATAAAAGTCTCCTTAAAGAGGTACATTATATGAGCTGAATTTTTATATCGTCATTTGGAGCAGGAAAAGTGGGTCAACGTTAGCACCAATTAATGAAAGTACCTAACTGTTAAGTACGCATCTTTTTCTCTGGATTCGATCTGTCATAACGATTCTGAGGGATGCTGCAGAAGGATGAGTGAGGGAAAATTAATGTTTGACCTTTTTCAGAGATTTATGAAGGAATGAGCTTGCGGTTTTCAAAGAAATTTTAAAGGTGGACAACAATAATTTATGCAGCAGTAACATGAGAAAATGATGATAATTCTTTAAGAAATTTCCTATCTTGGCTATTTGAAAATGAAAAATAATGTCTAAAAATGACAAATGGTTGTCAAACAGCCTAACTTGTCTTTTTCAAGTTGTTATTTCGTAAGGGATAATTGATTTGGAGATTATGAAAATATGGATGCCAAACTTGACAAAATAGTCACCAAGTCGAATCGTAATACATTTCTTCTAAAGACTTGATAAATAGCAGCATTGAAAGAGAAATAACGGTGCAGCGTACCTCCCGCCTAATTCATAAACCATCATCAGTAAAAAGCTAGATTGATGCTGCGAATATGTGATACCAACGTGGCATACCATGCATGGGGAATTATTGATACCAATTAGAAGGGATGACAAATTTTTTTAATACTCATAATTATTTCGCAAATATCACATATGAACATTTCATCTTCCAGTTGATAGCTTCCATCAAAATGGCTCCACTTGTTGTTCGATGAGTTCCTTCCGAATCTCTTCAATTAAATGTTATTATTCTGATATAGAGCGAAGGCACATCAATATTAATAATAAAGTGAATGTTGAAATTAAAGTCAACCTTAATGATAATGCCACTACTTATACTTAAGTTAAAATCACAAGGGATGTGCTTACGGGAGATATTAACATTTGAGAATTTAACATTTATCAATATTTATAAAAATAGGGAGTCTTTTAAGCAACTAGCAATAAATCTGTTTGGATTTTTAAACAATTCGACACAATCCAGTTCCGACTTTATATTCTTATAAATCAGAATAGATAAACAAATGTAAGCTAGTAATTACGTAGAAAACATCATGAATAAAGGAAAACGGGATTCTAAATTACTTTCCTTCGCAACACCAGAATTATTAACTGTTATTTCGTTGCACTGTGTGGAAATAAATGGCCCAAATGCGATTGCTTGAGATTACTCTAGGTAGGAAGGTAACCAATTTAACTACCATGTAACTTATAGAGCAGGTTGAATTGATGCAGTTATAAAAAGCCTTATCGATTCAGTGTAAATGCATTGAGTTTCGCTTCCCTGCCCGAGAGTTTTAGCACAATATGATGAGAACTGGAATTGATGCTCCCTGTTGGATATAAAAAATATTTTTTTTAATAAAACTCACCAAGAAAGCTGTCTGGTTAAGAAGGGAGATGAGAAGTTCTAAAGCGCTGCACTCATTGAGTGGACCTATTGTACTACCCCCCCCCCCCCCCTGAAACTCCCACCTTCTAAAAGGAAGTCAGTTTTCCGAATAGGTTTAAGAACCAGCCACCAAGTAACTGGGATTTAGATGCAGTTTTCCAAAGTTTGCCATCCTACATTTCACTATTGCCAGGTATTTATGTACACAAAGCACGTAAAGTATTCTCATTATCCTCCAGACAAATTTTGCAGATGTCATCAGAGCCAATAGTGATAAGGTGCTTCCTCAATTGACAGTGGCTGATAATCAAACCGGTTAAGGCCCACCACACATTGAACACAGCACAGTTTGCTATTCCTCTATTGTGCCTAGCTCACTATGTAGTGCTATACACGACAGTCTATTGCTCGATTGAAACAAATTTTTTTATTAGAGAAATAGTGTGCCTATGTTCAATATGCGCTTCGTAACAGAGTCGCAGCAGTCTTTCACTATCCATTTGCATATGATGTGATGTGCTATATTCAACGTGTGGTGGCGTGGAGTCTAGCATCCCTCCCACTGTATCTTAGAGCCACCCTTGACATTTCCATATACAGACTCACCATGAAATCCTTGGCACAATGCTCTCCTAGTACATGAGCTTTGCTGCATACAGAGACAACCCACGTATTGGTTCTGGGCAGACCAGAGGAATAGATGAATCTTCTCAAATTCAAATCAGGATCACTTGATTCGAACTACTTAATTTACCAAGGGCGCTTTAGCATTCCCACACGAGCTTTGATTTAGTCAGTATTGCACAAGCTGCGACTGGTAACACTATAACATGGCTCCCCATGATCAGTGACGTCTGAGTCCTATGTACAGCGCCCCACACCCCGCAACTGATTCCCATCTCAATCTTGGACCCATTTGTGTACCAAGCAAGCCATTCGTTGGGATTTCTGAGTTCTTCACCCCTATATTGAGTTGTTGAAATGATTAGAGTTTCGCCGGCCTATAGTCTGATGTTCAGGAATTGCCTCCAGAACGCCAGGGATCGTAGTATGCCCATTACCTTTGTTCTTCCTGAGAAGATGAGCCATATTTATACTGTATGCAGCACTGACTGCCGCACCAGTTACCACTAGGTGCAGACCATAATCTGTATGCTATTCAATTAGGCTTTGAACACATTAAGCCTGGCCTTATACCACCATATAATGACCCCATATGTGGCCACAATGTGATACTCATATTTTAATTAGTACATTTTGCTTTTATGTTCTAGCTTCACGTTACTCGATAGTCTCATTTCGTTAAGTTCGTATTTACGTTAGCACTGTGCATTTGCGAAGGGTAAGTAATCTTAAGCAGAGCATGAATTCTAAGAAATACAAAATTCCCAGCAAAAGTAATGCATGAGTAGTTGAGAAACAAGAACAGCATTATTGCAATAACTGTGTACATTATTGCCTCTTTTTCAAATATTGCCTATTTCTCGCTTTTAGCAAGCCTCATGTAAATTTGCCTTACTTCCTAATTACAAATTCGATCTTATTAAATTTTTCAACAATGCTTTTTACAATTTATTACAATTGCTGCCACATTTTGTTTTGCACGGACTTATAATTGTAACTAAATTATAATAACATGTTAGGGAAATATTTAAAAAAATGCCCTTACGTTTGTGGATTACAAAATGTCAATCCAGAGACATTAAAGATAAGTTGAAATCATTGAAAAAATAACTAATAAGGAAACGGCATATCGAGTGAAAGCCTAAGCCACTCGGCCGAATGGGTTAGTGTGCTGTGTTTGTATTCGTTTCGTCATGGCAGTAATGAAATCGTGACATTTTGAAGGGGGGCATTTTTTATAATCCAAATTGCTATGTAAAATAAATATATCGTTATCGCCCCCTTTCTTTAGGTAAATGGAATATAGGACTGCCTTGAAAAGAAGAAACCTTCTGACATTTCTCAAATTTGCCAAATTAACAAATCGGACATGATTTAAACTTTCATATATTTTTCTGTTTCTGTTGTATATATTTCACGAATAATTATAAAACAGAGATATATTTTTTCAAATAAATTCACTTGCTTAAAAAACGATTTTTCATCGGAACTTCGGCGATTGTTTGTGCAACAGTAGTACAAGTGGTACACATGAGGAATGTCTGCACCGCTTAACGACATTTTATAATGAACTGAGTAGTCAGTTGAATGACCACAAAGCATTTGCAGGCAATAAAATTGACAGACAAAATCAGTACTGTCCATCAGCTTTACTCACTCTAATTGTCGCGTAAGAAATAGGCGAATTACTTATAAATTACCTTTCTTATCTTGCTTATGTCCATTTAGTCCGCCGCCTATATTACAAACGAGTATTTGGCATTATTGATTTCGACTTGGCCATGGTAACTTACTTTCAAATTATTTTCGGTTCAGTTGTTTGCTGGGTTGTTTTTGAAAATAGGTAGTCGAGTTGGCGATTTTGAAGAAAGAAATGCTTTAAATTGTTCATCTGCACAGGGCGACAGCACCAAACATTAAATTTCACGTACATTTCACTGTTGAGTCATCTGCTTATAAACTCTGCCAGTTTGCAATAAAATTGTTAAATAATAATAAATAAAATTATTATTATTTCCTTCAAGTCCACATTTTTTAATTATTTTTCCTTTTCTTGAATATAAAGTAATTTATTTTTAGAAGATAGATAACATTTCATTTTGTCATGTTTTTATACCCTAGATGAAATCTATAGGGTATACTAAGTTTGTCATTCCGTTTGTAACGCACAGAAATAATTATAGTAGAGCAAAATGGGTTGGACACCCACGCATAATATTAAAAGTTATTTTGATTTTTGCATATCCGTATGTCCGTTCGTCTGTCCGTCTCTGCGCACGATAGCTCGAGAACGGGTATACTTAGAGAGCTGAAATTTTGTTTAAGGAGTTGAAAAAGAAACGTAAAATTAAGTTCGAAAATTAGACAAATTGGGCAACTCCTTCGTGGGGTTGCCATAAAAAATTTCGTTTTCCACTATATATTTGGATACTGCCTGAGAACGCGTCGACATGGATAGTTAAAATTTGATACATTGTGTTTTCATATTAATAGCACATAAAATTTCAAGAATGGACTGATTCGGGAAACCCCTCCTTGGTATTACCAAATACCATTTTATGTTTTTACGTATACTGTGAAAACGTTCTAATTATCCTAAAGTACTAAGTTCAGATATGTCAGGCTCTTGACCTCGACTTAATGTAGGAAGACCTCAATCTATTTAGACATTTACTGGAAATTTGTTCCTTAGAAGTTTTATGCATTATTGGAGGCTGACAACGGTAGAGGAAATGAATTAGCATTTGGAGTCCGGCACGTAGAGAGCTGAAATTTGGTATATGGTGTTTTCACAGTAATTGCAAATTAAATTTGAAAAATGGATTAAATCGGACAACCTTTCCTTGGTGTTGCCATATTAAAATTTAGGTTTTTTAAGGATACAGTGAAAACGATCAATAACAGCCATTTTTATTGTACTAAAAACTTCTTCAGTTTATAAAATCCTATAAACTTGGTTACAATCATTTTTTCTGTCGCACAATAACAGAAATATATTCATCTAGAGTATCATAAGAATTGTTCTTAGACCAATTCGAGTCTTTTTACTTGTTTCATAATAGATTTAGATTTTATATATTGGCAGAAATTGATCGCCTACGTTAAAATTATGATTAGATGTCGACGACCACTGCGTTGACGACGCTGTATGCTCTTTGTATCTTAATATAAATAACTCTGGCTTCAAATGCGTCCATTGTGTTAACTTTTACCATGCATCCTGCTTTAAACTGTCCTATGAGATTACTAGTAGGATTATTTGTGGGATGGTTGCATTTCGGTGCTCTCGCTGTAATAATTCCATTAACTGTGACATGGCCAGTGACGTTGGTGAGGAACCTAACATTCTAGAAATTATTTAAAATATGTTTAAGGAGATAGCTAATATCAAGACTAAGCCGCTCGAAACTTAATAATTCAGTTGACAGTTTATTGCGTGGTTTCGACGAAATTAAAAAAGGATGTATTACAGTTGAAGATCATAAAAAAAGAATTAAAGTTCTTGAGTCCGAAAACTCTCGGCTAAATGTTGAAACCTCATCCCTGAAAGATCGCCTGAAAACTCTGGAATACAGATTCCTTACGAATTTTCTGGAGATAAAAAATATACCAACTTGTCTTAACGACCAACCCCTTCATATCATCCAAAAGCTTCATGCGTTCCTTAAGTTGCCTTGTGATGATGGTGAAATCTTGAAAGCCTATCGTAAAAAGAGCAAATCGATAACCCCTTAGTCGTAAAGTAGGTATGTTTCACAACTGGTCAGGGATCGTACATTGATAGCGTATAAGGTCTGCGATAAGCTTGCAGCTGACTCTCTTGGCTACACAGAAATAAATATCATATTTATAAATGAATTTTTATCTAAAGAAAAGAAGGCATTACTGTTAATTTAATTTAAGTACATATGGGTTAAGAACTCCAAAATTTATTTGAAAAATGAAGACCACTCTAAGCCTCATATTACCGAAACTTTCCTACAACCATATGTCTATAGTAGTGAGATTCTTGATGACAAGTATTCAATTTATAGAAGGGACAGAGATTTGAATTACACGGGTAACAGGGATGGTGGTGGATGTCTAATAGCTGTCAGACGTACCTATAATTCTTTTCTACTGCAAGCTGTGGAATCTGAGCATGAAATGAGGGTAGTCACAAAGGAAACGACTTTTACACTTCACATATGCTGTATCTATTTACCTCCCCAAACCTTATGCGATGTATACAACTCTTTATTATTCAGTATAACTGACAAAATCTTGCAGCTACCCTTAAATTCGAAAAACATTTTCTGAGGTGATTTTAATTTCCCATACCTATGTACTTTGGACTCTTAGTGCGTCGAACAATTGTATGCGTGCGTCTGAGCCTGAGGCTTATAGTCTTGCCTCTCAATCTCTTCTTAATAATATGGAGCTTTGTTGCCTGAAGCAATACAATAATCAAGTCAACTTTAATAACAGACTCTGGCATCTTGTATGGACTAATATTCCCTCTTATAATATTGATATATCTACATCTATGTGTCCGCTTTCTAAGATTGACCCCATCATCTTCCTCTCGACATACAATTGATATTGACACATCCAAAGACTGCTGGAGATCTATTTGCCAAGGTTAGAAACTACCAAAGAGGTGATTGTGTCACAACAATTTCTTAAGCAACCGCGATTTGTCATCTATTCTCTCCCCTGACCTTTAGCTATCTTTTAAACGATTCTACAAGATCATATATCAAGGAATTAATCTATATGTAGCAAACATAACCGCTTTCCGAAATGGTATTCCCGTCAGCTTATAAAGGTGCTCCAAGAAAAGAATAGGTATAGACGTCTTTATAAAACCAATCCACACCCTGAAACTAATAAGACCTTTTCTTACCTTAAGCAAATATCAAAGTTACTCTTAAAGGAATGTACCGGAAGTATGTTGCAAGCACAGAAAATTCACTTCAAGGTAATCTTAGATCTTGCTGGGCGTTTAGTAAAAATTTAAAACGATCTAATATCAATCCAAAAATCAAATCTGTAAGCGGAATGTTTTCAAATTATTTCAAATCTGTTTATGACGCTAGGGATTCTTATGTCCCAAGGTGACCCAAAACTCATAACTAATTACCGTCCCATCTCGGTTTCCAATACACTCGCACTCATATTCGAAAAAGCTGTATACAACCAACAGCTACCACAAATAAAACCATACATCTCGGAACAGCAGCACGGATTTCTACCTGGTCGATCCACAGTCTCAAACGTAGCTCTATGTATGGACTCGATTTCCTGTGCCCTTCCGAAAGCAAGCACCTGGACTCTCTACATACGGACTTTAGTAAGGTTTTTGATAAGATAAACCATAAACTATGCCTATGTATGGATGGATGCTCGGGCTATCGGGCTCTGTTGTAGACAAAAAACCACAAGATTAGTGTCTAAATTTTTTATTTAAAATATGCCAGAACGTTTCACGGGTGAACACTCCGCGTCTTCAGGTGGTCTTATCTATAAGGTAACTATCGTGAGCCGTTGCCAAAATTTACAATATTTAAATTACTTACGAAAAAACATTAATGAACATTAATTAATTCACTCCAATAAAATATACACACACTGGGCGAAACAATAATCAATTAACATTTAAATGAAGAACACTGCAATAAAAACTTATAAATTATTAACAAATACACAGAAAATAGAACGAAAAAACAAACAACTTTTAAAAAATACATGTCGTTACTTTATGATCAGATGAGAGAATATTTTTTGATTGTACATCTGTATACACACGTAAGTATATATATGGTGGGAGAAAGCCCTCATTATGGGTTAGCTAAGAAGTGAGCAGTACACCGAATTTATGTTGTCGGTGGCTGTTTTGCGATTCATTGTATTGGGGGTGGTGTAAATATGCAAAACCTCCAGGCCTCTTGCTAATATTTTTTTCCTTACATAAAATCGTTGTATTGTTAAAATCTGGACAGTGGTTTGCTTGCACACAGTGGCTAGCCAAAGCAGTCTTGCAGATCTGTTTGTTTTTTATATCCGACTTGTGACCCGCAAGCCGATTTTTAAGCAATTGACTTGTGGTATCTACATAATTTAAATTGCAATCTGAATTGCCTAAAACTGAACCCATGCATGGAATATTATAAACCAGGTCCGTAGAGTATTCCTTATCTGTCCTATCTTTAACCCGGCTGAAACACCGCCTAATGGTGTTGTCAGCTTTAGAAGCCGGACAGATTCGATAATTTTTTGCAGTAACCACCTTTTTGAGTTTTTCAAACAGACCTGGAATGTATCTGACACTTCGATATATTTTGTTTGTATTGTGTTGTGCCCCAGCGGGAAAATGATCATGTATGAAAGTAGATATGCAGGAACTCGTCGAGGAAATCAGTATCGATGAAAAATATGTGTACATGTTATGCAGAAAAGATGCGAAGCAAGTTCAAATCAAGGTAGGACCGGGGTGCCTGTTTGATATTTCTTTGCGTAAACGTCAGTGCAGGTCAAAATTTCAGGTGTTTAGTTCAAGTTGGATTTAGTACGAGTGAAAATTAAAAAGTGCGTGTGATAAAAAACTGATTTTCTTTAGTAATAGGAATATTTGGTTACTGGTTCGTGTGCAGTGCTCACTATGTATTTTGATTGTTTGTTTGTTTTTGCAATAAAGTACTACATCAAATATTAGATAATAAATTTGTTGCATTATCTCCTTAATTTTTTTGTAAATTATCCTCAGATCATGTGAAATATACGTTTAATTGTTTGAAAGAAATTTTTTTATTTTCCAAATACTATTTTGCTGGTATAGTAATAACCGATTAAAAATCCTTTTCTATCTAAAATCCATTCCTTTCTGCTGTGGCGCTACTATATCACTTGAATCAAATAAAGTCGAAACGACTTCTACATACAAAAAAAAATTTTTATTAGATATATTTTTAAATTTAGCTATAGTCGTTTCAACTTTACTCGATTCAAGTTACAATATTTTCATCGGATATTATTGAGGATTTCTTCGAAGATTATTCATTGACGTTTTCAACAATGATTATTCTTTGACTTTCTCATCGATCGTTATTCTTTCAAGTTTTCGTCGAGGACATTTCATTGACGTTTTCATCGAAGCTTATTCACCGACGCTTTCTTCGACACTTACTCCTGCAGAAAGGCATCGCACCCTCCCTAGGACATCGTGTGTAAAATTCATCGAAGTTTCGGTGCAGAAATGGGTCGATGATGCATGCCAGTGGTGCAGTACGGCTTCGATGGGGTGTTGCATCCACTTCCCGCTGGGGCGGTATCCGTTGTTGTATCGGTGCCATTATTTTTTAGATGCCTAGGTTTATAGCTGGTTATTAAATAGTTAAACTTACGTGCAGGGAATACAGGATTTTGTATATTCTCTTCTTATTTCTTTTATGGAAGCAACTGTCACTTAGTTCCTGTATTCTGTCGACGAGATTCTTAGGTGTATTAATTTTAGGAGTTGTAGTTCAGCAATCTACCTGATGAGGTAAGTTTCTGTACCAATCTGTGATGATGGTATCGTTTTTGCGTATTGCTAATACTTCAAGGTAAGGTAAGGCTTCATTTTCCGTACCTGTCGGTCATTTACGTGTGTGGTTTCATATACCACTCTTTTTAACTCCCTAGTAAGAAGCATTTTCGAGTATGCGTGCCAAGTATGGAATCCATTTTACTCCTCATATAAATTGAGGCCGTCCAGCGTACATTCACCAGTATTAAATTATTCAAGCTTGAAAAGATGTCCATTGAATACCGCTAGCGACTAACCAAATTCAACTTGTCTACACTTGAAAAACGAAGAGCCTTCCTGAATTCAATGTTTTTATATAAAATTATCTCATCTTTGCTTTCCCGTATAGACTTCGATATTGCGCCCCGGAACTCTAGACATAACACTCTTTTTAGATTGCCAACTAGTAAAACCAACATAAAAGATAAATCCTCCATCGTCATAATACAAAAGTCATACAAATCCAGATTTAATAATATGGACATTTTCAACACTGGTCCTCTGACATTTAAGAAGTTCATCCTGCTTGAGATCGGACAATAGATATTGGCTTATTCCTTTTTCACCTATTGCCTTGCCCTTCCCGTTTATATTGATGAATATTGTATTTATATCTTTATATTATTACTATTTTTATTTTTTATAGTTCTCCCCTCTTTGACGCCTCTGTAGTCCAACTACAACTGTATTTTTCCTGCCCATTCCTAATTAATTATCTGATTTGGGTACACTTCTAAATGCACACGCATCGTTCTGTTTTGCTGCTATCCTACTGAATTTCAGCCCTTTAGTTTGGTGTTTTGAATTTATTTTGTAAGTACGCTTGTAAATTTGTAGTTAATATCCTTTGAATTAAAGGAGTATAATTCGCTTGCCTTAACTAGCTGTAACATTGTAGATTTGAATTTACTGATTGTTTAATATCTGTAATTATTGTATTGGATTTTAGGTCTGTAGTTTAGTGCAGTAGTTTTGTCTCGTAAGTACCGTATTTGAAATCTGATTTGTAGTTTTATATTTCTAAGCTGTAGATACAAGTCTTATTTTAACTGATTGTAACTGGATAGCTCTGAATTTTCCCCTCCAATTTACGTAGATCGATCGATTTTGTAACTACTCTATTGTTTAGTATTATTTTCTTCTTCTTGCTTTAGCTTGTAAAATCATCCACTTGTTTGAATAACTATAATGGTAGTATCATAATAGGAGTGTAAAAAGCTCTGTAATCTGCCATGTTTAATTGACCGAATAAATAAATAAAACCAGTTCGATAGTACAACTTAATTAAAGAAATAGCTGTGTGTCTACAGTTTATAATGAATCATTATAGGCTAATGAGTCGTTAGTTATTTCTTCATAAGACCGCTGTATGTCAAGGCATACACATTTTTTGACATACAACGCGACTACGCTGTCGTCAGCATTTTTAATGTAACTCTGCCATTTAAGTTAAGGTAAGATAATGCTTTTATTGCTGCCTACTGTATAAAGATTATATAATCTTGTTAACATACAGATAGGAGATGGAATTTAAATATACAGATTGATATGATATTGAAATGAAAATATAATGATCAAATAGCAAGCAGATTAAACCTAATTACAGGAAAGAGACTTCAGCACATATATGTATAAAAGAAGCGAAATGGTGAAGAAAAATATATAGTTACTAATAGTAAAAATTAAAACAATCAAATAAGAGAGATGAAAAATTAAGATCTAATAGAAATTAAACAAAGTATAATAAAATAGAAATAAAGACGAACCAGGATGTACACGAATAAGATGAAAGGGACTTTAATCGCTTAAGAAATTCTCTACTAGAGTCCACTGTCCTTAGGTCAAACGGCAGTAGATTCCACCTATGTAGGATTTGAACAAAATAAGAGTGTTCACCATAATGTGAGTTACATCGAGGATGAAAAAAGCCAATACTTCTGGATGAATGCATAAATCTTAATTTCTTATGGAGATATTAAGGACATTTATTAAATAGTAATTTATGCAAAAAGAACAGATCATGATGTTCATCTGTGAGTATCTAGTGAACGACCAAGAATAGAGCTTGAATGCATTGATATATGAGCACTACACGGTAATTTATAGACAAATCGAATATAGTCATTAAATGCTACTATACGTCTTCTACGGCAGACTGAGTCCAACTATGGAAATAACATAGTGCCGTACATGAAATGAGGTACAATAAGTGATCTTACTAATTTCATGGGCATCTCAGTTGAGAGAAGATATCCATGGACCCATAACTGGCGCAAGGACCTATAAACTCTGCAAATAATATTGGTGATATGACTACAGCAGGAAAGTTTAGCATTCAGTACAACTCCTACATTTCTGACTGAGTTTTGATACGGTAAGATAACATTATTAAGTAAAACAGGAGGCATATCTGATGTATCAAGAGTATTTCTATAGATAGGCATACAACTTGACTTATTGGCATTTAAGATCAACCCATTTTGGACGGACCACTCAGATATGCGATGCAAATCCTCATTTATACGAGCAGTGCAGTCCTCTTGTAACCCAATTCGTTTGCTGAGGTAAAACTGCACTTCATAAGCATAAAGAGGACAACATTGGGATGATCATTTAAAAATAAACTGAATAAGAAAGGACCAAGAATCGACCCTTGGGGAACACCACATACAGTAGAGTGAAACTGCTATATTATGATACGCACCTTAACGGATTGTTGTCTATGTGAAAAAACAAAACAATGAAGGGAGCAGTTATCTTGATGAATTTCGAGGATTTAATTCATAGCCAGTTGCATTGGATTTCACTGCCAGCAAAGAAGAAAACATCAAAATGATCAATGCAGCGGAATGCAAATCTTCATAGTGACGTATAGCCAGTTCTTGATTTCGGCCCTGTCCTACAGATTGATTAATCATTGACGAGGAGGTGAAATATTTATTCAAGCAATCAGCGTCGATCGATGTTCTCATCCTTACCAGCCCCCGCCATAAAGCGTAAACTTCGCCAAACGTTTTTTGGAGGTAAACTTGGGTTCAATTTGGACGCAAAATATGATTTTTTGGCTTGCCTGAGCTTTATTGTAACAAGATTTCGGACGCTTTTATATCGATGCTAAGCTACAGGGTCCCGTGAGACTTTATAACGATGCAAGAGAAAATCTCTTTCAGCAAGACGAGTGTGAATTTCTTGTGTTATCCATGGACAGCGTTGTGAAAAGTTTTTCTTTTTAATCAGAGGAACTTATAGATAGTAGAGTTGTAAAATTAAGTTGTTAAAAAAATCAATCTTTTCATAAACTGAATCCAGACAGAGCATGTCAAGATTAATTTTATTATAATCACGATAATAAAATGAGTCAGCACATAAAGAAGGATCAAAGCCAGCTGGTATGAGAAATATAAGAAATCGTGATATAAGTTACTCACTGGAGTCAGCTGATTGTGGAACAACACCTTAGCGGTATTAGTTACAGAGAGATAATCCAATTGAGTCAGATTGCTAGTAATGAAGAAAGTTGGCATATGATTAAAAATTGTTAAGTTCAAAGTTTTTCATGAGGTATAATAAGTATCTAGACTGATTATGACTCCTTAGGCCATCAACATTAAAGTCACCACCAACAATAATATTCGAGTAACTGCAACAAGGGTAGGAAATAGTTCTTTGAAATTCAATGAATGTATCCTCTTTAAAACCATTAGGGGGGGGGGTTAATATACGGCAACCAGAATACAACTATCAACCCCAGTATTAACTTCTACACATAAAAATTCAAATGTTGCACCTAGTGAGCAGCTGGCTTAGGCAGAAGTTTTGAGGAAGGATTGTTCATAAATGGAAACACCACCACCGATCCTATCCAGGCGATCATTCCTATTGATTGGAAAACCAGGAATAGATACAACATTGTTGAGTATATGAGGTTTAACCCAAGGTTTACTAATCAGAAGCGCATGTATTATATTAGTATCAAAAATGTCATTAAGAAGATCAATTTTATTATTTAAACTGTGCGCATTAAATGAGCAAAACTAGAAACCCACAGATTTTTTGGAAAAGATAGTCGGAACAGCGCTCATTTTGTTCAAAGGAGACAGGGTATCACCCACCGCAGAACATATGTAGGCCACAGCAGAGTAACTCAGCAAAAATAAAAATTAGATCCACACTATAAAAAATGTGCACAATTATTGCCACAAAGCTTAGGTATTTTTCCAAAACATGTAGGGAATATTCTCTAAAATGTAGGGAATATTAACTATATTTTAGGGAATATTCCTTACATTTTAGGGAAAAATACCTAAGCTTTGTAGCAACAATTGTGCATATTTTTTATAGTGCAAACAAAGATCAATGGACATCCCAATTGTATTCAAAACTAAGAAAATATTAAATAAATTCAAGAATCCAAGCATGAGACACTAAAGCTATGTTAAATAAACATATATGAAAGAATAACAAAATTACTAAATACTACGAATTACAAAATCAAGTATTTGTTCTTATTTCAAAAGGCCGAGAATTTTGTAGTGAACATTTTTTAGTAAAAACTTGTTTGTTGTTTCTTTAAGACCGAGAACTTTTTAAGGGAATATTTCCCTTGTGTTAAAAATAAAAAATAAAACAAAGTTTAAAGAGTTTAAAATGAAAGGAGATTTAATTAAAAAAATTTAAAAAGAAATAAAACAAAAGAATTTAAACGTGCCTGAAAAAAGAAATTATTTACCGAATATACACTGAAAAAAAAGAGTGAACATATCTACAGAGGAGGTGCCATTGGAATAAATACAAATACTCCCCTCAATGGGGGCCGTATAACAGCCATATATAGATACAATTCTGGATTTTACGCCTTATGTCGCAACATACTCTCTGCGGCAGGTTGCCTTAAAATTTAGAATTAACCATGGAAAAAGTGCTAGGTTACTAAATGCCAGTGATGTCCTTAAGGGATTAAGTTCTAATTTACTCAGGTATTAGTCTTCTCCTAGTAAAATGTACGACGGCGGTCTTGCCGGGTTGATTTTGAGGTCAACCTCGCCGCAGCTGAATCATGTCGCGACAATATTCAGGGCCTGCTGAATGGGCCTCAGTGTATAATTAGATGTACTAAAGCTAGATTCTCTAATTTACCTATTTCTCACACGTGCATTGTTTAGGTGATGTATTTAGCAGTATTCCTTCAATTTCTGTTAGAAAACTGATAAGATTTCTCAAGAGGTAGATAACCCCGAAATGAATCACAATTTATTAATTTATCCAATCTCTGGATTAAACAAATTTATTTCATGTTCAACAATAAAATATACATATTTACCTACAGAAGTATGAAGGTAGAGGGTACTATGGGCTATGGGGCTATGAGCTCAGTGTATTGTCCGTTGTGTGAATTCTTCATGGATTCTCTTTAGTAAAATCTCTTCAATTCTCGAAATCCTTCACTGAAGCTTGTCTTTGCCAAAAGACTGCTTCACATAACTTAAATACCTCTAGATTTTGTGAGGATTTAATGGAGACTCCTAATGTATAATTTCCCCATCCTCCCTTACGACGTTAAGTAATGTCCCTAATGATCTTCAAAAGGTACGGACTCTTGACTCTAAAATAGTTTAGAGAATGTATTTATACGGCTCTAAGATATGGAACCACTGTTCCTTACAGTCAACATTAACAACTCTGGTAATAAATAATCATATATATTTTAGTCTAAGCTAATATTTTAAAACGAATGAATAGGTATATAGTAAGCACTAACAAATCTAACGATAAGCGCTCATATATAGTTCACTCTAAGCTAATACTATGAACAAATGAATATATAGTCAACACTAACAAATCTAACGACGGCTTCGTACAAAAAAAAAAAAAAATACTACCGAACGGGCATATGATCTCTACGGTATACATACATGAATGTGGAGAGCGACAGTAATAATATAATCAAATATAGTTATGTATGTAGTAATATAATAGAATATATAAAAATGTCAATATACATTTTTTGTTCTTTATGAATTATCAATATAATAAAGTACACTCCAATATATTATGCACACAACATCAACTTACATACGGCACGTTCTCTCGAAGGATCTCCATGGAGGCGGTGCAGCTGTCTCCTAAAAAAAAAATTTCCTTTATGATAATTGTAAAATTATATATATTATAATACTAAGAATCTGCTTTTTGTTCACACTTTTTAAATAACTTTTATCAACTCACAAACCCCCGACTAAAAACTTTGTGTCTGAGCGCCTGAGAGTGCCGTTGGTGAAGAAACAGTTTTGGGGTTAAACGTGGATGGATGTAATAAATTTTTTTTACGTTTTGGTGGTTTTGGGGTAGGGGTGGTAGCTATCACGCTTGGGGTTGTCCAATTTGGACCGTGTGTGATATGAGTGGAGATTCGAGATTCGAAAGTCGAGAATCTAGATTCGAGAGTCAAGATTCGAGAGTCAAGATTCGAGAGTCAAGATTCGAGAGTCGAGATTCGAGAGTCAAGATTCGAGAGTCGAGATTCGAGAGTGGAGAGTCGAGTTTCGAAAGTCGTGGTTCATGATTGCAGAGTCGATATTCGAGAATCGACAGTAAACATTCGAGTTTCGAAAGTCGAGGTTCAAGATTCGAGGGTCGATATTCGACAGTAGAAATATGAGGGTCGAAAGTCGGGATTTGAGAGTTGGAGAGAGCGTGTAGAATTTATGACTAAAAAGTAGAAAATAAAACACATAAAAAAAAACTTTTAAAATAAATAACTTTCGTAAATAAATTGCACTAAAAAGTAAAAAAAAAAAATTTTTCTCAGAGATATACACAAGCAAGGTTTCATTGTAAAATAAGAAATGCTACAACTCAGATTAAATCTTAAAAGTTTGGCCATGAGTTGCAGTAAGACATTTGTGATTATAGCTATAGATGCCTTAGCTTAAGGTTTAATATGAATTGTAGCATTTCCTATTATGCAATGAAACTTTTCTTGTATATATCACTGAGAAAGAAACAATTATTTTTTACTTTTTATTGCAATCTATTTACGAAAGTTTTTTATTTTAAATGTTGTTTTAATATATTTTTGTTCTACTTTTTAGTTATAAGTTCTATAGGCCCACTTTTAAATCTCCACTCTGAAATCTCCACTGCCAACTATCGAGTCTTAAATTTTCGACTCTCAAATCTGGTCTCCCGACTCTCGAATCTTGACTCTCGGCTCCCGACTCGCTTGTGAGTTGATAAAAGTTATTAAAAAAAGGAAAAAAAGTTAGCAAAATTAAAAAAACGAAAAAAAAAGTTTAAAAGAACGTTAAAAAAAGTTAAGAAAGTTAAAAAAGCTAAAAAAAGTTAAACAAACTTAAAAAAGTAAAAAAAAACTTTAAAAAAAGTTAAAAAAGTAAGGTTCACTTTCCTTGTTTTTCTTGGTACTTTCTGCTTCTTTCCACTCCGCATTCATTATAGAACAACAAATTTTTATTTTTAATTTCGTTTATTTTTCTTTTCTTTACTTTCGCTAATTTATTACTAAATTTTTTAGACTTGACAATCTCAATAGAGGATAATAAACTGCAATTTGACGTATTTAGAAAAAATACATTCTGTGATAAGTCGACTAACCTCATCCTTGGAACACGAAGATTGTAGCATTCCAGTCTATGCTAAATAGATTATTGAATGTCCCATTACATACATATATAGTCCAAAAATAGTCCATAATTTACTAAGTGTAAAATTACGTAAAAGTCGCTTCCTGTTAAATGTGCTGAAAGTGACATTGCCAACACTTGGAAGAAAATCCAATACATCAACAAATCGGTTGAATTCCTGAGAAAGCCCATGGCAAGATGCAATATATCTCCAGCTTTCTTTAATAAAAATAATATAAAAAAGTCAATTTTTAACAGTATAATAAAAAACGATCTTTGCGTTGGTTAAATTCTGATCTGACTTTGGATAAATACGAAATCCTAGACATTAGGAAAGCGAGAGGCAATGGCTGATTTTTGTTTAATGATCTCTAAGATTTCAAGGATAGAAGCCATCTCATTAACCCCCAATTTATATGTAGCCTTTCCGTTTAATATGTTTAATTGTTCTTTCTCTCTCTATGTTTATTCCTATCTATTATTAGTTTGGTATCTCAGAATTTGTTTGTACATCGTAGATTAAAATAACTAAAAAACAAATCTTATTTAGCTATTTTGTTAAAATTTGTGGAATTATTTGCAAACAATAACTATTGCTCCTTGTATTATAATCATTCTACGATTGTTATCATTCAACGTTTGAATGTTAAACGCAAAGGTAGTTTTAACAAACAAACAAATTGTAGGCCCAATATTTTTTCATATAAAGAAGACAAAGAAATTTTAAGCACTAACAATTTATCAAAAAGAGACAATTATACCGAATATTTTAACAATTTTAATAACTAAATGAAAAACTTGGGGAATGATCACACCTACTTTACAATTTTACTGTTTGTTTTTATCGAAAAAATAGTTAAAATTCAAATCACTCAATATTTTTTTTTACCTACTGTTGTAGTACGCTTACAATTTTTCGTTTGTTTTTGCAGTGTTCTTGAAATAAGTTAGAAATGATCGTCAGTTTGTAGCGAAAACTTTTGTTGAAAGGTTCAGTGTATTCAAGTGCGGTAATAAATTACAATTTAGCTTAAATAATCCTAATATTATAAATCAAGCTGCTATTGGTGAAGGTGAAAGTTTGCTTACAGTTGAAAGTTTTAGTGAGAGTGTTTTATGTAACTTAGACAAAGAAACTACAATTAATCGAAGAAGATCAAAAATTGCTAAAAATTCTTTCGGAATGGGGAATAGGTAAGAATTGTTGTTACTTACAATAGTAGGAGATAAATTGCGCTGTGTGCTAAAAATACTCTTCTTGTAACCGAGAAAAACTTAGTCCTGTTTCTATATTTTTATTTCGTTTCATTTAAAATAACTTTATATAATTCTGATTTAAAATATAATATATTATATATAATATAATTAATTGCTTAAAAAATGCAAATGAAATAAGTTAAGCAATTTATTTTGCATTTGAAAGCGAAAATATTTTTACAATACCTGCCTATCTATTATCTATGAAAGTTTTTGGTTTTACCAGATGGTATATCTTTAAATAGATTAAAATATTTAACAGAACAAGATATAACGGATATTTTTAAAAATTATAAATTGCGAGCCAAAGTTGAATTTCGATATCAACTAGTCAAGTTGGAGAGAAAGAAACGAAAGTGAACTTTTCGTTTTATTTTACAAAATAAGAATACATAGTATTTTCGTACAACTAAATTCAAAGAATTTATACACCAGTGGCAACGAGAAAATGTGGCCCATTCTTCAAGATCTTTCTCTCGTTTCCAACGCCTTTAAGAGATTCAGCAACCTCTCGGTTCGTCAACAGTTGTTTTGTAAGTATTTTGGTTTTTTATGCAAATTGAAATGAAAAACTGCTTAATGTCAACTCATTAAACGAAAAACTTATTAATAATTCAGAAAACAAAAATGCATTAGTTGACTTGATTGACCTGGGTTGCTTCGACGTTGTATGTCGATAATCTTAAGCATACTCCCGCCATTAAGATATTATCTTAATTTATTGGTAGCTTGACAAGATTTGCTGCAGGTCGTTTGACTTCGCCTTTTTACGTTCTCAACGTCACGACGCGAACTAGATTGTCTCGTCCGGGATGTTCTTCTATTACACGTCCGAGTACCCACGCCGACGGTGACAGGTTGCTCTCCTTTATTAGAACTAAGTCTCCTGTGCGCAAGTTTGCTTCAATTCGTGTCCATTTTGGCCGACTTTGTAGACTGGTCAAATAGTCCACATACCATCGTTTCCAAAAGTCATGCAGCATCTTTTGCACGAAACGCCATCTCGTTAGGGTTGATATCCTTGCGTTGTCCATGGCTGGTTCGGGTAGCGCTCTAATGGGGCGTCCAATTAGAAAGTGGGCTGGAGTAATTGCATCTAAACTGCTAGTATCATCCGTTGTTGGCATAAGCGGGCTCGAATTGAGGATCCCTTCGATTCCCATGAGAAGTGTGGTGAGCTCTTCGAACGTAAGGAGTGTTTCACCGATGGTCCGCTTCAGTAGGCTCTTCACTGATTTCACTCCCGCTTCCCAAATGGCTCCGAAGTGGGGATCTGAGGGAGGATTGAAGTGCCAAGTGACGTGGTTATCTGAGAGAACATCTGCCACCAACTCACTGTAATTCTCAGAATTTACTAGATCATATAATTCACAAAGTTTCCTATTGGCGCCTACGAAATTTGTAGCATTATCGCTGTACATATTTAGTGGAATACCTCTTCTTGCAATGAATCTCTTCAAGCATGCTATGAAAGCGTCGGCCAACAAATCGCTAACAACTTCTACATGACAAGCCTTTGTACGAAAACAAAAAAATAGTGCGATGTAACCCTTGATGACTTTTGCTCCTCTTCCTCGATGTCGAAGCAGTGAAAATGGGCCTGCATAATCCACTCCTAAATTTTCGAAGGCCTGTGTGAATTACTCTCGATGAAAAGGTATATTGCCCATCAACTGATTAGATGTTGCTTTTCTGTATCTAGTACACATTACGCATTTGGTGATGTAACGCCTTACTAAGAAGCGACAGGATATAATCCAGTACTTTTGCCTAATGATGCTGAGGAGAAGTGACGTGCCAACGTGATAGTGTCTTTCATGCGTGTGTTTAATCAGCAGATCCACAAACATATGATTCTTTGGCAGGATGATCGGATGCTTGAGCATACACCATTTTCTAGCCGTCCACCGATTCGTATTATTTTGTCCGCATCAATGAAGGATTGAGCCTTCTTAGATGTCTTGAATTGGCAATTTGTTGTCCATCCTGTAGCGCTCGAATCTCCTCTGTGAAGGCATCAGCTTGCGTCCATCGTAAGCATATCTTCAAGGCGTCTTTTAATTCACTTGCTGTAAGCCATCTCACTGATATTTTGGTTGATGATCTGTTGGAGTTGATAATGAATCTGATACACCATCCCAGGATGTGAAGTATTAATCGTAACGTAGACTTTCTTGAAAACAGATTCTCAAGTGTGTCGTTCTAGATGGATGCAGTACACGTACATGTTGATGCAGGCTTCCTTTTTTCACTAACTCTGTCTCTGTAGCGGGGATATGTACTACTGAGATTTTCCTTGAATAATCTTCTATAAGCCATGATGGACCCTTCCACCACAGCTCTGAACTCATTAATGTTTGTGGTAGCGTACCTCTCGACACGATTTCTGCCGGATTCTGCTTGGACGGGACGACGTTCCAGAAATTCCTTGGTAGTATTGTGAGTATTTCCGCAGTACGATTGCCAACATAGGTTTTACCTTCTGGGGTATGATCAAACCCATGAAATAACCACCATAGAGTCTGTCCATGCAAAACACCTAACATTTGGTCTTCCGAAGGCCACGAGGATATGTTTAAGGAGATTGGCTAGAAGCATCGCTGCACAGAGCTCTTGTCGTGCAATCGATATCTGTTTGATCAGTGCCACTCGTGTTTTGGATGCCACTAATGTGAATCTATTATGTATACTAGTGCAGCATATGCGGATTCGGAAGCATATGAAAATCCGTGTAACTCTAGATCTTCCCAATTTGTCTTCAACCATCGAGGGATGCGAATCTTCTGAATGTGATGAATGCTTCTGCGAAGTTCATGCCACCCTTTTGCTAACTCTCCCGTTACTTGATCATCCCAGCCGTAATTGTTCAGCCACAGAGATTGAAGGATTGTTTTGAATGCGATTGTGATAGGTGATAATAATCCAAGTGGATCAAAGATGCGGCTTGATTCAGAAAGTATTGTTCTTTTGGTTACCAGCGAATTGCCAGGGAGATTTACGTCAAAAATGAAGCAGTCTTCTGCTGGGATCCATTTGATTCCAAGAACCTTCAATGCATCAGGTTGTGCATAACATTTTGCCGATGCAATACTGTCTTTAGCTGAGTGGAGTGTGCTTAAAAATTCTTTGGCAATGGAGGCCCAATTTCTCAAACGAAATCCTCAATGCTCAAGTAACGTTGAAAACTCTTCTTGGAGTTGAATGGCTTCATCTACCGATCCTGCCCCTGACATTAAATCATCTACATAGAAGCTATTGGCGATGGCTTGTTCCGCAAGTGAAAATTGTCCCTGAAATTTCTTTAATAAATGTGTCTCTATTCCATTCAAACTAAATGCAGCTTAGTACACATCAATGCCTACCACTGTATGGGGAATGTATGTATATACCTACCACTGCCTCTTTTTAATACCAAAAAGAAGAAGAAGAAGAAGAAAAAGAGTTAATTAATTGCGAGAATGTCAATAACTGTTGTGAAATGCAGTGCAAATTTCGCGATTTTTAAACTTAAATATCTCGGAAACTATAAGTCGACGCCAAATAATGGTTACATATTCGTGATTTGTGAGTAAATTTGAACTAGTACACAAAGTTTGAAAAAAACCTAAGCTAGTGCGCCTAATGTAAACTTAAGCCCAAAAAAACACCGACGATAACTGATGATTGCGGCAACACCCAGCCAAGCTCTCTTACGTTTTGGCTGTCACGAAGTACACCATGGTCTCTACTTTTCCTGGCATACGACTTTTGTAAATTTTGCTTTCGCAATCATGGATTGTTTAAAATACAATCTGACAATAAATTTGTACGAATTACGCACAGTGGTTCTTCTTTTACCGGCCCAGTTCCATATTTCCCACATACATATCATATTTACTATGACATAAATTTGCATTCACACTTATAATTGTTTTTTTTAGTCTATTTACTACAAATTAGTTGGACCAAAATTGAAAGCATCGGGCTGATTATACGACAAGTATTACAATAATCAAAAACGATTTCCAAATATAGGCAAGTGTGAATTAAAAACGCCGCTTTTATCATCCTCCCTCAATGAAGATTTAAATGCCCAAGAGGAAGACAGTGAAGGAATTTGAAATACCTTCAAATATATATTTGCCCATGGACTGAGTGTTGTGATGTACAGCAAAATTGGCGAATAACTTTCAAGAAAGGAGATCTTGGATGAAACAGGCGATATCAATATAACTGAAATTTTACATAATTTATATGGTTATGTTTAAACTAAATGTTTAACTTAAAACACAATTTTTTTTTAAATTGTATTAAGTTTTTCATTTTACAGATTCAGCTGATCCTATAATTGCCCTTTTGTTACATGCGGTCCAACCACCACCACCACGTACTTCTTATCCCTAAGAGGGCTGCGGCTACAAGTCCTGCTGATTATAGACCAATCAGCTTACTTTGTTTTCTTTCGAAGGCTTTGAAGATGTCAATATATTGGCAGGTTCAATAGTACACACTGCAAAACAACCGCATAAGTAGCTGTCAATCTGGGTTTCGACCCAAGCATAGTTGCGAAAGTGCTCTCGTTAAAATCACAACAGACATACGCGTTGCACTTGATAGAGAGATTTGTATTCTGGCGCTTTTAGACTACTCCAAAGCTTTCGACAGTGTTTGCCATGTAAATTTGCTAGTTAAATTATTTAATAAATTCCATTTTTCGTGTCGAGCTGTTCATTTAATCAAGGAATTCTTAAACGGGCGATCGCAAAAGGTTACCCTTGGGGACAATAATTACTCAAATTTTCTTCCTGTGTCTTGTGGAGTACTACAAGATTCCATTGTTGGTCCTCTACTCTTCAGTCTATACATTAATGATCTGCCTGAAATAATATGAGATGTCAACAATCATATTTATGCTGACGACGTTCAGGTCTATTGCAGCCGTCCTCCAGGTCTTATCGAAGACTGTGTGGCTCGAATGAACTGCGATTTACATAACATATACAACTGGTCGATTGACAAGAAACTTAAACTAAATCCAAGTAAGTCACAGTCCATCGCTTTTTCTTTTGGTACTTTTGACTCTTTTCCACTTCCTCCTATTCTTTTGAATGGTTTTTCAATTGCATATGTGGACAAAGTCCGTAACCTCGGGGTCACCTTAAACTCTAATATGAGTGGTGTGATCACGTCAACTCTAACCTATCAAAGATCTACGCTACCCTCCGCCGCCTATGGTTGTCTTTTCTGCTAGAATACTTTCCCCCAAGGTACGTTGTCATCTGGTTAATTCTCTAATATTACAGCATTTCATACACGGTTCACTTGTTTTCCCGATGCTAGATTCGCACTGCTCCAGAAAATTACATGTTGCATTTAACGATTGTGTAAGGTTAGTTTTCGGATTACGGAGATTCGATCATGTTTCTAGCCTGACCATGTTTCAACCCTTGAACTCTACCAGAGGTTAAAAACTGCTAATTCCACGTTTTCTGACCTCGGTTTTTCATAGATCTTATATTGCTCAAATTACTCTAATGTGGAATTTATTACCACACAACGTCCAGAAGGCTAACACAATCGAGACTCTCAGGCGTCTTCTTGTAAATTTCTTGACATATGTAGCTTTGTTGTCTTTTCTTTTTATAATGATCTGTACGCGCAGATTATTATTTTTATTTTATTATTATCGTATTTATTAACTCAAATTTGCTATAATTTTTTCGATTTTTATTATGTTTTTTTATCCTAATTTTACTAATTTATACGTTATTTACTTGTTATTATTGTTTATTATTATTATTATTATTATTGCCGCAGTGACCGGACGTGTCAATTTTAGCTCCGAGGAAGTAGGGAAAATATCCTAACAAAAGCGGTGAAATAGTGTAAAAGCGATACAAAAGAGAATAAGTGCTACTCTAGTGATATTTGTGACAAAAAAACTTGTTGTTGCACGAAATATTGTTCTGGTAAACAATAAAAATTAATTGTGTAAATTGTGGAAAAATTCTGACATTTGGCAACTAATCCTATATAAATTATTTTCGTCCGTTGCCATGACAACATGGCAACCGTTTAAAATTTCTCTAGTGCTTGGTTGCAAATAAAACTATTTCGGAAAATTCAAAAAGCAAATTAAAAATATAAAAACAGTGATTTAAAAAAATAATTTGTAAGTAATAAAAAAAGTGTAAACTGCTCTGCCGTACTCAAAATGAGTACGAGCAGCAGCGATTCTGGGGGACTGATGATCCTCTCAAATCAAGTGGAAGGAGGAAGAAGACCAAAAATGCTTCTTCTTCCAAAAAGAATTTACAAGGGCCCACCGAAAAGGTCGTTCAGGGCCCAAATCAAGAGGCTAACAAGAAGAGCATTGCATCTTCGTCCTGTACAGACAAATCTGTCAATAAGATGACAAAGGACGCCCAAGGAGCTTCAGTGAGCACCACCAAAGTAACACCTGCTGCTTTCAAGGTGCTAAATGCAGCACCCACAATTGATATTGCTTCCACAGCAACTTCAGTGGAGTCGAAAGTAGCTATAACAGCATCAACAATAGTAGCATCAGCGTCAAATGCGAAACTAGCAGATGTGGTAAAAGCAGCTTCAGCCAACGCGCCAAAGCCGCAAAGTACCATTATGAGGCCACCGCTTTCATCAGCGAAACTGACTATAGCAAGAAGTCAGCCACCAACAGCACCACGATCCCCGGCGTTAGTTTCAGGGATCTCATATGCTCAGGTAAGTGGCAGTTCCCAGAATAGTTCCACTATTGAAATTTTAGGAAAGGGCATCACTCCTCGTCCAGCCCCATTGGACGCAGGTAAGCCTCGGCCTAAGACCGGTGCGGGTCTGCAGGTTTTTTTCGACGGGAGGTGGCAGGATGAGAGCTACGGTATGCAGCTCGAGCACATCAATAGATGTCCTCAGAGCGCATACCTGAAAGCGATCTTCCAGGTCATCTCTCGTGAGCAGCTATTTTCCATGGGGATAATAGCTGGGGGAATGGTTGAGGTGTACACCACGACCCTCGAGAGTGCTACCAAGCTTATGCTTGCGGGCATCGAGATGGATGGTAGACATCTTGTGCCGTTCCCACTCAGGGAAAAGCCCACAAGAGTCATGTTTTCACGGGTCCCTATGCGAGCTTGCCATGAAGACCTCCTAAATTTCTTGGGAATATTTGGGAAAGTTCATGGCAACGTTCGTGCTATTCCCTTAAAAATTGGGGTCGAGGGTCTCGGGCGGGGTATCTTCGGTACCAGCCGGGAGGCGTCCATTACCTTAAATAAGGGATGTACGCTTCCAAGAGGCTTCTACTTGAGCATATCCGGCTCGAGGCACTGGATAGACGTGAGCACCGAAGCAAAATGCCATGCTTGCTATTTGGTAGGGCATTTTATTGCTGACTGCCCCAGGAGAACCGGGAAGAAAGCTGAACCGAGGGTTCCCTCGAAGGAAGCCACTGCTACAGTAGTGGATCTGGAGAAGGAGCCTTCGGCCGGCACTCAACCTGCTATTTTGGAGCAGCCAGTGGTTAAGGTGCCTGAAGTTGTCCTAGAGGCAAAAATAGTTATGGCTGTAAACGGCGCCACGTCGGCACGTGAAGGCACGGCTACTTCCGACGAGGAGTCGACTAGCCATGTAGTTAAAAAAAAGAGGACGAGGAGGAAGACGAAGGTGGACCGGGTGATGCTGCCTCCTCCAGAGCCAGCAAAGCCAGTCGCATCAAAGCGGCCCCACTCGGAGGAGGACGATAGTGGAGCTGGCATTCCGAAGGTTGTTGTGAGGGAGGTGGAAGCATCTCTTGAGCAGCTTTCGGACTGCGACATGACCGGTTTTGATGAGACTGGTCTTTCGAGCCTCGGTGGCTACGAGTCGTGTGATAGTATCATTTCGACTGGTAGCCAATTTGAGGTCTCGAAGGGGATGGAAACCCTTTCTAGGAAGAAGATCTCCGAAATTCTTACCCAGCTCCAGTACAAGAAGAATTCAGATAAAATCTGGAGTATTCTTGTAAGGGAGCTGGAGAGGCCAGAGTTGTTACTTCCTCAGCTTCAACTCCTACAACAGGAGTCCAGGAAGAGGAGGAAGTACAACGATGTTGCTCGGTTAGAACGACTTCATAGGAAGGTGGAGGAGTTGCTTCAGGAGCATCGCTTGGCCGATTCTCCTCGTCAATAGACGTCGCTCATTCATCGTTTGAGCTTTTCATCTCTTTGAATGTGCAAGATAGCTTCGATCAACACCGGGGGTTTAAGTGCACATACAAGGTTACACAGCACTATCGAACATGTCAAAATGTTCGATATAGACATCGCGCTTCTACAGGAGACGAATTTTACACAAGACACATATACACAACTTGAGCGCTATGCTTATTTACACACTGGCTATGCAATGTTTGCCACACCTGCGCCTCGCCGAGGCTCAGGGGTGGCAATCATTGTATCCAACAAATTTACACTATCGTCTCCTGTCTATAAAGATATCTTCCCAGGCTTCGCTTCTTCCTTGGATTTTGTCGTTCAAGACAAACATATCAAGGTAGTAAACGTGTACCTTCCTCATGACCAGGACATTACAAGACAAGTTCTTGATAGTGTTCAGTCGTGTCTGGTGAATTTTAGCGGTGAAACTGTCCTCGGAGGTGATTTCAACTGCACTCTGAATCCCTCAATGGATCGGCACTCTGGAGTTGAGTTCAACTCTGTCAATGCTACTCGATTGAGGAATTTTGTCGGTGTTTTCAGACTCGTGGATATCTATCGTTGGATGCATCCTACGACTAGATCATACACGAGGGTCTCGCGAAATATCCATGGAAGTCTCGCAGGCTCCAGAATTGATAGACTTTACGTCTCACGTGGAATACTAGAACATTTCGTTGGTGTCACTCATGAAGTGTGTTCCGTTAGTGATCATCTTCTTGTAGTGGCGACCAGCACTCTAGTTGAAAGACGAACTGCATACTGGATATTCAACAACTATTTGTTGAATTCCGAGCAGTTCATCAATGAGTTCACTGAATTCTGGCACGATTGGCAAGAGAGGAAAGTTAACTTTCCTTTTCTTAGTCAATGGTGGGATGTTGGAAAGCTCCAGATTCGGTCTTTTATCGAGACGAGTTTCAATCGAAGTGGCTATCAAGCTTCTAGCTTGTCGGCCGAGGTCTCTCGGGTGGCAGCTCTTCTCCCAACTCAGCCGGGGTTGATTCTTTATTTCAATGGAATAAAGGAACGCTTGGCGACACAGACTTACAAGCACAGCTTGGAGATTGTGCTGCGCGGCCAATTGCGCTGGCTGAGAGAAGGCGATTCTCCAACTGAGTACTTCTTTCAGGCGACTAGACGTCGTACTGCTTCTTGTGAGGTCGAATCGATAATTGATGAATCTGGACAAGTCCTCAACGGACAACAGCTATCAGAATATATTCGAGACTACCACAGTAGTCTCTACTCTGAATCGACGTCGACAACATCCTCCACCACTCATGAATTCCTTGAGAATATTCCCACTTTCTCTGAAGACAGTAAGGAGCTCCTGGATACAGTAATCACATTGGAGGATATGATTGCTGCGACAAAGGATCTAAGGCGACACACTTCACCTGGTTATGACGGCTTGACTCCAGAATTCTTCATACGTTTCCGGGATTTATTAATTCCTGACCTTTTGGAAGTCTTCAATTCGGCGGTTGAGATGCATTCAGACTTTCCTTCTAGTTGGAGGAGATCTGTTATGCGCTTGATTCCAAAGAAGGGAGATTTGCAGAGGATGGGGAACTGGAGGCCAGTTACCCTATGCAATGTAGACTACAAAATCGTCTGCAAAGCATTAGGGGCGATACTCCGCTCAGTGATTGCTTCGGTAATACAACCGGAACAGTCCTATTGTGTACCTGGTCGTAGTATCTACGACAACATCGCGGTAGCCAAGCATTTGTTTGCCTACCATGAACAGACAGGTACACAAATGGCCATGATCTCACTTGACCAGCAAAAGGCTTTTGATAGTGTCTCGCACGAGTATCTCTTGACTGCTCTCGAGGCATTTGGGTTTCCGCCCAGGTGGCTCGATATCGTCGGGAAACTGTATAGAGATTCAGCGATTTTGATTAAGCATCAAGGACAAGTTCTGGCTCCTATCTCGTTTCATCGAGGTATCAGACAGGGCTGTCCATTGTCAGGTATGCTTTATGATCTTTCGTTGGAGCCGCTACTGGTGAATCTTCGTCGAATGCTCGGACGGTATGCGGTTCATCTGCCATATACCAATGTGAGGCCTCTTATGTTGGCGTATGCGGATGATCTGTCTATTTTCGTGACAAGAGATGAAGCTTTTCCGGTCGCTCGTGCTGTTTTCGAACAGTTCGAACGTATAGCGGGCGCTAAAATCAACCTTAGTAAGAGTCAAGGCTAGTGGTGTGGAAGGTGGAGAGATCGTACAGATACTCCACTGAACATCCAATGGACTAATACTTGCCTGAGGTATTTAGGTGTGTATATCGGACGCGAGAGTAAATCAAATAATAGCCGCATCGCTCTTGAGAAACTCTCTAGAGCTGTAAACTCATGGCGTAGTCGACTGTTTCCATTATCCTTAATGGGTAGGTCAGTCGTGATAAACTATTTGATTACCTCGTCCATCGTTCATCTGCTAAAGTCTGAGACGTTTGATGAAGGCTTCGTAGGTCTTCTTCAAGCAAAAGCGATAGACGCCTTTTGGTGCGGAAGACGATGGGTTGCTGAAAGCACGCTCTGTCTGCCAGTCAAGATAGGTGGATTAGGTCTCACTAACTTGGTTGTGAAATCGAGGTGTCTCCAAGTGCGGGCATTCCAAAGAGTGTTTTGCCAGAGAGACAGCTTGATTTCTCAACTGTGGGTGAATGTACTGGGAGGGATCGGCATAGGGGAGTATTACTACCTACTCTCTGTTCGACCACCTTATCCTCGTGACTGGCCACAGGATCTAATCTCAACGATTCAGACCTGGGGCAGAATCAGGCCAACATTTCACCTTCAGTGGAATGCTCTAAGGTACACGCAATTCGCGTCGATTCCAATCAGGTTTAATCCTGAATTAATAGATTCAGTGTTCGGTAATGCTCGGGGTTTTGAAGCTGACACGCATACACTGACGGTTCTCGGAGATATTATTGATATCTCTGGAAACTGTCGAATAAACACTAACACTGCACAACTACACGACCTGGCTGCTTCTGCGCGGGAGAGATTTCGCCAACTTGGGACCAGTGACCCTGGCACTAAGTTGGAAGATGCTTTCGTTCTGAACAGACCACCACACACACCTTTCAGCACACTTACAACACGTGTGCTCCGTGACGTGCTTATGTCAATAAGACCTCCGGAGTGTACAGGATACAACAGATGGCGAACACACCTCGGGGTGAATATGGGCGTGATGGGAGGGATAACTTGCAGAGTAGTCTACAGTTATCCTTCTAGTTACAAAGATGCTGATGTAGCATTCAAATTGCTGCATCACAGTCTTATGCATCCTAATCAGTTGTCACATATCGACCGCCGAGTTCAGAGGATTTGCACAGTTTGTGGTGGTGAAGGCACCCTGTTTCACAGGTTCTTCACTTGTCCGGCTTTGCAGGGTCTAATGGATCTCGTGCGCGGTATGTGTCAGTTGATCCACCCGAATTTCGGCATTACTAGGACATCGTTTCTATGGGGACCAAGGGTCTGTAGTCGAGTGAATTGTTTGATTAGCTTTGTGCTGACACTGGCCAAATCTACAATTCACCTGTACTACATGAGAGTCGAAGATGGGAATCAGAACACTGACCCACAACACCACGCACACGCACACGCACTTAAGCGCCACTTCGTTGACAGGTTGAAGAGACGTTTACGTCTCGAATATCTGGCAACGAACGCAGACACATTCAACTGCACATGGCAACCACTATCGTCGGTGCAGGATGGAGCTCTTGTCTTTCGCTGGTGAGAACAGGCCACAGCATTTGCAACACTAGTCCACGGGGCTTCTCCCCGCTTAGGAATCGTTGCACGTGCTTTGGGAAGGACAAGCACTCTGTTAGAGATGCTAAGCTGGAGGGATGATGAGGGCAGTTTGTAGAGGTCTACGATACTACAGGCTGCCCTCGCGGGACTCTATAACGGTATCGGCTAAATTTTTTCGTTCGTTCGGTCATTTATCTTTGATTCGGTTTCGGTCTCGGTACTAAATTACAAAATTTTTTGTTGAAAATTCGTTCGTTTAGGTAAATATTTTTATTAGATTATTTTGGAAATTGAAGCTTCTTGGAACTGCCACTTACCCAATTGTCAAAATTGGGACAAGTAATAAATTTTTTGTTTTTTCATATTTTAGGCATTTTTCAAAATTTTTGTTATCCATTATATACAGTCTCTTTTGAGAACATTGTTCTAGTTTGTGCTTTTTTGTGCCTTTAAATGTTAGTTTATCTTGTTGTCCCTATTGACTTGTATATTGTTATTTTTTATATTAGTCAGTTAGAGCCTTTTCTCCTTTTTACAGAGCCACTTTTTGTTTGTTTTTTTAATTTTAAGAGTCAATTTATAACGTTTAATAAAGATCTTATATACATAAAAAAAATTATTTTTTTCATCTAATATCATTCGCTGTTTTCCATTTTTTTTGCTGATATATTTATCAACATTTAATTTAGATTATTTTTTTATTTTTCCCTTGTATTATTGTATTCCACTGAAATTTATAACTAATAAAAAGATTGTAAATCTTGAAGTATATCTTCCGAATATACAAATATTCTGTTGTATTCTATTCTACCACCAAATATTACAGATTCATTTAAATCTGTCGATCTATTGAGAATTCTAAACAAAAAAGGCGACAATGTAAACAAGGGCCGAGCGTGCGAGATACCATGAGTGCAGCTTTGTAATTTGATTGTTGCATCTGTTTTAAAATGCAAGCATTATGACTGATAAATGTATAATTTGTGATAAAGACGTGATTAGTAACAGGGTAGAAGTATCAAAGTATCAACATTAGAAGCCACAGCAAAATCAGGAGAAACGATGTTTTTGATGATATATCGTGCGCCCACTACTCAGCTTGAGCTTAACAGCCATCGATACTCGCTTTTTGTTAAATTCAGCACCAAGTCCAAAACTGATATCTCCTCGCTCCCCCCTACTAAGGGTCAGCAAAATATCATGCATTACAAGTATTCGTCCAAGTATAAGAGTGGCTGGGTAACGAAATGCCTCCTGAAATGTGGGGTTGGAAGTGAGGAGCTGATGGAACCCTCGACCCAATTATCACCACTGATCCTCCAACTCCTGACACCATGCTGACTTCAATTTTTGTCGCTGCAAAACGGGTTGCACTAGAAAATGCGGATGTCGAAAATCAGATATTTCATGCAGTCTAGCATGCTTCGGCTGCTTGGGTTAATGTACAAACAGTGTGCCTGTAGATATCATAGTAGAAGAAGACGAAGATGTCGATGTAGACGACGACGAGTAACATAATAAAGATGAACTGATATGCTTTTGATATTTTCAAATAAAATTTTAAATCGTCTATTTTTTATATCTCTGTTAAAACTTACACACCCTGTAGCTCCTAAAATATTGATCGTAGAGCAAAAATAAATACGACCAAATATGTAGGAAATTTTATGTAGAAACTTTTGTCAGAAGTAAATATACTGCTATTCGTAGAGATATTCGAGATATGAGCAAAAACCTGAAAAAAAGGTACTTTAAATCCCCTACACCCTCAGCACACCACCCTCCCTTGAGGACTTTTAGTATGTTCATCTGGATACTGTACTAATTTACAAAACTACACGAATTAATTCCCCTGATTGCCCATATTAGGCTTCATTTGATCGTACTAAAGTTGCATTGCAAAATTAAAAATGCTAGAACTCAGACTAAATCTTACAAGTTTGGGCATGAGCTAGAGTTTGCCAATTGTGATTATAGTTATGGATGCCCAAAATTTTAATATTTAATCTGAGCTCTAGCATTTCTTATTTTGCAATGAAATTTTTCTTGTGTATATCACTGAGACAGAATCAAAATATTTTTTACCCTTTGGTGCATTTTATTTACAAAAATTATTTATTTTAAAAGTTTTTTTTAATATATTTTATTATTTTTCTAATTGGTGTGCATATTTCAACAACGAAAATTCAATAGGAAACCTTAGGATCCTGTCGCATTACTTCTTGTGTTTTTTTTGTCTTAATATTGTATTAGCCATATGTAGATAAATAAATAAATTTAAAAAATATTTCTAGGGCTGCAAAACTTGCCAAAACTTGAAATCAAATTACTTTGAACTTCTTAAATCTCTGGGCAAAGCAACTAAATTTGGTTTAATTAAAACTGAAAGTCATTTCAAATCATAACCACAATCTGCTGTTAATTACACCTACTGCAGCTGTAAAAATCTAATTAAACTTTGTGCAGCACAAGTATGCGTTGTGATGTGCTATTTGCAAACTGCAGTGGTCATAATAAACTACGGCTTATATACGCTGAGTGCATGTGTTTATATACTCGTATATATACTCGTACATAAACTAAATCTGCATCTCCTCGGTAATCGGATTATTTACGTATACAAATTTCCAGAGAAAACTTTTCAGCTTGCACAATAATTATAGTTATACTAAGAAAATAAAGAAATGGTGGATCGGGGAAGCTTATATCTAAGGCAAGTTTGGAAAACTGAACAAAAGCTAGCTATAGAGATAGTATGCAAATCCCAGGTATTTGTAATCTTATTAAATTTCCAATATATACACAAACCACACCTATCAAACCTAAACCTGCACAGCATAAAAGGTGTTTATGTATGCATATTTATCTGTGGTTATAACACGGGTGCAGAAAATAGAAAACAGTAACCCTATGAAGAAATCCAGCAGTTTCATACAAGACGAATTTCCAAGGTATCATGCAAAAGTGGTCGGCACACTTTAAACAACATCTTTAAAAACTTTGGCGCACAAAGGTGTAGAAATGTTATTCGACAAATTGAAAAAATTGAACAGAGATACGAGTTTATTGGCGTTAAGTCACAATTCATAATTACAAAAGTAAAATTTGCGAAATGCGGCCATTCCTATTTAGTAATTATCGAAAACTTTCCTTCTTGAACGCTACATATGTACATATAAGACCACTTGAATGTATTGACCTGTTGAACTACACAATCCTCACTTGCGAACGTTTATCGATATAAGGCGAAGCGCCGTGATTTAGTGATAAACTAGGAAACTGTAACAAATTCATATTTGTACAGGTAAACTTATTTGGATTAACAGCATGTTGTTCCTAGATAACTTTCAGAAATTAGTTTTCTACTCGAACTTCTACCAGCCCAACCAGCTGAAATTTATAATACAAGAGTCGTTAATAAGGCCAGTGGTCAGTTCACGCAAGTCGACGCCGAACGAAAACGACAGTTGAATTGAAGTATTGGAACTGTCATTAGCAAACTGCCGAAAATCTCCTCGACACCAACTTTGTTATTTGAGTAGACGAAGTATTTTATATGGCATGAAACTAGAATATAACCACTATATGTCATCTATTTTATGTCTGGCAGCATCTGTTTCAGGATCTCAAAATATTAAAACGTATAGGACTAGAAGCAACAATAGTAGGGAATGTTCTTCTATGTGTAGTACACGATTAGAAAACCTGAAGATGTGAAAGCTAAATCGGTTACTGGAGAATTCAGTTCAAACGCTTCTCCTCCACAACAATAGCAAATCCAGTAAGAAACAAATGCTCCAGCAAGTGTAAAGCTTATTCGGGAAGAGCTATAAGAACAAAATTTCTTTCATGCAAAAGTTCTCGTAGTTTTCAAGAATGAAATTAAATGGGAAAGAAGTAGCTAATACTAGAAAAGGAAAAATTCTCGTAATAACGAGAAGAGGTGGAAAGGGTTCGAGATCGTGAAAGAAACATATAATTGAGCTTATACATTCTAATTCCTTTGAAGCCTTTAGATAATTACGCATTCTCTGGAAGATACAGAGAATCTGAGACGTCTGTAAGTTTCGTCTACTCAGCCCTCCATTTCTCCTAGAACATATAACTAATGGAAGCGGAATAAGCCCGAAAAATTGCGGCATTTCCCAGTATGTGGTAGAATTGTGTTTATGCATTCGTTATGCTCATGAAAGTATTTTGACATTTATTTTTAATGATTAAACAATTTTAATGCAGTGCTTCCTTTTATTTGTTTCGAATTCTTTACCAGCCGGTTAAGCTGAAAACAAAATTCGACACATCTTTTTACGTGAACCCAAATTGAACTTCTGGCAGCAGACAACGCCCCGCTCCATTAAGGAACTTATGTAGGTAGATAAATGATAATCTTTGTTCTTCGTCATCAGTTACCAATACTTTTGTTAATTAAAGTATGAAAACGTTACCATAACTATTCAGGAAGTTATGGAAGGGACTAAACAATTTTCGAACAACTTTCACATTTGTGTAGGCATTCGGTAGATGTCAAGAAAATGCCATTCAAATTTACATCATCAAGTGCACAAAGATTGTTATCCTGACATTTTACTATCCACCATTATACTAATAGTGGTTTCTGTCGACGTTGTTCTACACTTAGCAGCATAATAATACCCTGTTTAAAACCTTTTATGTGCTGCCATTAATCACTGTCAGAGTGCCAGTCATCACTTTTAAATAATCCTTTATACAGACATAATATCCTAGGCAGATGGACAAAATCAATGATCATCCGTTCGTAATTGATTTTTTCAAAAATCAAGTTACCCCAGGTTTTGTTCATTAAAACGAAAGTCCTGTCAATGTTTGTATGTAATTGACAGCGCATTTATAATAATTAAAATTAAAATTCAATGGTAAATCGATTTTTGAAAAATTCAATTACGAACGAATGATCATTGATTTTGCCCGTCTGCCTAGGGTATTAGTCACTTTTGGACATTACTCAAAATATGTCGACATAACTTTAAAAAGATACGGAACCATACGAACTTTTCAAAAAAGTATAATACCAAAAAATTAACCTATATAGAATTGTGGTGCCGATTAAACACAGCATTCCCGTTTCTTTCTCTTTGTCTTTAATTCTGTAATGGTTGATATAAAAAGATCAACAATTATGCCAACCTTAGTTATAATTGGTTATAATGGTAGCAAGAGCGGACACGGCGGAGGTGCGAAGCGTACAAGACAGCCCCAGCACAATGTTACGTCAGGGATACCAACCTACCGAACACGACTGTCATACATAGTCGAGATTCCGTAATCTCAACTACCTATGTATAATTAGGTAGGGTTCACATGAGTATATTACACCCACCTTCTAAGCTATATCCTACTAATCCTTTTAGTGATCAAAAATAATATGTAAAGAATCCAAAATAAACTTAACCTATAGTTATATACATATTCATGTACAGTACATCGTATTAGTGTACACCGCTTACATTTTTATTTTACTTCTATATGTATATATGTAGAAGAAAAATCTATACCTACCTATATGTATAATTTCTTATGTTCTCAAAATTTGCTTAATTATGGTTCTACTTGAATTCATTGTAAAATTTAATCTTTAATTTTTTTATTCCTTTAAATTTGCACTTTTTAATAAAATCTAAAAGGTATACAATTTGTCATCAACTTGTCTTCGCTAACAGTGCGCGAATTAAATGGAATTAGATTAAGTAATCTGTACATTTAAATGAATCTTTAAAATAACAAATTAGCAATATTGTAATAGGTATCTTATTGTATAATTATAATCTTAATAGCTTTAGATAGGCAAAATTAGGAACGGCAACAAAAAATGCACAAAATTCCAGTTGCTTTGTACAGCTGCTAGGGTCAATGTACTCTTCTGGCCTACGCACAGTTGCTAAGGTCAACGGACTTTTCTGTTGCTACCTACGCACAGCTGCAAAGGTCAACGTACTTTGGTTACTATGCGCAATGTAAAATAATTTGTTGGAGCCGTGCGCAATTCAGAGGCAATATAAGTCGCAGGCCAATTTGAATCTTTCTCTTTTAGTATCCAGCTCTCATAGATTGTGCATCGTTTTGGAATTCGACTTGGCGAGTGTAATTAAATAAAATTATTAACAAATTAACTTTATCTTGGGTACCGACTGAGATAAAGATATTTATTCTGGGTCTCGACTGGAATAAAATTTACTAACATAATAACTTTATCTTGGGTACCGACTGATATAAAGATATTTATTCTGGGTCTCGACTGGAATAAAATTTACTAACATAATAACTATATCTTGGGTACCGACTGAGATAAAGATATCTATTCTGGGTCTCGACTGGAATAAAATTTACTAACATAATAACTTTATCTTGGGGACCGACTGAAATAAAGATATTTATTCTGGGTCTCGACTGGAATAAAATTTACTAACAACAACTTTATCTTGGGTACCGACTGAGATAAAGATATTTATTCTGGGTCTCGACTGGAATAAAAAATCACTAACCTAATAACTTTATCTTGGGTAGCGACTGAGATAAAGATATTTATTCTGGGTCTCGACTGGAATAAAGTCTACTAACTTAATACCTTTATCTTGGGTACCGACTGAGATAAACATATTTATTCTGGGTCTCGACTGGAATAAAATGTACTAACCTAATAACTTTATCTTGGGTAGCGACTGAAATAAAGATATTTATTCTGGGTCTCGACTGGAATAAATCTTACTAACTCAACAACTTTATCTTGGGTACCGACTGAGATAAAGATATTTATTCTGGGTCTCGACTGGAATAAAGTCTACTAACTTAATACCTTTATCTTGGGTATCGACTGAGATAAAGATAGTTATTCTGGGTAGCGACTAGAATAACACAGACTAACTCAAACCTTTATCTTGGGTCTCGACTGAGATAAAGATAGTTATTCCGGGTAGCGACTAGAATAACATTCACTAACCTCAAACCTTTATCTTGGGTCTCGACTGAGATAAAGATCTTTATTCTGGGTATCGACTAGAATAAACACTACTAATACAACTTTGCTTTGGGTCTCGACTGAAGTAAAGTATCTTGTTCCGGGGAACGACTAGAACAAGATAATCACTAATTATTTAATTACCAATGCCATAAAGTCGATTCCATAGTTTTATACTGGTGAGTACATTTTTTGAGTCATATTGAGTAATATATTTATACATACATATATAATTGCCATTGGTCAAAGTTGTATCAACTTTGACAGTGTTATACTGAGAATAAAATTATTATTGTGTAGTGAATAAGTGACCTTTTTTTTTAAATCTATTGAAGTTTAGTTCTTAAGCGTCGTGAAATTGAATTCGGTTAATTTTAGTTATAGTTGCAATTTTGTACTTAAGTTTTACGTGCGTTAAATAAACCACTGACTATAAAATATTCCCCGGCGTTATTATTTACAGTCCGCATCCTTATTGATATTTTCTTTTGAGTGTTCTCATTGGGCAGAGCACCGGCCGTCCGTCTGTCCGTCCGTTTGTCTGTCCGTCTTCACTTAGAAAGCTGAAATTTTGTACACGGACTTTAAAAAATAAAAATAGAATTAAGTTCGAAAATGAGACAAATCGTGCAACCCCTTCGTGGGGTTGCCATACAAAACTTTCGTTTTTCACTGAATATTTGGACACAGCCTAGGAACGCGTCGACATAGAGAGCTGAAATTTGGTACATGGTGTTTTATAGTAATAAAAAAAAATTTCAAAAGGGACTAAATCGGGCAACCCCTTCTTGGTGTTCCCATCCTAAAAATTGTTATTGTACCAAAAACTTCTTCAGAATACGAAATACTATTAAATTAGTTATAATCATTTTTTCTGTCCGACGAACCGTTCTAGAAATATAAGCGAAAAACCACTTCATTAATCAAACTTGCATAGATCGGTGACCATACGACATTTAATACGGGCATTCATCTAGGGTATCATAAGAATTGGTCTTATACCAATTCTAGCTTTTTTACTTGTTGCATTACAATAAAAATTCATTAATTTCTTCATAGTTAAAATTTTTATTGAACAAGTTACACTTCGTTTGGTTATTATCTCATGTGCTAGTTTAATTACTAATCTGATTAACATGACGTTTTATAAGCCTACCGCATTCTGTTTGACAAATATAATTTCTTGAACCAAGTACCTAATTTCGTTATTGCAACTTGTTTCCAACCTGGTTTATTATTAGTGTAATCGAGTATCCAGACTTTATCCCTTACCACAAATATTGCACTACGATTTCTTTTGCAGTTAGAAATTTGCTTACCTTGTCCTTCTCTCAACGCTTGCTCGATAAATTCTAGACTATTTTCGTAATTTTTACCAGATTAGTTCGCGTGGACTGTTCAGCTGCTCCGTTTGAAGCTGGATGGTACGGTGCGGTTTTTATGTGCTTGACTCCGTTATTTTTCAAAAATTCTACAAACTTAGTCGGTGTAATTTAAGTGCCATTGTCTGAAATTATGATGTCAGGCATTCCAAACCTACGGAAAGTTTGTCGTAAAATTGGTGTAGTGAATTCTGTTGTTATTGTTTTGGTTTTACTGTACCCATCTAAAATTTTTAAGGGAGTCAACCTGTACTGCTGATTCAAAAAAACTTTTTTTTTTTTGGCATATATTGCATCCAAATATAGTGCAGATGTGTAAAGTGATTTTCCGATATTCGGAGTCGTTCGGAAGTTACAGCGTTGATCAGGCTTAGGTTTATTACCTGAGCCCTTTTAATACAAACGCAGGTATAAGTGCAGAATAGAGAAGCCGTTATATTTCTAAGCTCATTTCATGTTTCAATTATAACGGTTAGTTTAGTCTTGAGTGAGTACCGAATTTTATTGGTGATAATCTTATTTGAATTTTTAAACGCTTTTTTTTCAAAACTGTATTTTTGAAACTGGTAACTACGATATCTCGAAATCTATTCAACGAGTTCCTTTGACATTTTATTGACTTATTCAATACTCATGTAGACACTTTGCAAACTAGGATAAAATGCCGAAAATGTACGTCTCAATATTTTTTAATAATCCTAATTCATACTTCTCAGATTAAAATGCCGTTTGAGTTTTTATTTTGGATAAGCAGAAAGCCCGCAATCGTTGTTACCCAAAAATGCTTTCTTTGAAGATGAGTGACTAAATTGCGGTATACTTCAGCAACGAGCAACGATTTCGGGCTGAAAAAATTGTAGAGTATACTAAGGGCATAGATAAATATGTGGTAAAAATTTTACAGTTGTATATTTATTGAGTTCGCCTGAAAAAAATCCCAAAAAAAAACCGAAAAAAAATGTGACCCCCTTAAGTAATACCTACTTTCCGTTTATGGGTCCAACGAAACCAATAAGGAGTCTAGTCCAGTATTTCTCAGGAATATTTGAAGAAATGAGATCACCCTTTTCTTCGTATTGTGCTGCTATCTTAGTGATATCTTTTTCCATATCGGCCCACCAAAAATATGACCTAGCTAGAGCTTTCATTTTTAGTATTCCCCAGTGTGATTTATGAAGTTCCCTCAAAATCCCTTTCTGGCGCGACTTCTATGTCTACTAATTAAAAACCCTTCCTGAACGTGAAATTCCCTCCTGACTTTCTCCACTCTTTTATCGGGAATTCGTTGAACTTTTTTTAACGCGTGGATGATACTTTGTAAACTATCATCTCTGATTGTCTTCTTTGTGACTTTATATAAGGTAACGAATTTTTCGCCTAATTTTCCTATGATATTCACATTGCTCTCAATTCCTAATTCTGTGTTGCTTTCGATAGGAAGACGAAAGTGCAATCTGCAATGTTACTTTTGGACTTTACGAACTCTATGATGTAATTAAAGCCAGCAAAAAAATACGCCCATCTCTGGAATGCCTTCAGCTTCCTCATAAATTGTTACTAGTTGTTTATGGTCAGTACGTAAGGGAAATGTATTGCCTAATAAATATTGTTGAAATTTAGTGATCCCAAAAATAATTGGTAAGCTTTCTATTTCCAGTACACTGTAATTAACTTCCGTGTTATGGAATGTACGCGATACCAATGACCCCGGTTTCCCTCTCCGTCGATTGTTATTAGTAAAACCGCTGGTATCCGTAGATTAGAAGCATCACACACCACAATAATTGGTCTATTAGAATCAAAATGTGTCAAAGTTATTTCCTTGTAAATTTCTTCTTTAATTTGATTAAAAGGAAGTTCACATTTTTGGTCCCAAACAGAATTATTACCCTTTTACAGTAACTTATAAATGGAGCTCATTATTATTGACAATCTGGGTATAAAGTTCGCATAATTATTTATGAGCCCAATGAACGCCCTATCCTCTGTTAAATTAGTTGACCTTGGTGCATTTTTAATTGCAAATATTCGATCGTCGGACTTCCGTAATCAATGTTTACTGATTTTGTGTCCTAAATATATTATTTCGTCTTTAAAAAACTGACGTTTATCACGTTCTAATTTTAGCTTGCTTTATTTAGTTAATTGAAAGACTCTCCTCAGTGTGTCAATGTGTGTTTTTCGTCCATTATCCCTGTCACTACAATACCGTCTTAAAAATTAATGACGTTTGGTATTCCCACGAAAACTATATCAATTTCTTTTTGAACCTGGCTTACCACCGAATGGCAATCGATTCAGTCCAGAAATACGTTGGTGGGATCATATAGCCCCTAAAATGTTCGAGTCTTAACGAACTCGAACTGATTGTATGCTCTAGAAAGATCAAGCTTGAAAAATTTGAAATGTTGCTTTAGCTTTTCAAATACCTCTTCCATTCTTCGCAAGAGGTACTGAAAGTCTTGAAGATGTTTATTTATGGTTAAGTTATAGTCACCACATAAGCGAATGCCCCCATTTGGTTTTAAGACGGGCACTATTGGTTTGCTCCAATCTGCTGATTCTACTGGATAAATAATCCCTGTATATTTTGAATTTGCAACTCCTTCTTAACTTTCTACGGGAAAGACAGAAAAATTGGATGCATTTTATCTTTAAGAATTAATGCTATCTTTTATACCTATATTTACGTAATTTTCCATCGAAGCGCAAACTTGCGGTATCTAATAAAGTTTTCAATTGATCATCGATTGTGGTCTGTGTCTTTGTAGCATTTGTGATGTTCTGATATAAAAAGACCGATAAATATACAAACTAATATTTGCTACGCTTAATTATAATTGGTTACAATGGTATCAAATACTTGATCCATATTATAAGTAGTTGATAGCTTTATATTAAATTTATCCATGAAATTTCATCCTAATCGCGGAAAGGGAAGGGTTTCGGAATAGGGTTAATTCTACCATTCGTGCAGCTAAGTGTATTTCGATTCGAAGCTTGGTCCATTCCTCCTAAAAAATTGTGGAGTAACTTCCGAAAGCAGTGTATGGCAATGACTCTCCTCGTTGTGCGTCGAATCAATGACTTACATACATCTCCAAGCAGCAACAATTTGATTCTGATGGTGGAGTTCGGACAAACATCGCGGAGGCCGTTTCGTTTAGCTGCGTTAATTTGTCCGAGGTTTTCATTGCCATGAATGTTGTCACATCATCTGCTGTTGGACCTGATGATACCCGCCTAGGTTTATTAAAACTATTGCGCCATTTATTTCTTCAGTCTTGCTGCATGTATTTAATGCATGCTTAACAATTTCACAGTATCCATCGCTCCGGAAGAAGACTGTTATCATTTCTCTTTCCAAGTGTCGCAAGTGTTCCGAAATGGCAGATTTCCATCCCATCAGCTTACTCTAATTTCTGAGTAAAGTACTAGAAAAGCTTATGCATTCCCAAATCGTCACCTATTTAAATCAAGGACCTATGCTGTCCTGCATGCATCTGGCTTGAGCCACAACACAGCTGTAAATCAGCCTTGCTAAAGGCTGTATCTGACCTGACAGATGCAGTTGAACCATGACCGGCTTTTGCTTAAGCATCGCCGATATTTTAATTTTTCGAATACAGCCGTCAGCCTTATTACAAATTTCTTGCTGTTCCGTACTCAAACTGTCAAGATCTGTGATAGACTTCCTACTCCATTAACTCTGCGTCGTGGTATACCTCAGGGTTGTATACTTGATCTACCATTTTCATTATATATAAATGATTTACCAATGTCCGTGAAGGAATCTTATATCCATTTCTATGTGGATGATGTCCACATTTATTTGCATAGACCAATAAGTTTGATAGGATTGCATTGTTCGTATCAATGATGATTTGATTATAATTAGTAAAAGGGCCAATATAACTATCTGATACTTAACCCAAAAAAGTCGACTAGTATGCCTATATATAGAGGGAGCTACGATTTAGAAGAGCTACCGGCGGTCATGATTAATAACACCGTCATTCCTTATGTTACTTCCGTTCGGAATCTGGGTATTGAGTTGAATGGGAAGTTAACTTGTTGTAAATATGTCTCCAATTCAATTGGAAAGTGTATGCCTGCCTGAGACAGCTGAGATTATCCGCCAATTTATTGTCTCGTCAAATGCGCTTGAGACTGCTCAAAGCCCTAATATTACCCCCACTTTATCTTTGGGAGCTTAATTTTTCCTAACCTTGATCCACATTATCAGCGGAAACAAACTGTCGCTTTAAATGACACAGTCCGATTTATTCATGGTTTGCCCAGATTTTCCCATATTGTTCCATATACTGACTCTTTCTTTGGATGCTGGCTAGAAACGTATCTTATGTATAGAAGGCTAAAATTTTTATATAATATATGTATAATATATATTTTTATACATATAATATATACTCGTTCCCTTAGATCTGCTCGTCATCGCAACCTCTTACTACCTTATTACCACGGTCAAATTCGAGAGCGATCTTACTTTGTGCAGGTTATTCAAATATGGAATAGTCTATTCTATACTCAAAGACTTCCATTGTTTTATAGTGAGTGTGATGTTTAATGTTTCCTTTTATACTGACTTTTCTTTTATTTTTATGTTTATTTTTATATCAAGCTGAATTTTGTTTTTAGCTTTTTTTTATTATATTTTGCTTCTTATAATGATTCCTTTTATATTTTGTTCTTTTTCTTTGTATTATTATATTTAGCTTTACATCATACTTAATTTTGTTCATGTTTAGTTAGTTATTCTTATTTTCGCTCATTTTTGTACTTTCATTAGATTCTAAATCTTTTGTACCTTGCCAGCAAATAAACATATTATTATTATTATTGCTGTGACCAGATGTGTTAAATTGAGCGCCGCCAATTTTAAGAAGAATTACCGCAGAAATATAATTCAAAAGCTAAATAAGTGAATAATAGTGCGTTCAAGAACATTTGTCTTTGAAAAACATAATTTGTGTTAGTTAATTATTGTATAAAAAAGTAAAAAAATCGTGGAAAAAATAGTGAAAACAAACAATTTTGTGACATTTGTGAAAATTATTTAAAATTTGGTCGTTGCCATGGTAACATGGCAACCTTAAAAATCTGAGTTTCGAAGTTCCCAATAATAAAATTACAAAATAAATTAAAGTGATTGTAAAAAATAAATATATTGCAAATTACAAATTTAATAAAATAAAAAAGTATATAATCCTGCTCTGCCGCACTCTAAATGAGTACGAGCAGTAGCGATTATGAGGGGACTGATGATTCCCTCAGATCAAGTGGAAGAAAGAAGAAGAACTTAAATTCTCTTCTTCTCCGAAAAAAAAAATAATAAAAGGGCCCACAGAAAAGGTCATTAAGGGCCCAAGTGAAGAGGCCAAAACTCAAAATTTGCAGTTATCTCCACAGGAGAAGAACATTGCCAGGACATCCTAGTCTGTCCGTGAAGAGTCAGGGGCAAGAGCCCCAACATCCAGCGCTATTGCTGCAGCATCAGTAGCTACAGCTGTAGCAAATCCACTGGCGACGCCTTCAGTCTCAAATGTACGTCCTACGCTGAAGGAAGTAGTTGAAACGGCTTCGGCCTCAGCGCCAAAGCCTAGCGGTCTTGTGATGAGGCAACCGCTTTCATCAAAGGAGGCAAACGCCTCTGAGAAGTAACCATCTGAATCAGCAGCAATAGCACTTAGCTCAGAAGCAGCACCACGATCCCCTGCATTAGTATCAGGGATTTCGTATGCGCAGGTAAGTGGCAGTTCCCAGAATAGTTCCACCATCGAAATTTTAGGAAAGGGCATCACTCCTCGTCCAGCCCCATTGGACGCAGGTAAGCCTCGGCCTAAGACCGGTGCGGGTCTGCAGGCTTTTTTCGACGGGAATTGGCAGGATAAGAGCTACGGTATGCAGCTCGAGCACATCAATAGATGTCCTCAGAGCGCATAACTTAAAGCGATTTTCCAGGTCATCTCCCGTGAGCAGCTATTTTCCATGGGGATAATAGCTGGGGGTATGGTTGAGGTGTACACCACGACTCTCGAGAGTGCTACCAAGCTTATGCTTGAGGGCATCGAGGTGGATGGTAGACACCTTGTGCCGTTCCCACTCAGGGAAAAGCCCACAAGAGTCATGTTTTCACGGGTCCCTATGCGAGCTTGCCATGAAGACCTCCTAAGTTTCTTGGGAAGATTTGGGAAGGTTCATGGCAACGTTCGTGCCATTCCCTTAAAAAATGGGGCGAGGGTCTCGGGCGGGGTATCTTTGGTACTAGCCGGGAGACGTACATCACCTTGAATAAGGGGTGTACGCTTCCAAAGGGCTTTTACCTGAGCTTATCCGGCTCGAGGCACTGGATAGACGTGGGCACGGAAGCGAAATTCCATGCTTGCCATTTGGTAGGGCATTTTATTGCTGACTGTCCCAGGAGAACCACTACACTACTACAGTAGTAGATCTGGAGAAGGAGCCTTCGGCCGGCACTCAACCTGCTATTTTGGAGCAGCCAGTGGTTAAGGTGCCTGAAGTTGTCCTAGAGGCAAAAATAGTTATGGCTGTAAACGGCGCCACGTCGGCACGTGAAAACACGGCTACTTCCGACGAGGAGTCGACTAGCCATCTAGTGAAAAAAAAGAGAACGAGGAGGAAGAAAGTTGACCGTGTGATGCTGCCTCCTCCAGAGCCAGCAAGGCCAGTCGCTTCAAAGCGGCCCCACTCGGAGGAGGACGATAGTGGAGCTGGCATTCCGAAGGTTGTTGTAAGGGAGGTGGAAGCATCTCTCGAGCAGCTTTCGGACTGCGACATGACCGGCTTGGATGAGACTGGTCTTTCGAGCTTCGGTGGCTACGGGTCGTGTGAGAGTCTCATTTCGACTGGTAGCCAATTTGAAATCTCGAGGGGGATGGAGACCCTTCCTAGGAAGAAGATCTCCGAAATTCTTGCCCAGCTCCAGTACAAGAAGAATTCAAATAAAATCTGGAGTATTCTTGTAAAGGAACTGGAGAGGCCAGAGTTGTTACTTCCTCAGCTTCAACTCCTACAACAGGAGTCCAGGAAGAGGAGGAAGTTCAACGATGTTGCTCGGTTAGAACGACTTCATAGGAAGGTGGAGGATTTGATGCAGGAGCATTGCTTGGTCGACTCTCCTCGTCCGTAGACGTCGTACCATCATCGTTTGAGCTTTACATCTCTTTGAATGTGCAAGATAGCTTCTATCAACACCGGGGGTTTAAGTGCACATACAAGGTTACACAGCACTATCGAACATGTCAAAATGTTCGAAATAGACATCGCCCTTCTACAGGAGACGAACTTTACACAAGACACATATACACAACTTGAACGCTATGCTTATTTACACGCTGGCTATGCAATGTTTGCCACACCTGCGCCTCGCCGATGCTCAGGGGTGGCAATCATTGTATCCAACAAATTTACACTATTGTCTCCAGTCAACACAGATATCTTCCAGGCTTCGCTGCTTCCTTGGACTTTGTCATTCAAGACAAAAATATCAAGGTAGTAAACGTGTACCTTCCTCATGATCAGGACATTACAAGACAAGTTCTTGAAAGTGTTCAGTCGTGTCTGGTGAATTTAAGCGGTGAAACTGTCCTCGGAGGTGATTTCAACTGCACTCTGAATCCCTCAATGGATCGGCACTCTGGAGTTGAGTTCAACTCTGTCAATGCTACTCGATTGAAGAATTTTTTCGGTGTTTTCAGACTCGTGGATATCTATCGTTGGATGCATCCTACGACTAGATCATACATGAGGGACTCGCGAAATATTCGTGGAAGTCTCACAGGCTCCAGAATTGATCGACTTTACGCCTCACCTGGAATACTAGAACATTTCGTTGGTGTCACTCCTGAAGTGTGTTCCGTTAGCCATCATCTTCTTTTAGTGGCGACCAGCACTCTAGTTGAAAGAAGAGCTGCATACTGGATATTCAACAACTATTTGTTGAATTCCGAGTAGTTCATCAATGAGTTCACTGAATTCTGGCACGATTGGCAAGAGAGGAAAGTTGACTTTCCTTTTCTTATTCAATTGTGGGATGTTGGAAAGCTCCAGATTCGGTCTTTTATCGAGACGGGTTTCAATCGAAGTGTCTATCAAGCTTCCAGCTTGTCGGTCGAGGTCTCCCGGGTGGCAGCTCTTCTCCCATTTCAGCCGGGGTTGATTATTTATATCAATGGAATAAAGGAACGCTTGGCGACACAGACTTACAAGGACAGCTTGGAGCTTGTGCTGCGCGGCCAATCGCGCTGTCTGAGAGAAGGCGATTCTCCAACCGAGTACTTCTTTCAGGCGACTAGACGACGTACTGCTTCTTGTGAGGTCGAATCGATAATTGATGAATCTGGACAAGTCCTCAACGGACAACAGCTATCAGAATATATTCGAGACTACTACAGTAGTCTCTACTCTGAATAGACGTCGACAACATCCTCGACCACTCATGAATTTCTTGAGAATATTCCCACTTTCTCTGAAGACAGTAAGGAGCTCCTGGATACAGTAATCACATTGGAGGATATGATTGCTGCGACAAAGGATCTAAGGCGACACACTTCACCTGGTTGACTCCAGAATTCTTCATACGTTTCAGTGATTTATTAATTCCTGACCTTCTGGAAGTCTTCAATTCGGCGGTTGAGACACATTCAGACTTTCCTTCTAGTTGGAGGAGATCTGTTATGCGCTTGATTCCAAAGAAGGGAGATTTGCAGAGGATGGGGAACTGGAGGCCAGTAACCCTATGCAATGTAGACTACAAAATCGTCTGCAAAGCATTAGGGGCGATACTCCGCTCAGTGATTGCTTCGGTAATACACCCGGAGCAGTCCTATTGTGTACCTGGTCGTAGTATCTACGACAACATCGCGGTAGCAGCCAAGCATTTGTTTGCCTACCATGAACAGACAGGTACACAATTGGCCATGATTTCACTTGACCAGCAAAAGGCTTTTGATAGTGTCTCGCACGAGTATCTCTTGACTGCTCTCGAGGCATTTGGGTTTCCGCCCAGGTGGCTCGATATCGTCGGGAAACTGTATAGACATTCAGCAATTTTGATTAAGCATCAAGGACAAGTTCTAGCTCCTCTCTCGTTTCATCGAGGTATCAGACAGGGCTGTCCATTGTCAGGTATGCTTTATGATCTTTCGTTCTAGCCGCTACTGGTGAATCTTCGTCGAATGCTCGGACAGTATGCGGTTCATCTGCCATATACCAATGTGAGGCCTCTTATGTTGGCGTATGCGGATGATCTGTCTATTTTCGTGACAAGAGATGAAGCTTTTCCGGTCGCTCGTGCTGTTTTCGAACAGTTCGAACGTATAGCGGACGCTAAAATCAACCTTAGTAAGAGTCACGGCTTGTGGGGTGGAAGGTGGAGAGATCGTACAGATACTCCACTGAACATCCAATGGACTAATACTTGCCTAAAGTATTTAGGTGTGTATATCGAACGCGAGAGTAAATCAAATAATAGCCGCATCGCTCTTGAGAAACTCTCTAGAGCTGTAAACTCATGGCGTAGACGACTGTTTCTATTATGCTTAATGGGAAAGTCAGACGTGATAAACTATTTGATTACCTCGTCCATCGTTCATCAGCTAAAGTCTGAGACGTCTGACGAAGGCTTCGTAGGTCTTCTTCAAGCAAAAGCGATAGGCGCCTTTTGGTGCGGAAGACGATGGGTTGCTGAAAGCACGCTCTGTCTGCCAGTCAAGATAGGTGGATTAGGTCTCACTAACTTGGTTGTGAAATCAAGGTGTCTCCAAGTGCGTGCATTCCAAAGAGTGTTTTGCCAGAGAGACAGCTTGATTTCTCAACTGTGGGTGAATGTACTGGGAGGGATCGGCATAGGGGGTATTACTACCTACTCTCTCTTCGATCACCTTATCCTCGTGACTGGCCACAGGATCTAATCTCAACGATTCAGACCTGGGGCAGAATCAGGCCAGCATTTCACATTAAGTGGAATGCTCTACGGTACACGCAATTCGCGTCAATTCCAACCAGGTTTAATCCTGAAATAATAGATTCAGTGTTCAGTAATGCTCGTGGTTTTGAAGCTGACACGCATACACTGACGGTTCTCGGAGACATTATTGATATCTCTGGAAACTGTCGAATAAACATTAACACTGCACAACTACACGACCTGGCTGCTTCTGCGCGGGAGAGAGTTCGCCAACTTGGGACCAGTGACCCTGGCACTAAGTTGGAAGATGCTTTCGTTCTGAACAGACCACCATACACCCCTTTCAGCACACTTACAACACGTGTGCTCCGTGACGTGCTTATGTCCATAAGACTTCCGGAGTATACAGCATACAACAGATGGCGAACACACCTCGGGGTGAATATGGGCGTGATGGGAGATTGTAGAGTACTCTACAGTTATCCTTCTAGTTACAAAGATGCTGATGTAGCATTCAAATTGCTGCATCACTGTCTTATGCACCCTAATCAGTTGTCACATATTGACCGCCGAGTTCAGAGGATTTGCACAGTTTTTGGTGGTGAAGGCACCCTGTTTTACAGGTTCTTTACTTGCCCAGCTTTGCAAGATCTAGTGGAACTCGTGCGCGATATGTGTCAGTTGATTGACCCGAATTTCAGCATTACTAGAACATCGTTTCTATGGGGCCCAAAGGTTTGTAATCGGGTGAATTGTCTGATTAGCTTTGTGTTGACACTGGCCAAATCTACAATTCACCTGTACTACATGAGAGTCGAAGATGAGAATCAGAACACTGACCCACAACAGCACGCACACGCACTTAAGCGCCACTTCGTTGACAGATTGAAGAGACGTTTACGTCTCGAATATCTGGCAACGAACGCAGACACATTCAACTGCACATGGCAACCACTATCGTCGGTGCAGGATGGAGCTCTTGTCTTTCGCTGGTGAGAACAGGCCACAGCATTTGCAACACTAGTCCACGGGGCTTCTCCCCGCTTAGGAATCGTTGCACGTGCTTTGGGAAGGACAAGCACTCTGTTAGAGATGCTAAGCTGGAGGGATGATGAGGGCAGTTTGTAGAGGTCTACGATACTACAGGCTGCCCTCGTGGGACTCTATAACGGTATCGGCTAAATTTTTTCGTTCGTTCGGTCATTTATCTTTGATTCGGTTTCGGTCTCGGTGCTAAATTACAAAATTTTTTGTTGAAAATTCGGTCGTTTATGTAAATATTTTTATTAGATTATTTTGGAAATTGAAGCTTCTTGGAACTGCCACTTACCCAATTGTCAAAATTGGGACAAGTAATAAATATTTTGTTTTTTCATATTTTAGGCATTTTTCAAAATTTTTGGTAGCCGTTATGTCTCTTTTGAGAATTTAATGTTTCATTTTTTTCTTCTCGTTTATTGTTAGTGTCTAATTTGACCCATTTTGTGTTATTTTTAGATTATTTATTGTCTGTCTTTTTTACACATTGTAGAGCGATATCGCACAGTGGGTATACTAAGTTTGTCATTCCGTTTGTAATACCTAGAAATAATTATGGTAGAGCAAAATGGACTAGATACCCATGTATAAAATTAAAAGTTATTTTCATTTTTGCATGTCCGTCCGTCCGTCTGCCCGTCCACACGATGAAATTAAGTTCGAAAATGGGACAAATCGGGTAACTCCTTCGTAGGGTTGCCATATAAAATTTCGTTTTTACTATATATTTGGACACTACCTGAGAACGTGTTAACATAGAGAGCTGAAATTTTGTACATGGTGTTTTCATAAAAATAGTAAATACGAAGAAGATTTTTCGTCTAACATACTAAAAATAATTTCAATAATTTTACAACATTCATTTGTGTAAAAAAATTGAATTTTTCCACCCAGCGGTCAGAGGAGTCTTATCTATATGGTTATCTCTGATCGCCCACCCTAGAAGTTCAATGATGGAGGTCACACCAATTGCCTATATAAATGTCCCCTTTTTGCCTGGCGGCACATGGTTAAACCAAGTGAAAATTATACGAAGACTGAAGTTTATTAAAAAAAATTTCAATAAATTTACAAAATGCATTTAAGTACAAACAATGATGTTACAAAAGTGCAATGAGAAATTTTGCTACCATATAATTCATACTTACTTTTACTAAAAGTATTTATACGGGCAATTGGTGTAACCTCCATCATTGAAGTTCTATGGTAGGCGAGCAGAAATAACCATGCTGATGAGACCTATCTGATTGCTGGATCGAAAAGTTCAATCAGAATAGTAAATATGATTTCAAAAATCGACTCCTTCTTGATGTTGCCATATAAAATTTTTTGATTTTTATATATACGTGGAAACCATAAGTCCTATACGGATTTAATATACCGAAAAGTTCTTTAGAATATGAAATCCTATAAAATTATTTGTAATCATTTTTTCTGTCCGACGAACCGTTATAGAAATATATGCGAAAAACTACTTAAAAGATCAAACTTTCACAGATGGGTGACCATACGAAAAGACATACCAAGTTTTCATCCATGGTATCATAAGAATTCGCCTTATAGACCAATTCTAGATTTTTTACATATTTGTAGTAGCATCGCTGTGCACTGTGACCAGGACGATTACATCTGTAGCAATTTCTCAGAGTTGTGTATATCTTATTCGTCTAAACTTGCTGTTTACATGGTCGTTATCGTTGTTGAAAATTCCCATTATCATTTACAGCTCTCGATATAATGTTTTTAAATGCATTCCTCTTAGGTTTTTTTTCGTATTTGTTGGCTAAACTGACGGCTTTTGTCAGGGATAATTCTTTGCATGCTCTTCGAAAATTCGGTCGAATGATTTACCACTTATTTCAGTAAGAAATTTATCTAACAAGACTAGTTCTAAGCGCTCTGTAAATTTTCAGTTTAACGACAAGCTTTGCTAAATAAAATTTTCGCCTTTCTCGCAGAGGTACGACTTCAGTAGTAAAATACTTTGCCATTAATTCGCACAGGTTATCGTAACTTAAAGTCACTGGCAAATTTGGTGTACACAGATCGCAAAGTACTCGATTCGTTTTGCTCTCAAGATTATTGTTGAGAACTGATGGATTCTCTGCAGTTGGTAATTTAGTGACTATATGAAATGCTGATCCAGTCTTTCTTTAAATAATTCCCGCTCTTCTATTTCAGGCATAAATTCCCGAAACTTTGCCGCCATTATTAAAGGTGAAACTTTCCCAACTAACAAACTCTCCAGAGAAAGACTCTTACAAATTGTAAAAGTATCTCATAAAAACCTCTTAACACTCTTGGATAGTCTCATAACATAATTCTTATAATAAGACTTAAATATGTCTCATAGTACAATTTTATGAGAGATTAATGCTACTAGAACTTTTAAAACTTTTAGTCTTATATTAAGATCATCTTTGTACTCTTATTTTGAGTGCCAGAAAACTTAAATATATTCTTATTAAGTATTTTTTATGAAATGTTAATTCTCAAGGAGATATACTCTCAAAAAAATGTACTTATGAGTACTTAAGTGTTATGATACTTATATGAAAGTTATTGTAAGAGTTCAAGTATAATACAACTCATAAAGATGCTCCTATGAGTAATAACACTTATATGAACACTGTTACTAGTGCAAAACGATTGTTATTCTCATTAAAATTACCATAAATGTCATCAATTTCGGTATTGATTTGTCAAAATGGATTGGAAGAACGTTAAAAGATCTACTAATCCTCGAAGGAAAATAAATAAAAAATTTCTTGAATTAAATAAGCCCAGGAATGTTGCAGTAAAAAAACAGTTTCTGTGAATTTTAAAAGTTATCCCAATAATACTACGTAGTGTTCGGGAGTTTTACCTAAAGGTAAATTTATTTTTCCCGCGGACGGGAATCGAACCTACACTTGTTTAAATCGGTCAATGAAGGAGAAAGAAGAATTTTAAGAACTTTTATTTTTAATGATTCTATATCAAATTTATAAATACAAGAAGATAAAACAACCGCCTCGTCCGGGATTTGAAACCGGGACCTTCCGCTTGCTTGAGCTTACCAATATATAGGTGTTCAAGAGAGGAATTTTGGCCCATTTTATTTAATGTATACGAAAAGCCTAATATGCAGCCATTAGTCATCGGAATCTATAGTGTCAAAGGTAAACCTATCAGTCTCGAGTTATTAATAAGACCGTTTGTGGATGAAGCAAAAGAAGTGTTACCAATGGAGTTACCATCAATGGCCAACATAAGATCACCGTTAAAATCCGTTCCTTTATATGTGACTCTCTAGTGCGAGCGTTTATAAAAGGTAAAAAGCATATCAATTTATTAGGTTGTATCTATTATTGTTCATTTTACAAATATGTGAATAGGTGTTACTAATTTCAATGGACAATACGGATGTTAAAAGTGTACAACATTTGGAGAATATTCTTACGTTTCACATTGCAATATTTTCATTGTAGTAAAAGAACAGACGAAGGATTTCGTAAGAAGATCTATGATTTAAATCATAAAGTCAACACTCCGTTTGAAGAACTTCCCGGCTTATCTTTGGTTGATGACTTTCCTGTTGCGGAGTCTCTTCATTTGATTGATTTAGGCATCATGAAGAAGTTGTTGATTGGATGGAGAGATGGGAAGTTTAACAATACAGAACATCAAAATGCCTTCAGAACTAGACCGAGCTGTAAGAGGACTAGAGGACTAGATTGTCTGGCACAGCTTTAGAATATCGTACATTCTTATATGAAAAATATGAAAATATGAATATATGAAAAATTAAATAGTTGTAATGCGCTGCAAAACGTCAGAAAAAAGTTTACTTCATTACCGTATTTCAAAGTTCTAATAATTAATGCGCAATTATCTGTCTTTCGATGAATATTCATGAATGGCAAATGTCAATTCTAGTGTGCAACGCTCATAATAAAGGCTCCATGTTTATTGTGAGAGTTGTAATCTCATAACAAGAGTTAAAATGTCTCATATTAAAACTTTAGTTCTTATAGCAAGAGTTATGTAGTGTATCACTCTCATAAAAAAAATTGAAGCTCTATACGCAGACTTTTGTTCTCATAAATAGAATAGCACTCTTATATGGAGAAAAAAAAGTGTACAACACTTGTAAGGAAAGTTAAAGTTCTTATAACAAGAATTTTATTCTCATCTTAGTCAAAAGTGGCCATATTTTCTTTAGATATGGAGGTTTTAAGGAAAAATTGAATTCCATAAATGTAGCTAATTTACGCAATTTAGTATTAATAAAATATAAAAAAACGTTTTATAGAAATGTAGCTAATTTACGCAATTTAGTATTAATAAAATATAAAAAACGTTTTATAGAAAATAAAGTATTTTATGAATTTAAACTAAATCATGGAGCAGTACTGAAGTTTCTATTTTCTCCCATATTATAAAACAATTCATATAAAATTTTATATTTTGATTAATTATGAGGCGCCTTGCTTTTTTCGAAGTGAAATGTCTATTATTACTAATAAAATTTCAAGGGTGATTCTGATCAAGATACCTTCCGGTATATCACGCGATTCCTTGAGGTAAGCTGATCAAACAATTGTCCCACATACACCCCCCCCCCCCTTGAAACCTTCCTTTAGGAGCTGTGGCCAGTTGAAGATTTCGTCAATATTCGTGAGAATAAATGAGTATAACTTTTGAACCACGATATAGATTTTAGTTATTGTTGGCTTATTACATAGCCAAGAATAGTAGCTGTTGAAAAGTGTATTACTCTGTATTTTCAAATTAAGCATCTTTAAATTATTCTCAAATATTTCCAAAATTTTGATTTTTTTTACACGCAAATTTCATACATACCGTTATTTATTTCAAAAACTTTTGTGTGTAAAAAAATCAAAATTTTAGAAATATTTGAGAATAATTTAATGTGGAACAATTTTTTGATCAGCTTACCTAAGGAATCGCGTGGTATAGAAGGTATCTTGATAAGAATCACCCTGTATATGCGAAAAAATTATTTTCATTATTTTCTAAAGTCCATAAATACATTTTCTAAAGTCCATAAATACATATTTGTATTAAATTCTAGTCCACTTTTATCTACATATATCATAGAAAATGTAATATACCGATTTTCTAATAAATTAACTCTCATGAAGTTTCCTTTACTCTACAAAAATAAGATCGCCGAGAGGTATTCTCTATATATAGTATACAGCTCTCTTTCTAAAAGTTCTGGTAAGGAAAGTGTAGCTCTTATAATAAGATTATACTAATTATAATGATACCCTTATGAGATTACTTAAATACTCTCATTAAAATTCAAATAGTGTTTTTATGAAACTTACTTAAGTTTTACACAAAGGGCTAACGTATTTTTATAAGAGAAAAATAACTCGCATAAGTGCGCCATTTAATTCTGACAACACATTCATAAAGCACTCGTAGAACTCTACAAGACTGAAAAAACAAAGGCACTTTTTGAGATGAAAATTCTTAGTTGGGTTGTTACCTGGCACATGTTTTTATACCGCTTGAAATCTTCACTTTTCGTTCCCTGGTTGTTTGCACCGTCGCATCACCATTGCTTTGCTCCTTTACACCTATTGATGAACTTGAAGTGTCAGTATTTGATACTTTTTAAGTTTTCTGCTGCACCTTGCTCTTCTTGTTTTACAGCAAAGCGGTTGTGATTTATTGAATGATAAGTTGGCGATCTTCCGGTTTTCGAAATTTCGCAAGAATCTAATAATTTTATTAATTTTATTATATTTATTTTGTCCCATTTCTCATTCATGATTAGGACTGTGATATTAAAATATTAAAAAATTGAGTTTTCACTATCCACAGCTATTGAAAATTGACTGAAAGTAATGTACAAACTTTAACAAATATCGAATGTTTTCCATTTGATTTGGATTTGATTTAGATTAAATTGAGACTCTTTTAAGAATCAAAAACTATAAAATATGCGTTCACACCCATCAAACATTCCACAAATGCTTGACATATGTTTGATAAATGTTTGACCAATGTTTGTTAAATATTACGCTATGTGAGGAGGCGCTTGCTATCATGAACCCACATTTTATGATTCTGATAGAGAAAGTTTTCGAAATGATTAGAAATGTAATAACCGTGGTCTAATTAGTGTAATAACCTATATAAACAAAATTTATTTGCAACAATATCATATACAAGTGTCTACATATATTATGCAAACGTATATATACATATAAACAGATTATTCCTATAAGTCTAACTTAACAGAAGATTTCCGCCTTCTATTTTCCCTCGAATTAATTGTACAAAGTCGAATTTGTTCCACCAACCATTGTACTCCTTCCTCAAGACCTTCACCTGTAAGAGCATTACTGGAACTTATATGCCAAGGCTTATCGTCAATTTTCTCCAAACCCAATGCTAAAAACAATAAAATTTAAAACTTTAGAATCAGACTTAGTTATCACACCATTCACCATCGTCTTAAGAGCGAGAAATATTTAACAAAAAAATTCAACTTACCCGCAGCTATTTTAACACTTGACAGAGCATCTGAGCAATCCATTTTATTGGCAAAGAACAGTATCGGAATCTTCCGCTTCACTATGTCTGGATGTTGCTGCAAAATCTCCAACTCGTCCTTAACAACCACTGAAACGATACCAAATGCATGGCAAATTAAATTCCACCAGACAACGTTCAAAGTTTAAGCTCTGTCGTAACCATTCAATCTAGTGAAAAGTTCTATTAAATATTTTTTAATTAAGTTTCTAACTTACTCCCGGAGCTAGATTCACACATATATATATATATATATATACATATATATGAATGTTACAGATTGGCTCAGAGCTCGTTTAGAATTTGAGAGCGCAAAGAAAGGATCGTTAAGATTTCAGCAAGCTTTTATTTTGTGCAGATGTGTGTTTGTTTTTTTGTAGATATTTTGAAAACAGATTGTCCGATGTAAATCATTGTCATCCTCAACAGAATATGACCAAGATGTATATAGCCAGACTAAGCTCGCTTTCTGTCGACATATTTGGTACTTTTATTGTGGTATGGAAATTGTTAACCGCACCATTTCCGTTGCATTAATCATTCTTGGTAACTGAAGTAAGCAGAGAAAATGATATCCTTCCTGTGTAGAATCCACCTGCATGTAATTCTATCCATAATTCATTAAAAATAATTACATACAAGGAGAAGGTGTTAATTAACAAGAGATTTGGTATTATGTTTTTCATATGTAGAATATAAATGGAAGTTTATGAAAGACCTAATTAATTTTAAACCGCTGTGATTATTAATGTTTTGAAATTTACTTCACCTTAATGCATTTCTTATTCCAGCCGCAGTTAAGACAAAGACAGAGGTTGATGACAAAAGAATTACTTGTTTCTTAATATTGGTAATTGGAATCTGATTGGATAAATTTGAAATAAATTTGAGTAAGGTAGCAGGTTATGTATTAACCTAATTACGAAAAAGTAGTTAATGGTGCCCCAAAATATGGTAGCATTAGAATTTTCAATAAAACACAAACTATTTCGAATATCTCAAATTTTAGTGTCTGCTTTATTTTCAAGCGATTATTGCGTTTTCAAGAATTTAGATATGAAATTTTCGGAAAGTTAACTTCTATTTAATCATGAATGCTGCTGTCCTTAAAGTCGGAATTTTCCTTTGGAAGAATGGCGTAGACATTACGCTGCGCCGATAAAAGTCCTTAACTCATTAAAAACCAATTGTTTGCCAAAGTGGCCAACCCTAGCGCAATATCTGCCAATCTAACATGTCCATTTCTTCAAATAGTAGGTATAAGCTACGAAATCCTATTTGAATATGGAAAAAGTCTTCTGTATTGAATTGATTTATTCATATATACATGCATACAGGATTGGTGCAGCACAGTTCTCCATTAATAAACATGTTATGCCTTCCGTAAGGGGGCTCACACACGCACTTTGCAGGTATATATATATTGGCAGAAAATGGTATTTCCTCATTCTCCACATCGAGATAAAGGATTTGAGCTTAATATCGTCAACAGATATTAATTTTACGATTTTCTCTTTAAATTTTTGAAATTCTGTCACAACTGCCACGATTGACCGAATTGGACGCAAATTGGTTTCTTATAACTTCCCAGGCGTCCAAATGTAATGTAAGGGGTGAAATATAATGATGCCGACACGATAATTACGACGACAAATTAAATGTTGTCCTTATGGCAATACCGTACTGCTACCCAATGGCGCCGACCGATTTTGTCGCCGTAACCAAAGAACAAAAGAAGTCCCCAATATCGGAATACTTATTTAAAGGAAAAAATGGAACGAAATTGGAGAGAAGCTGAAAATAAGTGGTAGGTGATATTTTGTAATCCATATAAACTCAGCATTAATCATAGTTTATTACAGAAACTTCGTACCGTGTGAAATGGGGTAATCTCCGTGACCAATTCATGAGATAATTGGCGAAGATGGAAGTGCTGCTGAATTTCGAAACAAATGGAAATATTTCGACAATTTGTGCTTCTTGAAAGAGTCGAGCCGTCCGAGAAAGTATATATATCACAAATATTTTTTACATTTTTATATTTTATGCAGTACTAGTGGAAATTTTCCATCTACGGATGATTCATCGACAACAAATGTAGAAGTAGAAGATTTGTTTGAGATGCCGGCGGAAATCGCATCGTCGGAAATGCAAGAGGACGATTCCGTGCTGACGGTCTTTGATTCTCCAGAGGCCCACTCTTCTGGCAATTTGCGTCGGATGCGAGAAGAGTCTTCATCGGCAAACCCTCCAATACCAGCAATTCGTCGAAAACGGTCCTCCGAGCATGACACCCTAAAAGGGTTTTTCAAAAAACTTCTGCACGAAGTGAAGGAGAAAGTAGAAATTCTAGAATTACAGATTGATGTCCTCAATGTGATTAAAAATAAAGTAAACAAGTAAAACATATATTGCTTTTTATTTACAATTCCACTTTATAAAATATTTTCATTAAAAATATACTGTGACAGTTTTTTCCTAAGGTGTAATATCTCTCGGGCATTATTAGATCTTTTGACATGAGCTTGTTGCAGGTTGGCAGCTTCTGACTGTCATAAGCCAGGTATTAATCTTTCATTTATGAAATAGTCTGCATATGTTAGAGAATAATACGCACTGCTGTCAATTAGCTTGAGATAATTGTAGAGGACAACTACGGCTTTACTTAATTTATCCACATTCTTGGGGTGGCAATTTATATCATTTTTCAGCACGCGCCATCTACTTCCAAGGATCCCAAAATAATTTTCTATTGTGATCCGAGCACACAAAAGCCTTTTATTGAAGTTTTCATATTCGGTTGATTGTTTGTGTCCTGGAAAAGGTCTCATTAGATTTAGTTTCAGAGGAAATGCGTTATCACCAACGAAGAAAAATGGGAATGCTTCCATTTTGTTTGGTAAAGGTCTCGCATTTGGAATAGGTAAATTTACTTTTAAAAGCAGCTTGCCAAACAAGCTTTCCTTTAGAATTCCTCCATTACTTTAGCTGTCATATTTTCCAATATCTACAGCTGTAAAAGTATAATTGGAATCGCATGCGGCCAAAAGAACTATGCTATGATGGGCCTTATAATTATAATACATTGAACCAACATTTGGCAAACAACAACAACAGCCCCAACACAGTTCGTTAGTTCCCATCGAACATAAAAGCCATTAGCAATTTTTTCCCACTCATATTCGTATTGAAAATCGTATGTGATAAAATGCCAAAAAGTTTTGATGAAATACAGTTGCATCAAGAAACTGTAATCTGATCCTGTTACCATCTCAAAGCTCTAATTCTAAGGCTGAATTCATACCGGTCACTTGATTCAAACAAACCGCCACATAAATTACTAAGCTATCCCTTTTTTCATTCACACCGGTAAAACAAAATGATTTAATCAGTCGCTCTGAAAAATCATTAAAGCATGATTAAAGCGTCCGGTGTAAATTCAGCCTTACACGACACAAATAATTGTATTTGCATATGTACATGCAATTAGATTGCAATTAAGATTGTGTATATGTGTACGGTGTACATACGAAATAGGTAAAGAGAAGAAGACACTGTATGTATAGTTAAGTATGGATATCGTGAGCAATTTATTCATAATTGCATTTTATTATAATGTCGAAGAATGAATTTGAATAAAATTTAGTTTGAGTTGAAATAATTTAAATGATTTTTATTTTCAGGTTCATATTCCCGATACATCAATATTTCAATATATTGTTTACAATATCATACTGATGTATTGAGCTAATGGTTGTGATTCGGGGCACCGGGCAACTGAGTCTCAACGTGCGTTAGGTCAATTATGTTAACTATAAATATCACGAAAACTTTGGAGAATAGAGCTCAAGTTTTACTAATAAGTGTGAACAATTGTATAAAACTCCATAATAAGATGCCTAGCGCTACTAAGCATAGCTGAAAAGTCAAGGAATGACAGCAATTAATTTAGATTTTACCAGAGTAGCGCCAGAATAAAAGAATTCTGTTGATATAGTTCCGAAAAATTTCAAAACTTCACTTTGAAACACCAGTTTAGTAGTTTCCAACAGTCGCAAACTGTGACTAATAAAAATATACAATATTAATTATATAAAGTAAGAGCAACCGGAACCCACCGTAGGCGTTGCCACCTCAAGTATCGGGTCTCTCATCAAAGCGGATTTTCATAAGAAGTATCAGCAGAGATGGGCGAACCTGAGTACTTGCAGCTACACAAAAATGTTTCTTGATGGGCCCAATGAGAACATCTCCGATTTTCTCATGGGGTTCGGAAGGAAACAATGTAGAGCTGTGGTTGGCATAATCACCGGTCACACTCACTTCACGCTCATCTAGCAAGGATGCGAGTTGTTGACAGCCCTGAGTGTCTGTCTTGCCTGTAGGAAGAGCCTTAGACAACCGAAAACTTTTTGTGTGCGTTTCCGGCCTTCGCCCAGAGCAGACTGGATTCTCTAGGGTCTGCCCTTCGATCTGGGTATGAGCTGAAAGACCGTCTTCACCAAGACCAGATGCGCTTCATTAAGAGGACAGGAAGGTTTTGGTGAATGGGCTTCTAACAGGACAACACAATGAGCCGCTATTTCCTCCATATTTGGGATGGGTTCTCCTGTCCCCCTGTAACAGAAAAAAAAGACTAACGAAATGTAATCCTGAATTTAGTATTTTGATAATTAAATTTTAATTATTTTCGAATTAAAGGTATAATAGATGGCAGTCATTCATTTCCCAAGTTTGTAATAAATTTGAATTAACATTTCGAGTACTAAATTAAATATTAATAGAAATAGATGACGAGTAATGCTATGGATTTGTGGAAGGTAGTCCACAGTGAAGAAATTTTGTCGAATTTTTAAAAATTCTAACAAATTTCAGTCTCTATATTATTGCATGCAGACACTATTCTGACACAAGCTAATCCATTAATATGTCATTGAAAGGACTCCTTTATAATTATTGAGTGTTGGAGTTATTTAACTATCTTTACTTCTTCAATTTTAGAAAGGTTAACTTTTCTGAAATTTCCTTACCTTACCTTTCTAAACTCTATTCAATTCAACACATTACTGTCCAGCAATAATTTTGACGTAGACGTTTCCAAATTTTACATAATATTTTTCGATTTATTTTCCTGTCATGTTCCCCGCGAGCGACATCGGTTCTCTAAAGCATCTCTGTCATGTTTCAATAAAATACTGAAACGTCTTAAAAATAAAAAATAAATTGCAGCCATTATAAGTCACAACAACTTCCTCACATTCTATAATGATTTCTTCTTTTCTTTATGATTCAAAGGATGCATGCGAAATTATTTAGTGACCTGCGTATCTTTTTAAGTTTATTAATATGAAGAAAACTTCGTACAACTATCCCAATAGCAACCTTCTTTAATTCGTACTTCATTGCTCTGCCAGCTTCGCTGAGAGTTTTTTTTCAACAATCGCTCGATAGTGCTTGTTTCCCTCAGCTATCGAAAAACTCTTTTATCATAACTATCCACAAAAAAAGTTGGAAAAATGAAATTTCTAACTATAGGCATATTGCAAAATTATTTTGTATGCCAAAACTATTCGATTCTATCATTTACTCTCAGCTATCAATTTCCCGAATCCCACCATAACATTGTGTTTGTACACTTGCTTTGTGGCAAGACTTTTTGAATACGCAAGCCAAATATGGTCTCCTTTTTGCTGCTCACACATGGACCGTATCGATGTGAGGATCGTTTAAAACTTTTGAATACGCACTCAATTGAAAAACGTCGCATGGTTGCCGAAGTTGCTTTTGTACATCAACTCTTAAACGCGAATGTAGATTCTCCGTTGTTACTTAGTAAAATCACTTTCCGTGATAGTGGGCATAATTTAAAAAGGTGTTACATGTTAACTCCGCAAGGTCTAACTTTAGCATATATGAACCCATTAATCGCATGTGCATTCCTCTTAGTATTAAGGCTGAGGATTTTGCTGCCGAACTCTCATAGCCTAACACAGAAAAAGATCATGGGAGACATTTGCTATGGATCGCTTTTTGGATGTGAAATACAGATAAAAAAGTTTATAACTTAAGATATAACAAGTGAAAAAGCTAGAATTGGTCTAAACCCAATTCTTATGATACCCTAGATGAATGCACGTATGAAATTTCCTATGGCCACCCATTTGAGCAATTTTGAATTTTTGCATTGGTTTCTCGCATATATTTCTAGAACGGCTCATCGGACAGAAAAATGATTATAACCAATTTTATAGGATTTCCTATTCTGAAGAAGTTTTTGGTACAATAAAAATATCTAGGACTGATCGTTTTCAAAGTATTTGTAAAAAACCAAAAATTGTATATGGCAACACCAAGAAGGGGTTGCCCGATTTAGTACATTTTTAAAATTTGATTTGCTATTAGTATGATAACTCAATATACCAAATTTCAGCTTTCTATGTCGACGTGTTCTCAGGTAGTGTCCAAAAATATCGTGGAAAACGAAATTTTTGTATGGCAACCCCACGAAGGAGTTACCCGATTTCTCTCATTTTCGAACTTAATTTTACTTTTTTTTTTAATATCCGTGTACAAAATTTCATTTTTCTAAGTGAACGCGTTCTCGAGTTTTCGTGCGCACGGACGGACGGACGGACGGATGGACAGACGGACATGCAATAATCAATATAATTTTTAATGTTATGCGGGGTGTCCAACGCATTTTGCTCTACCATCATTATGTCTATGCGTTACAAACGGAATGACAAACTTAGTATACCCTATAGATTTCATCTAGGGTATAAAAATAGATAATGAATTTGATGTGGATAAATATTGTGTGAAAAATTGATTTGGTATATATTATTTACAGTTGTTGTTGTTTTTCAGTAAAGAAATTGGGAATCTTACATTTTCAACTTTCACTAACCATCTACAACATATTCCACATATTACTCACAGCTCTCAAGTACTCATCTAAGGCAACATATTATACTATATTAATATAATAACTCAACCTTCTTTCATCAAAACTTTTAATCTAATCAACCCCCAACCTTCTTTCAGGGTAAGATTTATAGATGAATAAATAATACTTCCATATCCTACTAGAATTATATCATTCCAAATACTCACTCTCAACATCGAGCTCTTCACTATTGAACTTGAAGCATTATCAACTTTTTTCCGACCTTCTGATACTCGTACAACACCATTTCGAGGAGATAAATACCAAATACCATCCATCAAAACTTTTAACTTAATACATAGCTTACAGTACCTACTCTAAACCCCCTACTACGATCTCCACTATGGACTTGGAGAATTATCAATTATTTCTTCCTTCATACTTCACCATTCGGGCGATACTTTAGAGGAGATAAATATCAAGCGAGATTAGGATTTTACTGCTTATTCATAGCTCCCATACAACTTCCACTACTCACCTCAGACAATATATCATACATACTACATTAATATCAATTAAGGAAAACTAAAACACTTGTTATGTTTCACAGAAAATATATAAAATGGTTTATTTAAATTTAATTTAATTTATGTCTAACGCGTTTCGATCTCAAAGATCATCATCAGAGGACTAATTAATACATACAGCTTTTGAAGCCATCGAACCAATCATCATTACCAATACATACCAAAATGAAAATTACATACAAGCAAATATTGAAATTAGAAAACTTCGTTAATCCAACAAAAGCGGACTTAAGAGAGGGCCTGAATTTTTGCAATCAGTCTGTTCGTTTAACATGAAACTGCCTTTTTCTTTTTCCGCACGGATTTCTTTAATTTCGTATTTATCTAACAATCTCCCGGCCGGTAGACTATGCAAGAGTTTAACATTATTTTCAATTTTGTGCTTATTGCACATTAGATGCTGATGTACATTAGAAGCTTTGGAGCTAATGTGTTCCTTCAACCTAACTTTTAGTTTCCGTCTTGTTTTTCCAACATAAATGGCGTCGCAATCATTACAAGATATTTTGTAAACTCCACTTTTTTTCTAAGTCATCAACCCCAGGCCTTAACATATTGTTAACCAATAATTTCCTTAAGGTTAACTTGTTGGAAAAAGCAGGCAATAAGTTATTGTGTTACGTTATCTACATCATCATCCAGCGCCGCATCAATGTGAACCACAAGGTCAAGTAGTTGATTTTTATCAGTCCACAAGTCGGGTGAATATTTCAAGCCTTTGCTTAAAAATTTTTACATTCAAGAAGATGGTTTGGCTATGGGGTCGGCCTCCTCACCTTTTTATGCTGTATTTTTTATGGACCATTTGGAGCAAACATTGTTTTCTTTTAATTCTCCTATTTTCGCACACGTATATACCTGGGATAGGTATGTAGACGATGTCTTATGTATATGGACGGGCACTGAGCGACAACTAAAATATTTCTTGAATAATATATTGAATAAACTTGACGATAATATAAAATTCACTTTAGAGTTAGGTAATAAAATAATTAATTTTTTAGACTTGACAATTGCTATCTCTGACAACTCATTAATTTTTTAAATCTTTAGAAAAGATACATTTTGTGATGCTGTAATTCCTGCAGACTCTGCACATCCATGGTCCACTAAGTTGTCAGCCTTTTATTCTATGACACATAGGTTGATATCTATCCCATTATTACCAGATAATTTTAAAGATGAAATAAAAACTATTATACTGATCGCGAAGAATAATGGATATTCTAGTAGCTTAATAGACAAATTGCTAAGGACCAAGCTAAAAATTAAAAACTTTTCTTTGATTTTTCCTGTCGTTCAAGAAAACAAAAATTGTGACATGAAACACAAGAAAATTCCTTTTATCAAAGATGTGTCACATAAATTAATTAAACCCTTAAAACACAATAACGTATTGCCTGCTTTTTCCATCAAGTTAACCTTAAGGAAATTATTGGTTAACAATAAGTTAAGGCCTGTGGTTGATGACTTAGAAAAAAGTGGAGTTTACAAAATATCTTGTAATGATTGCGACGCCATTTATGTTGGAAAAACAAGACGGAAACTAAAAGTTAGGTTGAAGGAACACATTAGCTCCAAAGCTTCTAATGTACATCAGCATCTAATGTGCAATAAGCACAAAATTGAAAATAATGTTAAACTCTTGCATAGTCTACCGGCCGGGAGATTGTTAGATAAATACGAAATTAAAGAAATCCGTGCGGAAAAAGAAAAAGGCAGTTTCATGTTAAACGAGCAGACTGATTTCAAAAATTCAAGCCCTCTCTTAAGTCCGCTTTTGTTGGATTAACATAGTTTTCTAATTTCAATATTTGCTTGTATGTAATTTTCATTTTGGTATGTATTGGTAATGATGATTGGTTCGATGGCTTCAAAAGCTGTATGTATTAATTAGTCCTCTGATGAAACGCGTTAGGCATAAATTAAATTAAATTTAAATAAACCATTTTATATATTTTCTGTGAAACATAACAAGTGTTTTAGTTTTCCTTAATTGAAAATGAGGTTTCACCAAGTGCAAAAAAAAAATCTGTTGATTACATTAAATATATTAATATCATAACACCACCTTCATTCATCCAAACATTTAATTAAACCCACTCTCAACCTAATGGTAAGAAAATAATGTGATCACCTCAATAGTATGAAGATAAAATTATCATATTCTTATCAGCTTCATGTGAACTATGATATCGGGGTCAATCAAATTTCATAACAGTGTGATTGATTGAGAAATTTTATTGAAAATAAAAAACAATTCGTCATAAAATGTAAGACTTTTCAATACAAACTCCTAGATACAAAAACACATTAATCACTTAATTTGTCTGCTTTACACGGACGTATTTGTTTACTCAAGATATCAAATTACAAGCCGCCTGGCCACCTTTTCTAATGCTTTATTTTCCATTACTTCTAATGATTTCATGTGTCGTACCATCTCAAGTAGCCGTGATCTATTTTTACACATCGAATATCATAACTTGATCATACAAAAGACACCTACAGACCACAACTGACGTTATAGTTATTGTTGTTGTTTTTTTCAGCAAAAGAAATTTTCAATTATAACTTCCACTACTCATCCAAGACATCATATCCTACAGATTAATATCAGTTGTTGTTTTCAGCTAAAGAAATTGGGAATCTTACATTAAAAAATATAAATCGCTCAATTTGTTTACTTTACTCTGCTGCTGTGCGAATTTGTTTATTTTACTGGACTGTGCGAATTTGTTTATGCAAGGAATCAAATTAGAAGCATTCCACCTGAAGAGCAAAATTAGCCATTTACTAATTTTCATTACTTATCTAAGTGAACATATCTACCAACATTCGCTCCAATCAGCTTTGCCTGATCTATTTTTAGATATATCATCACATGGCGCAATGTTTTTAAAAGACACCTACAGATTAAAATCATCAAATCTTTAATCCACGACTTCGATTACAGTTGTTGTTGTTTTTGTTTTTCAGCTACTAATATTAATTACACCTGAGAAGGTAAGATCGCTCATATCTCGAACCATAGCCCGTAGAGGATTTCTGATGAAAATTTTACCACTAGTACTAATACTATTGACATGAACAAAAATATGAATTAGTATTAATACTTATTACACTCATTTTCTTAGCGAATTTCACATTTATTATCTACATAAATACACAGCTGCACACATCCACCCACGCCTTAGATAAGGTTTCCTCAGCCAACAAGTAGCCCAGCCCAACATACCACAGGCACTCATACTAAAGTAAACAACTAAAACCAAACTCAAGCTGACAAGCATACAGCCCCGATATAAATTCGGTTCGGGTATTTCACATCATTACTTAATACACATTCTACCCAAGCCCTGGTACAGGTAACATAGCCCAGTCCAAGACACCTCAGGCAGTCCTAGTCATAGCATCAGATATTGCCACTAAAGCTCTCAGCCAACCTCCAATACCCAGACACAGGAGGGGGCACCTCAAGGTTAAATTGTAGCCAAGACCAGATCAAACTTAAGCAGCAACCTCCACCAATATAGATTCCCACCCCTTCAACATTTAGAGCTATGATCTATGAGATGAAAATTAAGCGAGCTCCAGAAATACAATCGAAGACCTATGTTATTTTCCTATGCTGGAGAGTGCTAGGAGAGATCTCGTATTCCCAAATTGATCTCGTATGCCCAAAACTCGAGATGAAAAATCTTAATGTCAACTTAGAGGCTACGAGTCCGAGATGAAAAATAAGCGAACTCCAGAAAAAAATTGAAAACCTATGCTATTTTCCTATGCTGAAGAGTGCTGAAAGTGATCTCGTATCCCCAAAACTCGAGATTAAAAATAAGCGAACTCCAGAAACAAAATCGAAATGCTATGCTATTTCCCTATGCTGGAGAGTGCTGAAAGTGATCTCGTATCCCCAAAGTGATGTCGTATCCCCAACATCCAAGACATAAACCAATACAATCAAGACACAAACCTACATTTAATATGCTCTCAGACCCTTAGCGACGGTGGCGCCATCTGTTGCGAAATCCTGGAAACTAAAGCTGTGGTCTGGTACCCGCATGGAACAACTACTAGTGTTGTTATACAACCACATCAGCCGGTTAAAAACAAGTTTAAACCATCGCTACCTGAAAACACTATTTGAAGCCACAAGCTCAAAGATGTCTCAAGAACTTATTTTGAAAGACCAAAGGCAATTGGCTAAATTGATTGATGACTTGTTAAGGAACAGCGGAGAAGATGGACCTTCTGGAAAAACTGAGGAATATATAATTAAAAAAAGAGCAGAAGTGAAGACGCTTTGGGATGACTTTATCAATTAAAAGAGTTACTTCCCTGAAGATCTATATGGGAAAACTAAAAGGAAAGCCAGTGAAATTCTCAGCTTGTTAGAAAGCTTTGGAATAAATCCAATTCCAGTAACCACTACATGTACTAACCAAACAAGCACAACAACCTTAAGCTGCGCCAGGGCAGGATACCTATATCCTCTGCACAATCTTCCACAGTTCTTAGTACTAGTCTGGTACTCAGGGAAGCACTGGCTCTAATACATTTGTTCAGAGCAACTTGTGGGATCCCACACGACACCAGATATATACCAATCCATATTTGGCAGACAACAGCAAAATAACTTTCCAAAACTGCCACCAATTAAAATTCTAAGATTCAGTGGAAACTACAAGGAATGGAAATCTTTCAGCAATATCTTCATGCAAGTTATAGACTGCAACCCCTATCTAAGCGAAGTTGAGAAGATGCAATACCTTCTGTACCATCTAGAAGGCGATGCAAGAAAAGTAATAAGTCATCTACAATTGAATAATAACAACTCTAAAACTGCCATCAAATTAATCCAATCAAGGTTTAACAAGAAAATTATATTTTTGTTCAAGTATGAACATGCTGGGGGCCGCCAGGTGCCAATATTCGATTGATTCGCTGTTCTATTGAAGGTTGTGGTGATAGTTGTCTTTCATCGTTGGGTTTTGCTTGTCCCTTGGAGCATCCAGTGCAACAGGATTGAGAGATCCTTTTTGAGGGTGGACCAGTACTTCTAGATGAGGATGGCCAGGAAAAAATGAACGCAGATGATATTGATGTGGTTGAGTAGAATATCAGAGTGTTGTGTAGGATAGCTGGATCTATCTTGGGCTCCACTATATACTGCAAGTTTGCTCGTTTGGTTGAATCAAAACTCCTGGTTGCAGCAATACTGGTCAGTTATTAAAGTTAGAAAAGTTTAATTATGGGGGAACTTCCTTTATGTGGCTTGATCTGTGTCATAAGTGACCGTGTTTAGAATAAATTCTTGCATGTATTCTGTTGGTAGCTTCCTCCGAGTATTCGTTGATAGTTTCTATCGTCTTCTGCTCTATATCAGCAGTGGAAACGTAACGATATTTTCTTCATCTTAGGAGAATTTGATTCAGATCTTTTTGAACTTTTTGTCCTTCGTACAGCAAGTGATTAAGGCTCAAACCATAATCTGTATTGGATGAAGCGTCGCATACTATACGGAATTTTGTAGTCGTGCTGTCTCTTTTAAATACTACATGATGAGGTAGATAGCATATCTTGGACCTCTCACCTGTTTAAGATCCAGCCGGGCCCATGTGATTTAAGGCGCGATGTCCTCCGGATCTTTCTGAAGTTTCTTTTCTATTTGCAAGAGACGAGCAACGGTTTTGTGTGCCTTCAATCGTATATTGGCACCTGGCGGCCCCCAGCATATTCATACCTGAACAAACAAACTATTTCTTGCTTGTTCACGTTCTTCTTTCAATATTATTTCTTAATTGCTTTCCAATTGCACACACAAAATTTGTCCCTTTGTTTATTTTTTTGGGTCAATATATAATCATACGTATGTTCACTTACTCATGTTCTTACATCATTCATAAGCATAGTTCACGAAAATATTTCCGCATGCATTGCCCCAATACGGGTCAATGATTGCAAAGTAAACATGATGAAGTGAACTTACGATAATAGCAAAATTTATCATGTAAACCTAAAAATTGTATTTAAGTTCTTTTATTAGCATAATAAAAACCAATGTAAGCTTACAATCAGAATCGGAGTTCTTTCTATTTCAATGCTATTTACCCCCGCTTAGCCAGTACTTAAATTAAGTTTGAGTGTTTGTTACACCTAGATTTTATTAATCATTGGAGCATAAATCTTGTTTTAAAGTGGAATAAATTTGAGTCCCTCAAATGATGAAAGGGATGCATTGTTGATCGTTAATTTTTTAAAACTAGAATACTAAACATGTGCAAAAAACAGTAAATATACGTCAAATTGACTCCTTTTAATTAGAAACATATTTATAGTAATATAAACAACAATATTCTTCGCTTTATTAATGATAAATAATAATGCATAGAAAACACTTAATTATACAAAAATTTCGTATTTCTGGAAGCAAGTTTTAATAGTACGTTCCCTACATAATTTCTAAGAGAACTTTGTACAGACCGTTGCTGTATTTCGTTGGATTTTCGAAGGTCAGAATGAACAGGATGTCCTCTGATGCAGTTTTTGTGATGACTGCGGATCCTGTGATAATAATTCAATAGCTTTCTCAATCATTTATCACAATAAATACACATGAGAAAATTTAATACCCGCACAAAAGTAACACTATTGTTAAACATTCTCCTAGAGCTACCCTTTATGTAACATTCAAGCAACTAAGAGCTTCAATTTTCCATTTACAGTGCAGCAGACTTATTAATGAAGGTACTGAGAAGTTGTGGCTACTTCGATAAGCTAATGTAATAACGGCAATATTATTTGGCGAGGAGTCAATTTTACTCACGTTTAGCATTCTAGGCTTAAACGTGTCACTACAGCGAGCTTGTTTTAAGCTGGTTCTGAATTCTGATAGTCAAATCAATGAATGGTTTAGACGTTTTGTTACCGGCGACCGACCGTAGTCGGAGAAAATGTCATTTTATACTTATAAAACCTGTAACAATACGTTCGCGTTACATATTTTAAATATTTTAGTGTACTTTGACGTATAATAACAAAAGTAAAATAATTAGAAAATCGTTAGTTTTATATTTAAATATTGATACAAGTACAAAATATTACAGACTTACCTAATCTCATTCTATCGCTCGAATCTATAACGAAAACAATTCCTTGACAGGTTTTGAAATGGTGCTCCCACAGGCTTCTATATCTTCCTGCTCCTGACATATCAAAGGCAGTAAAGAACATACCCTGGCCTAAAATTAAATAAATAAGTCAACGAAAAAAAAGCATTCAACAATCTCATAATAATATAGTTAAATAAATTATTCGAAAAGTAACCTCAGGGGTATACCCGAGGGAGTCCTTTGATTGATGTTCAGCTTATGTCTTATTTAGAGAAAATAAGAACAGGCTAGGATCCAAAAATATCTCCAGATGAGAAATTCATTATTTTGTTTGAAAAGAAAAGGTATAGTAAAAAAGCCCACAAAGTAGGTGTGCCAGCGATAGAATTTGCTGAGAACACTACAATATTTGATGTCAATTTATTGGAAAACTTTATCAGAATATATGTTAAGCAAAAATATCAAATAAAAGTTGATGTGCGTGTGTGTGTGTGTGTGTGTAATATGGCTCATCAAATTTAGTTATTTCTTCATTATTGCTGAATTTTCTTACAGGTACGGTACACTCTTGTACCCGAATTAAAAATTTATTATGTCTCCTTTCTAGGAAAGCAAAAGAAAGCAAAAATTTCCAATTTCTTTTTAATCTCCTCCATAATGAAGTAGGCATGTATATAACATTAACGTAAGCCTTAAAATTATATATGCTCATTTGTTCTCCCTTTCCGGGAAAGTAAATATAACTTGATATTTTCCACATATTCTGAAAGACGCACTAATATGCCATTCACCGCGTGCTCTGAATACTCACCAGGAAGTTGCGAAAAAATTTCGACCTACATACATAAAATGTACGTAGGTACAGCGGGAATAATATCCCAGACAAGAGAGCAGAGGACGTGTTGTTTCACAATCCATATACAATATGACAATCCCCAAGTTTTTTCCTCAATATCGTAGGTTATTTTGTCCTAGGAATAACGCTCTACAGCAGCAGTGATCCGTTCCTTTTTATTTATTTTCAGCTTATACCACCCAACTTACAGATTATGTATAATGTGCTAGTTGTGTGACGTAATTTGGAACTGGTAGGGAAATTTGTATAGTCCTTGTAGATATTCTGGAGACGGAACGTTGGAGGATTAAGGCAAAATTGAAAATCATGAACCTTCCCTAATTTTATATTCAAAGTGCATAAAAGGCAAAACTTATTATTGTTTTTGGCGAAACAAAGTGATAAGATAGACACATTTCGAAACTTTTCCGGAAGTAGTGTAATTGGACAAAGTTCTTCCTTAAAAGTATGCGGGTCTTAATGGATGTTATTAGTTATGAAAATTCCGATATTTTCCTAAAACAGAGAAATTAACTGTATATAGGCTTGAAGCACTTGTTTCGAAGGTTCAAATTATTCTAAGCTTGGAGTCGAACCGTTCGAATCCTGAACATTGTATGAATGATTTAAATTTTTGAAGCATCGAAGTGTGAATGAAATACGATAAAAAAAGTTTATTTTCATACAAGTAGTAAGCCAAATTTTTGGTCAATAGCTAATGAGAAAAGAGTGAAATGAGCGTTAAAATTTTTGGGCCACATTGGGTTTCCAATAATATAAAGAAATATATTTATATTATGATGTTATTTTTATTTTTAAATCGATTCTATATTTTTATTTTGAAAAAGGCAATGATTGCAGATTATGAAAATATCGAAATAAAAACAAAAATTGATAAAAATATTTAAAATGCAGACTATCACAATGTTAATTGAATTCATCCAAGGTACAAAGCCAGACCTCGCTTTGTCAATAAGTGTTCGGAAAACCTTATTCATATAAAAAGTTCTCAAGCATACAAAGCTTTTATGGATGTTGGAACTAAGATATTGTTACCGACAACACCAATCTATCAACTTTGACTACTGGCAATACGTTTTACTATAATTTTATAGCAAATATTTATTAAACTATGTGTCAAAATGAAATAAAATAAAAACATGTTTTTAATTTCTAATTAAATATGGCGAAATTGAAGGATATCAAATATTTTTTATAGAAAGGTTTCAAGTTATTTCGGAGGTAGTCTTTCGTCTAGAAACAGGAAGCAGCGCATACATAGATTCGTTGCAGTGGTCTTTTGCGAACCTCATTTCAGATGATTTGGAAATAGATATTTCATTTTAATCTAGGAGTAAGTAACTAAAGGAGAGGCCCATCAACAACAATTTTCGTGGCAATCTCAAAGATGTGTAAATTTATACGCACTCTATAAAAAATTCGCATTACAGGCGAATGGAAAAAAAATTTTGCGATTTTGGCGAGGGTTTTGAAACTATGAAGCAAAATTGTATACCAGCAGCGGCATAGCGAGCGCTAGTAATATAAAACAATATTTTGAGGTTGCAGGTTCCCCAGTAAGCCTATTTGCGTCTTCGGTTGACCAATAACTTGAATTAAAATTTCAATTTTGATAAATCTGTATCAAGAAAATATACAAAATTAAGTACTTTTATCGAAATTACAAACATTTAGCAATATTTAAATTCCCAGTTTATTATTAAACAAATAAAAAACCTAATATTGGTCTAAGACCAATTCTTATGATACCCTAGATGAATGTCCGTATGAAATTTCGTATGGGCACACATTTGAGCAATTTTGATTTTTGCAGTGGTTTTTCGCATATATTTCTAGAACGGTTCGTCGGACAGAAAAAATGACTATAACCAATTTTATAGGATTTCTTATTCTGAAGAAGTTTTTAGTACAATAAAAATTACTTCGACTGATCGTTTTCACAGTATACGTAAAAAACCTCAATTTTTATATGGCAACACCAAGAAGGAGTTGCCCGATTTAGTCCATTTTTAAATTTTTTTTTGCTAGTACAATGAAAACACCATGTACTAAATTTTAGCTCTCTGCGGCACTTTTCAAATATATAGCGGAAAACGACATGTTTGTATGGCAACACCACGAAGGAGTTGCCCGATTTGTCTCATCTTCGAACTTAATTTTACTTTTTTTTTAAAGTCCGTGTACAAAATTTCAGCTCCTTAAGTGTACGTGTTCTCGAGTTATCGTGCGCACAGACAGACGGACGGACGGACGGACATGCAAAAATCAAAATAACTTTTAATATTATGCGTGGGTGTCCAATCCATTTTGCTCTACGATCATTATTTCGAGGTGTTACAAACTGAATGACAAACTTAGTATACCCCTATAGATTGCATCTAGGGTATAAAAAGGTACAAATACAGCATTACTAAATAGTTTTCTTTTTAATTCCCTTCCAATTTTAACCTTACCTACGGCTTTTGGGCTAGGGTAACTTTCCTTACAGAACGTGAACAAAAGTGACATCTAGGGTATGCAACCATATGTTAGAAAGTGGGAAAAATCATCACGCTCGGCCCGCGAAAATGGCCCATATATACACACAATGGCCTCTCCTTTAGTTTCTTAATCGTAGATTTTAACAATTTGTCTGTTTGACAGTTTGGGATTTTTGTCATAAAATCTAGTGGGAATATACGTGTGAGGGAGGTATTGCTTTGGTAGCATTTAAATTTCAATGAGCTATCTGCCTCACAATAGGTCTGTATGTTTATTCGAAAGTTTTTACCCAGACTTTAAAGTTTTTACATAGCCTTGAAAGTTTTTTACCCATAATGTGTATGTTAATGTCTCGGACTAGAAAATTTTTACAGTTGAATGGATTTTCAAGTAGTCTGTTAACTTTTTTCATTATCATCTAGTATTATTACCTCTACCGAAAGAAAGTTTTTACTTGAATTTTACTCAGGCATTTTTACACAAAAATAAGCATACTGACCTATAATCTGGAAAAATGTACATGCCTTCATAATGTAATCTAAATCTTCCTGAACCAAGATTTAAGCCGTTCGAGATTTTTAATTGTCAGTTTATTTATTGCCCGGATTGGGATTTCAATCGACTGGCATTTTGGCTTCTGTGAAATTCAAGGTCGACATTTTTATTTTGAGATTTTGAGTAACTGCATTTCGTATCCAACCATTAATTAATAAATGGAAATATGTTATATTTAATTTTAATAAAACTTCTTAGTATTTTAACTTTTAGTATCCCAAAAACTGGGCGTTCAACTGAGATTGAGATGACCTCACACGACGTTAATTACACCGACGATTAAAATAAGTTAAGCGACGAATGGATATTTTAGGTCTGTCGGGGAATTAATACAGCTGCTGGTGAGAGAGTTGGTAGAAACACAAAGGCAGAATTACAAATGCGAGATTCAATTTCTCCGCCGATGTTATTTCAACTCTATTTTCCATATTGTCTGAAAGTGGTTGTTGATTTTAATAAATAATTCATTTAAATTGATGGCCAAGATGTGAGTAAAATCTGGATAAATTAATATCCGAAAGCAAAGGTACTTCAAATCCAGGAAGATGTATTCCTACGTAAAAAGATTGAAAACAGGATAGATCACTAGGAGCTCCAAGGTATAAACCACTACTAAACCAATATTTATCCGACAGATTGATTAATTAAAAAAAAAAACTATGCAAACGAAACATCTTTGAAAAAAGAAATTTCATTGCAAAAAGAGGGCGTTTCATATAAGCAGGAACCATATAAACGTCAGTGCGGACTGGTTTCTGCCTGCCGTATACGCCAAAGCAAACAAGTCAAGTCAAGTCAAGTGCTTTTGCGCTTTCAAATTTCTTCCTTGTCTTCCTTCTTTGAATTTTGTTAGATGATTTCTTTCACATCCTTCAGATTTGTGTTCTTTAGGGCGTTGGGGCTTATCTTTGGCCCTCAGTTCGATTAGATGTTTTCCTTTTCCTTCTTGTTGATCTTTGGTTTGGTTTTTTATCACCTCTCGTGTTGTTGTTTGTTCTTTTCCTTACAGCTGTTACGCCACATCAGCTGTACTTCGTCAAAGCAAACAGCTGACGCCATATGTAGACTTAATATAAATTTTAAGTGTGAATTATATGAGGCGAAATACTACTACGTATTTACTTGAATGCATAGCAAGATTTAGCCCTATGCGGGGCTAGCATTTCATAGAGAGTTTTGCTATGAAAATTCATAGCGAAATAAGTCAATCTTGAATTGACTCAGTTTGCTTCTCCATGCAGTTAACTGAAAATAAAGGAGCTAAAGCAAGTAAACGTATTTTTTTTACAGAGTGATAAACAAGAGTAAAGAGAGTGTTAACTGTTTTGGTGTCCTCCCGTATTCGATGATAATTGACAGTAGAGTTTTAAAGAGGGACCTGTTAGCCTTAAAAGTTTTCTTGTTAGGATTATGTTAAGTATTCGAACAGTTATTATCATATGTTGTTCTGCCAGTGAGGTCATCAGGGGAAAGTCAGGTGAAAAGTCGAACCAAGCCACAATGCTTCACGCATTAATTCTGTGCGTTACAAACGGAATGACAAACTTAGTATACCCTATGATTTCATCTAGAAAAACCTTAGAATATATAGCAAACAGGAATGGTTGAATCGTGTAAAATTCGTGTACATGAGCGTAATTTGTCAAGAACAGGAGACTATACATAGGAGTAAGTGAGATGCTGGATAGAGAAATTGTCAAAGCTGTAGATTAATTGTCAAATGTGCTTTTGTTTTGTGAGCAGATTTGGTCAACTTAAAATTCTTTTGTGAAATTTAACAAAAATACCGAATCAATTCTTTTCAAAACTATTTATCTTTGAACTTTATTTAGTGCAAACTTTTATAGTGCCACTAGTGCCTGTGAAAATCTTCATATCAATTAAAAAAAACAGAAATGAAGCGTTCGGTCAGTGCTTGCAAATATAAATTGGATTATAAACTAGGGAATCCTGTTTGAGGCAACTGCACTACATAAATTATCTTTTTTGTTAATAGAAGCAAAGATTTATATAAATTAATTATGTGAATTGTTTCAGAATAAAGTAGAAAAAGAACATTTTTTACCAGAGATGCTCCGCACAAAACCTTTGTTTACTTTTTGCAAATTGACAAGTTGTTTAGAATAGGGATGGCGTGTAAATACATGTAAAAATGGACTACCAACACAACCAGGAATTCATTACGCAAAAACTGGCTTATCACCATTCCTGTTTGCTCTATATTCTAAGAGAAAAACGGATGGAATAATAAAGGAAGGGCGTAACAAGAAATAAAATTTCACACATTATGGGCATGTTTATGGCCGTGTACTTTTATTTATTGAAAAATTGTATTGTAGAGTATTGTATTGTTAAAAGTGAAATTCAGCATTCTTAGGTCATATTGAACACATCTAGCACAGCACATGCGCGCATTTTGTGGCAAATGGTTTTAAAAAATGGACCGCATATTGAACGCAGCCGAGGAATAAGACAAGAGAGCAAATGCAGATGTCTTTTTTTTACTACGCCAGTTGTGGTTGAGTGAGACGCAATTTCCTATGTCGATTTTGTACAGTATTGTGGTTTTATCTAAGCTTTCAAGTGAAATATGGAGCTTTTAATTTAATTAGTGTGAAAAAAACCATTGTGTTGTGATATGTTACGGTCCTAAGCTAGATAGAGAGTAAATAATAAAATTTATATATATATTTATATAAATTTATCAATATGTCATTATTTTCTTGTTTCAAAGCTAATTTGTACCTAAATCTTTAACTCTAAAAATATGTTGTTTTTTTTCTTATTACAAATAGCCGTCCAAATATTCAGTAAATATTGCTACTGGAAACGAGTACATATAAAAGAGATGATATAGGATTTCAGTTCTCCCGTAAAGATTAAAAATCTCGATATAACAGATAAAATTTCATATAATGACCTCAACACCTAAGCAGGTTAAGCGCTTATATAGGTAGCAAAGTCCTATATGAAGATGTAAATTGCTGTGTTTAGAAATGATATTTCTATATAGCATTTGTAGTGATATACATATAAGCATAGTATAGGAAGACCGAAACAAAAACATTCATATAGCACTTAAGCTCCTATTTCGTGGCGAGAATTCCTATATGTCCTATATGTCGCGACATGACACTTCAGCATCTTGTATGAGCTTTGATATAGGAATTCGTTATCCAAGTCATCCACTTGATCCTATATGAAAGTTCAAATACTGATTGCATATATGAACGTTGATATCGAAAATGAACTCTCACTGAAATTACTTATTCCCCGTGCTCTCATATTTATAAGGGTTGACTGGAGATTAATTTTTGAGACATGATATATGAACATATTTCCAAACAGCTTTATACTCCCTATATAAATTCTCCAATACTGACATAGGAATGTCATATAGGATTACGATTTTCTGGGAATTATAATCCTACATACTTACGTTTATAGCACTAATGTTCAAGCAGTAGATTCGTCATATAGGACTTGTACTCCTTAGGCTCACATAAAACAACAAATGTAGATATAACACTCTAGTTAATTCTCTAAGAACTAAAGATCTATTTGATAGCTTAAATGGTTGATCGAAATTTATATATATAGGAGCCGTATATGAAAAACTCTAAATTTCGATGTTCCTTGGGTATGGAGATGACATTGCTATCCTTTGGGATAGTCAACCAGCCTTGATGGCTCTGATTGGTCCTCGGATAACAGTTCGGAACTTCGGAACTGCCGTTCGTTCGTGGATAAGCTTTGTATCCGCAACAAGATGTCACTTCAGTGGGTTCCCAGTCACATTGGTATCATGGGGAATGAAAGGTCTGACCTTCTAGCCAGGTGTTGGGTTTGATAAAATTAAAATGACAAATAACAATGACGAAATGACTTCGAAGGAAGGACAATGTCACTATGCCACAATTTGGAATTCTGATTGTTGGGTGACATGACATGTATTTTAAATTATAGCAGTGAAAATGCTATGTAAAATAAACAAATTTTTAGCACCCCTTTATTTTCAGATAATATTTCTTGGTGTTGCCTTTGGTAATTTTGTGCACTTGTCACAATGAAATGTCAGAAAGCAAGCAGAATTGTCAAATACACAGCCTTGTTGTCATTTACACCCCCCGATCATAGGGTATGACTGTCATTGAATTGCTTAAACACGTACACTGTATTCGCACGATACCCCGCTTCCTTATTAGTTATTTATTCCATGGGATGAACTCATGGTGTGAGAATCGCATTTTCGGAAAAAAGTCACGAAGTCATTGTCATTTCTCATTTTTTTCTGATCAGAATCCAGCCCCAGGTCTGACTCTGGTTCTCCCTTCCTTGGACCAAATTGTAGGTAGTCAGTTGAAATATCTGGAGAGCATAATACAAATGCTGTTTTCATTGTCATCATTACATTGACACCATTACGTCAACAATGTAATTTCATTAATCTTTTTTGGGTCATCATACGAAAACGACAAAACTGGTTAATCTTGTTACAACTGGTCTCAATTTTTTTTTTCCAGATTATGGATGCATTTAGTTTTTGAAATAAATGTACGCTCTATAAAGTTGACAAAATAAGTTTTGTAATATAACCTTATACAGAAAATTACACGGCGCCCAGTTGATTACCTCAAAACTACCTATCTCGCTGAGTTAATATATAGGAGTCAAAAGCGGTTCAAATACATATGCATTTCATAATACCATTGCCTTTGTAGGACATAAAAGGCGTATAGTTTGGAAACTATAAAAATAAAAAAAAAATTCCGAAGTTTTCTTTGAAATCTGAGAAACTTAAGCAGCAACCTCCGTACATGATTCTCTCTGTTCTTCAGTTAAATTTATAAAATGAATATTTTTTACAGATTTACTTTAATTTAAATCAGGAAAAATATTCCAATATATCAATAGATAGGCATAGAGTGCTTATAAATGCGAACTCATTAACAGTGGAAGTAAATCGAAAGATCTGCTAATTTCACCATAATTATTGACAATTTCTTACTGTTTCACGCTCTATTTTAAATTAACTCATAGTTGTTTCATGATCTCCGGTAAAAAGTTATGCTAAAGAAAATTATTAATTTCTTAAAACGTAGATAAGTTCCTTCCACCCGTTTATTATTAATAGCTCTTTCGTGTTCAGAAAAGCTAAAACTTGATTGATGAGGTCAAAGTAATTTTATCTAAACCTTAATGTCAGACTGCTAGAAGCATAAAAGTTTACTGCGGCAGACTTGTATTATCAAATTGAACTTGAATATTCAGTCATTGAAAAACATTTCATTAATACTCCAAAAATATGAACGGGGAACGGTGTTTTTTTTTATATATATTTGCACTATTGATGATTCATTGTAATCGAATTGAATCGCCTTACTAAAACGTGTCTGTTTAATTTAGTTAAAAACCTGGGAAAAAGATACGATAATACCTATATCTACTCACTTTGAAATCTTTCAATATTAAATCCCACTGTTGGCACCATCATTGCGCTTTTCTCTTCAGGGCTCTTAAAGTGATTGATAATTGTTGACTTTCCACTGTTGTTGAGGCCCACAACAAGTATAGTAACTTGTTCCTTCTTGAACTTAAGGATGCCAGCAAGTTTATCGAATAATCCCATTTTCGTGATTTTAGTTGTTCTCAAAGTTGTTCTTTCTTTCTAAATTCAGTTACTCCCCCACACTAAATAATCCTTCCCCGCCAACTACTTTACTGAGATTTTATCGAAATCTTGATCTTATTTTACTGTTTTGAAGTTTTCTTATCACTGATGAAATTCACAATAATTCTTCTTCTAAAAATATCCTAATTCAATCACACAGAATAAGAGAGATTCTTGGAGAAAATATCACAGCACAGGTCCCACGGCTTATCTAATAATATTATTTAATAATAAGAAGAAGAAATAAATGAAATGCGCACATAAAAAAAAAATCGAATCTTAAAAAGCAATTGAATTTCCTTATCCAAAACTGTCTCTCTACAAATTACACGCCAACCAACATCCGATGATGTCTTCCTCGAGAAATTTTTACCTTCTTGAAGTCGAATCGAACTTTTCTTATCAGGACACAAGTCCTATTACGGTAACGAAAAAAATGGTAGATATGTAGGATAATATATTATAGGATTCGCGATAGAGATTCAAAGTAATGCTCCTTCGATCAACACTTTTATTTCTTGCAAATAAAACTTTCTTTTGAAGTTCAGACACTTTGAAGGCGAAGGCAATCGAATCGATATGTCAAGGGTTGATGGATTTTATATGCGAATTAGCTCCGAGCAAAAATGTACTGACGTGGGTATATAGAGAATCCGTAAACAGTAGTCTATGTTATGGTCATGTTGTTAGGGAAACGGCATAGAGTTTTTTAGTTTTATAAGGCATTTATGAATGCTTAGCAACGGCTGACAGGGCTATAGAGTTTGATCAATTTTCAATTCAATTTCAATAAACGACAAATTCAAGGTGATTCGTAAATTGACATTACGCTGGACTTATTATCGCACGTACATAAGTCCAGGGTTGAAAATGAGCGGACAGATTTATCATATCAACTTATCACTCAACTCAGGACTTGAGTCTGCTCAAGACTTGAGCGGTGGCTTATCGCTCGAAACTTGAGCGGACTCACTAATTGAGCGCCTTTAGTGGACTCATCATTTAAGTTGAGCGGACTCAAATCATGTTTTAAATAATATAAGGCTGATTTAATTAAAATTGAAACTGAAACTGAAATTTTAATTAAATTAGAAAAGCTCACAAAAAAGTCATTCATAATGTAATACAATTTAGCTTTTGCTAATTTTCTTAGCCAACATTTCTTCTACGCTACGCCATTTTGAGATTCAGATGACCAAAATTCAATGGAGGGTCAGAAATTGTTCTTGGAGTATAATTTTTGCACAGACAACACCTCGATAAAAAGTCTTTTTACCGAATACAGCACAGCGCTGCCTGGTAGTGCTTTGGTAGAAAGATTATTTAGCATAGGAAAACTAACGTTAACTCCTAATAGATGTCGTCTAAATGACGAACATTTTGAAATGCAAGTGATGCTACAGATCAATGCAAAAAATGTAAAGTAAGACGCTGATTCTATGGAAAAATTTAAGTACAATTTCCGTGAATTGAATTATAACATTTTCAAGTATGGTATTTTCCTTACAGGTTTTACAAGTTGTTGAATTTGTACATTATATAGAGAGGAAGAGAAATGTTGGCTAAGAAAATTAGCAAAAGCTAAATAAATATATCATTATGAATGACTTTTTTGTGAGCTTTTCTTATTTGATTGAAATTTCAGTGTCAGTTTCAATTTTAATTAAATCAGATTCTCCTTATATTATTTAAAACATGATTGAGTCCGCTCAACTCAAATGAAGACTCCACTCAAACCCACTCAAGCAGTGAGTCCGCTCAACCAGTGAGTCCGCTCAACCAGTGAGTCCACTCATTTTTCGAGCAATGAACCACCGTTTAATGTTGAGCGGACTCACTGCTTGAGTTGAGCGATGAGTTGAGTCCTTTACATCCCTGTATAAGTCCTTGGACACACGATAAATGAAAGAAAATAAATCTTTATTCCCCACATCCCATCTCTTTTTCTCATAGCTTTACTTCCATCAATGTTGTCAAATTCGTTTAACAAAATAGTATAAAAAAGTAATTAAAGCCGGCGTTTTCAGGTCACGTTGCGTATGTTGCATTCCGCTAGTTTAGCGATGATAACATTTGCACAATTAGCCATAGCTATATGAAGGAAGTTTCACAAAATGATAGACAATTTAGATTTAAAAGATAAATCTCGCAATCACCTCCAACCCCAATCTTCTTCGACCTAAAGTTTTTTCCTACTTTTCGTAGCATAATATTGCAACCTAATTTTTTAAATCGCATTCGCTAGAGATTATTAATATAATTTTTGCTGAATAGTTACATTCGCGAGAATTTTTAAAGTATTAATTATCGAGGAATTAGTTCTAAGAAGAAGGAATTCACTCGCTTATTGCTATCTTCAATTTGTTTATTTTCTTAAATACTGCAAAACAAAAATCATAAACTCAGTACACAAAACTTTAGTTCCTTGAATATTATCTAGTGACTAAAACTATTAGAAAAAGATGATCAAAAGTAATTAAAAATAAATAAAAAGGAATACAGATAAAAATAAAAAAAACAACTAAAACAAACTAAAAGCTTTTATAATTTGGAAATAAGAAAATAAACTCCAAGTCGAATTATAGAGAAAACCAATACATATGTGATGTAGTACCTGGAGGATTACTACAAAATATTATAAGAAGAAAGAGAGAAGACATTTAAGAACACAAAGGGGAATTCCCACTTTTCATACAACCTTAGGCATGACACCTCCAGGCATGAGAGATGTCTCAAAAGGATACTCTGAACATATTTTATTAACAATATTTATTTCAATCATGTCTGCAGGTGTCGGGCCGAAAATGGGCATTCACTTTTGAAAAATTATGTGGATAATATTATAGATGGCACAAGAGCTAGATGTCGCATAGCATACCGCAGAAAAGTTTACAGATTTTAAAGGGCTGGTCCATTCCGGAATAGACCTTAACATGTTTCTGAGGCACCGAGAACAAATGTTGCTTTGACAGCAGTTTTGCATACATTTGGTTGACTGCCTCAACATGGTAGATGCGGGAAAATATAAATCAATTGACGTATCGTATCTCCCATCATTTTTCTTTTCATGTCGCAGTACTGATTAAAGTAAAGAACGTATCCCATTATAGTTTACGATAATTGAGATTACATTGTCAATCATTCATCAAAATTATTATTTAAAATATGAAATTTATTTTAAAATATTTTGTATACAATTTACATGGAAGCAAAAGGTACAGCAAAATGAGATTATGATTGAAAAATCGTCAGGTGATTTTTTCGTTCAAAAAGCATCATTAACAACACGTTCCCGCCGGCATGTACTACTGGATGTGTATGGTGGACTGTCCTATGGGGCGGCATGTACTACTGGTGGTAGGTACAAAGAAAGAAATCAATTTTATGTCTTTTTTCTTTAATGGACTTGGATGAAATTTTCATACTTTCTATGGAATACAAAAATAGCTCACACCTACCCCACCACACCGCACCCACAGCTTGAGTGGTTAAAAATTTCGTGATTTTACGATGAAACGTCACTATCAAAATATCTTATTTCGAGAAAGGAGCAACCATAAACCCATAAAAAAATACGGCAGGTTCGAACGAAAAAAAAATGTTAATAATAGTATTTCGTGAATTTACGGTACACGGTGACTTCAAAAATTCTTTAAAAAAATAACTACGTGGGGGACGGTAGAACAATGCCGTGTTTTTAGTTGTCTTTCTGATAAGTGAAAAAAAATATAGTTTCGGGTTCGGCGATTGGTGTTGCATAAAATGTGGCGTGTGGGGGTCTCAAATTAAAGAGGTAAAAGAGTTTGATCTAGTGGCGGGACTCTTTTTTTGATCCTATAAATTTCATACGGTCTATTTTACCGTTCAAAATACATATATTTTGCGCGTTCTTTCTTTCGTGTACATTAGCAATCTGTTATGAATGTTTTTCGTTTGGGTGGAAAATTTCGCCGATGTAACTGTTCTTCGCAAACACGTTATTAAAATAAAACCATTTTTTCACTCAAAAAACATCAATTTTCCACTTTAAAAAGGACTGGTTTCCTTTCTTTTCGAGCTATCTTCGAAACTAATTATCGGATTTAAAAACTAATTAGATATGTGATTGAGGGGACAAAATTTAGATGTATTTTTTTTTATTGAACTACCTACGTATATTTTTCTAATATATGTACAGTTGTACCACTTAATAAATAATTTATGAATTTATGAATTTTATTTTACAAACAAGCTTTAATGTTTACTTTTAAAAATTTGTAGAGTTTCTTTTGTGTTGGAAGACGAATAAATTGAGCGGTTTTCAGGTAACCTCAAATTATCTTGATACATCAAAATCAATATTTCTGTGTAAATGTAGAATGAATTTTAATAATTCTTTTTTCCCAAAATGGCTAAAATATGCCGCAAAACTAGGGATGTACATATAAGGGGTAATGGTACGGCGGGGTGGAGGAAATCAAAACGTCAAAGTTTTCGGATCTTTTAAAAAATTATACTTTTGAAATCAATTTTTTAGTTCGGAGGTTACCTATTAGGGCTAAATAGAGGTAGTTAATGACATTTCTTCTTTGTCCTAAAAATAATTCTTTGCACAATACGTCGATCAGTTTCTAATTACCGAATCTAAAATTATTTCCGCCATCTTTCCACTAAATTTTGCAACATTTAAGCCATTTTTAACTGTTAAGTCATTTAGCAATAATTAACAAAATTAGATTGCATGGCTCGCTAAATTACTTTTTAATTAAGTTGCTCCACACAGTTGTGTTACTGAAAATCTAGGCCAAATTCCACCTTGTCCCAACGAAGCCGAACACCATCGTAATTTTTTATAGATAAGGCTTCTATTTTCAAAATATAAATTCAAAAAAATGTTCCAGAGGTTCCCACCCAGCGGGAGAAACTCCAAGCGCCTCGAAAAAAAGAAAAGGGCTTGTAGATAGGTAACTGATGTGTTTGTAAAAAAGTCCTTCTCTGGAAGCAATCTGGAGTAATTTTGAAGCATATATTGAATGCGAACGTGATCATGCAAGTTTCTCATGTTGACGCCTTACGATTAGTCATTGTGATTCGCACTTTCAGATAAGACATTTGCTTTGTGAAGTTTATAGTTTATATCGAATTATAATGTTAAACTTTAAAGTATGTGATTCTCGTTTACTTCACACAATCACAATCGTCGAAACTTTAAAATTTCCGTAATTAAAAGAGAAACATTGGTAACTATTTGTGCCGACACTGTAGCAGCTGCAATCGTGCAGAGCCTCCAATTCGTTTCACTCAAAGTGCTTTAAAATATAAAACAAAGCTAAGAGGAAGTGCTTCTTTCTGCGAACATGTAATTATGATACTGAAGCACAATCGAAGCGCTTTATGGTTCCGCAGAAACGCATAAAAAGCGCTTACACCTAACTGTGCAGTGCTCCCACAGTGTTGACTTAAAAAATTTATAACTCAAAATTGAAGCCGAACACCATCGCAAATTTTTGTACACACCTAGATATAGTTTCTTAACTTTGAAAATAAAATTTAGAAAACAAAAGTGCTAGAAGACCTCACCTATAGGACTTAACAATTTTCCCCGAAATTTCCAATTCGCTCTGTCCTTGCATACATTTGCACACAATTGAAATGCATCATTTACGTACAAGAACATTGCGGTTCCCTTCCTTTACTTATCTATTCGCAGATAATGTTCGCCTCCAGTCGGCTCAGCGACCGATGCATTACCTGCATCTATTGAATAAAGATCGCTCTGACCTGAGTGCGTTTACACCCCACCCACCGCACCGAATATTATGTTCTGTGCATCAATCCTTTACTTCACAGCGACATGAGAAGAAAAATGATGAGGAATACGTCAGTTATTCATATTTTCCCGTATCTACCATGTTGAAGCAGTCGACAAAATGTATACAAAACTGCTGTCAGTCAAAGCAACATTTGATCTCGGTGCCTCAGAATGAATGTGGTTTATTCCGGAATGGACCAGCTATTTAAAATCTGCATACTTTTCTGCGGTAGCTATGCGACATCTAGTTCTTGTTCAATCTATGATAATATCTACCCACTGACATATATAATATGGACTGACTACGTTAATAGAAATGCACTGCTAAATGTGGACTCACTTCTATATTGCTGACTTTTTCGGTCTAAGCACCAAGTACCAACTGAGGAGAACTGTTAGACAACAAATAAATATATGGGTTCGTCGAAATAAATGTTTTTAAATTATTTATTTAGGGTTATTACTGATAAAATTGTTTTACCAAGCTTTAAACGTTTTATCATAATCGCTATTGGAGCTGCGCGCTCATTTTTGTAACTTCTCGTCAATGCTTTCTTTAATGTTGGCACCGGCGTAAGAACTATTTTCATGAAATAGAAAGTTAAGCAGTCTATTTTATATTATGTCAATGTATCTACCAAAGAAACATATAGACATATGTCTACATATTTCTTTGATAATACCCAATTAGTGTGCAGAATCCAGTCATCATCCCAGTGCTTTGTCAAGCACATTGAAAGCACAAGCAGAAAATAGTTACTTGTAAAAGACATATTACATTTCGCTGAAGGATGAAGTTGGAAAAGGTTGGACGCTGAACCCTTCTTGTGTGGCTCCAACCTTCTATCACCGTTAAGGGTGCTAAGTTAAGCCTAAATATATCTTGTTAGAAGACCAGTAATTATGTTCAAGTAAGACTAGTATTTAATTGCTTTTGTAGTACTATAAGAAAGAGACCGATTTTGGAATTGTTTTGGTCAATATTCGTACCTTTTTTTTTATCTATCATACGAAAACTTGATCTTTAGCTTACTTAATATCGATCATGTAACCTTATTTCTTTCTAGCCATTTTGGGATAAGCAGAGCCAAATTATGCTTCATTCCTACGTTTCGTTTCAGTAATTATTTGGAAATAAATTCTCACCTACTAGTTCCTATTCACCGATTAATAATAAACAAGCGAAACAGAAATGCAAATGTTGTCACCGTTTAGAGACGAATGAGACTTACTACCAAAAACATTTTTTTTACACCCTGCAAATTAACCTCCTTGACAGGATCGCCGAAGCACCCGAATTGGGAAACATTATTAAGAGAAAGCCGAATCTTTGTCAAGCTGGAGGACAAAAAAAAAGCGGGGACAGAAAAAAAAAACGGTGGTGTGAGCAAAAAAATAACGGTCTCGGGCCTGGGTTTTTTTTCTTGGTCATCAGGCGGTCGACGAGGTGACAGTGGCAAAAAGATCAGATAGCAATCGTGAAAAAAAGACAAAATTTATCAGGGCTTTGTGGTCCATTTTTGGTTATTTTTTTTAAATTTCGGAATTGGAGCTGGAAGGTGGGATTCGTCGTGGGACAGTATTAAACTCTGGTGATGTCCATTTTTTTCTTTTTTAATCGTTACCTAGATATAAAAATAGATTCTTACCTGGTTAATTTGGCTCGGCTTCATCTCCTAATAATCGTTTTTTTTCTCATTTAATTATTTTTCCTTCCCTTCTGGAAGTAGCTACGTACATGTACATTCAGTTATACCTTGTTTTTTCGTAGAAAAGTGTTTTGTAAAAAAAAAAAAAACTAACGAAATATATACATTCATACATTTAATTGAGAGTTTCATGGTTTCCCTCTCAAGAAAAGAAATTATTAAAGAAATCGAAAATCATGTGGCGCCCATACTAAATTAGAAGAACACTTCTTCACTGAGCTGCGAAATCGGCCTGAACGGCCAAGAGTTACGTCTAGGAAAAGGGTAGCGTAACATTTTTGGCGCCCAAATCAAGAATTCGGAAAATAGCTCAATTCATCTTATAAGGTACATAATACATATATACATAATATCTAAATTCTTGCGAAAAGTTTTGAAGGGGATCGTAAACGTTAAGCCTAGCCAAATTTACAAAGTTCGTAACGTTTTCCAGCTGACCACCACTGAGCTCTCTATTATTAAAGTTTTTTTGGAAAAGCACTGTAATCACTCCAACCTTAGGTACTCAGCTAAAGCACTGCCCCCTCTACTAGTGGCTGTCAGTTCTTCAACTGGCCCATTTTGTGTGTGGAATTAGAAAACTTTTGTAAGATTTTAATTTGGGGATGGCCAATAGTTGGAAGAATATCGATACACCGATATTTAAAGTAAATAAATATCGATACGAATTTCCCGTATTGTAAGGGAATAAATATCGATTATCGTATTGGTATCGGCCATCCCTACTTTAATTATTGTGGTACTTCAAAGGAAAAAAGGTGCTTTCTTCTATCGACGTTCTATTCTACAATTGGAATAAAGGATCCTGCATACCTGACTAAGGTGGAAATTTGGTGAATTTCAGAGTATCGAACTGTGATTTGCTTTCAAAACCTATTGTTGTGATTGATTCGAGGGAAAAGTGGAATTCAGGGCAAAAGGCGATTTACCCAGTTTAAAGCTTGGTTTGTTGTCAATGTTCTTATCGCTTAACAAATTTCAAGATTCCTCATACAGTTCAGAAGTTATGTGAAAATATAAACTATGCTAGTTAGTAATTAAGAATTTTGCTTCTAAGATACTTTATTATATTGCTAGATTTAAGGTTCGGTTTTCATTCATTTTATCTGACTTGAAGTGGAGATAAATTGAATTTTTAACAGGAATATTGCTGTTTGGTGATTATATTTTCCTTTTTTTAAGGCAACGTATAAAATATAGGATTTCCCGATCATTGAGTGCACACAGATCTACGCAGGATCATATATTTGTTTTTAATTACATTCGTTGGTTCCGTAAATAGTTGTTCCGAAGAGGAGACGTCACACATTTTGCAATTTTTCTTTACTTATTTTGTTTTTTTGAAAATATTTTGGTCCAACCTGGTGGAGGTTTAGTAGTCCATATAAAACACATTTCAGAGTGGTCAGCCCCACATGGTTAAGGTTACCTAAGAAATATTTTCGCGCATCAGTTTCTTATTGTTAAGGGATTAAAAAGAAGATTATACGTATATATGGTATATTGTGTTGATCAACTTTTATCTTGCGTTCTACGGCAAATTTATTATACAATTATGTGTTTTTGAACAGACAGCCCTCTCAAATTAATCTCTATTACTGATAGATAACAATGCCGAATTTCGAATTTAAAGTAGATAAGGATGCCTTAGATCAAAAATTGGAAGAATTTATGAAATTAATAGATATTTTCAAAGGAAATAGTGAGAGTTCCGAATACAAAAAAAATTCAAACCAAGCTAGAATGGTCTCTCGGGAGACACGCGCGAATATTACCCATGGATGCAGAAGATATAAAGGAAAAGGCACGTATTAGGGCAGGTTTTGTTATGGTCGTAGCGTATGGCATATCGCAATATGCTACATTAAGAGTGCTGCAGCATGTACGCCGGCCTGAGAGGAAACCGACAACCGAACGCACCCAAATCGACATGAAGAGCGTTTCCTTTTACTTTTCAGTTTTTGACAAGGGAATAAAAAGAGCTTGCTTCCTGTCACATTTTTGTCGAGAATGTTCATTCGTGATCAAGGAATAGAGAAGCAACAGTCTTCACGAGAAAGAAAAAGGGTGTTAGTTCGTTCGTTTGCAAGAAAAATCTACGTCCGGGATTTAACGTAAGAAATCACAATATTCAATTTTTATTTGAGCTTACGCGCCCGCGCACTCATCGTAGTGGATAGTCCGCAACAAATTTTGTTCGTACCACGGGGTGACGTGACGACCATCTTGGTGGTGATTTCAATTGTGGAATTTGGCAAACGAATTCTGGAATCATCAGCGCTCAGAGGAGCCCTTCCATCTTCACCCTGACGAAGAACTTTCAGCGTGCTCGTGCACGAGCTTGTACAGGTAACATTTCCATTATCAAAACTCTGAAATTGGTCAAATAGCACGAGCTTGTACAATTCTAGAAAAGCGCGTCCATTTCTGAGGTGAGAGCCTAATCCATCTGTCTATTGAGAGAATTGGCAAGAAAAGAAAGGAGAAAAAGAAAAAAAAAACAAAAAAACAAAAAAGGGGACAAAACAACGCAGCCCGATTTGAAGGACAAGGGAAATAGGTTGGTACAGAAATTTTATGACTTATAGTCCAGAACCATGAAGAATTGAGGATGGTGTGATGAGACGAGGAAAGTCTGCACACAAAGTGGCACCACCGGCAGAGGAGGTTACAGTACATAATAATAAATTTCTCCCGGACGAAGGGACAGTGTATTCCCAAAACCGGCCACAATACGTGGTGGTGATGGAGCCGAAATTCAGGCGTGTGTACGAAAACGTATATGTGTGCTGTCATTCCTTCCTGACTACAATCCACGCGGCATTGTTAGCCTAGGGTCAGTAGTTATTACAGTTTCATATATTTAAACTTAAGAGCATTACATTTAACTGCGCGCATTGCGTGGTGAGAAATTAAGATATTTTTTTTAGATTCAAAATTCGAAAAACATTTTTTTGACAACTCTAATCTAGTGAGCTAAAGGGTGTTGCGACAGTACTGTAGGAGTACCTTAATCATTAGATTAAATGTATTTGTTCATTTAAGGAATCACATTTGCGGAAAATGTAGTTCCAGTGCTTAGTCTGATAGTCCGTCTTCTCTTCATAAAGTTGTCCTTACAGTTAAAGTCGAAACAAAAAATTTATTAATACTCTTCAAGGCTACACCAAGCACAACGTTGTAGTAAATCGAACCTTAGATTTTTTTCCTATAACCTATCCTCTTTGTTATATAATCTAGGGATGGCGTACGTATCCAGTCTACTAACCATATTAGACTCACCTTAGACTGCGACTATTAACAGAGATAACAAAAAGAAAAAAAAGGGAAAGGAAAGGAAACCGGCACTAGTGAAATGGAATAAGCTTAATTTGTGACCATAGTGCTATGCGAATGTTAAATATTGTTATTTAATGCAATTCAACTCAAATCAGTTATTCACGGCACCCTATAGCTCTATAGTTTTTCTAGCATAAGTATAGCCAGATAGGCATCCCATGCACGCATGGGATGAACCTGGACTTTTTCTATGCATATGTATTCTATTTTAGTTTTTGCAATCCGTTTTTTTTGCTATTTCGCCTCACATTTTCTAATGCGCGAATTTCGTCATCTGACCAAAGAATTAAACATTACCTGAAACCAGGCAGGCAATGGGGGATACGATCGTATGGCCATTGAATGAATTTTTTTTGTAGTTTTGGATCAGATGAACTTGCATATGCCTAGATATATATCCATCTCGTATTACGATTATCATCAACATTATTATTAGATTTTTGAATGAATTTTTTTGGTAGTTCTAATCAGATGAACTTGCATATGCCTAGATAGGTATACACATCATTCATGTTACGATTATTATTAGTATTAATACTAGATCTTTTATTCATGTAGTTACTGTGGATAGCTGGCGTAGAATAGAGTACGTGCAGGGACATTTTCAGTGCAGAACTGTGTACTGTAAGAGACATTGAAGACAGTAAATTATTATAACGTAATCATGAATTAAATCGTTTATTTCCCCTTCACATCCTGGAGCCCTCCCACGTGAGGTAAAGGTCGTCTAGGTTCGCCTAGTCTCTCTTTCTCTTCCACAGGTCAGCCAAGGGACTTGGAAATAGTGCCCCCCAAGTCAAAGGGAGGATGGGGCAAGGCAAAGGGAGGTATAACACCTACGCCTTCCACCTATATATAGGTAAGTGACGTAAGGGTCCCTTCAGGACCGAGTGTGTGCCGACTCTTTTTTTGTATGAAGGCACGAAAATTTTTTTGTTTATGGGTGATGACTAGCGGCAGGTATTTCGTGGACCCCCCCCCCCACACTCTCCGCCACCCTTAGCCGAGGTGCTAGCGTGCCGCCCTGTGCAATCGCTGTCATCGAGTGATCTGTCAGCTCATGCTGACAGTTTGGACTTCACGTCCTGACCATTCACTCTAACTATACTAACATAACAGTTTAGTTGTCGCTCTCGGCACATTATATGAAAAGAGTGAAGGTAGTAGTTTAACAGACGATTCAAGCTCAGAAGATGGCGATCCAAATAATCATTCTCTGAAGCTGCTATATTTTCTAACACATTCGTAATTCCTATTTATAAATGGAACCTAAAGTTTTCTGGCGAGTCCGGGCATTTATTGAACTCGTTTTAGAAAGGGTACAAGAATTAAGTGAGTCTAGAAATGTCTGCAAGGCCCAACTATTCAAATCAGCGCTAGAATTGTTCTCATGTAGAGCTCTTATTTGGTACCGAGCAAATAAGAGCAGAATGCACTCATGGCCTGATTTAGTAAAGGAATTGAGGAAAGAGTTCCTGGCACCTGATTATGATGAAAAACTCATGGATGAAATTAAGCGTAGGACTCAGGGTCAAGGGGAGACAATGGGCACATACGTAGCAGTTATGTCAACTATGTTCTCTCGTCTTTCAATATCCTTAACTGAGCCACAACAGATGAGCATACTAAAAAAAATATTAGTCCATTTTACCAAACCCAGCTAGGACTGAGCGAGTTCGAGACACCGCAGCAATTAGTTGATCTAGGCCGTCGTCTGGAATCTGTTTGCGCTTCTGTAGAATCGTTCACACCCCCTCCCCGGCGTTCTGGGCAACTTTTAGAGCCAGACTTGGCTTACGTTTCCACAGATATAATATCCGCTGCATCAGCGAGCTCTTCAAACCTCCATCGTCCTCAATATAGGTGTATGAATTGCCAGCGTGACGACGGTCATACTCACAGATTTTGCAGGCAACCACGTAAGTGTTTTGGATGTGGAGCTCAAGTCACAATCGACTCAGAATCGTGGTCGAGGGAGAACTCAACCATCGGGAAACGAGGGCAGAGCTCAACAGTAAGCGGCGAGTTGAGCTCCAGCAATACCTCAAGCGCCGCAAAGTTAGAGACTACGTCTGGGTCCCATACAACAATTTTAGCGTCAGAATTAGCTAGTGTCTTCCACCATATCAATAACGATTCGCGACCATATCTTAAAGTGTCAATTTTTGGAGTAGAAGTCTTAGGTTTGTAAATTCTGGGGCGACGCGAACTATTCTAGGCGTGCCTGGATGGAAACTGATTGAAGCAAAAGGTCTAGTAGCAGATTGCTCAGATTGCAAAACTATAACTTTAGCAAATGGTGAGAAAATAAACACTTCGGGAATAATAAACCTGCCGATTAGACTAGAGAATTGTGTAAAAGTTTTTTCGGTTTTGATTGTCGCGCGATTGCCAGTAAATATAATCTTAGGAATGGATTTCTGGAAAGCTATGGGTATTGAAGTAAACTTAAGTAGGGATATCATTATCAGATGAAAATATACCTCCTCACGTGTGTTCATTAGAGAGCAAATCCAAACAATCGGTGGAGCAAAGACAACAGTTGGAGACATTGTTAGGAAATGCAGAAGCAAGGATGAGCGAAGGTCTGGGATGTGCAAATCAGGTAGAGCACGTCATAAGGACGATGGCAGTAAAGCAAAGATATTACCCCGTGTCTCCTACCATTAAAAAATTCATCAACGATGAATTAGATAAGATGATTAGGGATGGGGTGGTAGAACCATCGCCAATTATCATGGTACGTAAAAAGGACGGTGTATAGATTTAGGAAAAATTCCAATGTATTTCGAGCAAAGTTGATCAAATTTAATTTAATATTATTTTGCCGTCATAGCACCTTTTCACTCATCGCGATTATTTCCCACGACAACAAAAAGCTTGCGATGCAAAAATATTTCATGGTCACGGTGTAGAAATCGGCATCAGATGACACTGCGAATTATGTGAATTATGAATTTTAAAATTATGTATGTATGTATGTACATATGTACGATTTCCGTGGGAATTGCACAATGAGTGAAAAGGTGCAATCGCAACAAATTGTAACTTATATAAATAAGATGTGAAAAATTAAATAAATTATTGCATTTTTTAAAATCGTGAGAGTTAGGTGTTTTTTAGTTAACCAATTCCTTTTCAGCAAACAACATTCTTATACTTAATGTACAGGTAGAAGCACCTGATACACTACCATCAACAGCCAAGGTACAAGAACCTTGACTGCCTTACCATGACAATAGGCAAAAGAGACTAATATTTTGGTGCCCCGACGTGATCTTGTGAAGTACATACTTGATCAAGATCATCCTACCAAAAGGAGCCGCACCATGGATGAACTAGCTCAGGTGCAAAATACAACCGGAGACGCCATCGAACAGTTCATCTTGAACTTTGCAAAAGATTCATCATACAGAAAAACTCTGCCTTACTTAGAAGGGAGGCTAAGACGTTTAACCAATCTCTGGGATGAATTTGAATCTAGGGAGGACAATATCATACGAGTTAATCATCCTGAAGAGCTAAGCCATTTATACTACGTTAAGGACTACTAGAATGGCATTAGGGTAGTCTATGAAAAGAATCCAGATCAAATCTCAACAAAAATTCAATCCTACTCAGAAATCGACTTACCAAGAGCTCTGCCTGCTGCAAGTATTGAGCAGTTAGATATGGCGAGCGGGCAACTAAATGTCAGCATCGATAATACCATTCTATCATCTCCAAAGAAAAATGGCGTGCTGGTGGAGGGCCATCCAAGCCAGCCCTTGTTAACTTCCACTAGTACAGGTGCACGCCGCAAGGAGCATGATAGTTACAACAATGTAGATGCCCCAATGGAGGGGAGAGAGCGAATTGCACCAGCTATCGACTACAATTTTTGTCAAGAATCCGCTAATGCAGACCATGGTCTAAACAAGATCATCAGAAGACAAAGGGCGAGGTTGGAATCCTTGCGTCGCCTGCTGCGAGGAATTCAAGCCAATGAACATCAATCACATTCTAGACAGTACTACGATTATAATATAAATACTATTGAGAAATATTGATCGCAAATTGAGGCAAGCAATAATGAAATTTGGGAGCTATCTGACGAACCAGCATCAGCTGGTTACAATATAGATGAATATTTCAACTTTGAAGAGATGGTGCAATCTACAATAATCAAGCTTTCCGATAAATTGGCTCAATGTTCCATGACCAACATAAACGATACTGCAAACAATAATGTATCGATGAAATTGCCAAGGTGTTACGCCTCCAAAATCATTTTGTGTGCGTCCTTAATGTTGTGCGTGTCGTTTGTAAGATTTTTGATGCTCCTGCCAAATTCTTTCCAGAACCACAACATTTTCACAACCGATTCAATTTCTTCTGTGGAACGAGCCATGACTTCAGAATTTTGGAGATCCGTTCAGCCTCGCTTATTGGGAAAGTCTACGTAATCTCGCTTACGACATACATTCACTCTAGTTAGAGAGTGACAACGAAGAGTAGTTACGTTTCTTGAACGACAAGTGCAGATCTTATATTGGCATTTCACCAACATATTTTGTATGGCCACCAATCATCATTGCTCGTCACTGCGACTAATCATCGACAAGATAGTAGATAAGAAGTACCAATTGTTTATAGAGTTAAGAGGTACTTTCATATTCGTACTACATATTTTTCGTTTCTCAAGAATAGCGTCCCATTCTGATTTAAATTTAGTTAGGCAGTTAGAAGTACATGAATTTCTAGTTTTATAGATTTTGATCTGTTAGTACTCATAGCATTGTTAATATTGTATTAACTCTAGTCTTTTGATCCTAATATAAGTTTAAGGTAAATGTAAAATTTGCACATCTCTAAAAAGGTAGACTAACTTTCTATTAAAAATCCCGAATTTGAGTTTGAACTACTAAATTTCACTAAGTGTTTTGATCTTGTACTCGCGCAACCAACTAGCCTTGTAGTAAATCAATCACTGTAGCTATAACGGATGAGCGTTGTTGAACCTTCCTCCCCGTGAAGAGATTTAGACATATTTATAAATATGTAATGACGTCGCAAACATTTAAATCAGATAGAAAACAAAAAGGTTAGTCCAGATCTCCTTACGAATCTAAAGCCTCCAACAAAGTAAATATTATAACAAAAGCTTAACAACAAAATAAGTAAAGACTCAAAATATATATATATATATCGAAATAGCTATAAGCTACGAAAACAAAACACTTAAACAAGCAATTTTAATTTCACAACTATATAAGGTTGTAATATAAATGAAAGTTAATTATGTGAAATAAACAATAAGTGTGTAAATCATTTAAAAATGCAACAACAACAAAAAAAAAATATTGAAGCAGTGTCAACTATAAAAATACTAACCTGCGTATTGGTCGAAATATTATATTGGCAGCAATGTTAAAAGCGGAAGTTCGAATTCTCGAAAATTCGAGAATGACATGAAGAGGAGGCAACAACAGCTCTGCAAAAAAGCAAGCAGGCCTCTCTTCCAGTTTAATCTATCAGCGAGTGAAAACGCAAGATCGAGACTTCAATAAAACAAAAGGTGTTGTAACAAAGTTATTTTTCATCAAAAAAATTAATTACACAGTAAATAAATAAATGAAAGTGCACTTAATTTAAAAAGGAGTTCGCAAAATAAAAAAAAAGGGGGATCTGGATACTGAACGGGAAAACTAGGAAACCACGTGGAAGGATGGTTAACTTCACTAAAAGCTAAGTGTCCTATTTTCAATTTTTTTGTTCTCAATTTGTTTTCCTTTCAATTATCGTTGATAAGTACAGACTGGTTGGCGACGGCGACTTAATGATTAAGTGGTTTAGTGTAGTTAGTGTTAGTTTGCAAGGTTTTTTTTTTGAATTCTAGATTTCCATATGATATGCTTTGCGGCGATATGGAAGTACCGCGATACGGATTATAACGTAGGCAAAATAAATATAATAAATATTATTATCTTTTTTTTTAATGAGTGGATTCCTATAAAACAGGTTTCGTGGTCTACCCTGCTAATCGCAAAAGACCCCGTGGCGCCCTTAATAACCTTTTTTTGGCTTGTACCCACACCCCATCTCCTGAGTCAGCACGTACGTACCTGAGGAGTACGTAACATAATTTGGCGCCCAACGTGGGGCCCCAAAGTTGCGAAAACGGGTGACATAGGTCGAAAATTTCTAGTGCTGTTGATATGCTGGTGATGAGTGTTTTCTGGTCTATTTAATTGAGTCTGAAAAAAAATTGTTGTGCTGGCGATAGTTGTGATTGCAAAAAAAAATTTTGTTCAAATTATATCTCCAAATAATTGTGGCATACACATATTTATGTATTTCAATATTGGTTGAGTGACCAGTTAGTTATACGGGATACGAACGCCAGTGTAAGGTTACGTTGCATAAAAAGTCCGCTATCAGTCAGATGTTCTCAATTACAGATCAGTAGTGCAAATTTTAACAAAAGAACCTTACAGAACCGGTCGTAGTAAAAATTCAGATCGATTATCATAGAGATAAGGGAAACTCACTAGTTCGTTGATCGAGACCTATATGTTAATTATATTTATTTCATCAGTTTAAAGATATGTACATACATAGTTTTGCGAAGCATAAAGTTGAGTTAAAATATTTTTTTTTGAGATCGCCAGTCGCCTACCAACCATTTATAAGTGTAATACCTCTTTTCCTATCTTCCAATCGTATGAGTGTTACAATAAAATCTGTTTGCGGGTTTTTTTTTTGTAATAAGTGGAATAAAGTGTCACTTCAATGCAACAATTTGCGAAAATTATAACCATATATATTATATATACACAGATGCTCATCGTTAAGTACTCATGAAACTTTGGCTTTAAGAAGATTAAGAGTAGTAGTTGATCTAATTATTTAAATGCTTTTTGTTTTTTTCTTGAAATTTTTGAATATTATGCGTTTTAGCTCCGTAAGTACGGAAACGTCGAAAGATTTTGAAGTGTACCAGAGGTAATTTGTTTTAGTTAGTATTTTTAATTTACATATTTTTGATATATACATATATATGCACATATAGAAATAAACATTGGTCTTACTGCCATATTGCGATATTTATTCCATTTAGTTATACAAGAAATTTAGTTTTTTTTCGTTTAATCGTTTATCTACATACATTTTGTGGTCAAGCAGAGATATCAAGCATCATTTCTGCAGGTCATTTTTTTTTAAAAAGAAAAGTTCGTTGGAACCAATTATTGAAAGAGTCGCACGTTCGATTTACAAGTTGTGTTTTTGATAGAGTCATTTGAACTTGCTATTGAAATGCTCGCATACTACTACAGAAATACTTCAGTAGCTATTTTTGGCTACATTTAGTTATAGTTAATATTAAGTGAGAGATTTTAGATTGAATTTATAGTGGAAGTACTGAAGTACTGGTTATATATTCCTTCGCGAGAAAGTACATATTGAAATCATCATAGCAGTGATTTTCCGAGGGCTCGTTGTAATACGAGAGATTGTTTAAGAAGTCCCATCGTTATTTGTTTCTATTTATCGGGATATTTTCTAAGCTAACAGCTTTCCAAACTTTATTAATTTCTTATCAACCAACTACCAACTTGTCTTTACACCCATTGAAAGAGTGTGCGTGGTCGTAGATCCTACTATTAATTATCATATCGAAGATGGAGGTAAATAGGTTAAGCCAAGACGAACTTGCATATGAATTAGCCATTCGTGGGCTTGCCACTGGTAAAGTTGATGATATGCGAACAAGCCTTCGTGCCGCATTAAAAGCCGAAAAACTAGGCAAGTCGTTGTTTATTGAACCATATCCGTTCCAGTTTAAAGACGATATGGAAGTTCTTAACAGGAAGAGGGAAGAGATCAATAGCTTAGTGGAAGCTTGTAACGGTAATACCGATTCCGCCGAGTACAAAAAAGCTAGAGCAAAAATAGAATGGGCTTTATCAAGGGTAGATAAAAGCCAGCCAGACGGTGACGCACAAGCAAAAGAGAAAGCAACGTTAAGATCCTCCTTAGTTTTGGCTCTGGGATCTTTACAAATTAAAGCTGATGGTGATGATTCGGATTCCGACGAGTCGCGACAGGACGACATTTCTTTTATGCCAGTCATTCAACCTAAATTACAATTATACAAGTGGGGTGTCCATTTTTCAGGTGAAAAAGGCCAATCATTGAATTCTTTTCTAGAGAGGGTTACGGAGTTGAGCGATGCTAGAGGAGTGAGTAAGACACAATTATTTCGTTCGGCCTTGGATCTATTCACGGACAGGGCTCTTATTTGGTACAGGGCCAACAAGAGTAAGTTTAAGTCTTGGACTGACTTAGTAAGAGAACTTAGGAAGGAATACTTGCCACCTGATTATGATGATAGGCTCCTCGATGAAATAAAGAAGAGAACGCAAGGAAAAGACGAAAGTATTGGTTCTTACATTGCAGTTATGACCAGTTTATTCGCTAGGCTCAGCACTACCTTGACGGAGGCAGAACAGCTGAGGATATTAAAGCGGAACGTGAGTCTTTTTTATCAAGCCCAGTTAGGGTTAACAGACATATCAACTACCCAAGAACTCGTGGATCTTGGACGGAGGCTAGAATCTGTTCGCGTCTCCGTTGAATCATTTGTACCACCCCCCAGCAAACGTAATACCCAATTGCTTGAGCCGGACCTCGCATATATATCGACAGATCAAACTACTCTAGCTGCTGTAAGTAACGATAGCAACCCAAATAGAAGAAGCCAACTTAAGTGTTTTCGTTGCGGTCGAGAAGGGCATTTCGCTAGGTTTTGCAGAGTAGCTGCACGTAATATTAATCATAGGAACGTAGAAATCTCACACCAAGGAAGACACCAAAATAATGCAGTAACTAGTGGTAACAATGTCTCCAATGTCTCTAGTACACAACGCAGTAAGCAATCGGGAAACGGAAGCAGAGCTCAATAGCAAGCGGCAAATTGAGCTCACTTCAGTCCTATAGCGCCGCAATCAACAAACGACCTACACGAGTGGTGGAAAAGGTGAAAGATGCCTTTCATTGCCTGATGGATATGTTTTCGCAAGCTCAGAGAACGATGTGCGTCCACACCTTATAGTTCGAGTTTTCGGAGTAAAATTCGTGGGACTCCTAGATTCGGGAGCTTCACGGACTATAGTAGGTAGGTCAGGATGGGAATTATTGTGTCGGATGGGATTTAGTACGAAAGATACGAGTGTACAACATGTAAAACTGGCAAATGGAAATAATATTAAGATATTAGGTGAAATACATGTCCCAATAGAATTAGAGGGTCGCATAAATATTTTTGAGGTATTAGTAGTGCCAGAAATTCCTTGCTGTATAATACTAGGAGCAGATTTTTGGAGGCAAATGCAAATATCCGCGGATTTATCTAGCAATTCCTGGAATTTTGCACAGAAGGACACTTTGAATTACGTATCAGAATTAGAATGTAATTCAAAATTGTCTCATAAACAAAAGGAAGAACTAAACAACTTAGTGAGGGCAGCTGAAAAGAAAATGGGAAAAGGGTTGGGTTGCACCACAGAAGTAGAACACGTTATTCACACAGAATCGGGGCCAATAAAACAAAGGTACTACCCAGTATCTCCGAGTATTCAGGCAGTAATAAATGAGGAGTTGAATAAGATGTTAGAAGATGGCATAGTGGAACCATCAAATAGCGCTTGGTCTTCACTTGTGGTGATGGTTCGGAAAAAAGATGGAACGTATCGCTTCTGTGTAGACTTTAGAAAGTTGAATAAGGTGACCAGAAAGGATGTGTATCCCTTACCCTATGTTTCGGCCATTTTGGACAGATTGCGTGATGCAAAATATATGAGCTCTTTGGACATAAAATCGGCCTTTTGGCAGGTTCCGATGGCGGAAAGTTCGAAGCAATACATTGCGTTCACAGTCCCAGGCCGAGGACTTTTCCAATTTAAAAGAATGCCATTCGGTTTAACGAATTCGCCAGCGACATGGCAGCGCCTCATTGACAAAGTGTTAACAGGGAATCTGGAGAGCCATGTTTTTGTATATTTAGACGATGTTATCATCGTAACCCAGACATTCGAAGACCACAAGCGAATTTTAAGAGAAGTGCTAGATAGACTCCATATGGCAGGTCTTATTATAAACTATGAAAAGTGTGATTTCTGTCGACCAGAACTGCGTTATTTGGGATACCTTGTAGGAGAAAATGGCTTGCAAGTAGACCCAGAAAAAGTCCAGTGCCTTTTAAATATACCTAACCCCAAAACTGTATCTGAAGTCCGCAGATTTCTTGGAATGGTCGCATGGTACCGCCGCTTCGTGCCAAATTTTTCTACCCTAGTCGCGCCTATTACTAGCCTGTTGAAAAAAAATCGAAGGTTCCAATGGTCCGATGAATGTGAAGAAGCTTTCAGATCTATCAAGGATAGACTTGTAAGTGCCCCTATTTTAACTTATCCAAATTTCAGCATGCCTTTCTTTGTTCACACAGATGCTTCAGGATATGGTATCGGAGCTGTGTTGACTCAGAAAACTGCGGAAGAAGAAAAGGTAATAGCGTACCTGAGTCGGTCACTGAACAAGTGTGAAAGGAACTATTCAACTACAGAGCGGGAGTGCTTGGCTGTACTCTGGGCTGTTGAAAAACTTAGGCCATATCTGGAAGGTACACGTTTTACGGTAGTGACTGATCATGCATCGCTCGTTTGGCTACATAATTTGAAAGATCCTACGGGAAGATTGGCTAGATGGGCGATGCGAATGCAACAACATGACTTCGAAATCGTGCACAGAAAGGGTAAGGAACACCTATTGCCCGACATGCTTTCACGGTCAGTGCCTGTAGTAGATAGTGTAGTTGAAAATCTCACTCGCGTAGATAAATGGTATGAAGCTATGAAGAGTAAAATTCTAAAGAAACCATGCTCATATCCAGATTGGAAGTTAGAAAATGGTCTCTTGTTTAAGCATTGTAATCCAAGATTCCCAGCATTGGCGTTCGATTCAGCAAATTGGAAAAGAGTAGTACCGAAGTTTCAAAGAAAAGAAATTATTCATAACTCTCATGATATCCTAACTTCGGGACACGTTGGCATTCAGAAAACTTATGACCGTCTTTCGCATCAATATTACTGGCCAAAAATGAAGGCCGACGTTGCCCAATATGTTGGAAAGTGCCTCACTTGCCAATCGGCTAAACCTATACTTAAGAAACCGGCAGGGTTGATGGCCATACGCAGAATTGCGGATTATCCCTGGGAAGCCATAAGTGTTGACCTCATCGGCCCATTACCTAGATCAAGCCATGGATATGCCTATATCCTTACGATAGTACACCAGCTCAGTAGATTTCCTATGTTGTTTCCTCTTCGCTCGGCGACGACTAATTCCATCAATTTAGCACTTGAAGATTCCGTTTTTCTCCTTTCCGGAGTACCGAAAATTCTCATTTGTGACAACGGACCACAATTTAAAAGTAAAGATTTCCAAAAACTATGCGAAGGATATGGAGTTAAGATAAAATATACGGCATTTTATCACCCACAGGCTAACCCAGCGGAAAGGACCAATCAGGTCATTAAGACAATGCTCCGAGCATACGTATCGGAAAATCACCGTCAGTGGGATCAGCATTTAGCGAAAGTTGCTTGTGCAATCCGAACGTCTACACAGGAAAATACAAGACTTACCCCATATTTCATAAATTTTGGTCGGGAAATGACTGTAAACGGGAAAGGTCATATACAAATGGAAAGTGGAGAAGAATTTAATCCACAAAACCGCTCCGAAATGCTAGAAGATGTTAGGAAGGATGTTAGAAAGAGATTAGAGAAGGCCGTACAGCGTAGTCAGAAATCTTATAACCTTCGTAGGAGGGATCACAAATTTTACATCCATGATATGGTTTGGAGGAAAAATTATATGCTATCAGATGCGTCTAAGTATTATAATGCTAAGCTTGCTCCAAGGTACGTTGGTCCATTCAAAGTAATAAAAATTGTTTCGCCATGGACTTACGAGTTGAGTGATAACACAGGTAAAAGTCAAGGAATATGGCATACTAAGGATTTGAAGCCATACAGTTAGAAGTAATAAGAATGATTCATTAGGATTGAGTTGTTGTGGTAATGAGTAGTCATTTACTAAATAATTTACACAATGTAGTTTACGTAAGCCAAGTGGTATGTATAATTTTTATGTCAAGTCATACGGGAGCTGTCATTAAGTAACAATCGAAGTGCACACGGCAATTCCGCTTTGTATTTTCGTTAGTATAAACGACACTTACACTCATGAGATTCCAAGGAAATCTCCCGAAGGAAGAGGAGACGTGTTACGCCTCCAAAATCATTTTGTGTGCGTCCTTAATGCTGTGCGTGTCGTTTGTAAGATTTTTGATGCTCCTGCCAAATTCTTTCCAGAACCACAACATTTTCACAACCGATTCAATTTCTTCTGTGGAACGAGCCATGACTTCAGAATTTTGGAGATCCGTTCAGCCTCACTTATTGGGAAAGTCTACGTAATCTCGCTTACGACATACATTCACTCTAGTTAGAGAGTGACAACGAAGAGTAGTTACGTTTCTTGAACGACAAGTGCAGATCTTATATTGGCATTTCACCAACATATTTTGTATGGCCACCAATCATCATTGCTCGTCACTGCGACTAATCATCGACAAGATAGTAGATAAGAAGTACCAATTGTTTATAGAGTTAAGAGGTACTTTCATATTCGTACTACATATTTTTCGTTTCTCAAGAATAGCGTCTCATTCTGATTTAAATTTAGTTAGGCAGTTAGAAGTACATGAATTTCTAGTTTTATAGATTTTGAACTGTTAGTACTCATAGCATTGTTAATATTGTATTAACTCTAGTCTTTTGATCCTAATATAAGTTTAAGGTAAATGTAAAATTTGCACATCTCTAAAAAGGTAGACTAACTTTCTATTAAAAATCCCGAATTTGAGTTTGAACTACTAAATTTCACTAAGTGTTTTGATCTTGTACTCGCGCAACCAACTAGCCTTGTAGTAAATCAATCACTGTAGCTATAACGGATGAGCGTTGTTGAACCTTCCTCCCCGTGAAGAGATTTAGACATATTTATAAATATGTAATGACGTCGCAAACATATAAATCAGATAGAAAACAAAAAGGTTAGTCCAGATCTCCTTACGAATCTAAAGCCTCCAACAAAGTAAATATTATAACAAAAGCTTAACAACAAAATAAGTAAAGACTCAAAATATATATATATATATCGAAATAGCTATAAGATACGAAAACAAAACACTTAAACAAGCAATTTTAATTTCACAACTATATAAGGTTGTAATATAAATGAAAGTTAATTATCTGAAATAAACAATAAGTGTGTAAATCATTTAAAAATGCAACAACAACAAAAAAAAATATTGAAGCAGTGTCAACTATAAAAATACTAACCTGCGTACTGGTCGAAATATAATATTGGCAGCAATGTTAAAAGCGGAAGTTCGAATTCTCGAAAATTCGAGAATGACATGAAGAGGAGGCAACAACAGCTCTGCAAAAAAGCAAGCAGGCCTCTCTTCCAGTTTAATCTATCAGCGAGTGAAAACGCAAGATCGAGACTTCAATAAAACAAAAGGTGTTGTAACAAAGTTATTTTTCATCAAAAAAAAATTAATTACACAGTAAATAAATAAATGAAAGTGCACTTAATTTAAAAAGGAGTTCGCAAAATAAAAAAAAAGGGGGATCTGGATACTGAACGGGAAAACTAGGAAACCACGTGGAAGGATGGTTAACTTCACTAAAAGCTAAGTGTCCTATTTTCAATTTTTTTTGTTCTCAATTTGTTTTCCTTTCAATTATCGTTGATAAGTACAGACTGGTTGGCGACGGCGACTTAATGATTAAGTGGTTTAGTGTAGTTAGTGTTAGTTTGCAAGGTTTTTTTTTGAATTCTAGATTTCCATATGATATGCTTTGCGGCGATATGGAAGTACCGCGATACGGCTTATAACGTAGGCAAAATAAATATAATAAATATTATTATCTTTTTTTTTAATGAGTGGATTCCTATAAAACAGGCTTCGTGGTCTACCCTGCTAATCGCAAAAGACCCCGTGGCGCCCTTAATAACCTTTTTTTTGGATTGTACCCACACCCCATCTCCTGAGTCAGCACGTACGTACCTGAGGAGTACGTAACAAAGGATTGTAATTCTAATATTCGATGGCGACTATTTAAAGTGGTGCCAATTCTATGATTTGTTTGCACAGATGGTACATAACCAGCCAATGAGCGCATGCCAGAAAATGTGGTTCCTCAAAACCAACCTGAGAGGAATCTTAGCCTAACAAATGAAAATTATACGACTGCATGGGAGATTTTGAAAGCCAGATATGACAATACCAGGTGTTAGTGGCAGCATTGTTAAACAAACTGTTGTCACAACCAAACCTGCTCTCAGAGAACGCATCAACGCTTAAGTCACTACCACAACGAAAGAAGCTATTCTAGGACTTGAGAACCTCAAGGTCAAGACAAATAGCTGGTACCCGTTGCTGCTCCACATATTAATTGGCAAATTAGACCGAATATCCCATAGTTTATATGAACAATCTCTTGACCAACCTAGAGCTCTCATTTTCTGAACTTCCTGGAAACAAGGTACAAGTCATTGGAAGCCCTTGGAAGCAAAGGCAAAGTGCAAACTGAGACTTATCGGAAGCCCAACCAGTTTTCGAAACGGGTTAACACATTGGTTTAACAAATGCTGTAGGAACCAAATGCGTATTATGTAATGGGACCCATCAGCTTTTCCGCATGTCAGAAATTTCTGCAGCTAACACCCTCCAATCGCTTGAAGGTATTGAGGAACAATAAGTTGTGTGTCAATTGCCTAAGAGCAGGCCATACAGCAAGCAACTGCACAATTAGTGGATGTACGAATTGCTCAAAGAAACATAATACCTTGGTGCATATACAAGACAGTTCTGACGGAAAGCCTCACACACATCACTCAGGACAACTCGAGTCAAGTAACAAAGTACATCAAGGTGATCAATCGGTCACATTACTGCAGGAAAGTCCAAACAGAATGGAAACTATGTCCTTCTAAGCACAGTAACAGTGAAACTGACAACAGATAAGGGTGATATTGTTGAGTGCAAGGCAATTCTTGACTCCGGATCCCAGGTTAATCTCGTAACAGAAAGAATTGTCAAAAAATTGGGCCTCAGCGGAGTTCCAGATATTATGAAGGTGCAAGGCATTGGCCAAGTGAAGCAACAAGCCAACCATCGTGTCAATGTGTTGATGCAGTCACGAGTGAATGGATTCTCAACTAGATTGGAGGCATTCATCCTAAAAGAAATATTGGCACCACAGCCAAGTCAGTGTATTGATACATCAACATGGCTAATCCCACAAAACATTAAGTTGGCGGATCCAGTTTTTGACAAACCTGGCCGCATAGATCTGCTTATTGGTGCAGAGTATTACTATAAACTACTCTCGGTGGGATAGATTAAACTCGTCAATGGGTTACTAACCCTCCAGAATACCGTGCTAGGATGGGTACTAGCAGGAAAAATAGACCAGATGGCCAGCAATCAGAAAATATGCGGCATATTGAGCAAGGACCAAGATATTGACCAACAATTAGAAAAATTCTGGCACTTGGAAGAAGCCACAGAAGAAGAAAAATCCCTTACACTCGCAGAGAAACGACGTGAGGAACATATTAATCAAACAGTGAGAAGAGACTAATCGGGACGGTTTATATTTAGACTGCCCTTTTTAGACGACACACATAAGTTGGGGGAGTCGAAGGAAATTGCATCGCGCAGATTTCTAGCAATCGAACAAAGGCTCGCCAAAAATAATGAGCTTCGATCCCAATACATTGATTTTATGGAGGAATATAGACGCTTTGGTCATATGCAAGAGATAAATTTTAAGGAAATTGGAGTTCCTGATGCTTCCTGCAAAACATCATCAAATCTTTCGTTAAATGACATAATTGCTGCAGGCCGTACTATTCAGGATGAGCTATTTTCAATATTGCTTCGTTTTCGACAGCCAAGATTTGTGTTCACCGCTGATATTGAAAAAATGTATCGGCAAATACTGATTGACGAAAAGGAAAGACAATTCCAACAAATATATTGGAGGCGCGACCCAAGCCACTCACTTAAATGCTATCAGTTAAATACGGTGACATACGCAACAACGACAGCGCCTTATTTAGCTACGAAATGTTTGCAGAGACTAGAAGAAGCAACCACTTATCCCTTAGGAGCACAAGTGCTTACTAAAGACTTCTACGTCGATGATTTAATGTTAGGATCAAAAAACCTGTCCACAGCACTGGAAATGCAAACACAACTAAAAGAATTACTCTCAAAAGGCGGATTTAAGCTTAGGAAGTGGTGCGCAAATCATCCACGTCTTTTAAGGGATATCCATCCAGAAGATAGAGAGCCATAGCTCACATTTAACGATGAAACTGAGGAACAAGTCAAATCCTAGGTCTAACCTGGATACCAACATCCGATTCATTCAGCATCAAGGCGACATGGATCGAAAAGAACAGTTTGTTCAGATGTTGCACGGATTTTTGACCCACTTGGTATCATGTCTCCAGTAGTAGTCACAGCCAAAATATTCCTGCCAGAACTATGGGCATTAAAGATGGATTGGGATGCATCGCTACCAATGGAGTTGCACACAAAATGGGTTCATTATCGAGAAGGCCTCCAGTGTCTGAACGACATACGATGTCCAAGACAATTACTTTCTGAACAGCCATCAAAAAATGTACAAATTCACACATTCGCAGATGCTTCTGAAAGAGCACATGGAGCCACAGTCTACATCCGATCTACAAACAAGGATAAACAGATCGTAGTAAGATTGCCTTGTGCAAAGTCAAAGGTAGCACCGTTGAAGCAAATTACCCTACCACGGCTAGAGCTGTGTGCCACAAAGCTTGCCGCTGAACACACTAACCGTGCTAAAAACGATCCGAGCCTCAAAAACGAGCCTACGTAATATTGGACAGATTCGGAGATTGTACTTGGATAGTTAAACTCTCCTTCCTCTTCATAGCAAACATTTGTTGCGAATCGACTATCAAGTATTCAAAGCTTGTCTATTCCTGAGCAATGGCGTCATTTCAGTTCTGAGGATAATCCTGCTGATTGTTTAACACGAGGTTTAATCCCAGAGATGTTAAAATAATGTAATATGTGGCTCTATGGGCCACTGTTTTTATAGAGCACAGAAACTTGTTGGCCACAACCATATGTCAAGAAGGTAGAATGTAACATAGAGAAAAAGCGACTTGCGCTTCCTCTAATAACAGATGAAATTTCAAACACTTTGTCCAGAATATTGACCATAAAACTTCATTCAGCAAGCTGAAATGGATCACAGGGTACATCATTCGCTTCGTAAACAAGCTTAAAGATCGTAGGAAAAGGAAAAATGAAACTAAGGATACAGTATTGTCTGCACAAGAGCTACAGGAAGCACTTATAATAATTATAAAGGTAATACAGCAAGATTAGTTCAATGAAGAGATTAAGCAACTAAATCAGCATAAGGAACTAGCTAGAAATAGTCAACTAACCACTTTAACACCATTCTTAGACGAAACTAAACTTTATTCCTCTTTTACAGTTCATCTCGAGGGACGTGGTTACAGCAGTTGCCGAGGTACCAACTTCAGGAGGTAGCCACGATGTAGTAGTTACCTCAGCCTATTTTCCTGGAGAAGCGGATTCAATACCTCCCCCAGAGCTAAAACGGCTCATCAACTACTGTAAACGCAGAGGAAAGCATTTCATCATTGGATGTGATGCAAATGCACATCATACGCTATGGGGCAGCACGGATACGAATGCCAGGGGTGAGTACCTCTACGATTATATATTGTCTAACAACTTAGAGATACTAAATCGAGGTAATAAGCCAACCTCTATGAACATCATTAGACAAGAGGTCTTGGACCTAACTCTTGCAAGTATGTTCATAAGTACAAAAATAAGCAGGTGCCATGTATCGAATGAGATTTCCATGTCAAATAATAGTCACATCAGGTTCGATATAGATGCCACACTCAACACATGTCAGGAGTACCGAATCCCTAAATTAACTAACTGGGAACTCTATCGACAACACTTTAAGGCTGTAGTTGACTCTCCCGGCGGTAGCATTAGCACGACTGAGGAGCTAGACTCAGCCACTACGCAGCTTCAAATGGCTATAATGACGTCATTCGAACACCGTTGCCCTCTGAGGCAAAAGACTTGCAATCGGTAGGTACCATGGAGGAATAGGGAACTGAGTCTAAAAAGAAAAGAAGTCAGGAAGCTTTTCAACAGAGCTAAACTCTCTGGGGGAGAATATAAAAAGGCTCTAACGGAATATAACACGGAATTAAGGAGATCCAAAAGAAGCCCTTTAAATCTGCTGGAGAAGACGGCATTTTTCCCGCCTTACTACAACAAGGTGTTGAAGAAATACTCTTTCCACTGCAAAACATTTTTCGAGCCAGTTACGCTCTAGGGTACGTTCCCCACTGTTGGAGAGACGTCAGGGTGGTATTTATACCTAAAGCAGGAAAAAGAGCTAGTTCTCTACCTAAATCGTTCCGACCCATCAGCCTCTCTTCATTCTTGCTTAAGTCCATGGAAAAAATCCTAGACCTACACATTCGAAGTGAAATTCTGATTAAATCACCCCTTCATTCTAAGCAGTTCGCTTATCAAGCTGGCAAGTCTACTGAGACTGCCATTCACACACTAGTCAAAGACCTCGAAAAAGCGCTCGAAGCAAAAAAGGTGGCTTTATGTGCATTTGCGGACATAGAAGGAGCCTTCGATAATACCTCCTTCGATGCAATTCAATCAGCTGCCGAGGATAAAGGCCTTGAGCCCTCCACGGTAAACTGGATAGACTCCACGCTTAGAAGCAGGAGGATAACCACTTCTCAAGGGAACTGCTCAGTCACGATCACCGCAGCAAAAGGCTGCCCACAAGGGGGAGTTCTATCTCCACTCTTATGGTCGATCGTGATTGATGATCTGCTAGAGAAGTTGACAAGTTCGGGTTTTAATGTTCAAGGCTACGCGGATGACCTAGTAGTTACAATACGGGGCAAGCATGATCAAGTCATATCTGACCTCATGCAAATAGCCCTCTCCAAAGTCCGCACGTGGTGTTTAAACAAAGGCCTTAGCATAAACCCCAACAAAACGGCAATCGTTCAGTTCACAAGAAGATCGAAGCTTTCACTAACGGCTCCGCTTCTTGATAATACGGAATTGATATTTTCAGACGAAGTCAAATATCTTGGGATAAACCTAGATAAGAAACTTACCTGGAATTCGCATCTGTCCAGATTGACGGATAGAGCCATGCGATCTCTCTACATGTGTCGTCGCTTCATTGGCAGAACATGGGGTCTGAAGCCAAAACTGATGTACTGGACGTACAGCACGGATGTTAGACCCATGGTCACCTATGCGGCCCTCGCATGGTGGCCAAAAACTAATCAAAAGACGGCTGAGGCTCTGCTTCAAAAAACCCAGCGGCTTGCCTGTCTAGGAATAACTGGTGCCATGAGAACCTGTCCTACAGCAGCCATGGAAGCCTTATTAAACCTTGTACCCCTGCATTTGCAGGTGAAAAAGGAAGCGATCTCCAGTGCTATAAGAGTGCAAACGGAGAAACAGTTAAAGCCAGGCGATCTGGTTGGTCATTTAAGTATCTTAAAACAGATATGCTTCGAGCAAGTGACGACAATATCTGATATAATCACACCCAGAGTGGATTTTGTAAGACCATTCCAAGTGGTTCTTGGAGACCGACAACAATGGCGCTCCACTAAACCGTCCTTCCAACAAGGATCGATGGTGTGGTATACAGACGGCACAAAAAAAACAGTGGGGTCGGATTGGGTGTATACGGCCCCAGATGCCATATATCAAAGGCTCAAGGCTCTACCCCTACCGTATTCCAAGCCGAGGTATTGGGCATAGAAGAATGCGCCCATACCTGCATTAAAAGAGCCATAAATGGCTCAACCATTAATATCCTCTCGGACAGTCAAGCTGCCCTCAAGGGCTTAAAGTCCTACACTGTCAAGTCAGGGATAGTCTGGGAATGTCTACAAACCCTCAAAAATCTATCAAGGAGAAACGAAGTTATCCTCATGTGGGTACCTGGACATGAGGGCCACAAAGGCAATGAAATTGCGGATGGCCTAGCCAAAAGAGGAGCGGAAACTAAGTTTGTCGGACCAGAGCCATTTTGTAGCACTTCAAAGTGTTACCTCAAAGCTACCCTAAATAACTGGGAGAATAAACAAAAATCCCTGTATTGGGAAAGGCTACAAGGACTTCGTCAGGTAAAAAAGTTTATCGACACCTCTGGCGGATAAACTAAAGAACTCCTACTCCTTAGAAAAACAGAGCTCAAAATGATCACTGAGCTCTTTTCAGGCCATTGCCCCTTGAGGTATCACCTAAACAAGCTGGGTTTGGCTGAGACTTCATCCAATCTAATCTAATCTAGACGAAAGGGGCATTATGCGAGTTGGAGCACGACTACAGGCAGCAAACGTTTCGTATGATAAAAAACATCCCATCCTGCTACCATACTCACATCAGTTGACCAAACTATTAATGACAAATATCCACAATAAGAACCTCTACGTTAGCCCGCAGACCTTGCTGTCCATAACAAGGCAACAATTCTTGCCGATAAAGGGAAAGACCATTGCTAAGTCAATAGTCGAACATTGCATACAATGTGCTAGAGCAAAACCAAACATACTTACCACCACATAGAGTTCAACCTGCGCGACCATTCATAAATGCAGGTGTGGACTTTTGCGAACCAGTGTAAACACACTTTAAAACAAGAGGAAAGCGTCCACAAAAAACGCCACGCATCAAGAAGTTGTCAACGATTTGTCAACGCAAGCATTTCTGGGAGCATTAAAGCGATTCATGGCAAGGCGAGGTCAGTAGGAATATATACTGCGATAATGCGACTAATTTTGTTGGCGCTAGAAATGTGCTGCAAGAATTGAAGCGGTCTATTTATTCACACAAATCAAAATTAGAAATAGCTACCGTATGCGAGTCCAATGGAATTGACTTCCACTTCATTCCCCCACGTGCTCCACATTTCGGCGGGCTTTGGGAAGCTGCCGTGATGTCAGCAAAATATCTTTTGAAAAGAACAATAGCTAATGCAGCATTGACGTATGAAGAGTTAGAGACGGTCATTGTTCAGATTGAGGCAATTCTGAATTCAAGACCAATAACTCCAATGTCCTCCGATCCCAACGATCTCTCAGCATTGACTCCAGGGCAGTTTCTCATAGGAGAACCGCTCACCAGTAACATCGATCCATATGCAACGCCTGAAAGAGCAAACCTCCTTACTAAATGGAAATTAGTGTCACATCTAAAAAAGGAATTCTGGAAACGGTGGTCTAGAGAATATTTGAACGAACTACAACAACGTCATAAGTGGAAGCATCCCAGTCAAAATATCCAACCAGACTCGCTTGTTATCATCAGAGAAGAGAATGTGCCCTCATTAAAATGGCCACTGGGGAGAATCATCAAGGTTATAAAGGGAGATGATGGCGTAGCTCGAGTGGCGGATGCCGAGTGGGAAAAACCATTATGCGCAGGCCTATACAAAAACTAAACCTAACCAGGCCTAATGGCAACTCGAGCGAATGCTGAGTTCCCATGGCAGACCCTTTGTGTCGATCTAGTAGGTCCCCTGCCGAGGTCTAAGAGAGGTAATGTTTACATTCTTACGATTCTGGACCAATTTAGTAAATTCTCGGTCTTATTTCCCCTTCGCACAGCTACGGCCAAATCTATATGTCAGTTGTTAGAAGACTATGTGTTTCTGGTGTTTGGAGTAGTCCCTAAGACCATAATATGCGATAATGGGGTGCAGTTTAAGAGTCGCGAATTTGAAAATATAGCAACAGGTTATGGTATTTTAATAAAATACAATCCTTTTTATCACCCTCAAGCCAACTCCACCGAGAGGACAAACCAAACCATAAAGACTATGTTTCGCGCTTACATATCGGATAATCACAGAGAGTGGGATGGCCATTTAGGGAAAGTACCTTGCGCTATCCGTACGGCCGTCCATGAAGTAACTAAACTAACGCCTTACTTTGTCCTTTTTGGAAAAGAAATGGTTACTAGAGGTGACGAAATACGACACACAAGGCTGAGTTCCAATGCTACTCCTTATGATCGATCCAAGGGATTAGAAGAAATAAGAATAGATGTCCAGAAAGGGTTAGAGAAGCCAGGTCCAGTCGGAAAAAGGTCATGTGATTTAAGCAAAAGACACGTGCAATACTTCCCTAGAGATTTAGTCTGGCGAAAAAACTTTGTTCTGTCAGACGCGTCCAAGTACTTCAACGCTAAATTAGCTCCGAGGTTTGTAGGACCATTCCAAATTGCTCGTCGCGTATCACCTTGGACCTATGAATTGAAGAACAAACAAGGAGTATCCCAGGGTATATGGCACTGCAGGAACTTGAAGCCCTATTGTGGCAAAAATGAGGAGAAATAATAACGTGTTCAAAAATATGAAAAAGATTACTCATTAGTGTTTTGGGTGAGAATGAAATCTCTGCTCAGTGGTGGAAGCTATTCTTCCTGTAAGTCTTTACAAAAAAGGTAGAATCAAGGAATTTACATAGGTACACTTTATTATATGAAGAATCATATACTGCATTATTATTTCTGTGCCATTTTGTTGGTCCATTTGTAATAAAGCATTTTTTTTATCTTATTTTTTTACTGTATGATGATTTCTATCCATTTCTAGTTGGCGTTGACGTTTTGTAAGACGAATCTGAATCGCCAGTTTATGATTATGCTCTAACGGTTTACACACAGGTGTTGTAACTTAAATTCTATATTCTGGGAGTAGTCGCTCTACCGCATGGCAGGTAATCCCCTCGATCTGAAGGTGTTGTGAAGATTTGAAGGAAATCTTCTCGAAGTTGGAGAGGAAATATTACATTTCGCAGAAGGATTTTTAAGCGGAGAATTGAAGTTGGAAAAGGTTGGACGCTGAACCCTTCTTGTGTGGCTCCAACCTTCTATCACCGTTAAGGGTGCTAAGTTAAGCCTAAATATATCTTGTTAGAAGACCAGTAATTATGTTCAAGTAAGACTAGTATTTAATTGCTTTTGTAGTACTATAAGAAAGAGACCGATTTTGGAATTGTTTTGGTCAATATTCGTACCTTTTTTTTATCTATCATACGAAAACTTGATCTTTAGCTTACTTAATATCGATCATGTAACCTTATTTCTTTCTAGCCATTTTGGGATAAGCAGAGCCAAATTATGCTTCATTCCTACGTTTCGTTTCAGTAATTATTTGGAAATAAATTCTCACGTACTAGTTCCTATTCACCGATTAATAATAAACAAGCCAAACAAAAATGCAAATGTTGTCACCGTTTAGAGACGAATGAGACTTACTACCAAAAACATTTTTTTTACACCCTGCAAATTAACTTCCTTGGCAGGATCGGCGAAGCACCCGAATTGGGAAACATTATTAGGAGAAAGCCGAATCTTTGTCCAGCTGGAGGACAAAAAAAAAGCGGGGACAGAAAAAAATACGGTGGTGTGAGCAAAAAAGTAACGGTGTCGAGCCTGGGTTTTTTTTTCTTGGTCATCAGGCGGTCGACGAGGTGACAGTGGCAAAAAGATCAGATAGCAATCGTGAAAAAAAGACAAAATTTATGAGGGCTTTGTGGTCCAGTTTTGGTTATTTTTTTAAAATTTCGGAATTGCAGCTGGAAGGTGGGATTTATCGTGGGACAGTATTAAACTCTGGTGACGTCCATTTTTTTCTTTTTTAATCGTAACCTAGATATAAAAATAGGTTCTTACTTGGTTAATTTGGCTCGGCTTCATCTCCTAATAATCGTTTTTTTTTATCTCATTTAATTATTTTACCTTCCCTTCTGGAAGTAGCTACGTACATGTACATTCAGTTATACCTTGTTTTTTCGTAGAAAAGTGTTTTGTAAAAAAAAGAAACTAACGAAATATATGCATTCATACATTTAATTGAGAGTTTCATGGTTTCCCTCTCAAGAAAAGAAATTATTAAAGAAATCGAAAACCATGTGGCGCCCAAACTAAATTAGAAGAAACCCAAACCGTTCTTCACTGAGCTGCGAAATCGGCCTGAACGGCCAAGAGTTACGTCTAGGAAAAGGGTAACGTAACAGAAAACTTATTCTGAAAATAAAACTAATTTTCTATATTTTCCATCACTCCACATTTAATTTTTTTATTTTTCTCAAGACTCCTCGATTTCATCTCAAAGCTACTTGATTCTGGAGTAAATACATTGCGGGTATATAGAGACGTATTTACCTCTATAATCTCCAGTAACGACATTCCTTCCCAGCTCTTCTTGGGTTTTTGTTTCTTGTGTTTATGAGACCTGAGGACTTATGATTTTCTTCGCTTACAGCTCGGCCACGCTCCGGTTGCCACGTGGCACGTAATTAAATAAAATAATATAAGTAAAGATCTTATTCATATTATAGGTATAATTTAGTTTTTTTGTTTGTTCTTTTTTTTAATATCTTGTTACGTCTGTCGTATTGTCGTCCGTATCAGAAAGAGTGTTACATAATTTTATTTTATCACTAGGACATATCCCTATCTTCCTATATCTTCGCGAACATGTCGCTCCTGGCAAGTCCTCGATTACATAACGGTTGTTGTGAATATAAATCTTGATGCTGATCAATTGATGTTATCATAGAACGAAACAACTAATTGATCAGCATTTCCTCATTGAGTCATTGTTTTCCGAGATACTAAGTAAGACCTTGCACAATAAATACAATGCATCCAGGTCTTGCTTAAGTGTGCCAATGGTAGCCCCATTAAAAGTTGCAGTGTATCGCATTTCATAACAAACTGGAAATTATTTGGTTTGTTATGAAAGCGCCTATGCTAAACATCAAGTGGCTACCTGCTTAAAAATGTTCTAATATGACGCAACATAGCAATGGCCCAGATATGGAACGAATGAGTGAGGTGACATGGTGACTGGCCGGAGAAAGCTCTGTGAGTTCTTTCTAATATTGCTAAGAGTCAAGTTACGAAGACTCTCGTTCGTGCGGCTTTAGGTGAAAAATACGCGATCGAAGGGAAGAAGTTTTTTTAAATAAACATTTTTTAAATAAAAGAAAAGTTTTTTATGTGGTGAACTTCCCTAACCGAACGAAATACAACATTTGGCGCAGCCGGTAGTGTTTGAATAGTGTGGGCAAGATATTATACACCCTCAAACCTGAAATTGAGTCTGATTGCGGGGCGCTATTCGACCTACAGAGTAATAAGAAAAACAAAAAGGAAGAAAAGTGAAAAAAGAGAAATCTGTTTAAGAAAAGAAAGTGTGTGAAAAGGTGCAAGTACCTGACAACTCGCAGCTGAAACTGAAGCAGTACAAACGTTGAAATTTATTTTGAAGCAGTATATCTCCCAAGGAATTAAAAAAAAAAAAATTTGTAAGATTTTTATATCTTTTTTATATATATATGTATATACCTATGTATGTTCAAAGTCGTACGACAAAAGAAAGTACCATTGACTCAAGTTTTCCTTTTTATGACTGTTTTTATTTTTCTATTTGCTTTCATTTTTATCTATTACTCCCATTAGTGCTTTGCTGATATACGTATAACAAGACTTGATAAGGATATATTAAATATTTATTTATTTACAATAAAAATTACCAAAGAATTGCAACATATGGCTGGTATGGAATATTTTTCTATTATACCCAAAAGGTGTAAGGTGTATGTGTAAAAGGGTAAGGTGATTTATACTCTTGGTCTGTGTGTCCACAAAAAAATTTTTTTTAATAACAAATGTAAAGGTGAATGTTGAAAGATATTTTCGGTGCATTTGAAGAGCTTAAATTGCAACGACCTAGTACCATGGAATCAAGTTTCTTTTTCTTTTAACTCTTTAACAGTTTGATTTTACTTTGTTTCTCTTATTTATTATTCCCATTCTTTCAACAAGCTTCCTTATGTAGGGGAGAATCTTTAAAAAATCTTTAAGTAATCACACTTACCAGTGTTACCTGGAAGACAGTGATAAAAATCTTAAATATACGTTAAAATAAGCTTCTCGAAGATATCTGCCTTGTAATAATTTTGGTAGTAACTAAGGCAAACTTATGAAAGACAAAATATGATTTATATATTTATATTCCATTATTAAATATTACTCATCATAATTTTGTTCATGAATACCATATTACGTTTTTTATGATTAAATTTGAAACTGTTAAGTTAAAAAACTTTTGGTTATTTTTAACATCAATATATCTTTAGACAAGAGCATTCTTCTGAAAGTTTCAACCTCTACCCCATTTTTGAACTTATATTGAAAAAAAAACAGAAGAAAAAAGAACTTGGAAATTTTATCATGTCTAAAATCTACCAAATGGAGGTAAATCTGCGAATCATATTACCTCTTACAACGCTAAACTCAGTGAGCATCACACTTGTAGAGAATTTCAGTTTTATTTAGTCAGAATATAATGTGGTGCGGGGAGGAAAAATTGAAAAACGTACAATTTGAATTTCACATAACGAAACATATTTAATTCCCTCAAGTTCGGTCCAATATTGCGATATAAACGCATAGGTGCATATCATGGTCAAAATTACACTTTTTTTTTAGTGGTGTACAAGTGAGATAAAATTGAATTGTGTTCAGAAAGTTAACCTTTCGAATTAATGTCACAGACAACGGATAATCCGACAGCAAATTCAACGCCGAAATCGCCTGCCAAACCTGCATATCCATTTTACGTGTTGAGTAAAGCTCAAAAGAGATTTTGGAAAAAAATTAATTCTTTCTCCTTTGAGAACACAAGCCCAAACTTGAGTGCAGATAGCACTGACCCCAGTACAAGCAGCAGTCCGGCAGAGAGCGGGGAAGCATCTATGGTCGGGAAAAGAATTCAGACGACGATCAAGATCTTGTCCGCGATTTTCACAAGAAGACAATATGGCAACCGTACAAGTTGACATAGCAAAAGTCAACCAATTGATTTTCAATAGTATTCCTATTTTGACTGGTGATATAGGAATAAACCTAGAGTCAGAAGTAAGCATATTTATAAACTGTTGTAAACATGTAATAAATTGCTTATCAGCCGAAGAAATTCCGATTTTTTTAACCCTCCTCCCCACACGCTTTAGAGGAAGAGCAGCCACCTCGTTAGAAGGGACACAATTTAAAAATTTCAGCGAATTAGAGACCAAAATTCATAGCAAACTGGTTAACACAAAGAGCTACGTGACCTTGGTAAATGAGCTCCGTGTGCTATACCAGATGCCTGGAGAGACGTTGACAGATTTTGCACACAGAGTGAAAGTATTATATAAAAATTGTGTCTCAAAAATTTCTGAGCGTCATAAAGGTGATGCTGCTAAAGCAGTAGGAACCGAGCTTATGGAAACGGCCATATATGTGCTTAAAACAGGGATAATCAACCCTAACCATAAAATCTACTTTATGCAAGATACAAGTCAGGAACTGTCTGTAGTAATCGAGAAGGCGGAAAAACTTGAGGAGATAGAAAGGCAAGCAATGTCGATGTACCATAACCCTTTGGGCGTTCAATTAATGAACCCATCAATGGGAAGCGTATATCCAGTTGCGAATAATTTAATGGGGATCCAACAAAATCCAAATTATTACCAAATACCTTCTCAAGAGAATAATTCTTACAGTGGAAGAAGATATTCGGCAAACAACCGTCAAGAAAACGATAGGCGAAATCCGTCTCCCATAAAATGTAGTTTCTGCAATAAGGCAAACCACACTTTCTCCGAATGCTTCCAGCGGAAAAAAGCAGGGTTCTGCAATAATTGTCAAAGTTATGGACATGTCGCCCAGAATTGCAGAAAGAGAACCACTTACCAAAAACCTCAGATAAATTCGTTACAAACTAATGGAAGGCCAGTCGCGCATGCAGCATTTTTTACAAGGCCACTCCAACGATGTGAATTTTGTCAAAGAAAGGGACATACTATGACCAACTGTCGAGCTAAGCAAGAGTGGGACAGCAAGATACCACAAAGTGCTCAAAGAACAAACAATTACTCGGAAAACTAGAAGTAGGCTTACGACGACACCGCGGAAGCCTGGAGAGTACCAATGAAAACCGGTGTCAGCCCTCCCAAGCTGCTAAGTGCTCAGTTAAATTACCGTTGGATATAGCAGCTAATTCCACGGTCGAGCTCTTATTCGACACGGGAGCTGACGTTAGCTTAATAAAAAAGTCGGCATTACAAAACAATATTAAGATTAATCAAGGTAATAAAACAAGCCTTAACGGCGCTTTTGGAGAAGGTCAAACAGTAGGAACATGCAAGGGGAATTTTGTACTTAAAACCCCACAAGCATGTGAATTTCATGTAGTAAAGGACAACGAGAATGTACCTTGCGATGTCATACTAGGCTACAATTTCTTGTCAAAAGCATGTAATATTAAGGGTCCACAGAAAACCTTAGAGTTCCCAGTCTCAGAAGTAAATAATACAAACTTCGCTATACCACTAAACTCTCACATAGAAAAGAAAAAATTGACAAATGAATTATTGGTGATAAATGCCTTACATCAGCATACCTTACACCCTCTGATTTTGACAGCCAACGATATGTCACAAATATATAATGAAATCAGTAAAAGAGGCATGACAAACCTCTTGCTACATAGAACATAGAAGATAGTCCCTTCGAAACGTTGAAAAACAGAAAGTCAGCTGGAATCTGTAAGTTGCTACAATCGAAGCGATAATAAGCAACGCCAACTGAATGGATTAGGAAATGGGAAGGTTCAGAGTAAAACCCACATTCCTGCCCGCTCAGAAAAAATTGTGAGAATTCCAGTGGAAAGTAATGGTGAATTTGTATGCATGTCAAAGGAGATAAGACCTGGTATATTTGTAGCAAAGTGTTTAACAAAGGCAGTAAAAAAGGAAATCACAACTATAATACTTAATTCCAGTAGTAATGATGAAACTCTAGACCATGTTGAATAGAATTACACCCGATTGAAGATTATCACATTACAAATTGGAATGAAATCAATAATACCTCTAACGTTAAACCAAATGTAGGAAGTAAGAACTGCATACACTACATAGCCGACAAGACTAGGCGGAACAGGATACTGGATAAGGAAATCGTGTTGGATGAAAGTCTCAATAAAGAGGAACAGAAGGCATTGCGAGAGTTATGTCATGAGTATAATGACATTTTTTTATTACCAGATGATAAATTATCATACACAAATTCTGTAAAGCATGAAATACATATTAAACATGATCATGCGCCTGTAAATCAGAAAATGTATAGGCTACCTGAGAGACAGAGATATATTATCCAGGAACAAGTGGAAGAAATGCTTAAAAATGATATTATTACACCAAGTATCAGCCCGTGGAACTCACCTCTTCTAGTAGTACCTAAACGGGATGGTCTGAATGGAGAAAAACAGTGGCGAGTCGTTGTTGACTTCCGAAAATTAAATGATATTACTATAGGTGATGCCTTTCCCTTACCAAGGATTGAGGACATATTCGATCAACTAGGCCACTCAAGATATTTCACAACACTAGATCTGGCCAGTGGTTACCATCAAGTGCTAGTTGACGAAAGAGATCAATCCAAGACAGCTTTTAGTACTCCACATGGACATTTTGAGTTCAAAAGAATGCCTTTTGGGTTAGAAAATGCTCCAGCAACATTCCAACGCTTAATGAATCACGTCTTAACTGGCCTTCAAGGATTCAGATGTTTTGTGTATTTAGACGATATTGTCATATACGGAAAGAACTTATTGGATCATAACGGGAAGTTGAGCGATGTGTTTGAGAGATTGCGAAGGAATAATTTAAAGCTGAAAATTGAAAAATGTCATTTCTTACGAAAAGAGGTAGTGTACTTAGGACACAAATGTTCTAGTAAAGGGGCTTTACCAGACCCTTCAAAGGTAGTTTGCGTCCAAAACTTTCCACAGCCGAAAACTGTGCGACAAGTTCAGTCTTTTCTTGGTTTAGCAAATTATTATAGGAAATTCATCCCTAGTTTTTCTAAAATTTCCGAGCCCCTCAACAAACTTCTACGGAAAAATACTAAATACAAGTGGTCAGACCAATGTGAAGAGGCGTTCAACAAACTCAAGGAGTTGCTTATCTCACCGCCTTTACTAATATATCCCGACTTTGACAAACCCTTCATATTAACGACAGCGGAGAAGCATTGGGTGCGGTGTTAGCTCAAGGGAAGATCGGTGAAGAGCAACCCATTGCTTACGCAAGCAGAACCTTAAATAAAGCAGAACGGAACTACTCTGCCACCGAAAAGGAATTATTGGCAATAGTGTGGGCCACACGGAATTTCCGATGTTATTTATACGGCCGCAGGTTCACTATCTGCATAGACCATAAACCCTTAAAAGGCATTTTCAATAGTAAAGATCCCTCCTCACGTTTACTTCGATTTCATCATAAGCTTTCGGAATACGACTACAGTATAGAGTACAAACCAGGAAAATTTAATAAAAACGTTGACACACTCAGCAGAATTCCCTCTAACGACAACAGTGACAATATGAATAAAGACGAAGGAATTCAGATAACCACAACAGCACAAGTTCACCACGAGATGGATTCTGAAGTTGAAACAAATTTTTGTCACCCATCCTGTCATGTTTTAACCAGGGCACAAAGAAAAGTAAATGAGGAAGACCTCAAGGAATTGGAAAATGGGAGCCCAAGACCCAAGGAGAACGGAAAGCCAGACGAGAAGGATCCCGATACTAGCTCAGTTAGTTCAGAGGAGTCCATCAACGATGAAAGAATAACAGTTCTGAGTAACCGGAATGACATTAATGTCATTCTACGAGATTACCATAACTCACCCCTTGGAGGGCACTTAGGAATCTATAAGACATACAAACGCATAAGGAGAAACAACAAATGGAAAGGTATGCTAAAAGACATCGATAAGCATATTAGGAAGTGTGTTCCATGCAGCAAAAACAAGCATGGAAAGAACATCAAAATGCCTATGGTAATTAGTAGTGTTGCCGAAAAGCCATTTGATAAAGTATATATAGATATAGTCGGACCTCTGCCAGAAACCCGCAATGGTAATAAATATATCCTTACACTCTTGGATGACACAACCAGGGTGTTTGATTGCAAACCTTTAAAAAATGGCGAGGCTATCACAGTAGCTGACGGTTTTTACAAACTAAGGATGAAATATAAGATACCTAAAGCAGTAGTCACAGACCAAGGCGCAAACTTCACTAGCGACCTTTTCAAACAATTATGCAAACTATTTAAAGTCAAGAAATTACAAACAACAGCTTACCACCCACAGGCAAATGGTGCTCTGGAAAGAACACATGGACCTTTAATTGACTACCTGAAGAACATTGTGGATGATAACATAACGGAATGGGACCAATGGCTCGAGGAAGCAGTACATGTGCGTAATCACTCACCACACGTAGGAGGAAAACATACCCCTATGGAAGCATTGTGGGGATTTTATGATCCACCTCCTAATAACTTAAGAAAAGAACCTGAACCTATCTATAATTTTGATGATTATATCAGCATAAGAAGAAGAAAAATGCAATTACTTCATAAAATGGTAAGAGAAGAATTGCTAAAAAGCAAACTAAAATCCAAAGAAAACTATGATAGGAATGCACGAAGTGTAAAATTTCATGTAGGTGACCGAGTTCTTTTAAGAAACCCTACTAAAAAACATAAACTGGCACCCATTTGGAATGGACCGTATGAGATTAAAAAGGTTAATAATGATGTCAATTGCACCTTACAAATTGGACATAAGTTGCGAAGAGTTCATAATAATAGATTAAAAACATTTTAGATTTACGATTACCTCAAAGCCTAATTTATCGCGACTATCACTAAATTCGATTTATTATCTACAGATTATGCTACTGTGGTTTTTTGCAATAATACCCTGGGTGGCACCCCAGGCAGATGTAATACCTCTAAGTCCCACTGGCGTAATGTTCGAACAGATATCACCAGCATACATGGGTCATATATACGCAAATCCAGATGATGCAAGAAACCGAAGCATTAGGCTTTATTGAAATATGCGAGAAAACAATAGGACATCTGTGCACACTACAGTTAAAGGATGAAGAAACCGAATCATGCAAAACATGGGAAACCGAGTTACGAAGGCAGGTAAACAAGGTTAAGGATAGGTTAAGAGATATAAATTTCTATTTGCAAGTTAGAAGTAAGCGAGAAATAGTTGATGGGATAGGTAGGGTGAGCAAATTTTTATTCGGTACTATGGATGACAGAGATGCCGAGCAAATATATACCAAACTGAATAGCTTAGAAACTCAAGACTCTGAAAATGTGCATTTGATAGAAAAACAAATTAGCGTAGTCAAGTCAAAATTCAATGAAATAAATCAGGCATTTAAGAACGTTACGGAATACCAACAAAACTTAGAGGATCGCTTTAATGGGTTGGTAGAAAATGTAATTAATTCCACCCGAATTCTCAAATCGGAAATAAGCACCGTAAATATTAAAGCAGATATTAATGAAATATTGATATATATTTTACATCAGCTCCAACAAATATATTAACGGTTGACAAATGAATTATTGGTGATAAATGCCTTACATCAGCATACCTTACACCCTCTGATTTTGACAGCCAACGATATGTCACAAATATATAATGAAATCAGTAAAAGAGGCATGACAAACCTCTTGCTAGACTTCAAAACTGTCAGTCAAATAATTCAAACTGATTCTATACAGTTAGATAACAAACATTTCATCCGTATCACGCTTCCATTGCCTGAAAATACAGCGTTTATACCCAAAAGCTCCGCTATTTTCATAATTGAGGCAAATTATTTCCTGAACAGCACTCGAAACCAACAGTATTTAGAAATGACAACACTAGACTTTAAAGAACACTGTAAAAGGTCTACTACTACGAATGATATAATATATATTTGCTATCAAGCCCAACCTAGTACACTTATAGTTAACAATGCCAATTGCATGGCGAACTTATTCAATAACCCACTAAGAGGACCTGCCCCTTGCGAGGACAAAATAATAAATAATACTGCTAATATCCTAACAAAAATGGTCAGGCAAAATTCTTGGCTGTCCATATTTTTCTCAGAGGCAACTCTTTTAACCAACTGTAGTAATCATTTTGGTCATTAAACCATCAACGGTACTGGAGTCCTCGTTTTAAAACAACCCTGTACGTACACGTTAGAAAACTATAGAATTCCTTTCGAAAACAGCTTCAGTTATTATCCCCCAATACACCAACCCGAACTCTACAATGTTCCTAAAGTATCGTTCAAACAAGATCTTTATGACTACAAGGTAAATTTAATATTAACGCAAGTCTAAAGGTAAATACTCATAGGAGTCATAACTTCGCCCTCGTTAGTAAGAGTAAAGACTTAGATGATTTGGAAAGAGAAATAAATTCAGTTAAGTCAAGTAGGGAAAGAAAAAGGCATCAAATTCAAACCCATGCCAATACAGGAATAACCATAGCGATAGTCGCTGGATTAATTTTGTGCCTAGCCCTAAAATACTTATTACGGAAAAGAAAGCAAACTATTCAAGCAAAGTTAAAGCCCGTAATCTCATACCCTACTCCTCGAAGATCTCAAGAGATCGTAAGTATACCCCTGACCCCGATAGCAGTTTCCGAAATACCCGCAAAGCAACTGCCGGAAAAGGAAGAGCCGAACGCAATTCCTATTCCAGATAGCATCACTTCTAAAACGATTGTGTCACGGAAACTGATCAAAAACCACCAAAATTACCCTTGAACACACCCCACATGAAGCCATATATATATGAAGTTTAAAATCAAATCATGAAGGGCTTGAGAACAATGGTACGGTCAGAATTAAACATATATGTATGATTACAAGAAAATATTTTTATGGTTTAGTTATTTTTATATTACTATTTTTTTTATATATTAGTATCTTTTTATGACTTAGCTCAAATAGAGTAAATGATTTTTAATGATAAAGAATTGTAAAGTTTTGAAATAATGAAAATCAAACAATTTTCCACTGCAGGTACTGTGTAGTTGATTCTAATTTAGATTATGTATATTTAATTTCAACAGATTGTTTAAAAAAAATATATATATATATCCTGGGTAATCAACTGTTATTCTTTTGTTTTCTTTTGTAAAATGTATTGATTGTATAGCTATAGCCATAATTAAGAAAGACAAAATAAATAATAATTTTAAATTTCTCTTCGACCAAACTGAATATATGTACATATATTGAATATATCTATATATTACGTAAAACTGTGCAACTGTGTTGATTCTATAGCTCAATATTTTTAAGAAAGAAAAAATTATGTTTATTCGTATTCTTTTTCTATATATATTATTTATAAAATTGATTGATTTAAAATATCTATATCATATATTTTCGTATATGTATAAAAAAAAAAAAAAAAAACTATAGAATATCTATCAATTAATTAAACTATGTACTCATATAATATATATTTTGTATTTGATACCTAAAAAAAAAACAAAGACGGGGTATATAAGTCTAAAATTTGTACTAACTAATAATTAATTATACTGTATAAATTAACTGCCTACATTTGTCTAGAAGCCAACAGCAATTATACTTATATTATACATATATACGAACCAGAGCGTACGTAACTCAAAGCCAAACGAACAGAATAAATAAATAAAAAAAAAATATATATATATATATATCGTATTATCACATTAAAAATAAAAGGGACTCTCTCCTCATCCATGGTTACCACGTCATCTCGATCCCCTCGATGCCGTTTTCATCACGGGGGAGGGATGTTGTGAATATAAATCTTGATGCTGATCAATTGATGTTATCATAGAACGAAACAACTAATTGATCAGCATTTCCTCATTGAGTCATTGTTTTCCGAGATACTAAGTAAGACCTTGCACAATAAATACAATGCATCCAGGTCTTGCTTAAGTGTGCCAATGGTAGCCCCATTAAAAGTTGCAGTGTATCGCATTTCATAACAAACTGGAAATTATTTGGTTTGTTATGATAGCGCCTATGCTAAACATCAAGTGGCTACCTGCTTAAAAATGTTTTAATATGACGCAACATAGCAATGGCCCAGATATGGAACGAATGAGTGAGGTGACATGGTGACTGGCCGGAGAAAGCTCTGTGAGTTCTTTCTAATATTGCTAAGAGTCAAGTTACGAAGACTCTCGTTCGTGCGGCTTTAGGTGAAAAATACGCGATCGAAGGGAAGAAGTTTTTTTAAATAAACAGTTTTTTATGTGGTGAACTTCCCTAACCGAACGAAATACAGCACGGTCATGGTCGAGGATCCTTTTGACCACGTATGGTCCACCGTACTGCGGTAACAATTTCTTGCTCTCTCCATCATATGATCCCTTTGATCTTTTGACTACGACATATTGGCCAGTATTGTATGTTGGAGCTTTGGTACGTTTCCCATCGAAATACTTCTTCTGTGAAGCCTGACTTTTCTTTATCGACAAGGAAGCTTCTTCCGTGCTTTTACACAAATTCCTAACTTCATCTTCGCAAACTTTTGGTAACTTTAAACGAATCATTAGGACTACGTGGAGTATAACCTAAAAGAAGTATATCAGGGGACTTTCCCGTAGTTTTATTTACTGTGACATTCAACCCCCACTGTATACTCGGAATCGTTTGATCCAGCTTTTTGTCATCATCGCTAGATGATGGATTGAAGATAAAATCGTTCGATTATATCTCTCAGCCTGGCCGTTAGCACGTGGTGTAGCTGTGACATTGAGTATCTTCTTTAAACCCAGTCTTCTACAATACAATACAATACAATACAATACAATACAATACCTCTGTCACAGACAATTAGACACGGAACGCCGAATTTCCCGATAATATCATCAAATAATTTAATCACCGGCGCGACTTTCGTGCTCGGAACTGACTATAGAAATATAAATTTCATAAAACCATCTATAATCGTAACCAGATGTGTATTTCTGTGTGATCTTTTCACAAACGGTCCTAAATGGTCTACATGTAGGGTATCAAATGGTATGGCTAATTTCTCAATAACATGTGACTGCTCATGTTGTTTTCCTGTCGGAAATTTATTGTATGGACACAGTAGACAGCAGAGTATGTATTTTTTAACATACTTTCTCATGGATGCGAACCAGTACTTTCTTCTTATGTATTCCAATGTTTTCTCAACCGAAAAAAGACCCACATTATCATAATGACACATCACTACTTCCCTCCTTGAAATCTTTGGAACCACCCATCGTTTTCCTTCACTTGTTAGTTTATATAGTCTGTCATTTTTTAACACGAACCCCTTGTGTATTATTTACTTTTCCTTCGTTGCAGGTTTCTTCGCTAAAATTTCTATCAACTGTCTGCATCTATCATCGTTCAGCTGGGCGGCCAACACTCAGTCATCAGTTGTGATATCTATAGTGAACACGTTGTCCTCGTCTAAAATTTGTACTGGATTCCGGCTTAGTGCATCAACATGACACATTTTATTACCAGGACGATATTCAAATACGAAATCGAATTCTAATGTTGTAAGTCACCAACGACCCATTCCCGGTACCAAGTCGCGTTTGCTAAAAGCTGCTCTAACTGCACTGCAATCAGTTATAATTTTAAAGCCAATACCTATAAGATATATTCGAAAATGCTTATGCGATTCGACTACTGCCAATGTCTCTAGTTCATAAAAGTGAAATCTCCGCTCCTCTTTACTGGTGGTTCTACTGCAATAAGATACGGGCTTCTTACATCCGTCTGGCTGCTTTTGTATTAAAATTCCCCCTAATCCATATTTGGATGCATCAGTGTTCAGTTCTGTATCTGCCTCGCTATCATATAATGGCAGTATTAGTCTTTCGGTGAGCCTCCTTTTTAGATCACAAAACACATGTTCTTGTACCTCTGCCCATTCAAACTTGGCTTCTTTTTTTAACAAATTTGTTAGGGGGCGGAATGGAGGCAAAATTCGGAGCGAATCTGCGAAAATAACTTGCCAAGTCCAAGAATTGTCGAATTTGATAAACATCACCGGGTGTAGGGAAATTATATACTGCCATTATTTTCTTCCAGTTTAGCTGAATACCTTCGAAAGTAATTTCATATCCGAGATATTCAATATTTTTCTTAAAGAATGAAAACTTTTCCAGTTTGAGTGTCAGCCTTGCTTCACGAAGTAAGTCTAAGACTTTCTGAAGTTTGTGTAATCCGTCGTCAATAGTCATTGATGGTGATAATAGATCATCCATGTAAGCAAGTTCATTACCCAAACCAAGCGGCATACGTAAGTATTCGTAATGACCGTCCGGAGTAATAAATGCTGTTTTATCAATTGAATCTTCACATAATGGAATTTGATGATATCCATATGCTAGATCTAGACTAGTAAAATAAGAGCATCCTTTTACTGTGTCTATTAAGTCGTCTATCCGTGGCATAAGGTATTTATCTTTAATTGTATTCGAGTTCCATTTTCTGTAATCCACACACATCCTATATTCCCCATATTTTTCTTTTTAGCAAGTAATATAGGGCTACTGAACTGAGAAACAGAATCGCGTATAATATATTTTCTAATAAATCAGTTGTTATGTTGCGTACAACTTGTCGTTCGAAGAATGACATACGGTAGGGGCCATAGACTATCGTCTTTTCTATATTCAGATAAATTTTCATTTCGCACCTTTCAGTTTTCCCTAATTCACTTAAGTTCTGCGCAATACAGTCTCAATAATAATTTAACAGCATTAATAATTTTTCTTTATGTTCCATACCAATACTGTTATTAATTTGGTTTATTATATCAGCCAAAGAGATTGGTTCAAATTTACTACTAGTAATTATTAAATTACTTACCAATTTCCCTTCAACATCTTTTTCGCAGGGGATACCTCTAGTGACTATCTGTTTTGCTATAAACGTCAAGGGTTCATTCGACATGTTAGCTACCATGATCACTCCATCTGAAGTCCTTGTGATGCCACGATTAATCCAGTGCTCCTGTCCTGGCTTCCGATTCGCTCAAAACTCTACATATATATCTAAACTATCAGTAGTATTGTACACTGCAACATATCCGACGTCGAAAAAATAACACCGATTTTGTTTTTCGTCATGCACTTTGCCATTCAATGCGTTTTTATTAATTCTGTGGTGGCAAGAATTTAAATCATGACACAATCTATTGCATTTGGAGCACGCAACTTTAGGCTTTGTATACTTTGTCGAAATATTATGTCCGCGTTCACCGCAAATAAAGCACTTCAGCACTTTTTCATATCTAAATTTGCTGTTCCTTGATGTGGTGATGTTGTGATCTGTGTGATAGGAACGTTTACTGTCTCTCTTATCTTTGTAACCGTGCCTACTGAAATTGTACGGAAGTGGTTTTACGTCATCCATAATCGTTGAAAGAAATTCCGTATACAAAACTTCTGGTTTAAAGTATCGCCCTGCTAGTGGCGGTTCGTGGGATTCAGAAGATGGGAAGCAATACATTTTATTTAAATTGTAGCTCCGCTTTTCAGACTATTTCATTGCTACTATAAGTAATTATTCATGTATCAAAGTCAATGATGTCAATAATACACAATATAAATATTCACATTTATTCTTGCTCTTGAAAGAGAAGGAAGCCATTATCATCGTTAAATAAATCAGCGATGCAATCATATCTTTAACTTAATCCATTCACAGCAAATACTGCCTGCCCCATAATTAAGCAAATACAAAAATTTCACTCAACATCCCCTTTCACAACGTATGCAAAAATCCTAATCATCTAATTCATTCTTTTGAATTCAATTACCATTATTATTGTACTTAGGTAGGTATACTCGTTCGCCGGAATACTCAAATAAAAGCAAGAATTTTACATTGTCTCGAAATTAAACAGAAACGTACGTAATATTATAGATAGTTAATATCTTATTTTTGCACAATATGAATAAAATATGTTTAAAAAAATTTATAATAAAAAACATTCAAACATTTATAGTGAAACGAAATAATATAATTTTAAAATAATGTTTTTGTGTAGATTCAGTTTTGCAATGAAACTTTTCTTGGGTGAAAGAAAAAATAATTTTTTACTTAGCCTATAATTTATTTATGAAAGTTATTTATTTAAAAAGTTTTTTTAATATACATATTTTATTTTCTAATCATTACATTCAGTAGGTACATACAGTAGGTTTACATGAATACTTGAGTACTTGGCTTGAAATCCACTTGATTGAATTAATTCCAATTACTTGAGTTGAATTTTACTTGAATTTAATATTCCAATTACTTAAGTTGAAATTTACGCATTGAATGAGCATTTTCATGATATTTTGATTACTTCAAGCATACTTCAAGAGTACTTCAAGTATTCATGTAAACGTACTGATAATTTATCTAAAATATGCATATTAACTCGCATCTACGTTCTTTTCCGAATGTTGTAATGTAATTTTTTACCTCTGCGGTAAGTATGGTTTAGAAGATTATCGCACTTTAATGTAAATACTTCCATGTAAAAACGTTTTACACGAAAAAACTGGAAAATTTATTTCACATCAAAACCCTTCGGTTAATCATATAAAATTTAAATGTTCATACAAAATATGTGAAATATTATGCTGAAGCGTTTAAAAGAAAAATCAGCCCCCGCAAGAACTTACACGCCCGTTTGTACACAAATTCGAAAACACGCATTTTAAAGATATTCGGGTGACAAAAGTCGGTTATAAAGTTTCTTACAGAACAAAAGAAAATATGCCATTTAATAAATCTCAGCAAAAGCTTCAATTTGATATTACACACGGCCAAAATTGAACAACGCCATGAGTGTAGTTAACACCCTCCCCCCCAAAACCCCCAAAAACGTAAAAAATTAAGCCCACTGACTAATTCTAAAACAAAAAATCCCATATAAATCCATCCACGTTTACTATTCTAAAACAATTCCTAAGTTTTCACAATATTCCTCACGAAGGTCGGATAAAAGTTATTAAAAAAAACCAACGAATTTGTTATCATCTGGCAGCATTTAAATAAATCGTGAGCAAGACCGACACCACCCGCACCGGCATATACTCCAGAATTTATCAATGAAAGTTACTATCAGGGGGTGTAAATCAATTGCCAAACGCTACGCTGCGGCCAGCGTACCATAGCAAAGTACGCATGCAAAATCTTGAGTGAATATGAGTCTAAAAAATTAAATGTATTTAACTTTTTACATTGGCTTTGTTGTTGTAAATACGCTGTAGGGATTTCAGCGTCACTGCGATGCCAGTGGTAACGGCATAGACAAACTAATAACATACAAAGACTGGACACGTAGAACAAAAGTTTGCAACGCTTTTCTAGAATATATAATTAACGATGCCTCGACGATGCCTCGACTTGGCACTTGATGACGCGACTTAAGTTTACTCGAAAATCATTTAGGAAAAAATATATAAAAACTCAATTACACTTTAAAAAGATTATTAGAAAGAAAGCGACTTGTTTAATACACCGATTACAACTGAACTCTGACTTAAGTTCATTTTACCTTTTCATTATGCCTCGTGTGCTGACGAGGCATTTACAATCTGTTTTTTATTGAATGGATTTATGTCGACACGTTTTTACTTGTTTGTTAAAATGTGATTTTTTCTATGGAATTAGTCTGACAATTTTTAATGAAATGATGAAAATGCAATTTTGGCGATAAAGAGTTTTATGCTTATTAATTTTAAATAAACGAAGAATAAATATTTTAGGTGAGGAATGATGTATGAATAAAAGTAAAGGTGAGTATATGTAGCATGCGTAACTCCTCCCCCCTAGGTGTGAAGCGTCAACCAAAGGTATCTTATGTTTTGATGTCCTTCTTGCAGGGATTTTTGCGGATTACTGCATATAGTGCTATTGTGCGAAGTTGGTGGGCTAATCATGCGTGTAGAAACTCGATTGTATATGAGGCTAGTTGTCATTATCAGGATGATGGAACCTAGGATTGAGATTGCTCCCAGCGTATAGTAGTCTCTTTGAACTGTCTTTATTTCGAGAAGTTCGATTGCTTTTTTATTTTCGATGTGGAAGGATTTGAGCTTCTGTAGTTTAAGATCTTCTATGGTTGATGAAAAATTGATTCGGTTAAATACGATTGGGTAGATGTGGATGTCATCCCAGTAAATGTTGATGCTGTCCTGGTAGATGATGTTGTTAATTTCTACTGAGCAGTTTTCGAAATGGATCAGCTGTGTGCCTTCGATTTGTGGGTGACTAAATTCGCATGAAGATTTTATAGGAGTTTCCGGAATGTTGGTCAGGAGGATGTAATTTGGTTCAGGTTGAGATATCTCCGACGTTTGTATCTGTTCGGTGAGCTTGCACTCTGCTGGTTTGTTTTGTATGAGCCGGCCGATACATGTGGAGGTGTTTGTCGTCTCTTGGTACGCTGATTCCTTACAGTAATAAACGCCTTCTATTCTATTGCATGCTTCGTCAAAATATTGAATACTTTTTTGTTTTGGATTAAATAGGGTTTTGTGGATATAATTTTTGTATCATTTAGTGGCAAAGGGATAATGTGGAGTATGGAATACGTTTCCTGGGATAATATTGGTATTTGTACATTGAAAATTAAATTAGCATCCGAATAATAAGCCTGCAAACCTAGTAGTTCGTAAACATGTTCATTGGATTTAATTTCGATTGATTGATTTTTAAAATTTTGATAAATTTCGGTAATTTCACTTGGACTCAGAATTTGTTTAGAAATTATGTTTAATCGGGCAAGTACTATAGCTTCTGCTAAATTTGTTAAATGATTGTTTAATAAATCGATGTTATAGTTAATTTGGTTAAGGTACTGGCTGTGCTTTATTATATCTTTACCGGTAGTGATTTTATTATAAACTATTTTTTGATAGTGGTTCAAATATTTCTCTATCGATGCTTGCTGTGTATTATTGTGAGTTGTTACATTCTCAAAACGTTCTATCATTCGATTATTTATTACTGTTTGCCTGTTTACCTCATTCTTGATTTCGGATTGGTTTGAAGTTAAGTTTTCAATTTCCTTGTTTAAGCGTTCCGCATCTCTATGGTCCATATTTCCTGTAATACTTTTGATTACGGTACCTAGACCGATGATTAAGCCTCTTCTATTCCTAATATTGGGTTTTAGTGTATCTAATTTATGTTGTAAGTCTAATAATTTTAAATTAGTTATTTTGAAAGAGTCTGTAAGCTCGTCAAAGTCGTTAAAAGTCTTCAGTGATTTGGTTATCTTGTTGATCGTCTGTTCATAGTTATCAAGTCTGACTATGTGTAGTAGGTTGTTATGTTTTTGTATCGTTCTTGCTGTCCCCAGTCTCATAGCTAGTATTTTATGTCTCGTCAGGTCCTGTATTTCCAGTTTCTGCCCTGTCACGTTCGTCAATCTGAAACTTACGTTTAATTTTTAATTTACTTTTATGTAGTTTTTTATTGCCTTCAGTGATAATAGAATTTTTATTGTTATTTTTTATTATATGCTTAGTAAACCTACGAGTCAACTTATTACGTCTGCATTCTTTTCTATGTACAACATCGAATATTATTAGATTTTGGGGCTCGTTTCGTCCTTTATTTAATTTATCAATATATTTTTCTACTTTTCCTTCAACTTGGGCCTTCACCTCTGGATATATTTTGTCTTGGAATTCGTTTAACTTACGTAAATATTCATGTGTACTATTATAGTTTAAATTTTTATTAAATTTAGAAGTCCTACCATAGAATAATTCATATGGAGTGTGTTTTGTTGTAGAATGTATGGCATTATTATACGTTATGGTTGTTTCGTTTAGAATTTCTTCGTGATCCTTTTGTCTTTGCTTATCATAAATAATTCTATAGATTTCCGTTAGAGTGGAATGCATTCTTTCAATGGGGGCATTACTACTTGTTTGTTGTGGTGAACAATTATATATTGTTTACAAAAGTCCTGGAATATACTAGAAGTATACTCTGAGCCTTGATCGGAAATGAGTTTCTTTGGGATACCGTGAAGGCTAATAAAATGCTTGGGCGATTTAATCATTGTTAAACTATTCCTGGCTAGGACCGTGTAGGACGCTGCAAATTTTGAAAATTTGTGTATAACCGTTAGAATCTGATTGTGATTGATGCTATAGATATCTATGTATGTGCAAGACATCTAGGGGTTTCTCGGGTGTTTCAGGGATCTCGAATTTTAAGTTTGGTGGGTTTCGATCGTATTTCATTTTTTGTCTTTTTTTTGTCTTGCTCGTCATCGTTGGTTATATCCTTTAATAACTCTGTACAGCGAATTAATTTGAAGGTTTGACACATAGAAAAATGTTTGGAGTAAACGCTCTGGATTACTTTGAATGTATCATCATCAGTATATACGGCAATTAGTTTATTTGGAGGTAGATATTTTTTTGAAAATGCTTGTCATATTTTCTTCTGTAAATTCGGATAGTCTAACTGTTCGTCGTTGTTTATTTTTAAATGGGACTTGAAGTGAAATGGGAGGTCTTTTATTTGATTTTTCAAATATTAATTGAATATTGAATTCATTCAGCGGTCTTTCTGATATAGGTAATCCATCGTTTTGGTCTTCTTCTGCTGAATGTATGGTAGACCCACTAGTGTTTTGCATGGAGGTACTGGGTCCTGCATCGTTAACATTGATTTCTTCATTTTTGTCGTCTGTCTGAATCTTAATGCGACTTAGTGCATCAGCATTTGAATTTTGAGTGCCTTTCTTGTATACGGTTTGGTAATCAAATTCTTCTAATTTCAAACGCCAACGTACAAGTCTGGAATTGGGCTCTTTAAGATTCATTACCCATAACAATGGCTTGTGATCAGTAACGATTGTGAATCTGTATCCAAAGAGATAGGGGCGGAAATATTTGGTGGCCCAAACTATGGCCAACAATTCCTTCTCAATAGTGAAATAGTTTGTTTCCGAAGTGGTCAGTGCTCGCGTAGCAGATACGTTTAACATTACCAATGGTCCCCTGAGATAAAACAGCGCCTATTGCGAAATTACTAGCGTCTGTTGTGAGTACAAATGGTTTGGGAAAAACCGGATACTGAAGTATTGGATCATTGATAAGAAGGTCTTTGCAGTCTTCAAAAGTTTTAACATAACATTCGTTCAGCTTCGTTCCTTTCTTGAGGCATGCCGTCAGGGGCTTTGTTAATTTCGCGAAGGCTTTGATAATCTTTCGATAGTAGCCTCGAAGGCCTAGAAAGGATTTTATTTCCTTAGGTGTTCGGGGAATTGGGAATTCCTTGATAGCTTTTATTTTGTCTGGGTTTGGCTTTACCCCATCTGTGGTTACAATGTGTCCCAGAAAAGCTATTTCTTTACGCAGAAATTCCGATTTGTCTAATTGGACTATTAAATTGGCTTTTTGTAACCTATGAAACACTTTTCTTAGACTCTCACAGTGTTCTTGTAATGAAGTGGAGAAGATAATAATATCATCAAGATAAACTAGACATATTTTCCCTATAAGATCTTTCAAGACGTTATCCATTACTCGCTAGAAAGTTGCGGGTGCATTTTTGAGACCGAAGGGCATTCTGATGTATTCATAATGTCCTCCTTGGACAGTGAATGCGGTCTTTTTGACGTCCTCTGAGTTCATCTCAATTTGATGGAACCCACTCGCAAGATCTATTGTGGAGAAGTACATGCATTTTCCTAATTTGTCTAGAATTTCATCTATACTAGGCAATGGATATTTATCGCTTATCGTCTTCTCGTTTAACTTGCGGTAGTCTATGACTAGCCGCCATTTTTGTTTTCCGCTTGCGTCTTTTTTCTTAGGGACGATCCAGCCTGCGGAGCTCCAGGGAGAGTAGCTGGGTTGAATGATACCCTGTCTCAGCATATCACTTATTTGTCGTTGGACTTCTTCTTTGCGTATATGGGGATATCTATATGATTTCACGTAGATCGGGCTATCATCAAAGGTTGAGATATGGTCTTTTATTTGATTCGTGAAAGTGAGGTTTTGACCCTCATTAAAGAAAATGTCCTCATAATCGCGACATATTTTAAGGATTGCTTTTTTCTCTTCGTTGTTCAGATGTGATATACGGATCGAGTCTGTGATTTCCTTAGGGGATATATTTGCATTCATTTCATATTCGATGTTGAATGTATTAACTTCTGCGTAATCATTTGGCAGAAAGGTCCTACCTTTTAGTGGTTGTTCTAAAAGGAGGATTTGTTCTTGACTGGATTGGTTTGTAACTTCCACAACGCTGTACCAGTCTTTGGAGTGGTATATACCTTCAGAGATATGAAGTTGAGGAGCAATCTCAAGAGCTTTAATGTATATATCGCCATTCTGTACGTCTATTGGGAGTTTAACGATAAATTTAGAATTAGCTGGAATTGAATATTTTTCAGACATAAAATTTGGTTTAAAGTATATGGGAATCGTAGAATTTTTTGTTATTAGTACTTGATTTTTGGCTCCAAGTGCGGTGAGGATATCTAATCCTAGTAATCCGTCGAAATATCCATGAAACTTAAAGGCTAAGAATTTCATTTTGCCTAATTGTTTGAATTCTCTAAACGTTGGAAGAATTGTTTTTTTATTTAATATATGTTTGTTAAGAATAGTGCTGATAATAGTGGGTTTAGTTTCTAACAGGTCTTGTGGTTCTATGTATTCGGGGTTTATAAATGATGACGAAGCTCCAGTGTCGATTATTTAAAATTAATTAATTAATTAAACATTTTCCAATATTTTTTAATTCATCGAAATAATTTACATAAATTGGTTTGCCTACCTTATAATAATTCCCGTATCATGCTTTTAACATTCACGTACTCATGTGGGATTAATTTTACCTGAAAGATTTTGTGTTTTTTATTAGTATGTATGTTTATTGTATATACATATTTATATTATAATTGCATGATAGAATGAAAGTACATACTGTACCTGAAAATAAGTCTAGTCGACCACAAAAATGAATAAAAATTCTACCGAAACAAAAAAATTGTTTTCGCCCTTCAAAGGGAAAAAATTTCCAGTAAATTTCTAAGAAAAAATTGCGGCCTTCCCTACATCAGGTCGAGGCATCGTTGTTAGATTTTATATTCGAGCGAGTCACTGCACTCAGCCTCGGTCAATGCATAGAAATTCGAAGGAAGAAATTTCCAAAAACTTTCTAAGAAAAAATTGTGGCGTTCCCTTCATCGGGTCGAGGCAACGGTGATTTTGTATGGAGCGAGCACTGACTTATAACAATGGACTGAGCGATTTGCTATTTCATGTGGCACAAAAAATATTGTGTTTCTGTATATCACCGTTAGAGCACCCTTTAAAACGATTACATAAAAAACATGTAAAACTCGACCAATCAGATGAAATTTTAAATCCGAAAATCGAATTAAATTAAAAAATATATTTTCTTGTGCTCAAGTGATATTTTAATCACTTAAAAGGAATTAAACTCATTGCGGCTTTAATTTTCAAAAGTTATTCTTAACTGAATCCTGCTTAAGCGCAAGAGAGATGGAGCATGGTAAACACTATCTTTACCTTATTCCTTCTGCGGTGATTGGATCTGTAACCAACATAACAACATCAAATGGCATAAGCAAACGTTCCTGAATGCAATATTTTGTGTTGGTAGCTCCAACTCTGCCATAGGGCGAAAGAGAGAACTATAAAACTTGTGCCATGCTTTCCTATAGGAAAATGACAATACGCTCAGTCCATTGTTATAAGTCAGTGGGAGCGAGGCATTGGTGGCTTACCATTTGGGCGCGTCATCAAGTTCCAAGTCGAGGCATCGTCGAGGCATCGTTAGTTTTATATTCTAGAAAAGCGTTGCATATTTTTGTTCTACGTGTCCAGTCTTTGTATGTTATTAGTTTGTCTATGGCAACGGTGTTTGATTCTAATGCCGTTCCATCTATACCACGCGAATATTATGTACCTTGCTTGACAAGCCAAATCGGGTTGGATCTGGAGTTGGGTGAAATGATGGTGGGTGGGTCATACGCTACATTTCGGACAGCGTACCATACAGAATGTTAGTAGCGATATAATGACATTGGGCTGGGTCGTAACCACCGGAATATAATACAAGCCATGAAGTGGCCGAAGGCACCGACACATTAAAAGGCCTTGACGTGCCGGGTACAGCATGCAGTAAGAGCTCACTCTTACTTGCTTTTGTATACTCGTCATGAAGGAAAAATTAAATTTCATCTTAAACAGGTCCTAAAGCCCAAAACTGTCGCTCCCACAGCAAAATGAAGTTAAAACAAATTGCAGCCAAATATGGTTTCTTTCTAATAGTTAAAAAAAATTAGCATGTAGAACTAATTTACGGAAATTATAGCGCTTGAACAAAATATAAGCAACTTTTATATGAAAAACTCCTTCAGTAAGACAAGGCAAGAAGACTGTGGATGTCGCCTGCTGACCGGCCCGCTGCTCGCTTTTTTCGACTTTGTTCATGGCTTGTATCTTGCGGGGGTTACGGCTGGGTGGTATGTTCTGAGTTTGTAGGAGAAAATTGGGCGTTACTTATAAAATATTTCAGGTTGTATCTAATGATGCCAGAGGAGTAAACTTCTTTGAATTTTATACATTTTTTTAAATATTCTAAGAATATTTTAAAGCAAAATGTTGTTTGGATTTTTTTAATTTTGTCACGGGAAGCAGTGCTTCCTCTGCTTCCAATGAGGAACCGCCCCGGATTCTGCCCTTCCTCCAGTCTGTAAATTTGGATTTTGAAGTCCATCGATAAGACACGATACTGCATCCTTTCCAGTTATCTTGCAAATATCGAATAATTCCATCTTGGCATAGTAGTACTCTGTCATTGATTCTATTTCTTCCGATTGACTAGTTTCCTCAACGTAGAAGCAAAATCCCGATGATCAGGAAATGCCTGTTTTATTAAATCCTTCCACTCATCCCATGAATGATCATAAGTGTTCAGATTGCTATACCACGTTTTCGCTAGTGCTGATAAGAGATTCTACATGTGATAAATCATCGTTTTAGGGTCCCACTCATTTATGGCTGCCAACTGCTCTATTTTATCGATCCACTTAATTGCTGTCAAATTGGGATTTCCTGGCTCGAATTCGGGGATGCAATCACTTCTAATTGCATATCCGTTCTGTTGAGAGTTTTCACTTGAATTTTGTTTTAAGAGCATTTCGACCATTTTCTCTAATCAAACAATACGTCTGTCAGACTCCCTGTTTGCTCTTAATTCAGTCTCACGACCGCCTCCTCCATCAACAGAGTTTTCCGGGCGTTCACTTCGATATCGATGTTCAGGATACCTTACATTTCCTTCAGAGCTTGAACCCTGGATCGGTTTCGTTTCGACTGACCCACAGTATTCTCACTCAATTGTCTAGGATTCATACGTAACATAAGTTTTATTTATATATATGCGTGTGATGCGAATTTTCGCACACAAACCAATACTTAATTTATTTAATCTTTAAAGAAAGCAAAACTTTATGAGTAATCCCACTTCTGAGCTAAAGACAACTTTTTCTGAAAATAAAACTCACAATTCAGTCCTCAACACTTTTACTGACTTTTCGATATTTTCCATCACTCCACATTTTATTTTTTATTTTTCTCAACGCTCCTCGATTTCATCTCAAGGCTACTTGATTCTGGAGTAAATACATTGCGGGTATATCGAGACGTATATACATCTATAATTTCCAGTAACGACATTCCTTCCCAGCTCTTCTTGGGCTTTCGTTTCTGGTGTTTATGGTGGTTGTGGTTACACTTGTCAATTAGACGTGTCAGTTGTTATAATTTTTAAAAACGTGATGTTAATTAATTTGTTATTTCTTACAAAATTAATTAATTCTTCCTCCATAGACATTTTGTTTTTCTCGCATTAACCAATGAAATAAAAAAATAAAAGTTTTAGCTCTCTTTATTTTGCCAGTATTGAACAGAAGCACAATTTTTAGATTTGATCAACTTTCAAGTTCAGCTTCTGCTGCTGCCTGTGCTTTCAATTTGTTAGTGCTCGAACAGTTGCATGGTTTCAGAAAAAATGCTGCTTCTGTCGCTGCTTTCTGCCTTTAATGTGTCACGGCCTTATGTTGCTGATATAAATCTGACCGGAAACAGTGTTCCAAACGCGAGTTGTTTGAACAAAATAAGAACCATTCAATACCGCATGTTTGAAAAGAATCAAGACCACAAATAATAAAAGATTTGGAGGTTGATAATAATAGAAAATTATCTGCAGCAAAAGAATTGCTTTACGTTGTAAGTACACTCAGAGAAAATTACATAGTATGATTAACTAGATAACGTAGTTAATAATACAATTTGACGAAATTTGCAATAAATAGTAATATCAAAAAAAAAAACATGAATGAAACTAACAAGGAAAATTGTAAATACCGCTCTGATTTTGCTTTCATGGTAAATTTAATTATGCCATTGTACTATTTACCATGTCAGAAATTGTTCAATATACTAGCGATTCATTGTTTACTTTGACATGATCAGTTTAAACATGGCATATTAAAATTAACTCTGACTCAGGCACAGAAATCTGATAATTCGTTCTAATCTGTGCACATATTATTTGCGTTGTAGTTTAAAGTAGTCTTTTCCGTGCAAAGGCATATCGATTCATTTTTATATATAAAAATTGAGTGGGAAAATATGTGTGAAGAAAATGTACCAACATTCCTTGACGAAAATGGTTATATTACAGGTATAAATGTTTCAGAAAACCTGAATATTCCAGAATTTTCTGAAACCCAAGAAGTTTACACTCTTGATTAAAGGTAGGGAAGGGACATATTGAAAAAAAGTGTTCAGCAACCTGATATGAATTTAGATCAGTAAATATCTGCATTGTTAAGCGAGTGGGATCTGAAAATTTTATCTGCTGTGTTTAAAAGTGAGTAATAATTTAATTCACACGGAATATATAAACATTATTTTGATTTTTAAAGAATACAATACAAATATAACATGTTTTGAATTCATGAGCGACAGCGACATTGACTTCATTATAGCCATACAATTCTTCCCAGAAAAGTGTTTGTTTAAAAAAAAAATGAAGGAATGGCGTGTCTTAATGGTATCATCGCTTTTTATTTAACCATGTAAATTAAAAAAATAAGTGAACATGATTATAGGGCCATACTGGCACAGTTACGAACAGTAACATATTGAGCTTAAATTCTAGTTTTCAAAGCAGTGTAAATAACTGGTTTGCACAATGAAAAATTACATCCTCTCCATCATCAAACTGATTACTGGTAAGAATACAATAAAAATAATTTGCAATAAAGAAATATGTACAATGTACATATGATTAATAGAATTTAAATACTTTGCTAAAGGAAGAACTCTAAAAGCGGTTTATGATAAACATTACACTTTAGCAGAAAAGCATCAAACAATTTTAGTGGAGATTATTACGGAAGAGCTACTTTCAAAGGATCGTTCAGTTAGACCTAAGTATTGCAGCGAAATCATAAAGCAAATACAAGAAATTTTCCCTACCGAACACCCTGTAAGTATAAAAGTCCAAATATACTTACGTTTCCAATAATTTTTCATACGAGATATTAATATAGGTTACTTATTACACCCCGAGAGAAAAGGGAAGAAAGCCGAAAGGCAAGCTATAACTTATAATGAATAATACTAGATTCTGATGTGGAAAATTGTGAAAAATTGTTAAAATATGGTGTGAAGGATTCGTGGAGCAAAGTTGAAGAATACTGGAAGAAAATAAATTGCTTAAGAAAACCCTCGACTGCTCTTCTGAAGGAATGGCACCAATATAAATTCTCTAATGGTCACACTTTGGTATAATATACAATTTAATTGATCCAAAGATATCAGTATAATAATTCTATTTGCAGATTGATACAGACTTCGAAGAGCTATATAAAGGAAAAGCTACAAACTTCTGGAAAACTGGACGAAGGTTTTACAACATATTTATCCACATGAACTAAGACCGGGAAATTAAAGTCTTTACTGAATTCCGCTGAATTTTCTAGTGCTCAAGGTAATAAATTATTTTTAATTACTGTGTAATACATTATTTAAATGCTTATAAAAACAATTTTTTTAACAGATTATCAGGGACATGTTGTATTTCTGGCATTCCATGTATTGTTCCCACATTCAACCAGGATCCCCCCTAAAGGAAAACACTGATAAAAAAACAGTTTTGGAGACCCAGAATAAAAGATTCACAGGAGTCCTTTTTGTTGCTCGTGAGCGAAGATTGAGCTGTGCACAGCATTAAGGAAAAAAAACAGAAAAGGTACTTGGAACTAGGATTAAGTCTTCAACCTTTTATGATTGCAATAGGAGAATCATTCAAAAGGGTGCAGAGAATATTAATTATTTACGATGATATAATGTACAATTCTGACTCGCTTCCTAAAGCCATTGATATTTGCTTTAAAATATTTCAGATATTTCATTTAGAATACCCAAAAGGATCTTATACAGTTTGGCTACTTATTCAAAATTTTTTTTATAAGATCAATACTGACTTTGATCTGAAAATACCAGCTTCAGCGCGTTTTCTTTCTGAAATATGCCACATGATTAAGTGTTTTAAGTGTAAAAGTACTTTTCAAAATGCCGACCAGATACACATCTTCGCTACTTTCATAATGTTTGCCGCATATGGATCCTTTACTTGCACTCAGGAAAATTGTCCTCAGTCCTTTTCGAGCATATATGTTTTCAAAAAGCACTTGTTTTCAGAACAAAACTGTTTTACAAAAACTTCCAATAGCAATAATATTAAGTTGGACGATCCGAATCCCCAGCAAGATATTGATATTCCATTCGAAGATATTTTAAATTTCGAATCTTTAAAACATGTCGATAAATTACATAGCAAGAACAACCTGGACAGGAAACAAGTTCAAGAAATTTTATCAGATGCAACGAAATATTTTACAAATCCTTTAGCTGAGGCTATAAAAATTCATTCTCATTCATGTGGAAAGCTAGTTCACTCACTGAAATTTCTCGAATTTTACATGAATCTTATGAAAATTTTGAAACAGAATATAAACTGCTAAAACATTTGAAATCTCTTAATTTATACTCCCCTCCGAAAACTTATACTATAGATGACACTATTGCTGAAATATATAAAAAAGGTCAAATCTCGATTGAAAGTATCAAAGCAAAGAGTGTGCTGATCCCAATAGAATTCCAGATTACAAGGAATCTAGAGCAGCCAGGTGTACTTATAGAAATTTTGAATTATTTTGAGAAAATGGAAAATGAAACAAATAGATCATATTTTATTAATAGGAAACTTTGGAAAAAGAGAAGAAAAAAATTTAGGAAAAGAAATTGTTCTTCGATTTTTTTATATTACGATGATTTCGAAATAGATAACCTTTAGGCTATCATGCTGGAGCGCATTCTATTTCTGCGTTCTATTATACATTCGCAAATCTCCCTAATTATTATTTATTCAAGGAAGAAAACATTTTTGTAGCTTTGTTGTGCCACGCAAAATATATGAGACGATAACTTAGGTCTTAATTATATTATGAACTTTTCTGCTTCATTTTCAGAAAATTACTTTTGTAGGTTTTGTAAGGTTCATAAATCGAAAACTGAAAATGATATACATGAAACAAGAAACTTACTGAGAAATCAAAAAAGTATGAAGCACACATATTAATAAATGACTTAAGTTTAACTGGTATAAAAGCGTTATCAATATTTAACGATTTTAAATACTTTCACGTGACGGAACATTTCTGTGCAGATATAATGCACGACTTATTCGAACGTGTGTGCAGATACGATATGGCAAAAATAATATGCTACTATTTAGATAACCGACTTTTATCACTTGATTTAGTAAATAGCAGAAGGCAGAAATTTGACTATGGTGAGCTACAAATCGGTAATATCTCAGGAACTTTGACAATAGAAAACTTAAGAAAAAATAACTTTCATATGTCTGCGCGGGAAATGATGTGTTTTGTACACATTTGTCTTTGATGGTGGGAGATTTGATCAACAACTCGGATAAAATATGGAAATTTTATTTAAAATTGCTCGAGAAGATATATTTGCTTCGAATGAGATCCTTTCAAGACAAAGATTTAAAACATTTGAAAACACTTGTAGCTGCGCATAATCAAATGTACGTACTACTATTTAGTACTACGTTAAAACCAAAACATCACTTTCTATTGCATTACTGTACTATAATTGAGCAATCTGATCCCATGAAACAGTTTTGGTGTTTCTGCTACGAGTCAAAACATAGAGAATTAAAACCATATTGTAAGAATATAAACTCTACGGTAAATGTGTGCCTATCTTTTGCAATTAAAATTCAATTAAAACGTGCATATATGTTTTACGTTCTATGGATACTGAAGAGGAGGCTATTGTCTTGAGCAAAGGCAAACATTTTGATATTTTAGAGTCCGCACAATACTTTCCAAGTATCGTTCCGTATCTAGATAGTTGTAATATTATTGCAACTGCAATTTCTTTCCGGGGTCAAACTTATAGTGAAGGATTTTTCGTTCCTATATTTAATCCAAGTTTGAAATTATTTAAACTGGTGAAGTTTTTAAAGGACATGAAACTTATTTAGTTCTCCAAGAGATAGAGATTAAAAAATTTGATTCGTATTTTCTGGTAGGCAATTTGAAAAGTGCAACATATGAAGTAATTAATATTAAGGCCGCGAAAATTTACTTTCGACTGTATTATTAAGTTTGCTTATGGCCTTTAAAATCTATGTTCAGAAATCGGCAAAATTTTCATTTAAACATTTGCATTTTGTATAGTAATAATACAGGGTGCTTCGATACAATAGGATAAAACCGTATGGGTCACAGGAGCGATCGGAGCAAATATTAACTTATACGAGAAGAGGCCCGAAATACCCAACTCCTAGATAATACATAGGATTGAAATTCGTTCGTCAATTTTTAATGAATCACTCTGTATATTCAAAACAATACGGGCTAGAATTACTATAGAGACGTTATAATATATAAACAATCCTATGTCCTTTTAATTTATAATATTAATAATGTCCTTTTGCAATAAGGGTTAAATTAAAAAAAATATGCCAAAACTTGCAAAACTTCGAAATCAAAATGCTATTTCTTGGAAGTAGGAAGAGGAGGGGGCTTTTCATGGAAACGGCAGAGTTTTATTTAATTTTTTTTTATTATCATAGCCCTAACTTGCGTAGTTTTGAATATACACCGCTTCTTAAAAAATTAGTGAAAAAACGGTAACTCCTCCTAAGGAATGTGCGTGGTAGGGCTTTTTTCTCAGCTTCTCCTTTTAACAAGTTTGAAGCTAGTGAATCGAAGTACTCTGTTTATATCTTAGATTTAGGAAAAAATAGATTTCAAATAATTGTATTATATTTAAAAGCTCATCAATAAAATAAGTCAATTATAAAAGCAGTTTTTATTTAAATACGCATACATATATATATATATATACTTAGATCATATAGAACTAGTTATTTTGAACATGAACATGTTTACTTTTACCATGCAATGCATAATACTTACATGGTAAAAGGAAACATCTCCATGTTCAATTAACAATGCCTACAATATTTCATAGTCAATTTGAATCGGATTATCCATGGTTGAATTTACCATTATGTATTTGAAACAACAATATGGTCATAGCTTAGGCGATGACGTTATTGTTGAATCATTCATGGGAACTATGGTGTTATTGAATACGAAAATGTGGTAACATTAAATTTTCTCTGATTGGATGAAAAACAAGGGGTGAAATAGTTAATTTTACACATAAAATTGTTGTTTTTTCTCTGAGTGTTGGTATTTAGCGAGCAATCTATAATTTTTTTGTGACGAGGAGAAACGTTGTTGAATCTACTCTGACTAAAAGTACAGGTTTCTTCATTTATGCTAAAAACAAATCTAATGCAATCATTAAATGATATCTCGATTTTCGCCCGTTTACAAACAGAATCAAGATTGGGAAAAACTAAGCATCCATGAGCAAAATTCGGGGAGTAAGAATGACTTTATCAGTTTTATATGTATGGTAGGCTTTAATATCCTGGAATATAACCAAAGCCCACCTAGAATCAATTGGACGTATTCACAGCAGGACATTCTAGAATTCAAGCATGTACGAATGTTTTCGATGGAGCTAATGAACGATATAGGTGCAGTATTCACGTAAAGAATTGGGAAAGGTGAAATCAGTAATATATCTATATACCGCCATTCCACACGAAACCGATCACCTTGGAGTCGGACCATTTCCACCATTTGGATGAAACTTTCACAGTTTTTAGGCAATATCAAAATAGCTTACCCATATCATTTTGTTTCTTCTACCACTTCCACCCCGCCGCTAGTATTTTTTCAAAATAATTGATATTTTTTCTATCGGGGACATCTAATACTTTTATTTTGTATTTTTATTTTGAAGCTAGAATCTTTATCTATCTATATTCAAAATGTTACGATGCTGTTCGGCTTCATTTTTGAGATTTGAATTTTTAAAGTCACCATATAACAAAATTAATATCATTTGAATATTAAATTTAGTGGTACTGCTCTTAGCTTAATCCTGCTCCTCTAAAATAACCGCTATTGGAGGATCTGCCATAAAAACCTAATGGTAGTGCGCACAGGAACAGAACTAATAGACCCCACCCCTACCTACCGCGATGAGGAGGTAAATAAATAAATAAAGTAAATAAGTAAATAAGTAAGTAAATAAGTAAATAAACGTATTATGTAAAAATTTAAAATATTTTTAAACGATTCTTTACTTTTTAGAAAAAGAATAATGTTTTACCGACATAAAATTATTCTTCATAGGTATAAAAGAATGCTATTTTTGTGTTCCTTGTATTTGCTTCACATAATTATATCTATTTTTCAGTTTTAGATCCATTCCATCTTAATGTTCCTGTTTACAAAGGGTAAAATTCATTTTGGATTGAGTGCTGACTGCCCAATCGTACACCTCGTCTGCGTTGGTAATATATCTGTTTAGTGGGCGTTTATGGCTAGATAATGTGCCGTTCCTTTTTAGTATACCTCCTATAGTGTCGGATGCCCTTCCCGTGAGCGTAGCAAAGTAATTCCATTCCGCCTCGATTCCAAGTTCTTCGTGCACAGGTTGCACAGGTTTTAGAAATTCATCCGATTTTTATACCGGCCTCCAGGGGCGCCGCAAAAGAAGAATATCCTTTCTATACCCTAGATGAAATCTAAAGGGTATAAGTACTAATTTTTGCATGTCGGTCCGTCCGAGCGCACGATAACTCGAGAACGCGTTCACGTAGAAAGCTGAACTTTGAACGCTGAACTTGTTGAATTCAGAATTAGTAGTATAGTGGTAAGCCGTGTGAATGTTCCCCTTACCACTACATAGTCTCTAGTATAGGTGATAAATAGAACTAGATTAAGTTAGCTGTGTAACTGGTAGGCTATTTTGTTAAATAAAGAATTATTTTTCTTTATATTGTAACTGAAGGAGTTTCTTTTTAAGAAACCCTGGTCCGACGAGCTATACGCAGCCATCCCACCGAAACTCCGTTACAACTGCTGGTTAGCCTAATAGATGAAATCCAAAAACATTAATATCATAAGTTAGTCAGCATCATAAGCTACTCTGATGAATGATTTTAAGAAGGACAGTTTCGCACCTATGTCCTGCTCAAAAGCCAGACTGCCATTAACTAAGAAAACCATTACGTCTTAAATTATTGTTCCACCATAATGTTTTCAAAAGTGTGCGTTGGAAAGCATAGGATACTGATTATCATAAAATCACTCGCCGCCTCCATTGGAGACGAATACTGGTGAATAGGAACAATCGAAACCTCCTTCTATACTATTGAGCAATCACCTTTGGTCAGACAATTGTTGACAGTAAAATAAGCTTAAATGAAGCGCGGGGTAAATTGCCCGATCTTATCGCTGTACAGAGCAAATGGAAAAGGCAGATTCAATTAATCCGACTTCCATCACACAGCGAAAGGTGAAATCTTTTTCAATCGCAGAGGTTGCGGAGATCTCCTATCTGACAGCACTGTAACTAATGTGTTCATCACATCAGGATCTAAGTCGGAAGACACCTTTGGCTTTTACACCAATATACTACGAAAAGTATAACAGAGCTTTTAGAAGGCATACTATCATCTAACTTGGTAGCAAAATACGCACGCTTTGCATCTCTAATTTTCATTTTGACAAGATTATACACCCTTTTAGAAAGCATTAAGTGTGCCGGCGTTTTGCTTTTCTTATACCGATGATGCAAGTCGTCTGACTCTCTAACCAGGGGAAAATCAAGGGCAACCATTTATTTTGATTCATTTTGTCTGAAAAGGAATAAAGGTATGTTCAATTAAATGCAATTAAACAATGGATGTACAGGGCTATCAAGATAAAGAAAGCGACGGGAATTCTAGGGAGAGTTTCCTGATACATAAATTGAAGTAAAGTCAATGAAACATACTTTAATATGATATGTCGTGGTCAAGAAAGGCAAGACGTTGGCGTAACACTACAGGCAAAATCATATTTAGGCCGCAGGGCTTCCTAAAAGCGTTGTCAAAATTTCCAGCATGGACTTTTAAATCAGGCCATACAACCATACAACACAAAGTCGAACAGATAGCATTAAAACCGACGAGCACTAACAAGAGAAAGCTCTTCCTACCAAGCAATGACAAACTGCTGCTGACTTCAAAATGGGCCAATAATTTCAATAAGAATGACAAAACCGCAAAACTTAAAAATCATTCTGTCTAACAAATTGAAAGCAATAGTATTCGTCATTAGTTTGTAAAAAACAGATAGATAAAAATTATAAAAATTCTTAAATACAGGGTGGATCACAAATTCCGTACCTACATGCAGAGTGTTTCCGTCCAGGTGGTCTAGAGCAGGAGGTGATAGCACTTACCTAGATGAACAAAAATTTGCATGGCCGGGGGCGTCCACATCAACCGTTTGATAATTCCACGGTGATTAAGGAAAAAAGCTAGTTTCTCATAAAACACCCTGTATCTTAAAAATTGCATAGCGTACGGTCACAGTTAAGGACTTAATGTATGCAGAACTTCATGGCCTTATCTCTTAACGGATTCTCAAAGCATTTCCCAAACTAATTTTCAAAAAAAATTTGTTCCCTTAGTGACTGAAAATCGTCATTTAAAAAAAAAAATCGTATAATTTCAGTATGACCTGATTGGTTATGAGCTAACACCTATTTAACGGCTACAGTGAGGACATAGAGCGTAATAAGTCAAATTAAAGAGGAGAGTCCAGAGTTGACTGATTTCAGTTTACAAAATAGAGGTCAAAGTGAAACAAAGGTAAGAAAATCCCAAATTTTTATTTAGATACATTGAGACCTTAACTGTGACCGTATGCTCTGTACATTTTAAGATACAGGGTGTTATTTTTCTAAACACCTTGTAACTCCCAAACGATATTAACCACCTAGACGGAAACAGCCAGATATAAATTTCATTGCTTTTTTAATATTTGTACTAAAGAATTATATATCGTGGGATTATTGTACTGTTACATAAAAGAAGTTTCCGTGTCTATGTATTATTAAAAAGAAACTGAAACCTGAAAATAGCTAATTAACGATATTTTAATTGAATTTGTAAATACGTAATTTATTTATGGCCCGCGCTGTAGAATTATGACACATTTTTACCATGTTCTGAATAAATTTACGACACAAAGTTAGGAAGATTGAAACAATGATAAAGGATTGAAATGAATTATAGTTACTCCCCACCTTCTTTATTTCACTACGAAAATTTCTAATAAGGGAATATGGATTTGTCAGCTCTCAGTCTCATTTCGCAATCTTGTAGTATTTTGCCGTCGTGGACTAGAAATGCAAAATTGTTTTTTGAAAATTGTGTTCATATTTAAATTTGTTGTATTAATTAAATGAAAATGCCATTCCGTATATTTCGTGTGGTAACTTTAATCAGTTTTGTAACACTAAGTAATTCAAACCCACAGAGTGAAACATGAACCACTACGTCCTTATTCGCCAGTGTGTAAAAAACAACTTGCTTGGTAATTTAAAAATGTATGCATTTCAGAAAAAAACCAAGTCACACACATGCTCAATTCCTTTGAAGCTATATTAAAGCTTATTTTTTGAAATGGCATCCAACTCTGGTGGGTCGCCGCTCAAACTAGCCCCAACATTCGCTTTACTTTAATTAATGTTGGAAATTTTGTTCTTTTACGCCTACTTCTGTAAGTTACTTCAGTAATAAGTATGAGATCTAATTGACAATAGGGAGTTGCAACAGAGTGTGCAAGAGCGTGATTTAATATATTGAAATGAAGTGCTTATAACAAAAAAAATCTGTTTATGTGCTAAAGAAAAAACAATGTAACTGCAGTAGGTGCAGAAAAAATAGATAGCTATCGCGGTGGTCAATGCAAGTGTACAATTCTCATCATTCAGTGATAATAAATTTGAGTTGTCTTTAATATTTTTACTTGTTCAAGAATGCTATTTTTGAGGCCATTCCCTTTAACTCGTACACGAATTTGTCTGTCTATTTATATATTTCTTTTTTACTATTTTCGACACTGTCGTAGACCCACTTTACGTCATCACAGCGAGCTGAAATTTGGCACACAGGTTCATGTTGCGTGATAATTGAATCTATCTATTTGAACAGGAAATTTCCATGGAAAACCCGGAAAATCGGGAAAAATCATTTGAAAATTTGTTACAAATTTGATTAGTGATAAATCCGCTTCAGGAAAAATGCAGAGTTTTCCGATTTTTCCGAAAAAAAATTTCCGACTTTTCCGCAAAATTTTCCAGTAAAAAAGTTTTCTAAATTATGCAGGATCAAGTTCCCTATCAACTGGCATCATTACTTTCTCTCCGACAATTGTGAAAACTTGCAGAAAAAATCGAGGAAAATTCATGTAAAACGCTTTTCTGGAGTTTTTCAGACCAAGGAAGCGTTTGAGCGTTTTGCAACCTAGGACAAAGTTGTAGAGCGAAATGAGTTGCATAAAGTTGCTTTTGTGGAAAACTCCGCGGGAAACCCGGAAAAGCGGGGAAATGATCGGACAAATTTTCATCGATATGATTTGTGATAAATCTGTTTCAGGAAAAATGCAGAATTTTCCAAATTTTCTGGATAATTTTCCGAAATCATTTTCCGTCCTACTGGCATCAATACTTTCTCTTCAACAATCATGAAAACTTTTATTTAAAAAAACTGTTATTTGTAATTCCATCACACAACCCATTTGAATTTGGGTGGCAAGTTTCAAGTCATGGTTTTAATTCAACAGGTCCCAACTAGCGATATTTGGGCTGACAACGGTTCGATTCGATTCAATTTTGTTCATTTTGTCATTTCTTTCCATTTTTCTATTTTTCATTTGTTTTTTTCAGTCACACAATTTCGCTATTTTGAACCCAAGACTTGAAACTTTTCACCCAAAGTCAATTGGGTTGTGTGATTAAATATCCATTTTGTTTTTCTTTTTATTTTGCTGTTGTGCTAGAGAATCCAAAAAATAGCTTTCTTGATCTTGATCGAGATTAGAGATTCAAAATAAAAAATAAATAAAATATCAATTTTATTGGGTAATCCCTATTATCATACAAAAGAACCATTCTTTACATTTATTTTTTAAATATTATTTCTGTCAAATATTTTCCGTACCTGTGGCATAGGCATTCGGAAGTTCCAATTTTCGATGACGCATTCGAGCGTTTCGAGTGAGATTTAGCCAATTGCGCAAGTAATGTTGGCTTCTAATTTTCTTCAATCGTAGCCGGTTTATCCTTGTAAACTTTGGAATTTACGTAGCCGCAAAGAAAACAGTGGATCTTAATCAAGCTTTTCAAGAGCCCAAAGATTAAAACGGTGATGATTGGGAAGGTCAGCCTGCTTCAACTCGGGTGCGAGATGATGTTTGTTTGCTTTCAGATATAAGCCCAGTATGCTAGAGTCAAGAAATTCGGTCAGGGAATTTTCCCACTTATTTCTTGAAGAAAAGTTGACATTAGATCAAGAAATTTTTGACAATTTCGATACGATAATTGTGTGGTATTTCAGACAATAAAGACGTTATAAAGAAAGTCAAGATATTGATAATTTCCAATGAAAAATGAAGATGCGCGCAAAATAATTTTTATTTCTCCATTTGTCAGTTTAAAGTTGATTCACCTCTCGCAAAATCGCCGTTCCTTCCTTCAATTTTTTAATTATTGCACCAACGTCAAAATTTCTTACAGAAATTAGTGTATCGGTACTTATTTTTGCAAAAAATATTGACATAAATGGATTTTTTAAACAGAACTACAATTTTTTGTCAATCGAGAAGTAGAGTTTTCCTGTTTGAATTTCTTGTCTCTAGTATACTACTTCAAGGAATTGGTAAAGAAAAAAATATCTTGAGCATTCCATGACTTTTTTTTACATGGTTTTTGTATAGGAAAAAAAGTTCCTTGGCTCTAGCATACCGGGCTTAAGATCCTTATGTAAAATACGCCAAGCTGTTTCTTACGACAAGTCAAGCTGTTGAGAACGGCGCCGAATCGATTCATAACGATCATCGCGTGCACTCTCAACTATTGCCGCTATATTTGCCTCACTACGTACTGGATGTGGTCATTTGGTCACTTAGTATCCAATAATGAAAATTGGGTTTAAAATTTATCGATGGTACAGCGAATCGTGCGGTCGGTAGGTTGATTATATGGACCATACGTTGCTCTAAGCGAACGAAACACATTCCTCGTAGAACACTGATTTTCGTAATATAGCTGAATAATTTGTAGACGTTGTGCCGGGATAAGTCTTTCTATGATGAAATGTCAAACAATACTGAACAAAAATACCATAAAATCCCTACTGAAAAAAGTACCTCTAAAACTTAACGCTTAACCGGTAACACAATATCATAGCAATCTTGTTTAATATTTTTATAAAAAATCAGTTTCAAATGAGGATATAGAGCTCGGTTCCATTCTGCAAAGTAGTATTAGGTACATTTAATAAAGACGGAAATATTCAAGCATATGTTTTATCAACATGTAAATGCCATTCCGAAGACAAATTCTTTGCTGCTATCGGATTTGATGCTTTTGGCGAAGCTTTTATTCTGCTGGCAATATTAAAAAGTTGTTTATCGACTGGATTTGTATCTTCTACTAGTGAAGACTTTTCGTTCCTACCAGTGACCGGCACGTCCACCTCAACACTGAATTTGGTGTTTCTGCCATACTGGCATGGCACCCATGTTCTTCACAAATGGCGCCCAATTATTATTATTTTATTTTAGTGCGGTTCTTCATCGAATCCCCAATGTGTTTTCGTACATTTCAGGCAAAAGATTGATTTACGCTTGACATTAACTGCGTAATTATTATGTCCTTATTGTAACGTTAGGAAATGCACGCATTTAATTCTTTGTAAAGTCTATCATTTAGGATAGACAAAACAAATATATATGTGTTTGGACTTCGACGCTTCGACCATATATCCATTCAATCCTTGGCTGCCCCCTTAAAACTTACCTTATGTACCAATCACTAACCTTTTTACATCGTCTTATATACAGTAATAATCCCTCATACCTGGGCAGCAGTATAAGCTTTGTGCGTAGTTCTATACATGTCCACCGTTACCTAACAGTCATGGGCCAACGTTCCTACTTTGTTCACATATCTAGTAAGTGGAATTCACTTCCAGTTGATATACAACGCACAGTGCCTGTTGGCGCATTTAAGAGCCTTGTTTACCGACATTTAACTCATAGCAGTTAGCTGCACACATCTAATAAACACACTATTTAAATGTAATAATAAATTCAATAGATTACAAAAACTATTTGCATAGTTAGTTAATTGTTAGTTATACTTCTTAGTAGATTATTTTGTCATCTTGCTATAACTAATGACATCAATGCCATCCTTATTTTGTGGCTCAGTAGTTTCTTCCGAATAATATATGTTGTACATACATGTTAAAAAGTTCTAGTAATCTTGATGTATAATACCTTTAATAAATAATTGAATTGAATTGAATTGAATATTTAAATGAAATTTATTTAAATATATTTCTTTTTCCTTTCTTATATAACAGATAGTTACACTGTTATTTCTAGCATGTCAATACTAAAGTAGGCCGCAAGAATCACAGACGCATATTTGCGCAAAATATTAGAAATGCATTGTTTGAACTCTTCATAAGCTTCCATATTAAATATTCTGTGAGTTCAATAAATAACAAATAGAACGAATTTATGCAGCCCTGTATGAATTTCCAAACAATTGACGTCAAATATTTTCGATTTAAAAATATCGAGCACATATGAAATCACACCACTACCCATCCTAACTCGGTCATTGCGAAAGGACTCAAAACCGGAAATGGAGACAAACTGTTGACGAACAATCGAATTTATCCACGTCTTAATAATGATAATTGGTGTGTATTTGTCCGAGCAAACATTACCCTTACTCAATTTATTTTAGACTTAATGCTCCGCGCGTTTAGATAAAATACATTGCAGCCTTGAGCCTTGCCACTGCTTACATTAATCATGATTCTTACTTTGTTATGCGAATAAGGGATATTTATCATAAGCAAAACACACAGCGCACCAGACACGGCGAAAAAAAGATGACAATTAGATATTAATTTTCGCACACCATGCATGAAAAAACGACTGGATAAAACAAATGTTCTAAAAAAAAAAAAATGGGTTTGGGTTAATAGTAAAGAATTATTTACAATAAGAACATTTAAATAACTGTCATCAATTGAAGGAAACAAATTTAAGCATAAGTGAAATTAGACACATGTTGCATATCAGATAGATTCAGTGAAAAGGGCAAGCAGTTGTAGAGCGTGGTGACAGATGTTTAAAACAAGATTACCTTTGTTACTTGCCTGAAGCCACTTTTCGTAGATACTGAGGAAATTTGTTGCTACCTGAATAATTTAAAAGTAAACGGCTATTATGTGGTGAGAGACTTTCGTTAACAAATCCTGCGTAACAAAGTATGATTGCCATGAGCCACGTTTGGCCATGTTGAGCGTTACGGCATCATGCCATTGTCTACAGGAATTTAATATTTATTACTTTTTTATTTTACACTTGAATTAATATCAGCAGTTATGATCAAAATATTAGCCCTTTAATGCGCGGATTACTGTAATTTCTTACCTGATGACTTGCAAAAAGTATTGTTATTGTTTTTGTATAGCTATCAGGTAATTATAATTTTTTTTTAAATAAGGTAATATTTGTTTACAATGATATCATCCGTTTTATTTTTTCAAAGCTGTTAACAAATAAATATTTTATTATACCCTCGATGATGACAGTGGCAGATTCAGGGGGCGATTTTTATACCCTAGATGAAAGCTAAAGGGTATACCAAGTCATTTGTTCCAGCTAGAAATAATGATGCTAGAGCAAAATGGATTGGACACCCATGCATAAAATTAAAAGTAATTTTGACTTTTGACTATGCGTCTGTCCGATCTCACGATAACTCGAGAACGTGAGCACTTACAGAGCTGAAATTTTGCACGGACAAATTGGGTAACTCCTTCGTAGGGTTGCCATACAAAAATTTCATTTTTCACTACATATTTGGACACTGCCTGAGAATGCGTCAACGTAGAGCTTTGAATTTTTGTACATAATGTTTTCATAAAAATGAAAAATATAATTTCAAAAATGGACTGAATCGGGCAACCTCTTCTTGGTGTTGCCATATAAAACTTTAGGGTTTTTAGGTATCCAGTGAAAACGCTCAATGCTATACGCTTTTAATGTACTGAAATGTTCTTCAGAATATGAAATCCTATAAAATTGGTTATAATCATTTTTGCTATTCGACGAACAGTTCTAGAGATATATTCAAAAACCACATCAAAAATGAAACTTGCGCAGTTGGGTGACCATACGAATTTAAAAACGAGTATCGAGTCCCCTGTAAAACACTCGCGTAATTCACATATAAAACTTTATTTACTTACTTAAATTAATTTTACTACGAACACAAGTTGAATAGATTTAACCACTCAGTTACTTGCAATAGAACTTTCGAATTAAAATTAATTAAATTGACACCAAACCGCTTTCTAAAAGATAATCCAACCTGATCTACCGAATCGGCCGTGCTCACCTCCATTCAACCAAGCGGAAACGACTTTGACCAGCGCGATACCTTGCAATCATAATTACAAAATATTACGCCATTCACTGACGACATCTGAAATCCCCAATACTGCATGTAAACAAACAGTGGGCCCAGCTGAGTATTTCATTATGCGAAGTGAATTACTTAACCATGATTCAATGTCCAGTTACATACAGCAGTTTACAGCTGATTACAGCAGTGGATTCGACAGTTTTCAAGTAAACAGTTCACAATCGCCAGGAATTTCACTGTGCGAAGTAAAATGCTTAAGTATTGCAAATCGTTAAGTTAAGTACTTGCACACCTGCTGCTAGCTCGAGTCGTGATGTCACAATTCCACTAATTGAATATTGGGTCACAACACGAGCATTCATATAGGGTATGAATTCTAGCTTTTTTATTTGTTTATTTTATATTTTTTTGATTTATAGAATTCAACTTCAAAAAATTATACAAAATATTTTTATTCTAAAACTTAAAAAATAAAAATTTATTTCAATGAATGTTATTGTATGCATGTAATGTGAAAAAAGATGTTGCCTATTTTTTGGGAATCTCCGATCGTGAGGAAAAAAATTACAATTTTTTAATTTTTTTGTTGCTTTATTTTAGAGTTGGCCCGACGTTTCGACTCTGTGGTTTTGAGTCCTTTTCTAGGGTCTGTAAGTTATATTGTTGTAAAGTTTACAAAATCTAGTTTATAATATCAGAATATATAAAAAGCTATTTTACCTTATATATCTAAATGACACTAATCTGCTTAGAATAACGAAGAAAACGAAAAAACACTACATATAAAAAAAAGGGAATAAATAAATTAACAAAAAATAGTGACGTTATAACAATTACGATCACGAGAAAACCGGACTAAAAACGATAATGAACCATCATCAGCTGTTTTTCATTTTCATGTCAGATGTGGTGTGTTATTTTCTGGAATGTAATGTATATGTATAGGTTTTTCTCAAAATTTGAGTTTGGGATCCCAACTTTGGCATCCAAAACCCTCGAGAAACACTTCCCAAGCCACAAAACAGACGCCTTCACTACCACATCAGAGCCCTAACTTAGTCCTAACTCCAGACATTCTAAAATATTTGCAGCATTTTTATGTGAAATCATCGACATGCATAATATGGACTGACTACGGCCATAGAAGTACACTGCTGAAAACGGGCTCACTTCTATATAGCGTTCTCTTTTGGTATAAGCACCAAGTACCAACTCCGAGAGAACTGTAAAAAACATATAAGTGGATACATCGAAATAATTTTTTTTTTAATTTATTATTTGGATTAACTAGTGATAAAATGTGTTTTATCAAAGGCAATACATATCTTCATAGATAATCAACAGAAATTCGAAAGGTTTTATTAAAATAACTTTTCAACTTCCCGCCAATGCTTTCTTTAATGTTGGCACCGACCGACGTAAGAACTATTTTTGACACACAAAATTGTACCACCCGCATGAAGTAGCATATCGAGCAGTCCATATTATATACGCCAGTGTGTAAAATCATAGATGGCACAAGAACTAGATGTCGCATAGCATACCGTAGCAAGGTAGTTACACAGATTTGAAATGGCTGGTCCATTCCGGAATAGACCACAACATGTTTCTGAGGCACCGAGAAAAAATGTTGCTTTGACAGCAGTTTTGTATACATTTTGTCGACTGCTTCAACATGGTAGATACGGGAATATATGAATCAGTGACGTATCTCTCATCATTATACCCTAGATGAAATCTATAGATAGGGTATACTAAGTTTGCCATTCTGTTTGTAACGCACAGAAATAATGATGGTAGAGCAAAATGGATTGGACACCCCGCATAAAGGTTATTTTGATTTTTCCATGTCCGTCTGTCCGTCCGTCCGTCCGTGCGCACGATAACTCGAGAACGCGTTCACTTAGAAAGCTGCAATTTTGTACACGGACATTAAAAAAAAAAAGAAAATTAAGTTCGAAAATGAGACAAATCGGGCAACTCCTTCGTGGGGTTGCCATACAAATTTTCATTTTCCACGATATATTTGGACACTACCTGAGAACACGTCGGCATAGAAAGCTGAAATTTGGTACATTGTGTTTTCATAGTAAAAGCAAATAAAATATCAAAAATGGACTAAATCGAGCAACTCGTTCTTGATGTTGCCATATGAAAATTTAGGTTTTTTACATATACTTTGAAAACGATCAGTCCTAGACATTTTTATTGTACTAAAAACTTCTTCAGAATAAGAAATCCTATAAAATTGGTTAAAGTCATTTTTTCTGTCCGACGAGCCGTTCTAGAAATATATGCGAGAAACCAATGCAAAAAATCAAAATTGCTCAAATGGGTAACCATACGAAATTTCATACGTGCATTCATCTAGGGTATCATAAGAATTGGTCATAAACCAATTCTAGCTTTTTCACTTGTTTTTGTTCTAATGTCACTGTATTGATTAAAGTAAAAATGATGCACAGAACAATATATTCGGTGCGGTGTTTGGAGCGTAAACGCACTCAGGTCAGAGCGATCTTCATTCAATAGATGTAGGCAATGTATCGGTCGCTGTGGCGACTGGAGGCGAACATAATCTGCGAATAGATAAGCAAAGGAAGGGAACCGCAATGATCTTGCACATGAATAATGCATTTTAATTGTGTGCAAATGTATGCAAGGCATCAGCAAAGGACAGAGCGAATTGGAAATTTCGAGGAAAATTGTTAAGTCCTATAGGTGAGGACTTCTAGCGCTTTTGTTTTTTTAAATTTTATTTTCAAACAAGAAACTATATCTAGGTATGTACAAAAATTTGCGATGGTGTTCGGCTTCAATTTTGAGATATAAATTTTTAAAGTCAACACTATGGGAGCACTGCACAGATAGGTGTAAGCGCTTTTTAAGCGCTTCTGCGGAAGCACAAAGTGCTTCGATTGTGCTTCAGTTTCATAATTACATGTCCGCGGAAAGAGGCACTTCCTCTTAGCTTTGTTTTATTTTTTAAAGCACTTTGAGTGAAACGACTTGGAGGTTCTACACGATTGCAGCTGCTACAGTGTCGGCACAAATAGTTACCAATGTTTCTCTTTTAATTACAGAAATTTTAAAGTTTCGACGATTATGATTGTGTGAAGTAAAAGAGAATCACATAGTTTAAAGTTTAACATTATAATTCAATATAACTATAAGCTTCACAAAGCAAATGTCTTATCTGAAACTGCGAATCACAATGACCAATCGTAAGGCGTCAACACGAAAAACTTGCATGGTCACGTTCGTATTCAATATTTGCTTCAAAATTACTCCAGATTGCTTTCAGAGAAGCATTTGTTACAAGCACATCAGTAACATCAGTAACTTATCTACAAGCCCTTTTCTTTTTTCGAGGCACTTGGAGTTTCCCCCGCTGGGTGGGGACCTCTGGAACATTTTTTTGAATTTATATTTTGAAAATAGAAGCCTTATCTATCTTTGTATAAAAAATTGCGATGGTGCTCGGCTTAGTTGGAACAAGGTGGAATTTGGCCTACATAACTGGTGGTGGTTTTTCAGTAACACAACTGTGTGCAGCAACTTAATTAGAAAGTAATTTAGCGAATCATGCAATCTAATTTTGGCTTAAATTAGTGGAAAGATGGCGGAAATAATTTTATATTCGGTAATTCGAAACTGATCGACGTATTGTGCAAAGAATTGTTTTTAGGACAAAGAAGAGATGTAATGAACTACCTCCATTTAGGCCTCCTAGGAACCTCCGAACTAAAAAATAGATTTCAAAAATATAATTTTTCAAAATCCGAAAGCTTTGAAATTTTGATTTCCTCCACCCCGTCTCAATCACATATCTAATTAGTTTTTAAATCCGATATTTAGTTTCGAAGATAGCTCGAAAAGAAAGGAAACCAGTCCTTTTTAAAGTGGAAAATTGACGTTTTTTGAGTGAAAAAAGATTTTATTTTAATATCGTGTTTGCGAAGAACAGTTACGTTGGCGAAATTTTCCACCCAAACGAAAAACGTACATAACAGACCGCTAATGTATACAAAAGAAAGAACTCGAAAATATATGTATTTTGAACGGTAAAAACGTCCGTATGAAATTTATAAGATCAAAAAAAGAGTCCCACCACTAGATCACACTCTTTTACCTCTTTAATTTGAGGCCCCATACGCCACATTTTATGCAACCCTTATACGGGGTGGTACAACACCCCAATCCCCAAACCGGCAAGCTATATGTTTTTCACTTATCTTTTTGTTCTGAGTGTCAGAAAGACAACTAAAAAAACAGCATTGTTCTACCGTCCTCCTACGCAGTTATGTTTTTAAAGAATTTTTGAAGTCACCGTGTACCGTAAATTCACGAAATACTATTATTAACAATTTTTTTTTCGTTCGAAGCTGCTGGTTTTATGGTTGCTCCTTTCTTGAAATATGATACTTTGAAACTGACGTTTCATCGTAAAATCACGAAAATTTTAACCACCCAAGCTAGGGGTGCGGTGTGGTAGGGTGGGTGTGAGCTATTTTTGTATTCCATACAAAGTGTGAAGGTTTCATCCAAGTCCATTGACAAGAAAAAGACACATAAAACTGATTTCTTTGTACCTACCACCAGTGGTACATGCCGCCCCATAGGATAGTCCACCATACACATCCAGTAGTACATGCCGGCGGGAACGTGTTGTTAATGATGCTTTTTGAACGAAAAAATCACCTGACGATTTTTCAATCATCAAATCTCAAATATCATTCTGCTTTACCTTTTGCTTCCATGTAAATTGTATACGAAATATTTTGAAACAAATTTCATATTTTAAATAATAATTTTGAGTACTTTAATCAGTACGGCGACATGAAAAGAAGAATGATGAGAGATACGTCAATTGATTCATATTTACCCGCATCTACCATGTTGAGGCAGTCGAGCAAATATATGCAAAACTGCTGTCAAAGCAACATTTGTTCTCGGTGCCTCAGAAACATGTTGTGGTCTATTCCAGATGGACCAGCCATTTAAAATCTGTATACTTTTCTGCGGTATGCTATGCGACATCTAGTTCTTGTGCCATCTATGGTAAAACTGAGAAAAGTGTGGTTTGAATGACTCTGCAGCTTGCACCTAAACTAATAGTCTATTGAAAAATAAATTTTTGTAAAACAATTCTATTAAATTCTAAATTTAATTGCGGTAAGAGGGCGCCTCCCCTTAATTTCAACCTCTCGATGATGACACCATAGGGTATACTAAGTTTGTTATTCAGTTTGCAACACAAAAGAAGGGACAAAATGGATACTCAAGCATAATATTAAAATTTATTATTTTTGTATGTCCGTCCGTGCACCCTCACGATTACTCGAGAACGTTTGCACGTGTGAGAGCTGAAATTTTACACACTAGCTTTAAAAAAAAAAGTAAATTTAAGTTCGAGAGACCAATATTGCAGCTCTTCGTACAAAAATTTCGTATCTCACTATATATTTGGATATTGTCGGGGAACACGGCGGCATAGAGAGTTGAAATTTTATACACAGCGTTTCCATAAAAGTAGTAAATATAATTTGAACAAGTAAAAAAGGTAGAATTGGTCTAGGACCAATTCTTATGATACCCTAGATGAAAGCCCTTATGAAATTTCGTATTGTCACCCTTCTGTGCAAGTTTGATTTTTGAAGTGGTTTTTCGCATATATTATTAGAATGGTTTGTCGGACAGAAAAAATTATTATAACCAATTTTGTAGGACTTTGTCTTGTGAAGAGGTTTTTAGTGCAATAAAAATGTCCTGGACTGATCGTTTTCAAAGTATACGTAAAAAACCTAAATTTTTATATGGCAACACCAAGAAGGAGTTGCCCGAATTAGTCCATTTTTGAAATTTTATTTGCTAGTACAATGAAAGTACCATGTACCATATTTCAGCTCTCTACGTCAACGCGTTCTCAGGCAGCGTCTAAATATATAGCGGAAAACGACATTTTTGTATGGCAACCCCACGGAGGAGTTGCCCGATTTTTCTCATTTTCGAACTAAATTTTACTTTTTTTTTTAAGTCCGTGTACAAAATTTCAGCTCTCTAAGTATACGCGTTCTCGAGTTATCGACGGACGGACGGACGGACGGACGGACATGCAAAAATCAAAATAATTTTTAATATTATGCGTGGGGTCCAATCCATTTTGCTCTACCATCGTTATTTCGAGGTGCTACAAACGGAATGACAAACATAGTATACCCTATAGATTTCACCTAGGGTATAATAAAATAAGTAAAAAACGAGTTTTCAAACAAAACTGAGGCCAAGCCGCAAGAAAAAGTAGAAAAAAAACTTTTTTTCACACTCAAACGCTTCCTTGGACGGAAAAGCGTTTTGCATGAATTTTCCTCTATTTTTTCTGCAAGTTTTCACCATTGTCGGTGAGAAAGTAATGATGCCAGTTGATAGGGAACTTGATCCTGCATAATTTAGAAAACTTTTTACCAGAAAATTTTCCGGAAAAGACGGAAAATTTTCCGGAAAAGTCAGAAATTTCCGGAAAATTTTTCGGAAAAATCGGAAAAATCTGCATTTTTCCTGAAACGGATTTATCACTAATCAAATTTGTACCAAATTTCCAAATGATTTTTCCCGATTTTCCGGGTTTTCCATGGAAATTTCCGGTTCAAATTTTGATAGATTCAATTCTCACTCGACATGAACCAGCTCGCTATGATGACGAAAAGTGGGTCTACGAGAGTGTCGAAAATAGTAAAAAAAAAAGACAAATTCGTGTATGATTTAAAGGGATTGGCTGGCCTCAAAAATGAACTAAATCGAGCAATCCTTTCTTGGTCTTGCCATATACAAATTTAGGATTTTTAAGTGTATTTTAAAAGCGATCAGTCCTAGACGTTTTGATTGTACTGGAAAGTTCTTCAGAATATGAAATTCTATGAAATTGGTTATAGTCATTTTTACTGTCCGACTAACCAATTAGAAATAGACGCGAAAAACCACTTCAACAATCAAATTTGGATAGATGGGTGACCATACGAGATTTCATACGGGCATTCATATATAGGAGGATATCGTAAGAATTGTCTTCGCTCAATTATAGCTTTTTTCTTTGTTAACAGGTAATGGAGGAACAATCTTTCATTTGCTTTTTATAACAATCGCTGTTCTCTGATTTAGGCCATCAATATGTCGGTTTTGGCAGTGGGTGAAGCGTGTATTGACTCATTTGATAGAAAATTTGACTCAATTTTCGAGATTAGCGACTTTAGTATACCACTGACTCATTAGTTGCACCTCAAAAATATCGTTGAATGGCTGGCGCAAATATGTCGACTGACGTAATAAACTTACTCAATTCAATATTTTCGTTATCTAACGTCGAAGATGTGTAATGATACAGCCGATGAAATCCCGGTCGGCTTCTTTGATGTTAAGAATGTGCCCATTCTTCTCGGTTCCGAGGGTACTACGAAGAGGTTTAGATTTTATGAGTTTATGATAGGGACATCGCAACAGGGAAAGAATTTATTAGTTCTGGATAGCGATTCTTTCAAGGGAAGTACTTAGAACAGGACAAGGAGTTCACGTACCTACATGAGTGCGCGTCTAGATGAATACTTATAATTACATCTAGGAGATATTGTTAGGAAAAACTGGGTAATTAGCTTGGCGCCGTAAATGTTAGAGTGAGGGTTAGTGATGAAGAGTAGCTTGATGAGAGATTCACTTTACCAGTACCCAGTTGATGTCGTGGCGATTTTTTAAAGGCGAATTTATTTATTTTTTAAATAAGCTTGTTATTGTTCAAGTGTGGAGTCAAAAACAAAAACAAAAACGAATTTCGTTCGGAGATAATAGAAACGGTTGTTAAGTGCATGAAATACTTATGTTGAGTAAGTTAAGTGAATTAGTTCCACAATATAGTATTTAATTGTGTCAGTAGAACATTGAACTGTGATTTCTAGAGAAAACAGTGCAAAGTTCCATTTTAAATAGTGTGAAAAGGAAATACCTATAGTTAAAAGTAAAGTGCCGTTTCCTTTAAAAAGAAAAGCCAGAGTATCCAATAATGGAGAGTGAAAAGGGTGAAATTGATAATGGAAATAGTGCTACTACGGTCATACGTAACACCGATGCAGGAGCTTCTACAGAACAGTGATGTGATTATTGAAAGTGATCAGAATAGTATCCAAAAGGTACTCCAGTTGTTACGCTGAGAAAATGAACTACTCAAAAGAGAACGTGAATTAAAATCAAAGCAAGATGAGATTTGCTTGAGTAATAGTAAGTAGTATAAGAGTGGGTATTGATGAGCTAAATAAGCTAGTGCTAGAGATCGATCCCGGGAAATTTCCGGAAATAAACGCGGAGAATTGGGTCAAAGCGGTCGAAGGTCTCACGAGTCCACATTATTTTATGATTCACTTCAATCAGCGAGACACTGGTTTGACAGTAAAAGTGGTACAGTAATATCGTGGGAGCAGTTCAAAAAGGAGCTAACGGAAGATTTTCCTAATACGAGAGATAGCTCGTCTATTTTGCTACAAATTATTCAAGGGATCGAAAAGAAGGTGAGCCAATTGAAGATTATTTTTATCTAGTAGTATCATTAGGAAAACAAATTAAATTATCAGACGCAAGTAAAATCGATTACGTAATTTCGGGTTTACGCGACAAAGATGTTATTAATAGTTTGTGGTTTCAAAGTGTGCGACTTTGCCCGAATTACTTCAATAAATGAAACGTTATGAAGAAATTAGGAAGCATGAAATACAACGAAGATTTTTAAAAGACAATAGAAAACCAGAAGCTCCGCGTTATATCAAGGAAAGGTATCATACATTTCAGCGTGGAGAGATTGAAACTAGAAACCAACGCCATAATGCTTCTCTTCATGATAAAGGTAAACGACAAGGACCCAAATTGTGTTATAAATGTAATAGTGAAGGTCATCTTGCTCATCATCATCTTGCACTAAGCCCGGGATGAAAAGATGTTTTCAATGCCATCAAACAGGACATTTAATGAAAATATAAAACTGTTCGATCAAAGGATGAATATATATATTGGCTTTTACAGACTTGCAAACAACTGGCAAATGATGCCGTGTAAAACTCTATTGCGCGGATTCGGCGGACAAGATACTCGCGTGTTAGGAAAAATGTATAAGGAAATAACTATCGAGGACATAAAGTTAGAAGTAGAAATAATGATAGTGGACGACGCCCTGCAGGATGTACATAGGTACATAGGACCATAGGCAACAACGTTTTAGATAGACCTAACATCAAACTGGTTAAGATTTGGAAATCTCTAGACATAATCCTGAAAGGGACTGCTAAAAACAATGCAAAAAACTACGATATGTAAAGCCGATACAAGAAGAAAATATTCCAATCGCAGAAAACGTAAATGTTAATTATCGAAAATGCCTATATAAATTGATAATGGACTGCAGAGATTGCTTTGCTCAAACTACTAAGGGGATTGGCAAAACTGAACTAGTCGAAATGCACATTAATCTGAAATAAGATGAAATTATTAAGTATAGTCCATATAAAATTGCATATGGATTAAGGAATATTTTACAACAAAACATCGAACAACTTTTACATTCAGACATTATCCAAGAATCGTCTTCAGACTTTGCCAGTCCCGTTGTGTTAATTCCTAAGAAAAATGATGAGTGACGAATGTGCGTAGATTACCGGAAACCCAACTCCATCACACAACGGGAATCGTTTTCGGTACCAAGCATTGAAAACACGCTAAATTTGTTAGCGAAAAAAAGAATTTTTACCTTACTCTACTTACTGAGCGGATATTATCAAGTTCCGATAGCAGAAGATTCTAGAAGATTCACGGCTTTCGTGACTCCTACCGTACGCTATGAATTCAAGCGTGTACCTTTTGGCCTGACGAACTCGCCTGCAGTGTTCATGCAGTTAATGAAGAAGGTAACGCAACAGATGCAACAGATTTCAAATAAAGTAATCGTATATATGGATGATATCCTGATACAATCGGAAACCATCGAAGAAAATTTAGAGATTCTTCAGGACTTCCTTCGTCAGATAAGAAAAGCGGGATTGACTCTAAATCTTAAGAAATGTTCCTTTCTTAATTTACAATTACATTTCTTGGGCAATGAAATCTCATCGGACGGTATGAAGCCTGGAACACATAAAGTAGCAGCTGTGGAGAATTTTAAGCAATCCGAAACCGTCAAAGAAGTACGTCAATTCCTGGGACTAGCAGGATATTTCCCCAGCTTCGTTAGAAACTTCTCGGCATTAGCACTGTCTGTTAATAAACTGTTAAAGAAGAATGCCACTTTTGAGTGGACACAAGAAACGGAAAACGCTTTTAAACGTTTGCGACCGATACTCAGTAAAAAAACAGTGTTAGCCATATTTGAATCAAGAGATGAACATGAGTTGCACACAGACGCCAGAAGTCATGGAATCGCTGGAATATTAATGCAGAGATGCTCAGATGATCTCTTACGACCAGTATCTTACTTCAGTAGATCTTGAGCACCTGGAGAGGAAAATACCATAGCTACGAGTTAGAAACATTAGCTGTGGTAGAAATTATGGAGCATTTTAAATATTACCTTTTAAATAGGCACTTCAAAGTAGTTACAGACTGCAACTCTTTAAAGATGATTGTAGCGGCGGCCCATTACAATTAATAGCACCGCCATCTGTTTCATAGTAGCAATATAATAATGACTGCATGTGACTGTACACATACATCACCATCCACACAAAACGAAGTAATTGGCAGACCAGCCAGTCCGAGTCTTGCCGTCACACAGTGCGAACAGAATTAAATCAATAAATTAGTAATTAGTTAAAAGTTTGTTTTTCTTAATTTATACCTACATGGGTCCACACAACCACATTGGTGACCCCGACAAGTTTTATTTGGTTTTTTTTTCTCAACAATAGCCTAATAAATAATCAAAATTACGGCTTTACAATTCACATACCTACCTACATAAAGTGGAAGTGAGGACACGGTACATTTCAATCGCATCAAATCAAAAAAAAAAATTTGTGCGACAACATCTGCTTTTTAATAAAAGCACAAATTCAAATAAAAAAGAAAGTAGCAACAGATTCGGACAGCAAATGCAATTTTATTGTTGAATTACACACAAAAATATTAAACCACTCCAAGAGCATCGTGGTTATCATCACATGGATCCCCAAACAAAATCATCGGGAAATACACAAAAAAACCACATCGTAGGAAATTGAAATTTAACAAAGCTGGTAGCTGGTAGCATTATCTCAATTCAATTAATTTCTACCCGATAATCGAGGATTTGTTTTACCTGATACCACATGCCAAGAGTATCACATCAGTCATCAGTAGCAGTGAAAAATCTAGAATGTAGTGACGTATTTCATCAAAAAGTTTTTTTTGTTCAACATTATAATAAATTTATGTATACCTAGTTCAGTTCATTGGCATATTAAAAACGAATTATTTTTTTTAGGGTCATTAAGAAAAAGGAATTTTAACGAATAAGAAGTCCTATCGTACGACCTCAAGACGGAAGTGAGTGCATTTTTACAAATTTAATAAAATATCGTAATTAAAGAGGCATTATACGACAAATCATCCGTTCATGGCCACATGTATGTATGTAAGTACATAGAAAAATTTTTGTATGTACAATATAAGTTATATATAAAATATATATAACAGCTATATATAAATTTACAATATATTTAATATATATATATTTACCAAAAATTGACACATAAAATATAGGGCGATAAAGATTTCCTTTATATTAATATACAGTAATTTAACCATCACTATGCCTGATGACAAAATTGAAAGTGATACCAACACACAGCAAAGTAGTTGCCAGAGTGGTGGTATATCTCAAGCACTTGAGAACAGCGTATCATCATCTCATATTTCAACTTTAAAAATTCCCCCATTTTGGAATAATAGGCCTGACCTGTGGTTCTTACAAGTCGAGACTCAGCTTCGAGTCAAGGGAATCACGGCTTCAGGACATTTTATTAAGCCCTCCATTACAAAATAAATACGAAAATTTAAAAACCGTTCTCTTGGCCCGAAGTAGGGATTCCGAAGAACGCAGGCTAGACGCTTTGCTACACAAAGTGGAATTAGGAAATTACAAACCTTCAGAATTGTTCCGACACATGGAATCTCTTGCCGGAGGAAATAGTTTGGTAAATCCTTCTTTGCTCAAAAAGCTTTGGACAAACAAGTTACCATCCTCCATTCAGGCTTGTATAATTGCAATCGAAGACGGTCATACTCAGGACGAGATCTTCGTGATTGCTGATAGGATATACGACTCCACGTCTCCTGACCAATCTAAAGTTCATGCAGTACACCAGAACAGACAAAACGATATTATTGGTAGTGTAAATTCAGTAATACAGAATCTTGAAGACCGTATAAAGCAACTTGAAATTAAACAGGTCAGACCTGGAAGAAAATTTTATTCCGCTTCCAATAATCGATCACGTTCTAGATCTTTGTCACAACCTCGATCCTATGTCAATAATGTGTGTTGGTATCACAGACGATATGGAAAAAACGCTAAAAAGTGCACACCGCCTTGCGTTAAAAACACAAATCAAACAAATCAACAACCAAAAAACTAAATATCGCTACTTCGCGGGCGGCGACGAAGACTAGCATTCCTTATAGCCGCTTATTCATTCGAGACAGATCTTCCGAAATCCTTTTCTTAATAGACACAGGTGCGGAAATCTCTATTGTACCAAAAAATAAATTCGCAAGACAAGCATGTAATAAATCTGATTTCAATCTGTCTTCTGCAAATGGTACCCCCATCACTACATACGGATTCAAGCAATTAACTTTAGACCTGAACTTGCGGCGTTCTTTTCAACACACATTCGTCATAGCATCCATCGATTATGCAATAATTGGCGCTGATTTTTTATATAAGTACAACTTATTAATTGATCTTAGAAATCAAAAACTCGTTGACCAAACAACTCATCTATCAATAAATTGCATTTCGCGTCCTTTTCAGTCGTGCACTCCGAAACTTTCTGTTCTACCGGACGAGTTTGGATCTATCCTTAAAAATTTCCCATCATTGGTAGCACCACCTGACTATAACTTAAAAGCCAGTCATAATGTTGAACATTACATTCATACGCAGGGCCCAATGGTTCAAATGGGAATATGTCGTCCCTCTTCATCATCTGTTGCTTCACCTCTTCACATGGTACCCAAGAAGGGATCCTCTGATTGGAGGCCATGCGGAGATTATCGTCAACTCAACGTTGCGACAATTTTTGACAAATATCCTCTTCCGAATTTGCAGGATTTTACTTTAAATCTACATAGTTGTACGATCTTCTCAAAAATTGACATTGTCAGGGCGTATCAACAGATACCGGTCGCACCGGAGCATGCCCATAAAACCGCAGTCATAACACCCTTTGGATTGTTTGAATTTCTTAGAATGCCTTTCGGCGTTAAGAACGGCGCACAAACTTCCAACGATTCATCAATGAGGTCTTATTCGGTTTAAACTTTACTTTTGCATATGTTCATGATATTTTAATTGGAAGTAAATCCCCCGACGAACATAAAGAACATCTCCAAACACTATTCACTAGATTAGAAAAATACGGACTTAACGTGAACCCGCTCAAATGCACTTTTGGCGTAAAGGAACTTGATTTCCTCGGACATAAAATTTCCGAGAGAGGCATCCTTCCATCTGATAGTCGAATACATGCCATAAAAGAGTTCCCAATTCTGTCTACGTTTAAAAAATTACAACGCTTTCTTGGAATGACGAATTTTTACCATCGTTTCATTCCAAATTTTGCTAATTTAGCAATACCACTTTACGACCTTCTTAAAAATTCCAATCGCAAGAAAAACCCCAAGACAATTTTCACGTGGTCCAAGTTACATGAAGAAGCTTTCAATCATATTAAAACGGAATTACAAAATTGCACCTTATTAGCTCATCCTAATCCAACTGCTAGAATTAGTTTATGGGTAGATGCGTCTAACGATGCGACAGGCGGAGTTCTCCAACAACAACACGAAGGGCAATGGCAACCTTTGAGTTTCTTTTCTAAAAGGTTACAATCAGCAGAGAAAAAGTACTCTACATTCGATAGAGAGCTTCTCGCTGTATACCTATCAATTAAACACTTCAGATATTTTGTGGAAGGCAAACATTTTACCGTATATACCGACCACAAACCCCTAACAAAGGCAATTTCATCCAAGTCAGAAAAATCGCCTCGCCAAATCAATCAGCTAGCATACCCTTCACAAATCACCAATGATATCAGGTACACTAAAGGTTGTCAGAACATCGTATCCGACGCACTTTCAAGGGCACACATAGACACTATAGAAGAATCGGATTTAAATTTTGAAGCAATCCGTCGAGAACAAGATAATGACGAAGAATTGAAAGAAATTCTTTCAAAATCTAAAATAACACAAAACAATTCTTCCTTCGAACTCAAACAAATTCACAACTCCTTGGAAAAACAGCCAATATGGTGTGAAATTTCTACAGGTGTAAATAGACCATATGTACCCCATAGACTACGCCGTACAGTTTTTAACCTTCTTCATAATTTATCACATCCTGGCATCAGAGCTAGTAGGAAACTAATCACAGCAAATTACTTCTGGCCTAGGATGAACATCGAAATTAATAACTGGGCCCGAACCTGCATTTCGTGCCAAAAATCAAAAATTATCCGACACACTTCATCCCCTCACGGCGTTTTCAATACACCCTCAGGTCGCTTTCAACATGTTCACATGGACATTGTTGGACCATTGCCCCCATCAAACGGCTACACATATCTACTGACCATAAAAGACAGATTCACTCACTGGCCCGAAGCCATTCGTCTTAAAAGCATTCATGCTATTAGTGTAGCAAATGCTCTCATTTATCACTGGATCGCTCGATACGGCGTCCCTTGCACGATAACAACAGATCAAGGCACCCAATTTGAGTCCGTCTTATTTAAAGAATTAACCAGTCTATTGGGCAGTCAACGTGCAGTGGAAAGATTTCACAGGCAATTAAAGACCGCAATCCGAGCCTCATCTGAACCTAAGAATTGGTAACATTCATTACCTTGGATTCTCTTAGGAATCAGATCAGCTTTGATGGAAGATCTAGGATTTTCTTCAGCGCAACTTTTATACGGACAAGCACTTCGTTTACCAGGCGAAATACTCGCTACAAATTCCGCTATAGATTCAAAGATAACCACCACTCTGGCCAAAGAAACACAAGAAGCTATTATAAAAATAAAACCAGAAAATATAAGAAAACGAAAACAAAATAACATATTCGTACCTCAGCAAATGCAGACCTGCTCGCACGTTTTCGTGAAAGAAGCTCTAAATAAAGGAAGTCTTAATCCCCCTTATTTAGGCCCATTTAAAGTATTAACTAAGAATGACAAAGTCTTTAAAGTGATCATGGATGGAAAAGAAGTTTTAATAAATATTGATAGATTAAAACCAGCCTTCTTATTGGATGAAAATGCACTCACGTCTGATCGCCTAACAAGAAAGGACACAAAACCTAGAATTACATTTAAAATTTAATTAATTTTGAAATTTACTGTTTTCAATTATCCTTGTCAAGGAACTTAACTAGATTATGAAATTTTAACTTTTATGGGATTATTGTAAATTGAATTGTAAAATAGATGTAAGAGTTCATATTGGCTACATAGATCCTATTGAAGACAAAACAGGATAAACACCTTTTAAGAAAGGGGGAGTGATGTAGCGGCGACCCATTACAATTAATAGCACCGCCATCTGTTTCATAGTAGCAATATAATAATGACTGCATGTGACTGTACACATACATCACCATCCACACAAAACGAAGTAATTGGCAGACCAGCCAGTCCGAGTCTTGCCGTCACACAGTGCGAACAGAATTAAATCAATAAATTAGTAATTAGTTAAAAGTTTGTTTTTCTTAATTTATACCTACATGGGTCCACACAACCACAATGATCAAAGAGAAACGAGATTTAGTAGCCAGAATAGCTCGTTGGTAGTTGAAGATCTCCGAATACGACTTTGAAATGATATTTCGATCAGGCAATAAAATGAGCATGCTGATACCATAAGCCGTAGTCCATATGAACAAGAAACAAATGCAGAAACTGTAGGTAGTAAAATACTGCTCGTTGGAGTACCATTAGAGGATTGGCTTGATACGCTACAGCAACAAGATCCGAGAATACTCGAAATAACTAAGATACGGGCGGAATAGACAAGCAACATAAATATATACATGGAATTAGAGGGAATTATGTACTGAAGGATAACCGACTGTTTAAAAAGACTGCCACCGGCGATAAATTTGTGGTACCTAAGGGAGTTAAGTGGCTAGTCATCAAGTCAGGAGCTCACGACGACATGGTTCATTGTGGCATCACAAAAACTTATGAAAATTTACAAATGATGTTTTGGTTTACCAATATGAAGCCGGTAGTTACAAACTTTGTGAACTCGTGCATTAAATGCCTATATAATAAACGTGGACGAGATGAAACAAACTATTTACTACACTGCACAGAGAAACTAGCAGTACCATTTTACGCTATTCATGTTGACCACTTAGGACCATTCCCTAAGAACAAAATAGGAAATTGTTTTGTTATCGGACTGGTCGAGGCTTTTACTAAGTTTGCAGTTTTCAAGGCTGTTCGGAATACAAATGCAAAAATCGTCTTGAAAAGGCTAGATGAAGTCTCCCAATATTTCGGAATGCCTACTGGAATTATAAGTGACATTGGGAGTGCCCTTACTTCAAAGGAATTTGAAAAATATTGCGGACAGAATGCCATAAAACATATCTTAAACGCCGTGAAGACACCCCGAGCCAATGGCCAAGTCGAGAGATATTTTCGAACGTTTGTTGTGGTACCGACATCTCCGTGTTCCGAGAGAGAGAGAAGTCACCGATTTGGAAGAATAAAATTGATAGAAATAACACCCTTTGTTCACAACTATTTTATTCTTCACTCTGTTTATAATTTATTTGGATGATAACTATTTTTATAAGATAATAACTATTCACAAATTTTTCGTATATTTGCTCAATTTATAATAGGTTTCGGTGATACAATTTATTTCGATAATCACTATCTATCCACAAACTTTTCGTATTCTTTTTCTCGATTTATAATAAGTTTCAGTAATTTAATAATTTTTTCTTTGCATTGGTTTCAAATTAGTTTTGCTGATTCTTTATTATAGATCTACAATTATGTATTTTTCTGTTCGGAGGAACCGAGTACTGAAACGTGTTTTTCTCGGCGGTTGTAAAATGCGAACTTACCGAGGTTTGGGCGAGTTTCACCCAGGAACCCATGAAAACTTTTTCTTAAAGCTTTTTCTTCTTATTAATTTCTCACGACGATTTTAAATTCGTACGTGAGAAAGTGCAAATAATTTATGTTGAGAGGCATATGCATCATGTAGAAACTGCAACCCGATACGCACTTGTGTGCCCGTCTTAAAATATTACTTTTAAGCGGGCGAGGGTAATTGTATGTACGTATGTGAAGTGTATATTGCGCAATCAAAAAAAATAGAAATAAAGAAGAAACTGCATGTAGGTAAGTATGCAGTGCATATCGTGGGAGCGGAATGCATGCTAGATAATAAAATGAAATTTATGCTTAAATTGCATTTTGTTATAACATTGAAATGCATTTTAAATGCATTTGAAATATGGAATGAAATTCGATTAAAACGCCATAATTCGCGATTCTCAATGCACTAATATGTTTGGAGAATTAGGCAAAACTTGAGAAGTGTGAAACAGTGCGAATCACCAGTAACGATAAACGGTATCAGTTCCCCATCAGAAATCAGTGCAAGCTTATTAGTACTAGTCACTGATCAGCACTACGTGTACTTCCAGCTGTGCTCATTGAACTGCACGGTCTGTGGTATTGAAAGTAGCAAGGGGCATAACACTATTTAGTGTTGTTTGATTTACCTCGATGTGTCGTTGACTGCTGCTGGCGGCGCCCAAATATTTGTGCTGTTGTGAGATTACTTTAGATTTCTGCAACATTCGCGGATTGAGAGCAAATCGGTTTTAGGTGTACTGCCACCTTAACTGCCACCTTTAATAAAAAGTTTAAGATCGGTTAAAAATATGGCTTTATCAAATAAGTCACGAAAAGCAGTTTCTTTCTCCTTGAGTGTAAGTGACCGATTGACCGATATGATTTAGAAATGATGATGCAGGTCTTTTGAGACAGTGTACTGGCCCGATCTAATCGACCGAATCATTTTCGAAAGACCCATCACTACTATGTACATGTATTAACAAACGTCACATTTGATCTGGTATATATACCTGAAATTATCATTTTTCTGTTTGCAGTTTATTAGCTTATTCCTAATTATGTTCCTATTGTAAAAAGCGACATTAACAATTTTTCTTTAATATTCTTGCTATGCTAGAACTTATTTTTTCTGCAAATGGTAACCTTACATTGTTATTAGTATTAAAATTGGCAGGTATCAAGTTACAAAGTTTTTTCTTCCCTAATTTCTGTTCTTTCTGATTTATTAATCGATCTAATAAATTTGGAGAATATCCATAGTTGTTGGCTATTTTCTTTATTATCTTAAGTTCTTTATTAAATGCTAATTGAGAAAATAACTAAGTAATATATGGATTAAAATTGAACGATGATATTTTTATATTATATGAGTGATTAGAATCTGTTGGTATAATGAAGTCTGTAATAGACGGTTTTCTAAAAATATCAAAAGTTAATTTACTGGCTAACTACTTCATTACAACGTCTAAAAGGTTTGTAGAACCAATCTTTTCTTTTTCTATAGTAAATTGAATTCTATTGTTACGTTTGTCATGAATTCACATCACCTTCTTCAGATTCATAACTCACATTCTAATAATTGCATTCTCTAATTGCCTAAATGTATTGTCTAACTGCCCAAATGCATCATTATCAGATATTACAAAAACCTAAAAATAAATCGTATACAAAAACCGTTAACCCATTAACACACTCAGAGAGAGTTGTCACATCTAAATATTTCTCGGGCACCCGCAAAACAATAAAATAAACACGTCGTCCCGGCGAAGTACCTACCGTTCACCAGAACGAAAATATGATATACGATCCCTACTGAGTACTGACTGTCGGGCTAGTACTCTCATATAATTTTGTGTCTGCTTATCATTTTTCATAGCTACTGGTCACCTTGAAAATTGTCTTTGATGATTTTTGTGATATTCCCGATTTTTTTACCGGTTTTTAAAATTCGAGCGTTCCCGTTCAGACGAAAATCCAATTTTTAGCTATTTTTCTAATTTGCGTTTTTTGAGATAAAGTTGAACGTTTGCTAGGAGAAATAATTATGTCGATTAAGGTTACAGCACGTTTATTGTGCCACATGCAAACATTAACGTGCACATTAAAAGTTTTTATAGCATGTCTTTTGTACTGTAACGACCAAATTGCCACCAAACTGTCACCAAAATCCATATATCTTTGTAAGTCTTGCATGGATAATCGTAATTTGTATTTTTAAATATAGGCAGAATATGGGCTTAGTTCATAATTTAGTTTTAAAATTTCTAGGTATCTAGGTACTTTCACAAAACACAATAAAAACAGACAATACTGTCAGTTGAGAATTTTTCCTCTTACTTTTCCATTTACAAAACACCGGAGAATTAATAAGTCGAATGAGAATTCGGGAATTCTCAAAACAAATTCGCGAAATTACAGAGCTTCAAGTCCAACTGTCAAAACAGACAATACTGTCAGTTGAGAATTTTTCCTCTTACTTTTCCATTTACAAAACACCGGAGAATTAATAAGTCGAATGAGAATTCGGGAATTCTCAAAACAAATTCGCGAAATTACAGAGCTTCAAGTCCAACTGTCAAAACAACTCTCATTTCAAAGATTCCCCAATTCTCCGTGTTATAGAATCCGACGCCGGATGGCGTAATAAAAGTGTAAGCCAGCACCGTTTTGCTTTAATATAAAATTGGCGATGCGTGCACCTGATGTAGTAGTTAGTCCTGCATTAATATTGCATGCTAGCGAAAGCTGTGCTGCCAACCACATGTTACGAATAAAGAATTTAGGTTATACCATTCCCAAGTTATTATGTATTTCAAATAAACTGGATAAAAACATAGATAATTCAATATAGCCATATGTGTATATAAATAGGTATTAATTATACAGTAATGTTTAGTTTGCTGCAATGAAATATAAGCCATTCTGTCCGAATAAAAAATAATGTTCATCTTGTGATGTGAATTTGCACAACAATTTCCAAATCAATTAAAAATAAAAGAATGCACATTCTGCATTCTTGCAATATTCAATTAACCCAAAATTAATCAATCACAATAAATGCGATCGATTGCTTTATTGCAATTAAGCAAAAACATACGCTAAACCAATAATGTGTCACAACCTAAAGAAGTGACTGTAATTGTTATACCCTAGATGAAATCTATAGGGTATACTAAGTTTGCCATTCCGTTTGTAACGCACAGAAATAATGATGGTAGAGCAAAATGGATTGGACACCTCAGCATAAAGTTAAAAGTTATTTTGATTTTTGCATGTCCGTCTGTCCGTCCGTCCGTCCGTGCGCATGATAACTCGAGAACGCGTTCTCTTAGAAAGCTGAAATTTTGTACACGGACATTAAAAAAAAAAGTAAAATTAAGTTCGGAAATGAGACAAATCGGGCAACTCCTTCGTGGGGTTGCCATACAAAAATTTCGTTTTCCACGATATATTTGGACACTACCTGCGAACACGGCGACATAGAAAGCTGAAATTTTGTACATTGTGTTTTCATAGTAATAGCAAAAAAAAAATTAAAAAATTGACTAAATCAGGCAACCCTTTCTTGGTGTTGCCATATAAAATTTTTGGTTTTTTACATATACTTTGAAAACAATCAGTCCTAGACATTTTTATTGTACTAAAAACTTCTTCAGAATAAGAAATCCTCTAAAATTGGTTATAATCATTTTTTCTGTCCGACGAGCCGTTCTATAAATATATGTGAGAAACCAATGTAAAAAATCAAAATTGCTTAAATGGGTGACCATACGAAATTTCATACGTTCATTCATCTAGGGTATCATAATAATTGGTCTTAGACCAATTCGAGCTTTTTCACTTGTTTACAAGCATTTGTTTACCTTTTTGCAACCAGCGTAATACGGGTCAAGTAGATTGCGTCACATCTTTCTGCCGGAGTTAAGCACATAAGCGCAAGTAAGCGATTTAACTTTAACATGTATTAATAATTAACGGTTGACATTTTGTGTAAATAAGCTAGAACAATTGAATATAACAATGAATTAGTATGCCGACTATCAACGAAGCTCCATCTTTTATTTAACAGGGCATCTGCTAATTCTAGCTTGCCCAGAGTCAAGCAGGGCATCTGCTAATTCTAGCTTGCCCAGAGTCAAACGTGGGATCTGCTTTATATAAAACTTCCTCTTAAAGTGATCTGCCTTTTGAGCTTCTCACTACGTGACGATATTTCACACCACAGATTCTACTAATCATACTACAAAGTCTCCCCGTCCGTAACCATTTATTTTCAATAAATATTCGTGAAAAAATTCATTCGCAGAAAGTATTTGAGTATGTGTATACGAAAGTCTGGAAAACGAAATACATATCTTAACTCGATTTTATAAATAAAATAATAAAACAAAATAAAAAAAAATAAATTAAATGCAATTTTGGTAATGGCACCTACATGAGTTAAGAGTTAATATAACGATCAAATTTTCATTTTATTTATTTTATTGTATTTTATTGATTTAAACATAATTAATTTAAACATAAACATACACATAAGATAATTTATTAGCGTTGTACTGAAGATTATGCAGCTTATTAGACCAAGTGGATAAAGATTTGTACATATTTCTCGCTACTTTTGTATGATTGTAAAAAGGGCTTTCCCTATCAGTCGAGTATGAGGTCCAAATGAATACAGCTGGTTTGAGTTCAATTTCATGCTTTATTGTTTGCGTCCCCATATAAGTGTAAAATGATTAAAGGTTTATATTGGCTAAATGTAACAGAGAGGTACGATAGCTTTCGGTTGTACATACCGATTAGTGGCACACGTACTAACAAGTGCGTTCCGTTGTTCAGATACTATTACTATTTCCCCTTTTGTCATGTATTGAAGACAGACTCAGATATTCTGTGTTTCCCGGATAATCCAGTTTAACTTCTAGAATATTTGAGATCGCTCGGTCAGCAGGGATGTTGACGGTAATCTGGTTAATCACTATTAGTATTGATGGTTCCACAAATGTTTTGCTATATATACGTGTTCGTTACAAGCTTATAAAAAGAATAACGATTTAAATAAAGAAGGGTAAAGTAAAGAAAAAATTAAAAATTAAAGAAATAATTTAATTTCATTGGACTAGGATCCATTCCACCGAAAATTAAGAAAAACACATTAAAAATTGTCGATTACAGGAAACTTCCAAGATATGTTTATATCGCTTTTATGTCATACTATTATTTAGATTTCTATAGATTTCAAAATCTGAGACGTCATCATTATGGCTACTGAAAATTCTAGCCATTCTTTTCTCAAAATCTGAATATGCTACGTTTATTCCTTCCGTAAATTGGCTTGGACTAGGTAGCTGATCCGTATTGACATTTCGCTACGAATGTGCACTCCTTATAAATAAAAATACTTACTTAATAACAGACGACGGTTCCGTAGACCACTCCATTCACATTTCCACAATAACAAAAGAAGTAATCGTACTTACCGCATCAGCAGTCGGTAAATAACTAAAAACTAGGAAGCTTCTGTCAAAAGTCAAAGCAAAAGCTGAATAGCTACTTTGGTAATGATACATATAAGACGAATTATGCCTCATTTTCATCGTTAAGTTAATTCATTTGACTAATTTTCCTGTTAAATTTGTCGTTCTAAATACTAATTTGGATTTCTATAAAAGAAAAGGTGGGCTATAAAATAAATATTTTTAAATATTGACTTTTATCAAAATTAGTGTAAAATTCCTTTAAATATATATTTTAGCCGCACGTGTCAAAATGTGTTAATTTTAAATGAAAAGTTTGGCTTTGTAAGTGCGGTATTCTTATAGTTTAAGTGAACAAAATTTGAGATTTGCGAGGAAGAACAGATTATAGGAACTGTTGCAAGAATTGGAAAAAGATGGAAATATTTTTCAATTAGTCAAATGAATTAACTTAACGATGCAAATGAGGCATTAGACTTTTAGCGATCCCTGGGACTGCCCGTCTGTTATTATGGGTTAACTTAATTTTCTATGTACGTTCGCAAGTGTGAAAAAAACTATTACAATGTCGCCGCAAAATAAAAACATCCATGGCAGTGCTGGGCGATGTTTATTGATTTTTTGAAACAACGATGACTCGTTTACGATGTTCGATATTTTCAAATCGATGTCGTCATATTCCAGAATCGAATGAGATCGAGGTTTTCTTCGATGTTCTGAAAATACATACATGCTACACGGCATACATATAACATATGAGACCAATTTTTTTGGTATGAGTGTGACAATTAACATAAGTTCAAGTTTCATTTCCCCTTTAATATTAATATTACAAGTTCAATAAATTTCAAATACATTCGAAATTATAACTTTTATTGAAAGCTTATATCCTACATATAACATCAAATATTCAATAAACTCGATTTTGTAGGGAAATGGAGTTACGCAAGTTTCGTTTGCCCAACCCTAAAAAAAAGTATAAGCGACAGAGAAAAGGTTACATATATGTAGGATACCAAGGTGTTGGACATAATGTACAACGAACGCAGCCAAGCTGAAAGCCGCGAAGTCGAAAGCTAAAGTAGGACACTGTTGTCATCGGGTCGTTGCCAGTCATTCCGGTGCTTGCATTGCCAAAGAGAACAATGAGCGAAGCGGTTGTAGCACTGAGGCAAATTATAGTTTCTTATGAATAAAATAGTCGAGTATAATTTTTATAGCCTTTTTTCATCCCAATTAAAGAATCCCTATATATATTGTATTGCCATCTATTTCTACTCTATATATCCATTTCGAAAATCATAAGAGCAGTGACAGTTGTATGTCTACAGATATTTTCAATGCAATCCGAATAGTTAGGAGCTACATATACAAAAATAAGAAAACAAATCCCTACTTATGTAGTCGTGTATGGTTGCATGCAGTTGCTACTGACATCAAGAAGGAAATCCTACATAGACAAATTAAAAGTTTTAGAAAGTTGTCTATAGAGTTCAGAAATTAGTATAACATTTAGTGGGCCCAGTACCTACTCTAGATCTGTTAGACAGAAAATAGTTCAATATTTAAATTCTTTTTATGTTGCGTATATATTGTATATATCTCGCTTTTTATTTGAAGCAAACCAACAACTAAACTAAATTAACATAGGCTTAAATCTCATTATCAAAACAGATAACGTGAAATTTATATTTGAATTAATACCAGCGATGTTGCTTGTAAATCGATCTTATATGATCGATTTTATCGCTACATCAATTATCCTTAGAGATGTCATTATCGGTGGTGAACATTGATGTTACGTTTCGATGGCCCAGCACTACTCCATAGAACCTTGCTGCTTGACAAAATTTATAACATATTCGTAGTGTAATTTTCCAATAACATTCTTGCATATCATAGCTTTTCTTCCATCTTACTTCAAAAAGTTTGTATCAAATCAATAAAATTTAAAATTTGATTGATTTCTTGAATGAATAGCAGCAGACATTTCTGACAGCAATTCGCACTTTTCATGCCTTACCTCTTTCAAAATTTGTGTTTTCTTAAGCTGCGATTTGGAACATCAAGATGGTAATGGACTTTATCATAAACTTGAGCTTCCATTAATGTATTCAACATGCTTCGGAAGCCTGAAGATTGTTTTTTTTTCACCTTAACTTTTGACAAACTATAAATCTAGCTTAAAAGCTTGTAATTTGTCGGCAGTATAAATAGGCTTCTAATAATAATAATTCCTCCGTTTACTTTACTGAATATGCATATATACTATATATAAAAAGAACGAATATTTGCATTATAGAAAGAAGTTTATTTGTAATTAATTCATAAACACACCAGATTGCTCCACAGAACCTACAATTTTAATAACTAACTTTAAACTTTTTTTTAAAACGACCCCTTGAAATTAAGGCCACCGCCGAAATTTGAATTACAACGCTCCGTCGGATTACAAGTTCTCGATGCTGCTGCATTAAAGTCCAAGGACGAATTTGGTGATGTAAAAATGTTTTGCGATGCAGAAATATTCGTGGTGCTCTGAATATTTGGAATATGTGATACTCCTGCACTAGCCGAGAATCCGCCCTGATTACTATAATTAACACCGCCACCATGTTGATCGAATTTAAATCCATTCTTCAGTGCTGTACTGCTATGGAAAGCTGTGGCGCTTACACTATGACCATCGGTATTAAACACGTTAACGTCCGCAGTCTTAGTTATTGTATTTCCAAAGTTAGGCACACTTTGGTGAGAAAGTGTTAACGAACTATTATTACTGTGAAAATATAAATATACTTTTAGGTTAAAAATACACAATTACTTTAGATATGTATATACTTACGAGTTAGCAGTAGCAAACCCAGCTACAAAAGGATGTTTACTAGTATTTCCAGAAATATTGCCACCAACAGTAACATGTTCACCAAGCTTTTGTTTTGCAAGTACATTATAATCAACACTCTTCAGACCTCTCCATTTTTTAACACCACCTATGTTTCCGGAAACATCCATTTTGATTAAAGCAAAGTTGTCTATCTATGAGGTGAAGTGAATTGCTGTAAATTTGCGAAATTACTGAATTTAGTTGACCATATCGTATCGTTTATATACATTAATTTGAAGTGTGTATTTCTATTGTTAATCTTTATCGGTGAGTCCCCTCAATTCATGCGAAGCAATCAATACAAAATCACTGATGGGTGTGCTTGTGTTGTGTGCAATGCAAAATCTTTGTTTAGTTCTTGCAAAGAGTGAACGGTCTTGACGGCGTTCACAGACATTTTATAAAAATTGCATAAAAGTTATTTCGGCGAATTTCCTGGGGGTTAACTCACAAAAGCGATCTATTTTTTTCAGCGCGGCTTGTAAACAACGTGAACCTTAGATTATTTCTCATATCTCGCGATAAACGTGTAAATATAAACTATATGAGTATCCATAGCTGCTTTGATAAGGGAAAGTGAAAGTATTGATATTTATGGTATGAATACATTTACATAATAGTGCACAGATTTTAGTGCTTTGGAATATTTTGACATTGATATGCAAAATACATTGAAAACTTATTATTTTTTTACCAATGAATTCTTTTATAAGTCACTAATTTGACTCCGTTCACTTTTCTTCGTACTGCACCATCCTCGACGAGTTATATTGGCTTAGTAATAGCTCATTGCTCAAATAGGAAAGATATGAATAGAATTGTGTCAATATCCCATGTATAAATTAAACCATACAGAGTAGTCCAGAATTCATTATCCAAACTTCCAGTGCTGATAGAGGACCTCGAGTTTTCTCATATTTTCCTCTACAGAACATCCCGTATAGGAGCTACAAGCCATCAAAGATTTTCTTCATATTTTATAAGTTACCCTACAGCTACTGATCAATACCAGGCGCGTATACAGTTAATACAACTTTGCGTCAAATTTGTGCGTATTATCATGAGTTGAAAAAAAGCATAAACTTAGGTAATGACGTGTCAAAAATAAAGATTTCGGGGTTTTATTGGCATGTAATTAACTTAAGGAAACTCTCGAATTCATGAAATTTGCAAAGTCAAGTAATTAAATTTTTACTTGCCTATGGAAGATCTTGAAGTGGAAGAGGAAGTGACTGAGGGAAAACTAGTAAAAAAGTTGTGGCTACTAATATATTTTCGTTTGAATGTTGCAGTTTTCAGAGAGGAATAACTATTTAAATTATGATATTATTGCAAAGAAAGTTCAATTTGTAACAGGTATCGAACCTTTTTCTGTTCATTTTGAAAAGTTCAAAGTGTATAATGCAATGATAATAATGTTAACCATGCTAGCGGCGAAAATTTCTTGTTTTTAAATATTTTGCATATAATTTGGCGTTTTTAATTCATTTCAACACCGTCAGATGGATTGACGTGTCTCGGAAAGTATTCATTTGTTTTGAAAGCTTTCTGAGCTGTAGTCTGCATGCTCGGAAAGTGTATGCCGCCATTTTCTGTATTAGCTATATGTGTAGATTTCGCAGAATATTTTAAGTTTTATCATTGGTACTTTCTTATTTTTGATTGGGAGGCGAGAAATTTTTTGGCAGCTCTATTTATAATCTATTTGTTTATAATTGTGAGTAACTATTATTTAATCATGGGACGTGTTAGTAAAATTTGGTCCAATAATATTATGAAATAAAGAAGAGAAAGGTGAATATTGTTAGGTATGCAAATTTGTGTAAATGAAAAGGAAATAATCCTATAAGGCCGTTACACAGAATATCGATCAAATGTTTATAAATATCTTATTTTGTCAATAAATTCAATTTTAGTTTTGCTAAAATATATATCACGAAACGTATAGATTAAGAAAACTAATGATAGATTTTATTTATCGTATTAGTACCTATATACATTTGCTTTATGCAGGTGTGCTTTTCTCAAGAATAGCTTTTTATGACAGAACATTTATGCTTTATGCAGGTATGATTATCTGAAACAAAGCTATTAATTATTGAATCTTTTAAATCAGCAGCTCTCAACTGTAGATTTGAAACTGAAGAAAATCTTATTACTGAAAAAAAATCGTGGGAAAATCTAAAAATAAAAACCAGTTGTTTCCATATAAATCAATCATATTATGCTGTATATTAAAAACAATATTTTACACGCATAGATTGCACTCCACGCACAAAAGACGCACAATATATTTATAAAACTTAATTTTTTCCCCTAGTCGAAGAACAACAGTATAACTTATGAATTTGGCTCAAGCCGGCATCCAAATGAAAATAAATAAGTATATGCAGGTAACTCTGAAAACAAACTTACTTGTGATTTGTTGTTGTTTAAATAGTCTACAAGAACAACGCACAATTAAATTCGTTTTCAGGAACTAACTTGCTATTCGTTTTCAGGAACCAACTTGCTGCAATTTGTTTTCAAGTCAACAAGTATTCGTCTTAATATTCTTAAATGTTTTGTAAAATGTTTCTGACTAGTTCCACTGACACGAGCATATTTTTGAAAGTGTTGTTATTCCTGTAAATAACCGTTTGATTTTCAGCCAACAGCAAAAAACTATATCATGTATTTATTGAAATTAAGGAAATGATTCCTGAAATTTAATAACCGTTTGCGAAATTCTAATAATTTTTTTGATGTTTATTGAGTTCTAGTGAATCATTATTGATTCTAACATTTGAGTTTAAATTTTTATCACATTTTCATACAGAAAGAGATGTTTAATAAATCATTGATTAAATTCAGAAGACCTTTTCTAAAGTGTATTCGAGAAGAATTTGATAATTTTTAGTAAATTAGAATAAATCTTGAAAACTTCATCTTTCTCGATATTAGACAACATTTTTTAATATTAAGAAAATTCGGATTAAATTGATCATTTTTTGAATTGATATTAAATAAAAATTATTTACTGTGTTTAATAAATTGAAGATTTAATAGTAGTAAAAAATTCTTTCCGTGTTAGGGGAACCTGGATCCAGTAGGAGTGAGGGGGCAATTGGTTCTACACCCATTGCAGATAGCCGTTCGCAAAAGACTAGGAATTCAGACATGGCTGAAAAGTTTTATGAAAAAGAAGAAGAAGCCAGCATGGACATATTTTTCAAATCCTCGTCAAAATAAATAACTAGTTTGCAATTGCCGCCGAAACGGCGTAACGATATCATTTCATTTCACAACGGCACAACAAAAAGTAGGTTGCAGTTTATCGTTAAAATAATGTAATATTCAAAAGGTTTTTACAAATGATGGTGTATGATATGTAGAGATGGGAAAAATTGGAACAACTGTTACTTTGGAACAGGTACAGCCCTGTCACAATCTGTAGTTGCTCCAACTTTTTCAGAAAAGCTGTGACCAAATAGTGTCATATTGCTCCTTCAAAATACGAAGTCTTATATTTCCTAATTATGTAGTTTATAAATTCCAAATAAATCTTTGACTGTTTATAAATTCCAAATAAATCTTTGACAGATACAGCCTATACATTCACACAGTCACACTACATAACGGCTTTTAACCTTATGCAACAGGAAGTTAAGAGTACGATATTATAGGGTAGGGTGGCTTGGAAAGCAAGGACTGAAAGAGTTATAAGAAATATTTTAAAAGTCTGGTTTTAACACTTTCTTATTGATATTTTATATTTTATCACTTTATATATTTTTACAGAGCGAATTTTGAGTAAATAACAGTCTTATCTTAAATTTTGTATTTCTCTCTCGGTTTAACAGTTAAAAATTTGTTTTATTTTTTTCCTCAAGAAAGCGGGATCGTGAAACAAATCTGTTAGACTTTTATTATAAAAAGCTCTCTTTAGGTCAAAGCTGTAACTTTTCAGGTAGTATTATAGCAGACGTTATGACAAACACCATTAACAATCCGTTTTTGAAATCAACGGCAAAAGCAATGGGTTCTCATTGTTAAAATATTTTATAGCTAATAAAGAAAGTAGTTTAGTTTCTTCTAATCGACGATAAGCTGATAAAGCGCAAGGTATATTAAGAAATGTTATTTGTGCGGGATAACAGTAAAAAAAAAATTGAATGTTTAAAATATACGATTGAAAAAAGTTGCGACTTTTGCAGAATAATATACCATACAAGAGATGAGTGCTTCAAAAGGACAAGCTGGAAGTGGTAAAGCCTAACATCGTACATAAAATCGACAATCGAGACAACGACAACGTAAATCAGAAATTTCATAAGCTAGCGCAAGTTCTAAATCAAACTGTTAGCGCATATATTGACTTTGGGAGTGCATGCATTACAATAAAGGAAGGAACTAGATGTAGTATTGGTAGGGTTTGGTGGTGCTTGAGCCAAGTCAAGTGGTGTCACAAATACAGAAATAACAATCGACAAAAAAACAATTGAATCCAACTTCTATGTAGTTCCCGATCATGTACAGATGAACGATGTTCTGGTGAGCCGCCCCATCACAGAAAGCGACGATGTCTACGTGCACAAGCTACAAGATACTCCGAAGCTTACAAACTTAAACTTGTTCAGCTGTCTGCCACATATTTTCGAATATAACGCCCAAGTTAACCTATATGTTGAACAAGTAAAAAGCTAGAATTGGTCTGTGACCAATTCTTATGATACTACAGATGAATGCCCGTATAAAATTTCTTACGGTCACCCATCTGTGCAAGTTTGACTTTTGAAGTGGTTTTTGCCATATATTTCTAGAAGGGCTCGTCGTACAGAAAAAAAGATTATAATAAATTTTATAGGACTTCATATTCTGAAGAAGTTTTTAATACAATAATGTCTAGGTCTGATCGTTTTCACAGTATATGTAAAAAACCTAAATTTGTATATGGCAACCCCAAGAAGAGATTTCCCGATTTAGTCCATTTTTTAATTTATTTTGTTATTACTATAAAAATACCATATACCAAATGTCAGGCATCTATGTCGACGCGTTCTCAAGCAGTGTCCAAATATATAGTGGAAAACGAAATTTTTGTATGGTAACCCCACGAAGGAGTTGCCCGATTTATCTTATTTTCGAACCTAATTTTACTTTTTGTTTTAAAATTCGTGTACAAAACTTCAGCTTTCTAAACGAACGTGTACTCGAGTTATCGTGCGCACGGGCATACGGACGGACGGACGGACGGACGTACATTTAAAAATCAAAATAACTTTTAATATTATGAGTGGGTGTTCAATCCATTTTGCTCTACCATCATTACTTCTGTGCGTTACAAATGGAATGACAAAATTAGTACACTCTGTAGATTTCATTTAGGGTATAAAAAGATAAATTTGTAAAACCAGGTATTAATATTATACAAGTTAATGCCGCGCAAAAGACGGAACAATATTTTCTAATTATTCGGAACAAGAACGCGAAGGGCAGATTATTATTGTTCCACAAAACAAGCTGAAAATAACAGAAGGCATAATAATGCTACGTATCATGAATTTAGGAGTCACTGACGCTTGCCTCCCAAAAGAAATGTGTGTTGCCAGGGGAACACAACTTCCCCCAAAAAATTTGCGCGGAAACTTAAGCAATGAAATCGAAACACAATTACAACAAACACTTGCAAAGTATTCAAAATGTTTCGCTAAGAATAACGACACCCTGTAAAGCAACTTCGATTTAGAAATGCACATTGAGTTGACATCTACTGTACCATATACTTATAAACGTTACCGTCTTTCTCATTACGAGCGCCAACTAATGAGACAAATGGTCCAGAATTTTACTAACAGAGATACATTGGAGTCAGCAATTTCAGCCTATGCAAGTCCAGCGTTCCTTATCAAAAAGAAAAATAATGAGTTTCGACTAGTGGTTGATTACAGAAAATTAAATGCCATAACCATAAACGACTCCCATAATTGAAGATTTGACACTAGACTTAAAATCTGGTTATCATCAAAATAAAATGGCGGCAGATAGTAAAAAGTACACTGTTTCAAGCCTGATGGTCATACCAATTTACTATAGTTCCGTTTGGCTTGTCAAATGCTCCGGCAATTTTTCAGAGAGCAGAAGCAGAGATTTCTTGAATTGCTAAGCTGTTTGGAGCCTTATTAGGTACACATCATGGCTGTTCTTCATCTAATCTTTATTTAGTGCATTTTTTTTTTTTTTTTTAGAATTTATATGGTTCCTTTTTTTTCTTTTTTTTTATTTCTTTCCTCTCTTTTTCTGATTTAATTGAATTTGCTTAATCTTGTTTTTCATGTTTTCCATTTAAAACGATAATTTTGTATCACTTCTCTTACCTATAGATCAGTATCCAATAAGATTTGTAATCTTTATACAGTTGGCCGTAATAAAGTAATGTTGTTATTGTTCGCGCTAGTATTCCTAGATGACATTCTTATAGTTTCTAGCTCTTACACCGAGGGTATTGAACGACTCATTAAAATTTTAAATGTCTTGGAGAAGGCCGGATTAATATTAAACCTGGAAAAATGTGGATTTCTGAAGAATAAAGTGGAATACTTAGGAAATCAGATTTCGAACTGAGTCACTACGCCTAGTAAAACGAAGTTAGCATCAGTTGAAAAATTTTCCATTCCACCAATGTGTACCAGGTACGACAATTTGTGGAACTAGCATTGTATTTTCCAAAAATTTTTCAAGGATTTGGAATTAAAGTAAAACCAATCACCAAACTTATTAAGAAAAATATCCCATTTAAATGGGGACTGGAGCAGAATGCGGCATTTGAGTCTCTTAAACAAGAATTAGTAAAAGCCACGACGATAGCTCTTTTTAATCCTAAATCAAGCACACAATTACATACAGACGCATGCAAAGAAGGTATAGCAGCAGTTCTTTTGCAAAAACATGTAGACGAAAATTGGAAACCGATAGTTTATATGAGCAGGCAGACCACAGGGCCGGAAAACCGATTTCACTCATATGAGTTGGAAACCTTGGCTGTCATCGAAGCTGTAAAGAAATTTCGAAACGCCTTGTATGGGCGTCATTTCACTATATTAACGGATTGTAATGCCATGCGTCTCACATGGACAAAGAAGGACATTTCACCTCGTGTGGGCAGGTGGTGGTTTGCAATACAAGAATTCGAGTTTGAGATAAAACATCGCCCCGCAACACAAATGATTCATGTCGATGCCTTAGTCGAAATCCGATAGCAATAAATCACATTACAGTTACTGATATACGGTGTTTAATTACAGGATGAACATTTGCAATTACTTAAGTCGCAAATCGAGAAAAGAGTGGTGGACAAAGCAATCACGATAATTGACTGTCTGTCGCTTAGTAAAAGAGGAGCCAAAGATAATCATCCCGCGAAGTGTGAGATGGCGAGTTGTCAAAATGTTTCACGATGATAACGGACATCCAGGATATGATAGGACGATCGAAGCTATAGCTTCGTTAAGAAATTTTTTCAAAGCTGTCTGTCCTGCATGACAGGTAAGAAGACAACGGGGAAACGCCTAGCTGTACTTTAGCCAATTGAAAAGGTGGCAGGACCATTCCACACACATCGTATTGACCACGTCGGTCATTTCTGTAAAACCGTCAAGAGCAACACTGAAATTATAGACACAGTAGACGGGTTTACAAAATTCGTATGGTTGTAAGCAGCCTCAAACACCAGCAGCCTATTTGTGATCAACATTCTGGATAAATTAATTAAATTAGTACATGCTCCAAAAAGAATATCATTACCGACTGAGGAAAAGCATTCAGCAGCAAAGAATTTTCATCATTTTGTTGGAAACACGGGATACGACACGTAAAAACGCTATTGCTTCACCGAGAAGTAATGTTTAAGTAGACTGGGTAAACCGTTCAATTTTAGAAGCTTTGACTGCTTACACACAAGAGGATCATGATACATAGAAGGACAATTTGCTCAAAGTGTCTTCCCAAGAAATCGAGAAATTTGAGTCAACTTCGAGATGAAGCAAAAAGGAAGTGTGACGAAAATGCAGTAAAAATGAAAGCCCAGTTCAATCGAAGTCGGCTGAGACCGCGAAAGTTTAAAGATGGAGATATATACTTGTTGAAAGAACGTTGAACGTAAAAGGTATTACCAGTGGAAAATTAGTATCAAGGTTCATAGGTCCCGTTAAAATAACAGAAGTATTGAGGAACGATCGATATGGAGTTGCAACTTTTTCAAAGGACAAGCGCGGATTGAAAGGTGTGGTAGGCAGTGATCGTCTGAGGCAGTTCAAATCTCAGACAATGGACAACGACGAGTACTTCCGCACTCAATAGATTCACAAAAGGACCCAATATGTCCTTAAACTGACTCAGTATGCCAGAAAGAAAAAGAAAGGACTCATCAGTATGCCCTCTGAGTAGCTTAGTATGCCAGAATGAAAATAAAGGAGTAATTATGTCCTCTAATTGGCTCAGTATGTCAGAAGGAAAACAAAAAGGCCCACTGAGTCCTCTGATTAGTTGAGTATACTAGAAAATGAAGGGATCCAGTGTGTTTTATTGACTGGCTGCGTAGGCGCAAAATTTTAAGGATCCAGTGGATCGATAATGGACTGTATTTAAAAAAAAACAAAAAACAAAGAAAACTGTGACGAGCTAGTATGCAGCAATTGAGATGTCCGAGTAATCCAGAAGAATCAATAATTAGGGATGTGCTCGGCGAGGACTCCTCACCGTCCGGAAAGGCCGATTGTTAGAAAAACAGGAAATACACACACATACATACATATATACAGCCAAGAAGCAAGCCAACTTAGTAGGACAGATTAGTATTCGTACTGAGCTTGAGATGAACAGGTGTTTTAATCAAAAAAGCAATATATTTCAATCATTTAATAAAAACCGGCTTTTATTTAAAAATTAAATAACAATAACAATATATATATATATTTTGAATTTTTCTTATTATGGTGACGTACTTCGATCTTTGCATGCTCGGCTACCACCCGGGAGAGAAACTCCATCGTCCTCCATTGCCCCCTAATCCGTCCGCAAGATTCGACACCGAAGTCAGGTACTGAAGTGAACGTAAGCAAGTTATTTATTCTCACGATTTTGTGTACGATGGCGTTCCAATGCTATTTATTCTTTATTTGTGAATTGGCGCTCTGAGTTTAAAGTGGAGACTTTACTTTCACCAGACGATAATTTCATTTGTCCATACATTTTTTCGCTTTTGGAAGAATGGGAAGAAGTATTGCGTATTCACAATATCGGGAGGAATTTAATGAGAGGTAATTTTGAACAATACACACAGCCTTTAGAATTCTGTCCACATTTTTGCGCATGGAGTGGATGGCATTCCGAATAACTCGCCTTCTGGATGCCATTATTCCAAATGCATTTTCTATTTTCATCCGAGCTCAAGATATTCGATTGTTATAGTATTCGTGTTCAGCTGACAAAATTTTACCAAGATAGAGCAAATCCTGTTAAATTTAAAATGCACTATCGGTAGTTATTAACTCATTTTTACCCTGATATGGAGGCATTAGATTGCGTTTTAAAGGAAAAACGACATCTGCCACGAAAAAAATGAAACTTTTAGGTAGAGTTGGGCAGTTCTTTTGAATTTGGGATAGGGAGCTACACTTTTAGAAACTTACGTCCGAAGGTGCTTTTTTGGAAGATACCTCCCCTCCATATGAGCCTATATCCACCATGGTAAAATAATAGTTTGCATTGCATTCAGCAACCAAAACAACACTATGGCGTCCGTTATAATTATAATATCGGGAATCATCTCTTGGAGGACAGACAATATTGATATGCTTACCGTCAATAGCGCCGATGAAGTGAGGAAGTTGTTATTGCAATTGAATGCTTGCTATATCCTGTTCCATTCTGTTTCATTCGGTGGCGCTAAGTATATTAGTAACCATTCATTCCAAAGAGCCTCACAAGTTTCTAATGTATTTTTTGGCAAATGTCGCCAATTCAATTTCCAGTTTATACCACTTAATATTAGGTAATATTACTTACATTAACCTTGCGGCTGAGCCTCGCTCTGCTGAAATCGTATACGTTCACGCAACAGCAGTAAGAGGGCAGCAAGTTATTGTAGCCTTAAAAACTATTTCGGGATCCTTTTCTCGCATCACTTTGAACAATGTTTCAAAAAATTCTAACCTTTCCCGCTCCTTATTAGCTTAACGGACCCACCATCTTCTTTTTTGTTTTTCTTAATGTATTGCAATTTTAAGTAAGCCGCATACGCTATATTGCTATAATTTTTTCATGTTTCATGTTGACATTTCTTTCACAATGAATAAAAAGTGACAACTGTCAAACACACTTACCGCGATGCGTTCACAGTATTTTAAATGCGACATTCTCGCTAACTAAAATGTCAATTGTTCTCACATGTTTTGGGCTTTACATATTTTTGTCTTGATGAGAGGATTGGTTTGGGAATCGCCAATTCATGTATGTGCATAGATATTGATAGCACGCATCACTTCGTCAATTCATTTTGATATGTAGTGGGGTTGAATTTCAGCTTCCAGATATTAATTTCGGAGCCAAGCTTCTTAAAAGGGACTTTCATACCTCAAACAAAATAGAGTAAGCTGATTTAAGCAATATTAACTATCGGAATGAGAACCGGGTTTTATTCAATTTATTCCTACACATTTAGGACAGCTTGTAGGTGTTAGACTGTTATTAAAATTATTTTTATATTCATTATTGAAAGTCATTTTACGATTAGATAAGAAGTAACGTGCAATTTTTTGTGACATGATAAAGTCGGGCAGAAAGCTGTCATGGTTTTTCGTGAGCACCTGCCATTATTACTTAATCTCACAGCACTCTTAATGTACGGATTGAAGACAAGCGACAATCAACGCCCTTGAGAGACAGAATATAATTTATATTCTGTCTCAGCAAGTACCAGTTTATGTCAGTGCATGCTTGACATTGGACTTACTGGTCGAAGCGAGATCTACCTAAAATCTCTTCCGATCTTTGGATCACGGCACCCGGTTGATTTAGCGCAACTCCACGCCGAGAGCCAATCCTGTAAGCATACATTAAATAAGCGACCATGCTTCAAATTCACGAACGCAGTAAGCAATTATGACAAAACAACAAACTACTCTGTTTAGAGAAGAATGTTCGCCTAAGTCATGCAGACTCAGATAATCTCACTCTGCCCGCGATATGGGCTAGCACAACCACTGCGATGCTCCCAGAATGGTGCCTTCCCATATTGAGGCGAATATTGCTCAAAGAGCTCTATTCGGGGCTCGTCTAGGACTAATCGTTTTTACAGTATAGGTAAGAAACCAATATTTTTACATGCCAGATTTAGCCCATTTTTGAAATTTTATTTACTTTTTTAAAGAAAACACCGTGTACAACATTTCAGATCTCCACATTGATGCGTTCTCAGGCAGTGTTCAAATATATAGTGTAAAACGAAGGGAACGAAAGATTTATCCGAATTCTTGCATTTTCGAACTTCAATTTACTTTTTTTTTTCAAAGTCCGTATTTATAATGTCAGCTCTCGAAGTAAACGTGTTCTCGAGTTATCGATAGGACGGACATGCAAAAATCAAAATACCAGCATTATTCGATGAGTTACAAATGGAATGACAAACATTGTGTACCCTATGATTCCATCATCTAGATTCTAAGATGTAACAATGAGCTAATTCAGGCAACCACTTCTTGGTGTTGCCATATAACAATTTAGGATGTCTAGATATTCTGCGAAAATAATCATTCCTAGAAGTTTTTATTGTATTACTTACTTGTTCAGAATATGAAATGCGCTATGAAATTGATATCCATTTTTACTGATCGACGAACCGTTTTAGAAATACATTTGAAAAACCATTTCTAAAAGCAAACTTCATCAGATGTATGATCATACGCGATTACCTACATACGGGTATTCATCTGGGTATCATAAGAATTGGTCTAAGACCAATTCTAACTTTTTTACTTAATTTGAATATGCACTTGGTTAGTTTTTGGAAAATATAGGTAAACTAGACTAGAAAATATTTTGTGAAATTGAAAATTTTAGCTTTTTTACTTGTTTAAATTTACGGAAAGTGGACATGCGTGCGGGCTCTCAAGCATGCGAAAAATTTTATAACAAATTTTATAACAAATATCAAATCAAAACGAGAACCGAGTTATCGTCCTATCGACAAACTCACTGTGAATTTACTGCTATGTATCGAATGTGCAATCGAACTCGATGTAAACAACAGTGCTCATCAATAAACCTTGATTGCAGTAAGAAGCTAGTTTCAGTTTCAGTGCCTAGCTCCCACAAAAAAAAAAGAAAAAGTAGTTCAGAGCCACCAACAATATTTTTGAATCTGTATGGATTTTGTGAAAGTGAAAAATGGGGTAATAATAAAAGCAAATAGTTTTTTCAAGAAATCAGAGAAACTCGTGTTTTTAAAATATTAGTAGATATATTTATTATGTTCTGTCGTGCTTTAATTTACATGCAAGAGCTTTGTGGAGTCAATCTTACATACACGGGTCAGAATTACAATTAAAAAACTGTTTGTTAATTTTAATTCTTTTAATCTTCTATTCCTTCAACAAAAAGTCCTCTTTCATCTACCACTTATTAGCCTCTCAAAACGAAAACTGCTCACCGTTCGACAGCTCAAATACAACTCCCATTTCTGCTTAGCTCTCGAGCGCACTTATTAACAACCTTCGTCAAATTTGTCGTGCAAATCTGCGATCAGAACAAATTAGCAGAATTGCGCAAACTTTTCTTGCTTATTTATCGCCGCATAAAGAATTACTTGGCTAATTGTGACGAGAGGTCCTTCCTTTTTGCGAAAACACTGGATTGATTGGAGATTTATGCATGTTAATCCAAGTCGGAAAATTCGCAATTTACTTCGATCAATTATTTTTGCTTTATTGCATGAGTATATATAAATACATATATATTATAATTCATAACAGACGGAATAGTGTGTAAAGCTTTTATAATTACTTACACTCGCGACATAAATAGTTTGAAATATTCTTCTTGAGATTTTTTTTCCAGCAGCCTTGTAAGATGGTTATATTTATATTTCAGTAACTGTCTGAATCAGAGTTCGATTCTATAGACGCAAATTCTAATCACTCCCGTGACGGTCAATTCACCTACCAGTGAAGTTGGATAAAGATTTTGCTCTCAAATTTATCCCCGATTTTAGTGGCTACAAGGAAAACTTTCATAAATTCATCTCTTGCTGTGATTTACGGACTGCAGATTCTACTATTTTGCTAATTATAATTAAAAGGAAATTGTCAGGAACGGCGTATAGCCTTATCAAATATAAGGCTTTTTCAAATTGGGCTGAATTAAACACAGAACCTCAAAATCAATTTTTAGAAGTCCGAATATTAGGACAGATTAAAAACAGATTTGGCTATGTGCAAAAAAAAATCCTGGCACAGACGCTAATAGAGTTGAAAGGTTGTTATCTAACCTTATTGACGCTTGTATTTCTTCTGAAGGAAGTGATGCTACTCATATAGCTCAAAACCTATACCAGAAACTGCTTTAATATCCCTTGTATATACGTGTTATATAGTTCTGTAAAATTAATTATAAAAGCAAGTAGATTTCAAAAGCTGTCAAGGAGCTATTGATGCTGCGAAGCAATAGAAAATACCACACAAATTTTTTTTCGAAATTTTCAAAGAAAGACTTGTCCTCATCTGTCAAAAGCCTGAAATGAAAGTTCTGTTCTAAGGTCATACGAAAAAAAGTTGCTTTCAGAGATTGAACAATTATCATCCGCCTCCTAAGCCCCATGTAAGTAATGCTATTGTAAAAATAGAGGCTAATATATAAAATTAGTGTAGCAAGCGCCAAGAATATAAATCAAACGCGATCCCTACACAATAACTATCGGCAACACGCATCGGAAAACTCCGACAACTCTGTGGCAATCGGTCGGTGGTGCAAGCAGAGCTCTCCAAATGAAACAAGCCACCGTTACAATAAAATCAATCAAATTTTGGCAACGTGGGAATACCCACCGATGAATTTCATCAAAATCGACAAGAAGATAAATTTATGGTGACATCGGAATCAACAGCCTTTACGGCGCGGCACATAGAAAGACAGATGTAAGCGTTAATAGGCCAGCTAGTTTTCATCTGACTTTTGATATAAAACGAGCCGCAAAAGTCGTGTCCAGTATGGTAAAATACAGGACTATAGGCTGGACCCTTGAAGGCGGAAGTTGCCTATACGTTGCTCCATCATTTTAGCTGGTAGCCGGAAACATCTTAAGCAATTACAAATAACTTGTTTTATCATGTTCTTTCCACTAATAGACCAAAAACGTGTGCGAATAATGGACAACACATTTCGTATACCAGCGTGAAGATTTCTGCAAGGATATTGAGTGATTAAAGCTCTAGAATGTTTGGTATCATAATCGAGATTGGAATACCGCAACCGGCACCAACACGCATTTCACCGTGCTGATCTACAAAAGGATTTAAGTCGTTAAACGGACTTCTCAACTTCACGGATTTGTTCTATGTCCCTTGGTCATAATCTTTATCGTAATATCACTTCTGTATAAGACGTGTAACACTGTAACCGCGAGGAAGACGCACTAGAAGATCACATTCACATAAATCGGTCCGACAATACGTTTTGCAGAGTCCTTTACTTTAATTTTAGAATTGTTGCAAAAACGATAAATATAAGGGACAGTGAAGATTTTGCGGAAGTGATTCTTCCCAAAAAATTTAAAAACTCCATAGCTATTGCAATGCTTTAGTCTGCACTATAACTGGTTTTATAATTTCTAGCCGTGGTCCACGGAAGATACAACCCATGAAGTCGGCGATGACACCGAAACTTTAAAAGGCCAACGGGCTAGCTGCAGCCATGTAGTACGAGCTCACTCTCACGTGTTTCGGACACTCGTCATGGAGGAAGAACTAAGATTTCATCTTAAACAGGTCCTAAAGCCTAAAACTATCACTTCCACAGAAAAATAAAGTTAAAACAAATTTCAGCAAAATGTGTTTTCTTTCTTATGGTTGTAAAACAAATAGGATCTAGAACGAATTTATGGAAATTATAGTGTTTGAACAAAATACAAGCTACAATTTATATGAAAAATTCCTGCAGTAAGGCAAGACAAGAAGACTGTGATGTTCGCCTGCTAACCGGCCCGCTACTCTTTTGGTCAGACTTTGTTCATGGTTTGCGACATAGAATATATTGCCAAAAAGTATCAGTGTGCTGTGTTCCATGTTACGTTTAAAATAAAACACGAGGTTTGACTTAACTAGATTTAATGATAATAAATATGAGCGCACATGGTGATGCTATCCGCTAGATGATTGGATTACACTGATTTCAGATTAGAGATAAGTGCTCATTAAAAACGGGTGAACGGTAGTTGTATAGTCATGCATATTGATAAAGAATAAACAAGTATGTAGTTATGTGGGTATACTTGTATACACATTCTAGCCATATACAACATCTTCTCCCCTTTTTAATCAACCACCTATTATGTATTTTTAGAACTTATTGGTTTCGTTAAAAAGTGTTTAAAAGCTCAAATACGATTATCGCTAATAAAATTCGAACACTTTGGGTACTCAATCAAGACTAAATTAACCGTTTTATTTGAAACAGGAAAAAAGTTTAGTAATATAACGGCTTCTCTATTGTGGATTTATATCAGCGTTTGTATTAAAACGGTTCAGGTAAGAAACCTATGCGAAAGAGAAGGGGTCCGATGTTGGAGCGCGCGCTCAAACACCTGGCCTGTTCTACGCTGCAACTTTCGAACGACCCCGAATATCGAAAAATCAGTTTGCACATAAATTCTTCACTATATTTGAATGCAATGTGTGCAAGAAAAAAAGTTTTTTTGAATCAGCCACACGGGATGACCCTCTTAAAATTTTAGATGGCTTCAGTAAATGGCCTGAGGTTTTTGAAAATCAAAACAATAAAAATAGACTTCACTACACGAATTTAACGGCAAACTTTCCGTAGGTTTGGATTCTTGACATCATAATTTCAGACAGTGGTACTTAAATTATACCGAGTGAGTTTGTAGAATTTTTGAAAAATAACAGAATCAAGCACATAAAAATGCACCATGTCATCCGGCTTCCAATGGGGCAGCTGAAAACTTTGTAAAAACCTATCTCTTAATACGGGGGAGACAGATACGAATTATATTGTATCAACTCTTTTATTAAGGTATACCAATGCGAAACATTCTAAAACAAAAAAAAATCCATGGCAACTAATGCTGATTAAAATCGAGCAAGCGTTGAGAAAAGAACAAGGTAATCAAATTTCTAACTGCAAAAGGAATCGTAGAGCAATATTTGTGGTAAGGGATAAAGTCTGGATACGCAATAATACTAATAATAAACTAGTTTGGAAACAAGCTACAACAATGAAAGTAGGTACTTGGTTCAAGAAATTATATTTGTCAAACAGAATGCGGTAGGCTTATAAAACGTCATATTAATCCGATTAGTAAGTAAATTAGAACATGAGATAATAACCAAACGAAGTGTAACTTGTTTAACAATTTAGAAATTGTAACTATGAAGAAATGAATGAATGAATATTTTAATGCAACAAGTAAAAAAGCTAGAATTAGTCTAAGACCAATTCTTACGATACCCTAGATCAGGGCTTCTTAAACTTTTTTCATTCACGACCCCATTTATGATGATTGTGATTTTTTTCGTAACCCATAAAAAGATATATAAATACAATAGTTTGTGATGATTTATTGATTAGGTAACAATATATATACACTACTGATAACAAAATTTCTTGATATTTGAAAAAGGTTTGTTAATAGCTTTGAAAGATATTCAGAATAGAAATGAATACATATTTCAACAGGTTAATGTACCATATCATACGGTCCGGAAGATTAAAATCTGGTTTCAAGCACAACAATTTTCAACAACTGGCCTGCTCAAAGTTTGGATTTGCGTTCTATCGAAAATATGTGGTACCACATCAATAGGAAAATTCACAAAACTCATGTTCGCAATATTCATGAACTTTGAACAGCTGTTGAAAAGGTTTGGAACGAAAGTAGCAAATCTAATATCGTGTATTCCAAGAAGACTGGAGGACATAATAAAAAATAAAGGAGTAAATATAAAAACTAAGATAATATATGTTCTTGTTTTAATTCAAAGTTTTACATGACCGGTTTCTTTTTATTAAAACTTCGTGCCATTTTTTACCATAATCAAAAGATTTTTGAAATATTTTCCTCTGCTCACTTTTTTTTATCAGTAGTGTACATATTAAAAACTATAGTTTCAGAATTTGTTTAAAAATATACAAAAATATAAAATTATATTTATTAAACCCCCAAGATTTCGCTAAGCGACCCCTTTTGGGGTCGCGACCCACAGTTTAAGAAGCCCTACCCTAGATAAATGTTCGTATTAAATTTCGTAATGTCACCAATCTATGCAAGTTTGATTAATGAAGTGGTTTTTCGCTTATATTTCTAGAACGGTTTGTCGGACAGAAAAAATGATTATGACTAATTTAAAAGGATTTCGTATTCTGAAGAAGTTTTTGGTACAATAACAATTTTTAGGGCTGATTGTTTTGACAGTATACATAAAAAATCTAAATTTTTATATGGAAACACCAAGAAGGGGCTGCCCGATTTCGTCCATTTTTGAAATTTTATTTTTTATTACTATAAAACACCATGTACCAAATCTCAGCTCTCTATTTCGGCGCGTTCCCAGGCGGTATCCAAATATACAGTGAAAAACGGATGGACAGACTGACGGACGGATATGCAAAAAACAAAATAACTGTTAATATTATGCATGGGTGTCCATTGCATTTTGCTCTACCATTATTAATTCGAGGTGTTACAAACGGAATGACAAAAATTGTATACCTTTTAGATTTGATTAAAAAGAGCAAAATCAAGATCAAATTTTACAATTAGTTCAAGTAGAACCAGAATTAACCAAATTTTGAGAACTTAAGAAATTATACATGTAGGTATAGATTTTTCTTCTACATATATATATATTGAAGTAACATAAAATTGTAAGCGATGTACATTAATACGATGTACTATGTAACTATGTTAAGTTTATTTTGGATTCTTTAAATATTATTTTTGATCACTAAAAGGATTAGTAGGATGTAGCTTGGAAGGCGGGTGTAATATACTCATGTGAACCCTACCTAATTATACATAGGTAACTGAGATTACAGAATCTCTCCTATGTATGATAGTCGTTAAAAGAAATTAAAGAGTATTCTACTTGTTTTTACATTTATTTCACAAAAAAAAATTTATCTCGTTATAAATTCACTGACAGCTGCTTCGATCCCTATCGGATCATCCTCAGCGGAGTAATCAAGTGATACTAAAATATTTAATTGCGGGACTAACATTGTTCCTTGTCACGTACTTAAAACTGCGCTCACATATACGTACACATTTCTAAGTATTGTTGTGACTATAACTACATCGGGCTATTAATTTGTTACAAAAACAGTTTTACTAAGCTAGACTGTATAAGTTCTATGTATTCATTCATTAACTTTTTGTTTTTTCTTAAAGCCTTTTGAATTTAAAAATTTCCAGTAAATTAGTTTTCGACCTTTACTTTCTACAAGTAACACTTGGAGATTATCTATTTTAGAAGAGTGTATGCATTCTCTCATATGTTTAGCTAATGACTAATCATTTTTATTCAGTTTTAACGAGCTCATATATTCTTTATATCTCGTATTAAAATTTCTTCCAGTCTGACCAATATAGCTACAGTCACAATCATCACAACATATCTCATATACTCCAGATTTATACAAATTATTCGTTTTTTCTTTTGTATTAACTAGTAAGTGCCTTAAGGTACATCTATTATAATATGAAACATTAACTTCTAATTCTAGCTAATTTTCCTAAAAAAGGTAATTTCACCCATGGTTTTTTATTATTATCCTTAATTAGTCCTGGAGCTATGAGTTTAAGTAAAATTCGCTTTATTTTTATTTTTTATTAATTTAGGAATCAGCTTGCTTGAATAACCATTGTTTACTGCAATTGTGGTGATTATAGCTTTACTCAAATCGGATTTCTCCAAATGTTCAAAGACTATATTCTTTAATTTTACTAAGGGAATTGAAGTAAACAAACAATTTATAACGAGATAAAATTTTTTTTTTGTGAAATAAATGTAAAAAACAAGTAGAATACTCTTTAATTTCATTTAATAATGTTTCACAAATCGGTCACGAAAGATTTCATCAAATATATATGACAGTCGTGTTCGGTAGATTGGTATCCCTGACGTAACATGGGGCTGGGGCAGTCTTTCACGCTTTGCACTTCCGCCTGTCAGCTCTTGCTACCATTATAACCAATTATAACTATGGTTGGTATAATTATTGGTCTTTCTATATCAAACATTACAGAATTAAAGACAACGAAACGGGAATGCTGTGTTTAATCGGCACCACAATTCTATATAGGTTAATTTTTTGGTATTATACTTTTTTGAAAAGTACGTATGGATCCGTATCTTTTTAAAGCTATGTCGACATATTTTGAGTAATGTCCAAGAGTGACTTATATGTCTGTATAAAGGATTATTTAAAAGTGTTCACTGGCACTCTGACAGTGATTAATGGCAGCACATAAAAGGTTTTAAACAGGGTATTGCTATGCTGCTAAGTGTAGAACAACGTAGACAGAAACCACTATTAGTGAAATGATGGATAGTATAAAACGTCAGGATAACAATCTTTGTGTAGGTAACTGACGATGTAAATTTGAATGGCATTTTCTTGACATCTACCGAATGCCTACACAAATGTTACATCAGGTATTGAAAGTTCTTCGAAAATTGTTTAGTCCCTTCCATAACTTCCTGAATATGGTCACGTTTTCATACTTTAATTAACAAAAGTATTGGTAACTGATGACGAAGAACAAAGATCATCATTTAACTACGTAAGTTCCTTAATAGAGCGGGGCGATGTCTGCTGCCAGAAGTTCAATTTGGGTTCACGTAAATCGACGTGTCGAATTATGTTTTCAGCTTAACCGCCTGGTAAAGAATTCGAACCAAAAAAAAGGAACCACTGCATTAAAATTGTTTAATCATTAAAAATAAATGTCAAAATACTTTCATGAGCATAACGAATGCATAAACACAATTCTACCACATACTGGGAAATGCCGCAATTTTTCGGACTTATTCCGCTTCCATTAGTTATATGTTCTAAGAGAAATGGAGGGCTGAGTAGACGAAACTTACAGACGTCTCAGATTCTCTGTATCTTCCAGAGAATGCGTAATTATCTTAAGCCTTCAAAGGAATTAGAATGTATAAGCTCAATTATATGTTTCTTTCATGATCTCGAACCCTTTCCACCTCTTCTCGTTATTACGAGAATTTTTCCTTTTCTAGTATTAGCTACTTCTTTCCCATTTAATTTCATTCTTGAAAAACTACGAGAACTTTTGCATGAAAGAAATTTTGTTCTTGTAGCTCTTCCCGAATAAGCTTTACACTTGCTGGAGCATTTCTTTCTTACTGCTATTGTTGTGGAGGAGAAGCGTTTGAACTGAATTCTCCAGTAACCGATTTAGCTTTCACATTTTCAGGTTTTCTAATCGTGTACTACACATAGAAGAACATTCCCTACTATTGTTGCTTCTAGTCCCATACGATTTAACATTTTGAGATCCTGAAACAGAAGCTGCCAGACATAGATGACATATAGTGGCTACATTCTAGTTTCATGCCATATAAAATACTTCGTCTACTCAAATAACAAAGTTGGTGTCGAGGAGATTTTCGGCAGTTTGCCAATGACAGTTCCAATACTTCAATTCAACTGTCGTTTTCGTTCGGCGTCTACTTGCGTGAACTGACCACTGGCCTTATTAACGACGCTTGTATTATAAATTTCAGTTGGTTGGGCTGGTAGAAGTTCGAGTAGAAAACTAAATTCTGAAAGTTATGTAGGAACAACATCTTTTTCCAAAATATTTGGTTTAATATCAGATATATAAAATTTATCGTGCAAATTTCTTTTCCTTAATTGATTTTCGTGAACAAATCGGATATTTCCCTTTATATCAATTAGATATGTTAATTTACTTACAACTTTTCTTATTATGCATGGAATCCATTTAACAAAATTCTTATAGTGATTTCTGTACATAATCTCCTCTTTAAATTTGTATTTCACATTTATGTTTTGGAACTATATAATTTTTTTCTTCATAATTAATTTGTTCGTTTAAATTCTTTTTCTTATTTAAAAAATCTAAAATATATTTTGGCTTATAACTTAACAACAATTCAGTTGTTGTTGTGTTACTGTGCTTGGTGTATTCCGATATGTCAACAAAAACATCCTAACTTTGGCTTGCAAGGTCAATCGACTATTCCCGTCCAAACAAAATTTCCTTAAAACAGATTTTGCCGTTTGCACTGCTCTTTCAGCTAACCCGTTAGATTGTGGGTGGTAAGCTGGTGACTTTAGAAATCTTATATCATGTTCTTTACAATACTTTTCCATGCAAAGGAATTAAATGGTGGTCCGTTATCACTAACTATAGTGTCTGGCTATCCGAATAATTGAAATATCTTTTCTACTTCGGAAACTAGTTGATTGCAATTTGTAGACTGCATTAACTTGATCTCAATAAATTTACTGTAAGCGTCAATAATTATTAGGAATGTTTTTCCTGAGAAGTAGAAGATGTCAAGGTCGATTCTTTGAAAGTGTGATTCCGCTTCAGGCCATCTTGACTGTACTGGCTTTCTGCTCACGTTTTGGCATTGTTGGCATATCGAGCAAGAGTTGACAAAATTAGTAATATCATCATCGATTGATGGCCACCATACATAGGACCGCGCCAACATTTTCATTCGTGTGGCCTTCATGTATAGCTTTAAGAACTCTGAGTTGAAGTGCTTTTGGGACTACTACCCGGTGCGCATAAAAAATGCAATTATTTTCTATACATAAACTGTTTCGGTTTAAAAAGTACGGCCTAATATTTTCTGTTATTTTCATATGCCACTTCTGTTTTAGGTATGAATGGATTCTATTTAAAATGTCATCGGCTTCTGTAAATTTTGTCATTGCTTCTAAATTTATGAAATGTTCGCTTGTGGAGTAATAATTTAGGAATGTATATTTAATATTTGAATCTTCATGTAAGGGCAGTCTTGAAATGCAATCTACGTGACCCATCTGAGATCCTTTACGAAACGCGATTTTGGAATTATATTGAGACAATATGACTGCCCATCTTTGTAGCCTAGCCCTTGCCACAGCGGAATTATTTTTATTTGGGCTAAATATTTCTTTAAGTTCTTGGTGATCAGTATATATTGTAAATGTTTGGCCATATAAATAATTGTGGAATTTCTCAAGTGCAAAGATGATGGTCGGTTTTTCTACGCCTTTAACTGAATGACATAAGATAGCACCTACTCCATAGGGACTTGCGTCAGTAACTACTATTAAAGGTTTATCTGGGTCATACAACTCCAGCAGGTTGTTAGATACTAATAACCTTTTACTATTTACGAATGCCTCTTCACAAGGTGTGTCCCAAATGAACGAACTGTCTCTCTTCAATAGATTATATAGAGGCTGAATGACTGTTGCTAATTTTGGTAGAAATCTATTATAGTAATTAAGTAATCCTAAATATGATTGGAGCTGAACTAAATTTTGAGAAGTTGGCGCATTTATTATCGCTTTAACTTTACTCTCATTTGGCCTTATACCATCTGCTGACAACGTGTGCCCCAAGTAATCCATTTTGGAATTTAAAAATAAACATTTTGTTAAATTAATTCTAACGTTATGCTTTTGTAGACGTGATGAAACTTCAAATAACTTGTTCCTGCACTCTTCTTCTGATGCGCCCCCAATTAATATATCCTCAAGATAACAGTAAACACTTTTCATGCGTATTAGTATACGATCCATTACAGACAAAAAAATTGCAGGTGCACTGCTTATACCGAACACTAAACGAGTGAAGGCAAAAAGTCCCTTAAAGATATTAATAACTAGTAACTGTTGTGATTCTTTGGTATCGGACAGTTGTTGGTAAGCCCCGGTTAAATCAATTACTGAAAAGTATTTACATCCTGCTAACCCTGCAAAAATATCTTCTACTTTTGGTAAGGGATAATATGTATTTAGTTTCAATGCACTTATTAATCGTGACTTTACAGTCCATACAAATTCTAATGTTTCCGTCTTTTTTAGGAACTATCACAATTGGGCTTGCCCACTGGCTCGACTCTACAGGAATTAAAATTTTTTCGTTTACTAGTCTATTCAACTCTTTTTCCACTTTATCGCGGAGTTTGTATGGAACATTATACGCGGCAGGAAAAATTGGACTTTGATTGTCTTTTAAGACAATATCTGCTTCAAACCACACAATTGTACTGTTTAATTCAGTAGCTGCTATTGATGGAAATTTTGTTTGGATTTCCTTAATAATATTTTGTGATTTTGTACTTACATTGTTACACACATTTTTCAAACTAGTAAATTTGTTTCTCCAATCTGGGAATAATCGATCTATCCAACAACGTCCCATTAAACTACGCTCGGGTGTTTCTCCGTTAATAACGAAAAGTGGTAGTTTTAATTGTTGACAGCCAGAATTCACGATTCATCAATATAGCCTAAACATTTGATTTCATTACCTGTAACAGAATGTAATTTTATATTTGTTCTCAACAATTTATATTTAAAAAATTTAAGACGATACTCTTTTTCACTTATGATTGACGCGGCAGCTCCGGTGTCGACTTCCATTTTTAAAATTTGATCACTGATCACCAATTCAATCTCCTGGGAATTATTGCTGTGGCCCACTTGATATATACCCTTCATGTTTACTCTAGATTTGCACATTGAAGAAATATGACCTTTTGTATCACATTCGAAGCACTTCCATTCTCTTGCTGGACAATTAAATTGGTCATGTTCACTACTACCGCATCTGTGACGCTGTCGGGGAATTTGCGCTGTTTTTGTAATTTCTTATCTGTTGGTTTTGTGTAATTACGGAACGATTTATTAGTACTTTGGTACTGCTGATTCTTGCTTTGTACTCTGGAATCACGAATACCTCGAGTTTTGTTTACGTTATAATTGCTATGAACGTAACTATTGTGCACTGAATGATAAGTTGCTGGATGTATAGATCTTGAAGCATTTTCCGATGACTCGTAATTTAAGGCTTTTTGACAGCATTGATCGAAAGAAAGAGAATCATCACTCAAGAGAACTTGTTGAACTTTATCATTTCTTAATCCTGCTATAAATCGGCCGGCTAAGGCATCATCCAAAATTCTCGATTTGTAGAGAGCTACATTCGTTTCGTTTTTTGTTGTGTCCAGAAAATCTCCGAATCGGCACGTTTGCGCTGCAGATTTTAGTCGTACAACGAAATCACTAATGTTTTCAAAATCTCTTTGAATAATTTTATGAAATTTGTACTTCTGCACGCTTGTTTTCCTTAGGAGCGAAATGATTTCTCAGCAATTCTAGGAGGTCATCAAATTTTTTTGCGCTTGGGAGATCGGGTATACCGTTAGTGACATCAAAATTTCGTATGCTTCTGCACCAATTATTGTCACGAAAAGAGGTGTTTTTGCATCTTCTGGCACATCATTCACAAAAAAAAATTGTTTTAATCTATCTTCATAAGACTTGAAATTACCTCCGGGCACAAATGGTTCTATTGAGCCAATTAAACGAGACATTATAATTTTTCACGTGCACGTGTTAAAGAATTTTTACTAATTATACACTTTCATTAAGAGCGTGTATGTAGTTACCTCGATCCCATCCTCATCGCCAAAATGTTGAGTTTAAAACAAAACACGAGGTTTGACTTAACTAGATTTAATAATAATAAATATGAGCGCACATGGTGATGCTATCCGCTAGATGATTGGATTACACTGATTTCAGATTAGAGATAAGTGCTCATTAAAAACGGGTGAACGGTAGTTGTATAGTCATGCATATTGATAAAGAATAAACAAGTATGTAGTTATGTGGGTATACTTGTATACACTTTCTAGCTATATACAACATTCCACTCGGACTTGGTGGTATATTTTTGAAATATCGACGTTCAGCGCAAATTTATGTGAACGAAATCTCAGAAGAAGATTAAACAAACCACCGTGAATAACTGGGCCAATATCAGAATGTGATTAAGCGGGCTACTCTCTCATGTCTTGCATAATGCGTCGAAGACCGCTCAATTCAATTAATTCACTTAGTTCAAATGTAAAGAAGAATATTGCGATTTTTATAGTTAGTACATTGAATAGTGGTAGCTAATATTTAATATAAAACTAAAAACATAAAATGGTGCCCCTAGGTTTTAATCAAGTTGGATTATCCATGGATTTTTTTTTTAAAAATACTGGAGCTTTAAATTTGGGGAAGTGGCATTAAATTGGCCCTAATTGAGCCCTTGAATATTATGCAGTGACAATACCATTTGACCTATTTTCAGTAGAGCTGGTCCTAACTTTTAATAAAGTTGAAATGTCTACTTAAAAAAACTGGTTTGTTGTCTAAGTATTACAAAAGGTTTGACAATATATTGCGGACTCCTGAGAGTACAGTTTTCATTTTATTTCAAGTCTACCCTTTGCAGTGCGCGGAAGTGGGTTTATCGTCATAATTGTGCTTAAGTGATGCGCGACTTTAATTGCATGTAGGTAGCATTTTATTTGATGAATAAGTTAAGTAGGTGTATTAAAATTAATAAATTGGTCGAAGAGTAACGAAAAATTACATAGTAATAACAAAATTATCTTGGCCGGTTTTTGAAACAGTTTTCTGCTTAATTTTTAATAACCAGCCACAGATGGCCGGAGATTAGATTAAAGAAGAAAAATAACTTAATAGTACAATTATAATGAATATTTTTTTAGAAAATCAAAAGGATATTTAATTAATAAACAAATTTAATTTATATATTAAGTTAATATTATTGTAAAATCTTTTGGAAACGTTTTCTTTGAGAGACCACTTGTTTTCAAAGAAATCAACTTGACGGCATATCAAAAAATATTTTTTTTTATTAAATAAACTCCAAGCTATTGTAGTAATTTATACTACAGTCATTTAAATCATAAAATAAAATATAAAATAAATGCTTTATGGAGATGTGTCGTCATTTTACAAATGAATTAAAGTTGTGGCCTGTATCTAACGCAGCTTTTGCTTGGAAGAATTTATTTACGGCCACAGTACAAATTTCGTAGTTGGAATACAGTTGTTAGAAGTTTTGTTTTTCTTTTAACAGGATATCTTCAAAATCAAGATCATACACAGAAGATAGCCTAAAAGCAGCTTTAGATATCATTCGGATAGATGGAAAGTCAATAAGGGAAGATAGCAGAAAATTCGGAGTGCCAGGAACTACACTACAAGATAAGATAAGTGGAAAACTCCTGAAGAAATTTCGACTCCTGGCCCATCTACTATCCTTACTCCTTTAGAAGAAGAAAAAATAGTGAAATGGTGCATTAACTTGACCAAATGTGGGTTTCCTATTAAGAGAGAAGGTCTACTGGACACAGTACAGAAGATAATAGAGGACGATGGTCGGAAAACTCCCTTTGAGGATGGATGACCAGGCAGAACATGGCTCGAATTATTTTTAAAAAGACATCCTGAAATTGTGCAGCGTTTACCGGAAGGCATCACCAAGGGCAGGGCTGTTATTACAGAGGCGTCAATTAGATCTTGGTTCGAACAATTCAAACCTTATTTGAAAATAATCGAAACTGAAAACATTCTAAATGATCCCAGAAGAATTTTAAATGGGGATGAAACTGGGTTCAGATTATGTCACCATCACACCTTGTGTAGTTTTCCCCTATGTGCGTCCACCCAAAGATGTGATTAACAGTGTTCCGTCCAATTGGTACCTTGGATTGTCCGATTCTGGATGGATGAAGGGAAACATATTTTTTGTGTACGCTGCTAATGACCTAGATAAATGGCTGAAAGAAAATAATGCTCAAAGGCCAATTATATTCTTTGTAGACGTTCATAAATCCCATTTAACCCTGAAGTTAAGCGAATATTGTCATGATAATGAAATTATCTTATATGCCTTACCGCCCAACGCAACACACATTATGCAGCCTGCTGATGTAAGCGTGTTTAGACCATTAAAGTCAGAGTGGAGAAGAACTGTGTCGACTTGGCAAAGGTCTACAGGAAGCGTTGAAAATGTAACCAAACTAACATTCTGTTCTCTACTATAAACAACTGTATTAAGAATGGAAACCACTTCCAGAAACTATTCGTAATGGCTTTAGAAAATGCGGATGCCATTGATTACCCAAAGTGTGTACGAGGTTTCATTGCCGAAGAAATAAGAGACAACGTACCACCTGAAGAATGTTCAGATCGATATGATATTGCTGCAGAGGACATCAAATTAATTGCCCCAAATTTACGGCAAAGAAATATAAATGTAGACACGGTATTGGAAGAAATTGAAAAAGCCAAAGTGGTACCTTCAAACGCTGTGGACGTGTATTCGATATCTGATCAAACTGTTTTAGACGCTTTAAAAGACGTCGGCACCGGAGTCAAAGTATAAATAATTATAAGTAGAGTCAGGGGCGTAAAAATTGGAAATTTTCCGTGTTTTTTAGACTGAAAGAGGTAATCTCATATAATTTTGTCTTTTGCATGAATAGGGGAAAACAACTTGGCTATGCATTATTGTAGTGCGACTGAGACAACAAGTTAAAAACAAAAATTGAGAAAACGTAGGATTACCCGAGTGATAAAATCTTCTTGAATACCTTCAAAATCCTTTCGAACTGTTCATAATAATGTACATTGGGAAACTCTACCTCCATTTGGCAAGAAAAAGATAAATTTCGCAATGAACAACGCACTAAAAGGAGATGTAAAATTGCTGTCAAATAAAATTCCCCGAATCCAGCATGAGATTCCCCCACTTCATCTCTTTCGAGCAAAAGAAATGTAAACAGAAAAACGTGCTGTTCACATATCATAGGATTACACTAACAAACATTAGAATTCCTGCGAAAAACATAGGACAATTTCTGAAAATCGTGTTTTCATAAAAACGGGGGAACATTTTATGAGCGTAAAATCAGAAAACTCCGCCCATTCTCTCTTATTTACGAAAATAAATCATTTGCCATTCCATTTCGTTGCATGTAATCTTCGCTTTCACATTTTTTGTCTTATTCGTAAAATGTTCAAAGAGTGTTTGATTTTTTTTTTTAATTTTTTCTTTTCCTTCCTTCCTTTTCTCGCCGTGTGCATTTAAATGGAAAACAATCGGAATACTCTTTACTCTGTCCTTTCTTTTATTTAGTTATTCTTTGCCGGAGTATACGACTTCGAAATGGAATAAGTTCTGGACAGCAGTTTTCATATATGTGAAACTTCCAGAGCTTCACTGGTCCAAATTTGTGATGCGAATTTGCCTGTAGGTCCTATATCGGAATCTGTATCACCAATTTTAACATCTTCACCAAAAAACATGCAAAGTCCGAAGGCGTCAACATCGAAAATTAGTGCATACTTTGGGTCACCAACACCGTCAACTATTCAGCTTCCGTCGCGATCTAGTACTCCTCTACAAAACAGGCTGTATTAGCATTTGTCCATTCCTTCCAGCAAACATATTTTTTTCCAAATAAAAGAGAATGAAAGGTCAGAATATGCCAAGTGCAATATCTTTCATAGATTAGAGTAAAATTATCATTACGAAGGAAAATGAAAAGAAAGAAAAACTTGAAGCTATTAAAAAGGGGGAAAAAAGAGAGGTTGATGAAAAAAGAAAAGCAAGAATTAAAAAATTAAAGAAACAGCCAAAGAAAATTCAAAAATGCGCAAAGTGTGAGAATGAACTCAAAAGTGACGTAGAAAATGATGAGTTGAAGAACATTGGCTGCGACAAACGTCCTAAGTGATTTCACTTAAAATGTACGGAGTTCAACAACTTTGAGGAAGCCTCCGATTCTACTTTTTATTGTCAAGACTGTCTAAAATAAATGTACCTGCTTGCCTTATTTTTTTTAAGAAAGAACATAGCAATAAGAATATTTACATATACAAATTTATTACCTATATTTAAGAAAATATCTTATAATCAACTCAATTCCTATATTTTTAAAAATGAACTGTGATTATGTTATGTGTTTTACTTTAAGAAAATGAACTTGTTTTTCCTGAATATATATATATAATATATATACATATATGCATATTATTTGATTATATTAATGCTTCAGAAAGAAAATATACAAAGAAAAGCACAGAAATAGATAAAAGACAAGTATGCTTATTTATTTAAAATATAACATGTTTCACCAAAGCAAACTCCACCATAATATAAAGGGCCGATTACAAAAAAAATGTTAGTTGGCCGGTAATAGGTGCATTTACCCTACGTTTGTTTACTTAACTAAATATGCGTATGATATGTATAATATATAAAGAACACAATTAAATGAATGTATGTATACTGGTTAGATTATAGAAAGAAGTTTATTTGTAATTAATTCATAAACACACAGCTACAATTTTAATAACTAATTTTAAACCTTTTTTTTAAAACGTCCCCTTGAAATTAAGGCCACCGCCGAAATTTGAATTACAACGCCCCGTCGGATTACAAGTTCTCGATGCTGCTGCATTATAGTCCAAAGACGAGTTTGGTGACGTAAAAATGTTTTGCGATGCAGAAATATTCGTGGTGCTCTGAATATTTGGAATATGTGATACTCCTGCACTAGCCGAGAATCCGCCCTGATTACTATAATTAACACCGCCACCACGTTGATTGAATTTAAAACCATTCTTCAGCGCTGTACTGCTATGGAAAGCTGTGACGCTTACACTATGACCATCGGTATTAAAAACGTTAACGTCTGCAGCCTTAGTTGTTGTATTTCCAAAGTTAGGCACACTTTGGTGAGAAAGTGTTAACGAACTATTATTACTGTGAAAATATAAATATAGTTTTAGGTTAAAAATACACAATTACTTTAAATATGTATATTCTTACGAGTTAGCAGTAGCAAACCCAGCTACAAAAGGATGTTTACTAGTATTTCCAGAAATATTGCCACCAACAGTAACATTTTCACCAAGCTTTTGTTTTGCAAGTACATTATAATCAACACTCTTCAGACCTCTCCATTTTTTAACACCACCTATGTTTCCGGAAACATCCATTTTGATTAAAGCAAAGTTGTCTATGAGGTGATGTGAATTGCTGTAAATTTGTGAAATTACTGAATTTAGTTGACCATATCGTATCGTTTATATACATTAATTTGAAGTGTGTATTTCTACTGTTAATCTTTATCGGTGAATCCCCTCAATTCAAGCGAAGCAGTCAATATAAAATCACTGAAGGGTGTGCTTGTGTTGTGTGTAATGCAAAATCTTTGTTTAGTTCTTGGAAAGAGTGAACGGTCTTGACGGCGTTCACAGAAATTTTATAAAAATTTTATAAAAGTGATTTCGGCGTATTCCTTGTGGGCCTTTATAATCTTTACTCACAAAAGTGATCTATTTTTATCAGCGCTGATTGTAAACAACGTGAACCTTAGATTATTTCTCATATCTCGCGATAAACGTGTAAATATAAACTATATATGTAGCTGCTTTGATAAGTGAAAGTAAAAGTGTTGATATATTTATGAATATATGAATACATAATTGAGCATACATTTTAGTGCTTTGGAACATTTTGACATTGATATGCAAAATACATTGAAAAGTTATTATTTTTTTACCAATGAATTCTTTTATAAGTCACTAATTTGACTCCGTTTACTATTCTTCGTACGAGTTAGATAGGTCACATTGGCTTGGTAATAGCTTTACAAAAAAAAAAAAATGGGAGACTCATTGCTCAAATAGTAAAGATATGAACAGAATTTTGTCCCTATCGCATGTTTAAATTAAACCATACAGACTAACCCAGAATTCATTATCCAAACTTCCAGTGCTATTAGAGGACCTCGAGTTATCTCATATTTTCCCTGCACAACATCCCATTTAGGAACTACAAGATATCAACGATTTTTCTTCGTATACTGAAAAATACAAATTGATGATTTTAAATTTGTTATTGAGAACCTTTACAGTTTCTTGTTTTTTGTTTTGCTTTTTTTATAATCCAAACTCAAGGAATACCATATGATGCAAAGCACAGCATGGTAGGAAGGAGATAGGAAAAGTATTAGGGGTCATGAGGAAAGTTGCGGAGGTGCTGATGTACATAGCCCCTTTTGAATCGTCAGAGATTTGTTCCATTTTCGCACAGTGTAAGAGAAGGAACAATCACGGAATTTGACTGTATGGCTGAAACTATTTTGAGTGTTAAAGGATGTGGCAACAGCGCGACCATTGCGCGCAGGAATTACAATTACTACAAGGGATCAGACTAGATATTTCATCAGAACATTGGCAATGCATGTAGCGATAAAAGTGCGAAAGGTATTACGGCGGTGCTCGTTATTGCTAAATCGCATTTGATCTTGAAAGCTAAAGCTGTACGTACAGCCCCGCCCCGCCCCAGATGTGAGAATTGTAATCTATTCGAGGTCTGATATATGACTTGTAGAGGAGCGCTAAACTTGGTGGACTGAAATAATTCTTACACCTTTTCAGAAATCCAAAACTTTTCGATGCTTCTTTGGCAATAGAGAAAATGTGGTCTGCCCAACTTAATTTACTGGAAATGTTAATGCCAAGAATGCTTAGTGAGGGTGAATCTGTAATTAAGGCTCCATCAAATGAAATGGGAATGGTTAAATGGTGATCCTGTTTTAAAGAGATGAGAGACCTTTGGAACTTAGATGCGTTTAGTTCGACGCGATTTACTTTTCCCCAAACGTGGAAATTATCAAGATCGTTATTCTATGTTCTAATCATGCAATCTCATTTGACAGATGTGGCATTTTCTCTGGAGTCTGTATCAAAGGAGTAAGCCAAATCAAGGGTGCTATCATCGGCAAAACTATTTATGGAAGTGAAGGTAAGGAGGATCATTAACCCTAGAATGCTAAACGTGAGTCAAATTGACTCCTTGCCAAATAATATTGCTGTTATTTCAATGCCTACATATCGAAGAAGTCACAACTTCTCAGTACCTTCATTAATGAGGATCATGCGACTGTAGATGGAATCTTAGTTGCTTGCACGTTACATAACGGGTAGCTATAGGAGTTAAAATGACATATGTTTAGCAATAGTGCTACTTTTGTGCTGGTATTATATTTTCTCAACTAGTGTACCTATTTACTGTCGTAAATAATTGAGAAAGCTATTAAACTGCAACAGAGGACAACTGTTCATTCTGTCCTTCTGAAATCCAACGAAATACAGCAACGGTCTGTTCTAAGTTCTCTAAGAAAATATGTAGGGAACGTAGGTAGGTACTATTAAAACTTGTTCTCAGAAATACAAAATTTTTGTTCCCAGAAATATGAAATTTTTGTATAATTTAGTGTTTTCTATGCATTATTGATTTTCATTAATAAAAGGAAAAATATTGTTGTTTATATTACTATAAATATGTTTCGAATTAAAGGGAGTCAAATTGACGTATGTTTAGTATTACTGTTTTTTGCAGATGTTTAGTATTCTAGGGTTAGTGAAAATTAGGACGGGAGATTTAAAATCTGTTCTTGTTTCTTTCATTTATTATATCTGAATTAATTTAATTATTATAACATGTCTTAGTGTGCGTAACTACTTGTAAGCTTAAATATAATTTAATCATTCATTTCAATTTCATAACCAGAGAATTTAATCTTAGATTAAATATTCAATAACGTAACTAATCTTTGCGCTTAACCTTAAACTAAATGCTCCATACTTATTACACGTGTCGACTTGCACCAGCGGGTGTGAAGCCTTTATAAAATAGCACGCGGTTATCGTTGGGACCTGCATCCGACGATCTTGTTAATACAACAAAATGCTTCCGGCTTCTCCTATTTCTCATTTGTTTGTTTCCCTGAGAACACTAACTGTAATGCGGGATCTTACGGGACTTTTCCTGGAGTCCTCCTTAGACAATCGCTGGAATAGCAGCTTCTTCTGGCAGTGCTCTTGCGGCGCCCAATGGCAATCTCTTTGCTCAAATCTCTTTGTTATATTGTACGCTCCTTTACAACTTTCCCAATCGTTAAGAGCACTAGAACACCTTTCATAAACCTTTTATAAATTTTACTTGCTGTTATATGGAATTACTTGCTCTGCTCGAGCCTGAGATCACAAACTTCTACCACGAATCAAAAATGGCATCCGGATCTTGTACTGCTGGCTTTTCCTCTTTCGAGCTCCGAACCGAACTTATCCATGTACGATAGTACTGCCCTAAGCCTGGCATCTTATAATTAATTCAATTACTGACCCTAACTTAGAACTCACACCCGCTTCTGTTCCTCGTTACTCTAAATTACAAGTTAACTTTCACTAATAACAATGTTTTCCCTTTTTTTTTACATAAAACTATTTCATACAATCAGGGAATATCTTAACTCTTCCTCAATTTTAACTGTGCCTATGTTCACATTCATTCGTGCTTCACCTACCTTCAGATTTACCTGGCATACTAAATTGGTTGACAATTCAACTTTAACATGCTCCTTCATTCTGTCAGATACAGCTTATATTGAAATTATTTCAGAATCATGTTACAATTTTGTTTCTGTGCCTATCAATTATAGTGTGGGAAAGCAAGCTGACGTGGATCTCGATGCTTCATTCTTCTGATTAAAATATATATTTATCGCACAATCTAACGAACTTCTAGCTTTGTGAGTGTGCGGAGCATGTAGTAAAACTCGTAATAAACTTTTAGTTACTTTTATCCTTTTAACTGAATTACTGAATGAAAATTCATGATCGCATGCGCCTATGTGGGCATGAGAACCTTTTTGGGGAGTTTAAATGACCAGCTTCTTAGGTTTCCCTGTTTGTGTGGACTATGCTTGACATCATTATTTACATTTTTTACCTATATTTAATCTTGTTTTTCGTTTACTTCTTTTTCCTTACTTTTAATTTGTTACGGTGCATTTAGGGTTAGCCTCCATAGACGCTGCCCTCTCGAACACGGTTCTAGTTGCATGATGTCCTGCTGTCCTTTTATAGTATTTTGAAGTAATGCTGCAAAAGGATCCTTTTTTTATTTCAGAAAACAAAAGAAAGTAAGTGCTGCCGCAAGGAGACTCCCCTTAATTTGAAGGATCAATTGGTGGTCCAGGGAATGAATGCTACAAGCTGAACGAGAGAGAGACAGCAAAGCGGTCCGCATAAATCTTTCGTTGCATACTAAAGTTGTTATTGTCATCACGTAGTCAGAACGTAGTCATAGTTAAGAACATTTTAACGTAATACGAAAATTAATTAGAGCCCACTTTTGAGACAATTAAGTACTGTACTTGAAGTTGTAAATGGTGTCACGAGAATTGTTGTCAATAGATTAAAAGTATAGCTCTCCTTATCTTTCTCACTGCACCGCTTACTTTGGAAAATCGAGCTCCTTCGTATTTTGGGTTGCCAATTGGATAAATGCGATGCTACTTCCCAGGTCTCCGACGAAGAATAATAAATAGTTAAAAGCCTGCTTAAAAAAAAGGAAAGGAAAAAAAATATAAATAAATTTTAAAATGAGCGCCAACCTTCAAAATGCATCTTACGTATTATTCAGAACACCACCCAAGTAAACGAAATAGACGAATTACAGTCCAGTGGCCTGTTTTTTTGGTCAAATTCTGCCGAATGGGGACGGGAGTTAAAGGAAGACGTCAGCGCTTCTCTCTCTACCTGGCAAGTCTCAGATAAGCAGGCGTTGAGTGCAGCAAGAAGTTTGTTGGAAAAGTAAATTAAAAATTACCAAAATTATAAAGCAGTCAAGAAAGTAAATTTAAAAGAACAAACAAATATAAGGCAGTAATTGAACTTCAGTGAAGAGTGGAAAACCGGAAAAAAAGAATAGAATAACGGAGGAGACTTGGGAGTAGCGGTAAAGTAAGGAAAACGAACGGCGTGATAAATTGGTAGGGAAGAAGTGGTTTCCCTGGAGCCGGTTTTTCAAGAGTCAGCGGAGATTGTAAGGGCAGGAAAAAGATAAGTACTGCGATATTTGTTAAGAATGGAGTATAAATATATAATATAGGTGTCGGAATAAACGTTTTTTGCATTCCTCGTGGTTCCATCTAGAACGTAATAATCAAATTGCATTGGTATCATTTACGTAATAATCAAATTGCATTGGTATCATTTCGGGTGTCTTTGCTCAGACTGGGTGCTTCTAAATTACAGTTGGAATCATTAAATTGCGGCTCCTTTGTGGTGGAGTTGTGCCTCTTAGCAACGGTCTCAGTGACGTCATCCAAACCAGATGGTCTGAATTTTTAGTTAAGCCTATTGAGTTGATTACGGCATTATACAGTTTAGTGTACTTATTTGCCTTTATGTATATATTCTTTTTCTGATAATTATATTATAACGTTTTACGCCCAGTTGTGCATTTTCAATTGCCTTATGTGCATTCTACAACACGAGTTTCGTGATTTCGCTGTGAAAATCCTCTTGCAATAAATGAGGAAAAAAAAATCACGTGGCGCCCATTACGGAACTCCACGTTGTACTCACACCATCTCCACTAAGCGGAAGCCCGAGTTATGTTGTGATGAAGATAGGACGTAACAAATTTGGCGCCCAACGTGGGGCCCGACATCAAAGTCGAACCATAAGGTTAATAAATTTACAGTTTTATGAATTGCTGGATTATTTCGTACAATATAATATAAATAAAAAAAAATCGTGATAAAAGCATTGAAGACTCCGAACCGAAGTCTCCGTGATGTTTACTTTGTTTCGTGCTGTCCAGTGAACCGTAGAGGTAGACGTATGGGAACTGGACTCCTCCAAAAATTTTTCGAAAGAATGAAATAGCAGGTTGTTCCACTACAAATATTTTTATACAGGAAAGGGATGTTATTCGAAGTCAGTCGGAATCAATCAGCGACGCTGCTATGGACTTAATATAATTATTACCCTATTCTAAATTTTTCTAATTCTATGTTATGGAATGTCGATCGTGAATGATAGAGGTAAAGGTCAAGAAAGTTTTTCTTTACATATAAAATATCAAATTTACGGAAAATTTACTTAAATATCGTTTTCAAGGGAATACGAGAGCTAGCTCTAAGTTTGCAATAGCCTTTCGGAAATTGAGAACAACGCAGGTCGAAGGTGGTAACATTTTTTTTTGTGAATATTTGAGCGTGTGGGGCTGATGGGTAGCGCATCATGGGAAAACATATATAAAGCGGAACTGAAAGGAAAAGGAAATTACTTTTCATATTCGCCGGGTTAATTCGCATACTCTATCATTCTTGGTTGCAGCAGTTCAATCCGATTTTCGTTAATATATTTCTTTTGAATTTATATATTATTTACACTAAATCAAATAATCTAATACAAAATTCTTTGAATACTAACTTTAAGTTAAAGCACTGAATTTCATTTTCGTTTCTCTAACTGAGGTACGAAGGCAGAATTTGAGTCGTAAAAGGAAACTAATTTCGTGTCGAGGTAGTAAAACGGTGCTTACCATCAAGTAACCCAAAACTATACCGCCGGGACTGATTTATTCAGGTAGTCAACAATGAACATGGGATTGAATTGAATTGAATCGAATTACTGCAGCAGGCAGATAGTGCGCTGCAGGAGATAGGTTGCTCTAAATTTCTATTCAATATTTATGTATATACATTTTACAAAAATTTTCTCAATATAATTCACTAAACCCTTTTAGATTTGTCAATTTTTGTTGTATTGTATATATATATAAGAGTACTCTCGTTGTGCTACCTGCAAGGCACTTTAAAATACAGCGTACCTACACGAGCTTTCCCCGACTGCGACGACAAATAATTCGCTTTATCACCAGTGGCGTAGCTATCGTAGGGCCGGGTGGTGCAGTACACCAGGGCCTCGGTGCTCAGAGGGCCCCCTAAGCTCGGAAAAGAGAGGAGCAGCGAGCTCCCGAAACTAGAAAACCTCGAGTCAGCTCACAATTTTTTCTTAGAAATTTACTGGAAATTTTTTCTTACAATTTATACGAATTTTTGGAGGCTGACAACGGGTGCTTGGTTAGGGCTACTAAAAATTTTTTATGAGGATAGATGAGGATAACGATAAGGATTCATTTCTTAGAAATTTACAGAAAATGTTCACTTTGGTGGCCGACTGCAGTTAATTTCAGATATAATGTGTGCCGTTGTCGGCCTTCAAAAGTGTGGATAGTTTCTAAGAAAAAATTGTGTCCTATGTTTTTTTGTTTGACTTGCTGTAATTTTTACTAAACATTGAGAAGCAATGTAGGATGTATTCTGAGTTTCTAAAATTTCGATAGTTAAAAATTGAAAATTATGGATAGAAAAAAGGAGCGTAGCGGTGCTTCGAAGCTGAAACAACGGCAGGAAAGAGAATAAAGTGAAAAAAATGCCCAAGCTAGACAGTTTTTTTACGTAACCTCTTTCAGCTGCAGTTCCTTCCGTGGCCAGAAATATGTGTTATAAGTGACAAGTGTGGGGAGTCTTTATCCAGTGATAGCGTAGCCACCGTTCTATCAGTTAATAAAGCGACTCAAGAAGATCAGAATCCAATAACTCTCGAGTGAGTCGATATGACAAGTTATTGCCAAATCGCCAATGAGCTTGAAGGCTCTCTTTTGGACAATATCCAATGAAGCTAAGGCTGTGCGACCAGCCCCTGCCCATATATGGGAGTTGTATTCCATTCTAGGTCTAATGTAGGACTTGTAGAGGAGCGCTAGATTTGACGGGCTGAAATATTTCTTACATCTTTTCAGAAATCCAAGACATTTCGATGCTTCTTTGGCAACAGAGAAGACGTGATCTGTCCAGTTTAACTTACTGGAAATATTAATGCCAAGAATGCTATCAGAAATTAATGCTCCATCAAAAGAAACGGGTGTGGTTAAGTTATGATCTTGTTTTAATGAGATGAGACAGCTCTGGGTCTTAGATGCATTGAATTCGACGCGATTTGCTTTGCCCCAAGCGAGGATACTGTTAAGATCGTTATTCAATGATCTAGTCATGCAATCTCGTTTAACACATGCGGCATTCCCCCTGGATTCCACAAGAGTGTCAAAGGAGTAAGCGAAATCAAGAGTACTGTCATCTGCGAAACTATGGATGGGATTGAAAGTAAGGGAAAGCAGATCATTAATGAAAATTAAAAAGAGAATTGGAGAGATAACAGAGCCTTGAGGCACACCGGCATTTATGGGATGCGGTTCAGATGTAACGGCATCTAATACAACACGTATTTGGCGACTAGATAGGAAACTTTCAATCCATAATAGAAGAGGTGGGGAGAGATCAAGTGCTTTAAGTTTGGCTAAAAGGGCTGGATGCCAGACTCTATCAAAGGCTTTTGAAATATCTAGGGCAACGATTTTAGACTCACCAAAATTATGAAGACTACGGTTCCAACGTTCCGTAAGAAAGGTCAGCAAGTCTCCAGATGAGCGTCCAGCTCGGAGGCCATATTGGCGATTGTTGATGAGATGATTAGTTTCTAGATACTTCATTAATTTTGAGTTAATGATAGATTCAAAAACCTTTGAAAGAATCGAAGTGATCGCAATTGGTCGATAATTTGAGGGATCGCTACCCTCTCCTTTCTTGGGAATAGGCTGAACGTGAGCTAGCTTCCAAGCAGTTGGAAATTTTCCTGTCGAAAAAGACAAGTAGAATAGTTTGCGCAGAGGTTTAGCCAAGGATGAGGCACAGCTTTTAATTAACAGGTGCGAAAAACCATCAGGACCTGCAGCTTTGGAGACGTTGATCCCCTTATCATCAGTTTCATATGAAATATTCCTATATACATAATAGGAGCCAATTATTCACTTCAATTTCTTAATGTCTATCATCTGTTCCTTCCTGAATTGACAGAGACGTGGTCCATTCGCTAATTTTGTAAAGAAATTATATCGAAATGCTACTATTTCACATAATTCCTGTTACTTCTGCGGTAGCAGAAAGATCTTTATATAATCTGAAGATTATAAAAAAATTAATTAAGAAACAGTATGGGGCAATATCGCCTCCGTCATTTATCATTAATTGCGTTAGAAAACAAGGCGGCATCTAACTTGGATTTGAGTGAAGTTATAGACGAATTTGCAAAAATCATATCGCGCAAGAGATTGTGAATTTCACTAAGAATTTTGTTAACAATCTTTCTTTTTCCGTCTATTGATCTCATCTGTATAATAGATATTTTTTATTGTCATCTGCATCGTTGATTATTTTTTACCATTTTGTTTTATTAAACACACTATAAAGACTGTGTAAGGATTTATCCTAATAGAGGTAACTGCACAGGAAAGCGGTGATGGGACCCCCAGCGCTCCCGATTTTTTCTCTATGCACCGGGGCCCTTGGCCACCTAGCTACGCCACTGTTTATCACTAATTGGAAATGGCGGAATTTGATTTGGTTTTTTTTTCTATTTTTTTATTAAGGTACAAGCAATAAAACGTCTAACATTCCGGGAAGATTTGAAAAATCGGAAGTTACTAAAATCTATCAAAAGAGGTTGGAAATTCATGACGCAGGCTGATAATCCTTTTGATGTCAAATTTAAACCAGTTGGTTATTGACCTACTGCTATGTCTGACCTAACTCCAAGAGGGGAATTCTTCTTGATGCGGGTTGTTGTTGTTATTTGCTTGGAAGATTGTTGATCGTATTAGTACGGATAGGTTCGTGGAATACCTGGATTTTAATTTCGGGACTTGTCCGGACATAAGTAAATTGAATTCTTGGTCGATATACGAACATATATGTATACGTACTTAACATACATTAGCGTCTCTTTTCCTCCAGAGAGTTAATGCCACTAACGTGGATAGGTTTCCATTTAGGAGGTGTACTTAGAGCATTTAGTTCGTGGTTGGATAATTAGCGATCACATTCCTTTTAAGTTAACGTTTGGCAGTAAAATATTTATGAAGTGGGCATATTAAGACTCGACTTGATGTCAGAAGGGTCTGATTAAATTTGGCTAGTCCTGCATCACTTAGGATACAGTAATTGATTCGTTCCCACAACTCCAGCTAATTATGGTACATTTTATTGGGGACCAGCCAGTGTTTCTATAGAGCGTAACTAAGTACTTATGTGTTCTAGTGTTTGAGTAAAACTGCAGGAAATATTACATCGTTCGGGCTATCCTAGACTTAACGTGGCCTTAGGTAGACACATATTTACGGCGTGGTTGGCAAGCTTTATTAATATAGGCTTGGGGTCGGTACTATTACGCGAAGGCTATTTCCTTCATTCTGTTCAGATAGGGTATAGTGTGATACGAAATTTGTCTTTGTTTTTTTGGCCGCGTGTATAGGGCACTTTTTCCACTCGACAAATTCGCATGTTCCTTAGTTTCTTTCTCACTTTTTTTTTAATAATTTTCCAAAATCATTCCATTTGAAAAATTGGAATTTTAGAAGATTAATTTAGGTACCGAAATACTTTTAAGTAATTTAAGCAAGTAAAGCCGATTGCCGATTTTTGTTTTTTTTTCTCTCCCCTCTCGTGGGTCCGGTTTATTGATGGTAAATTGTAATTAAGTAGCAGGGATAGAAACTAATAGGTTGAGTAACGAGGAGCTTGTGAATGAACTCAAGCTAAGGGGCCTGGCCATAGGGAAAGTAGATGAAATGAGTCGGCAGAAGCAAGGGGGTGACAAAGAAGCAGCTTTTCCGTTCGGTTCTAGATCTGCTTACAGGACCTGCTCTAATTTGGTACAGGGCCAATAAAGCACAATTCAAATCATGGTCGGATCTCGTATTAGAAATGAACAGTCAATTCTTACCGGCTGGCTATGATGAGCGTTTACTCGATGAAATTAAGTGGCGCACCCAGGGTAAGGATGAAACTATAGGTATTTACACGGCAATGATGTCGAATATGTTCGCTCGGTTGACGGACCCCTTGACTGAAAACCAGCAGTTAGGAATATTAAAAAGGAACATAGCACCGTTTTATCAGACTCAATTAGGCTTGACAGATATTCAGACTGTCCAAGAACTAGTTGAGATGGGGAGAAAACTAGAGTCTATTTGAAGTTTAGTGGAGGCTTTTGTACCACCTCCATCGAAATCAGAATCTCCTCGAACCCGATCTAGCTTATGTCGCTACGGACTCGGTGAGCGTGACATCGGTAGACAATGCTACTGGACCGTCGGATCCGAGGAAATGTTACAGATGTGGCAAAGCTGGGCATATCGCTAGAGTTTGTAAACAGATCGTAAGAAGTTATGGATGTGGTACGGCAGGGGTAATCCGCCCAAGATGCACGCGCTGCAATCGTAATAATCAAGCTCCGAGGAACGCGGTAAGTAACGGCGCACCATATATGTCGGGAAACGGTAACGGAGCTCGAGTTTAAGCGGCAGATCGAGCAATCCGCAAAAGGCCGCAATTACAGGGGATTCAGACGATACCCAGGGAAGGTTTGTAGGTGTGAGTGGAAAGAACGCATTAAACACTTTGTTGGATTATATCTTTGCGCAGGCAGGGAACGATGTGCGTCCTCATTTAAAGGTCGTAATTTTTGATGTACCGTTTTGTGGATTACTTGATTCTGGAGCTTCACGGACGATAGTAGGGGGTCCTGGATGGGAGATTCTGAAGAATATGAACCTAAAGATTAAGGAAACGATAGCGAAAAGGGTAAGTTCAGCCAATAGAAGGTTTGTTAATGTCTTCGGGGAGATGAGCATGAGAGATGAGCATTCTAGCAACTAGAGAAAATTGCCAGAAGTGCCAAGCTTAAGATGGGTACTGGACTTGGTTGTACAAGTCAGGTAAAGAATATTATTGAGACAGACTTGCGCCCAATCAAACAACGATACTATCCCGTATCACCCGCAATACAGAGAATTATCGATGGGGAACTGGATAAAATGCTTCGAGTGGGAGTAGTGGAACCATCCAAGAGTGCTTGGGCGTCTCCAGTGGTGATGGTAAAAAAGAAAGACGGGAAGTATCGCTTTTGTATTGATTTTAGAAAGCTGACCAAAGTTACAAAAAAGGATGCGTACCCGCTGCCGTTTGTGTCGGCAACGCTAGATAAACTGCTGGACGCGAGGTATATGACATCATTAGATATCAAGTCGGCATTCTGGCAGGTCCCACTCGATAAAAGTTCTAAACAATAGCTTTCACGGTGCCAGGTAGGGGGTTATTCCAGTTTAGAAGGATGCCTTTTGGGCTCAGTAATTCTCCGGCTACATAGCAAAGGCTTATTGACCGAGTACTTTCAGGCAGTTTAGAAAGCAACGTCTTTGTATACCTTGATGACGTGATCATCGTAACCCAGGCCTTTGAAGATCACATAAGGGCTTTGGAGGATTTTCTCGACAGGCTCCATAAGGCAGGATTAGTGATAAATTTCGACAAATGCGAGTTTTGTAGGCCGGAGCTTAAATATCTTTGTTATGTTGTGGGTGGAAATGGTTTGCAGGTGGATCCTGAGAAGGTTCGCTGTATTCTAAGTATTAACAATCCCAAGAACGTTTCTGAGGTACGTAGATTTGTTGGCATGATATCGTGGTACAGAAGATTTGTACCGAACTTTTCTGCCCTTATTATGCCAATCAAGGAGTTGTTGAAGAAGAAGAAGAAATTCATTTGGTCGGACGAATGTGAACAAGCGTTTCGTAGGGTTAAGGACTGTTTGGTGAGTGCGCCTATTTGAACTTGTCCTGATTTCGACTATCCCTTCGTTATTCATACGGATGCCTCTGGGTACGGCCTAGGTGCAGTTCTAACCCAACAAATTGAGGAACAAGAGAAAGTTATTGCATATTTGAGTCGCTCACTTAACCGTTGTGAACGAATTTACTCTACGACCGAACGGGAGTGTCTAGGGGTATTGTGGGCAATAGAGAAATTACGCCCATATATAGAGGGGACAAAATTTACGGTAATGACAGATCATGCCTCCTTGGTCTGGTTACACAACATCCCACCGGAAGGCTAGCACGGTGGGCCATGCGCCTACAACAGTATGAGTTTGAAATAATTCATAGGAAAGGTAAGGAGAACTTGTTGCCCGATTTGCTTTCACGTTCTGTTCCCATGGTTGATTGCGTTGCACATGGTAGTCAAAGTGAGGATAAATGGTACAATAAAATGATAAAAGTAGTAACAGAGAACCCTACAAGGTACCCAGACTGGAGGGTTGAAAATGGTAGATTATGGAAACATTGTCGCCCCAAGTATTCCGACCTTGCCTTTTACAATGACTATTGGAAGGAAGTTATTCGGAAGAGAGAGAAAAGATCTGATCTTTAAGGCCCATGATATACCCACTTCGGGGCATAGGGTTGTACAAAAAACGTACGATGGGTTGGTCCAAAGATACTACTGGTCCAAAATGAAAACTGACGTATCGTCCTATATTAAGCGTTGTAAAACTTGCCAATCGATTAAACCTGAGCTTAGGAAGCCAGCTGGGCTTATGGCTTCTCGTGCAGTCGTTAATAATCCCTGGGAATTAATAAATGTGGACCTAATTGGTCCCTTGCCACGTTTTGACAGAGCTTATAATTATATACTCACTGTTGTGGACCAACTAACTAAATTCCCGATACTTTTTCCACTACGATCTGCCAGTGTTACTCTAATCTGTAGAGCGTTAGAGGACCATGTAATCTTACTCTTCGGTGCGCCAAGGGTTTTAGTTTGTCAATTGCATCATTGTTATTACTGTTTGCTGTTCTACAACATCAATTACTTGCTGTCTACTTACTATAGATTTCTATCAAGTTATTTTTCTTGCTCAATATCGACTGGAGTAGTCTTGAAAATGACTGGCACTTGTAAAGAATGCTCAGCCAAAATCAACCGCACTAACCCCAGTGTGGTATGCGTAACCTGCAATTCCAATTATCATGCAACCTCTGCTAAAATATCTACTCATCTTCTAAAAAATATTGTGAACGGACGTGCACTTTTTAAGTGTTCAGCCTGTCTACTTGATGCTCTTGTAAATAATTTTGATTTTGAATCGGAGGAGAACGCATCTGTTTCAGCTCTTAATAAAATAGTAGATCAGATGGCTCTCGATTATGATACATTGAAAACCAAGCAGAGGGAATTTAATAAATCCGTTAAATCAATTGTCACGAGCTTTACTGAATTTAAGAGCATCGGTAAAACCCTCGATGAACATAGCATACGAATGAAAAAGCTCGAAGAGGAAAACGTTGGCTTACATCGTGATATTGACAGACTAAATGAGAGACTCAATCACGCTGAAGAGATGAATTTGACCAATTTCCTTGAGATCATCAATGTCCCTGCATCTACTTCCGAAAATGTTCTGGATATCGTTGGGAAAATCCACTGCTTTCTAAAAGTGCCAGTAGAACGTCAACGGAGAGATAACAATCCTGAACGCCCTCCTAGAATTGTAGTGAAATACACTAATGAATTTATTAGAGATAGTGTTATTGCCACGTATAAGAATAATAAAAACTTAACTTTTGTAAAAATAGGTATACAAGGTGAAGGAAGGATTTTCATAAATGAATTCCTAACTGCTTATAAAAGGAAATTACTTTATTATTCTAAATTGCTTAAAGAGGAACTTAATTTTAGATTTGTTTGGGTAAAGAATGGAAAAATTTATCTGAAACGTACGGAAGACTCTAACGTCTACCATAAATCACTTGAATCTATTCGTCAAAAAATAACTTCAAAATGAACATATACTACCAAAATATCTGCGGGCTGTGCTCTAAAACTGAATACTTGAAGCTGTCAGTCCTGTCCAATAACTACCACATCACTGCCTTTACTGAGACGTTTTTATTTGACTCTGTTAATAGTGGTGAAATGTTTGATGATCGATATTTATATCGACTTTAGTCTTTCGCCGAGATAGGAATCATAAGGCTCTGGGGACCTGTGATGGTGGTGGTGTCCTCCTTGCAGTCTCTCGTACTAGTCAATTTGAGTCTGATTGCGAGGACTTGTGGGTCGTTATCAAATCTGCCAATTTAAACCTATATATTTGTTGTTTATATATTCGTCCATTCTCTCCTCATGATACTTATGATGCCATTTTTACCAATATTTGCAACGTTTATCAAAATACTGCGAGCAATGCCATATTTTTGATTCTAGGAGACTTTAATCTTCCCAACATATCTTGGTCAGCTAGTGATGTGGGCAACTCAATGCAAATTGACGACGTAAATAATCGAACCACGTTCTCTTTGTTAAATTTTATGTCTTTCTCCCAACTTGAACAACTAAATTGCATTCCACATTGCAATCAGAGATACCTGGACCTAATTTTTTCTAATGCCGATCTGGGTAATTCTGATGTTACACAGCCCTTCTGTCCTCTTTCTCGTGTCGATATTCAACACCCTCCTCTTCTACTACATCTGAAAACTAAGAAAGTGCCCCACCTTGCTGAAAAAATTAAAAAGCGCTTATTCAAGCGCGCTAACTATGATACTATTAATAATTTTCCTTCTAGAATTGACTTCACGTGCCTGCAGCACCTTGAGGTGAACCAAGCCTTGCAAGTGTTTTATAATCATCTCAACATGGCAATTGAAAATTATATTCCCCGAATAACGAAGAGACGGAGCACTTATCCTGTCTGGTTCTCTAAGAACCTAATTCATGCTGTCAGACTCAAGGAAATATATAGATTAAAGTATATAAAATCCAAGCATCCTGAGGACTACACTATCTTTAGCTACCTCCGCAGCACAGTAAAAACCATGATTAGAATATGCTATAAAAAATATGTTCAAAACATCGAAAATTCCATATCCTCCAACCCAAAGACTTTTTGGTCTTATGCAAAAAGCATGAAGCTTTCTGGCTCCTACCCTAAGGAAATGCTTTATGATGGAATATCTGCCAAGAAACCAGAAAGTATATGCAACTTGTTTGCTAAACACTTTCAGACCACATTTGATGACAACCTGAGTTCGACTATCCGTAATATATCTGATGAAACTCTTTATAGCTCCCTAAATGTCCCTCTCATACACCATACTGAGGTTCAAGTATTACTTACGTCATTAGATGAAAACAAAAATGCGGGTCCAGATGGTATTCCTAACACATTTTACAAGAACTGTTCCTCAGTTCTATCGCACCCTATTACCGCATTGATTAATTCTTCTATTTCCAAGCATATTTACCCAGACGTTCTTAAGGACTTGTATGTTTACCCTGCGTTCAAAGCTGGGGATAAAAAGCTAGTAAAAAATTACCGCCCTATTTCTATTTCTAATGCCTTAGCTTTGATTTTTGAAAAACTAATCTACTATAATCTACTGCCCCAAATAAAACCCTACATCAATCCACAACAACATGGCTTCCTACCACATCGATCTACTGTAACTAATCTTTCATTATTCACAGACTCTATTGTCCTAGCTCTTGATGACGCTAAACAAGTAGATGTTTTTTATGCGGACATATCTAAAGCATTCGATAGAATCAATCACAATATAGTTACGGCTAAGATGAAGAAAATGGGTTTTGACTCTAACAGTACCCTCTGGTTTCAATCATTTCTCTCGAATCGACAGCTCTCTGTTGTAATAAATGGTTTCTCATCTTATCTATATACCCAAACTTCGGGCGTACCCGAAGGCTCGATTCTTGGCCCGCTTCTCTTCTTATTATACATTAATGACCTTCCGGAAGAACTCTGCTCTTCGTCTTTAATCTATGCTGATGACACTAAAATTTATAGAGTAGTAAATGATCCATCTGACTGCCAGTATCTCCAGAATGACATCCAGAAGCTACTCTCATGGTGTAACAAAAACCATTTGTCCCTAAACGTGGACATATGCAAATGCATTTCTTTACAAGAAAACGCATTACGCTGAATTGGGAATATAAGTTGGGCACTCTTCTAGTTACCCGTGTCTCAGAAATAAATGACCTGGGTGTACAATTTGATAATAAGCTATTGTTTGACTCTCACATTAACAATATCACCAATAAAGCTTTTAAAACTCTGGGGTTTATCTTAAGGTGTGCTAGGCCTTTTAAACAGCCCTCTACCCATAAAACTATGTGCAATACCCTAGTTAGAGCCATATTAGAAACCGCTTCCCCAATATGGAATCCCTTTTACACAACATACAAAAATAAAATCGAGAGTGTCCAACGCAGATTTACTAGGTACTTGTACTTCAAACTTACGGGCTCATATGAACACTATGACGGCAGATTGACTAGATACTCCATGGTATCCCTAGAAGCACGTCGTTCCTATCTCGATGAAATTTTGTTATTTAAAATATTACACGGCTTTTGTCCAAATTAAAAATTAGCTTTCCTAGCCGTTTAACTCGACAGCTATCTACGTTTCACATAGATCCACCCCGTACCAACTTGCGTCTCAAGTCACCTTTGGTTAGAATTCAAAGGGCCCACAATGCCTTATACAATGATTTGGATATACTCAGTGATACCTTCGGGTTTTTTAAGCGCAGCCTCTTAACTAAAATTAATGCTCTGGATAATTTCTCCATTCTAAATTGTTCAACTTAACTTTAATTTTTATTTGCTTCCTTCCTTCACTTTCTCTTTTCCGTATACTAACCTCGATATATGCTCTATTGCTCTATTTTCTCTACTTTGTTTAACTTAAATTATACTGTTTTAAAGTTAATTTAATTTCTAGCTTTATTCCTATATGTGTATAAGTAGGGTTTTAATTCTGTATTTTTATTATCGTAAGTTTTTCTTAAGCTTTTTGATTTGTATAAATGAATTTAGATAGTATATCTATGACTTTTAAATTTATCTATAATTACATTTTTTAATTTTATACTATTCCTTTTCAAATGTAACTATTGTTTATCATCCTCTATATCTAGATTTAAGTTCCTTACGTATATATGATAGTTGGTTCTATTTCTTTTTTTCTTTTTTTTTCCTCTGAAGTCAATTAGCGCTAACCAAACGGTAGTAAATAATTGGACTTATGTATCTGTTTACTATCGTATTAATTTTTTATAAATAAATAAATAAATAATGGTACACAATTTAGGAGCAGGGAAATTAGAAAACTTTGCGTCGAATACGGGACTGAGGTCACGTATACGGCTCTTTACCATCCAGAAGCAAATGCTGCTGAGAGGACAAACCAGGTGATAAAGTCAATGCTGAGAGCGTACGTGTCGGAGAACCACAGGAAGTGGGACTCGTATTTAGCGAAAATCGCTTGCGCAATCCGTAGATCTACGCATGAGGTTATGAAATTGACACCATATTTCGTGAATTTTGGTAAAGAAATGGCAATGCGCGGCGAAGACCATAAACAGATGGAAAACACAGAGACTTTCGATGTGGTAGTCCGCTCAAATGATTTGGAGAATGTAAGAAAAGATATAAGGGAAAGGTTACTGAAAGCAAATCAGGCATCAAAGCACAATTACAATCACCGCCGAAGGGATCAAAAGTTTTTCGTAAACGATTTTGTCTGACGAAAGAATTATGTCCTGTCTGACGCTTCAAAGTTCTTCAGTGCGAAGCTGGCCCCTAAGTATATTGGTCCTTTCAAGCTTATAAAAGTAGTCTCTCCATGGACATACAAGTTACAGAATAGCACGGGGAAGGATGCAGGTATTTGGCATGCCAAGGACCTAAAAGCGTATCATTCAAGCCAGGATAGTCACGATTACTAGGAGTAATTATTTCCGGTCGCCCTAATAAGGCATCCACTCAGCCTAACTGGGTAACTACAGAATACCAGCTATCCGCTTAAGTCCGTTGCGGTTGGTATTCTCTTGATTGGTTCAAACCTTGTTGTCTTGTTACTTTTATTTTCCATATATGGTGCCACCTGATACTGCTGGCAACCCCAAGTACAGGTTATTCCACGCCTACAGTTTTTTTTTGGACTCCTCACAATGGGAGGTGGTATTAATGTGTGATGTTGACTGGTCCATGGTATTGGGATCTTACAGTAGTAGGAAGTCCAGTGGTCCAAACAAGATTACCAAAGAGGGGAGCTCCTTATTTTTATGTCACCGCAGCAGAGTGATCCAAGCCCAGGATAAATTTCCACCTACCCCATAACTTGTTGCTGTTAAAGTAGCTTTAATGGTATATATGATTCCGTTTTGATTATACGAGATTCTTAAGACTTTCCTTAAAACTAGTGGACCATCCCTGAAATTTTATATCGTAGAAATATACATTTGAAATATTCGAGATCCGTGGCATTCATAACTATTATTACTCTTCAACAAAAGCACAATACGATAGGGGAAAATTTGAAGGTTACTTGCGAACTTTAATAAATCCCCATTTGGTAGCACCACAATTCATTAAGATCCCAGCTGAGTGTCATTACCAAAATGATCTCTATCAAAAGTTTTAGATAGAAGTGATGCATAAATCAAAGCCGAACTGGATGGAAGCCCATGTGAGAGTCCTCAGTCATTAGCATGGAGATTATGTATTTGTGAATAAATCAGTTTAATTGTGGCCATACAATACCGAATATAAGTGAGCTACGGACGCGTAATTATGGTCATCAAGAAGTTTACCATGAAAAAAAAATGTCCATTGTTTTTCTTGTTGTTAGAGAGACCACCAAGTGGAAGGGGTCACGACTTCTGAGACTATAGGCAGCCAGTGTACATTAATTTATACGAAAATTGAATAGAAAGAAGTTATGTGTACCTGTGTTTACCCTTGACAGCAACTAACGATTTTAATTTGTAAATATGTGAATTCCTGTATTGAATTTAGGTTAGGTATTCAATTAATATCTTTTATTTCCAATCCGTCAGGTGATTCCGTTTAGGATTCATGAATTAATGAAGATCCACCTAATTGAACTCCTGTAAGGTTTCATTCCATAGAATTAGTTTATTACATTTTCCAATATCACAGGAAGCGTACACGCGTGTTTTGTTTTTTTATTCCATAACCAAGGGAAAGGACCTAGGGCCTGAACTGTACACTCCCTGCGCACATAGATCACATCTCCTGTAATTGTATTGTATTTGTAGGATTAGAGGCACAACTTCGCTGATTTTGAGCATCTACGCTAAAATGTGGAAGCAACAAATGAATCTTCGTTCCTTACTTTTAAGCTTTTAACCCGCGCCTGATTCATGAGGCTCTATCTTATCATTTCCCTGTCAGGCTTAGGTCTTTCGATAGGAGGACCAACTGTTTGTTCGGATTTTGGAAATGCTTATTTGAATTTACTTTATAATCGAGAATTTTTTTTTGTTGATAAATTAGATAATTAAGTACACAATAGTGTAGGTTTGTTTTCATTTATGTTAAGCGAGCCTTGGAGTTGAGTGCGGAAAGTCAAATGGATGACATACAATTGTAAGGTGTTAAACTTGTTTATAGCATCCAGACTGAACGCAGTGGGAGCGACCCTGCCCCTTAACTTCTCTGATCCACTAGTACCAACTATCGTAATTAACAGTAGCAACTATAGTCATATAGCAGCACCGGTATTAATACAAGTCAGATGAGGTAACTGCAACGTCTGGTTGCTCCTAATCGTTTAGCAAATTTATGTTCTGTTTCTTTGGTTACGTCAAACCAAGTACGTGGATAGGCAGTCCGCCAATATTGCTATTCTTCGTGTATAAAAGATCGTTGAGAACATTGAAATTATCTTGAGTCAGGAAATAAATAAATTTTGCGAGAGCACACTCTGGCAGCATATAGTCTATCAAGGCAGTCTGTTAAAGTTGTTTTCCCCCCCAATCTTTGTTAATATTTCCATATCACTCAAATAGCAATAAACCGTGGAAAATCCGGTATCTCCATTTATATAATCTGAATAATAAATTTTACGATCGAATCAACCGAAATTTTTCGAAATAAATTCAAGTTGTTAAAATTTCTAAGATATTCTCTTGCGCTATATCTCTTCTGTCTAACTATATCTCGTACTCAACTACAACTACAAAACTGTGTCGGTTGTAATACTTGCAACGTAATGTAATATAATGTAGCAAGGAAGAACCATCAGAAACCACCAGAAAATAAACCTCAATAGTATGTTAAATATAATAAGAGATTCCATTCCAAGGCAACAGGTGGAGCGTTTCTGTTTTGTTATTCACAATTGATGGAACTATTTCCTCCTTCAGAAATTACCTTTATCCGTTTGACTATATATGAGATTTCTACGAAATCTCTTGTAGGAAGAGGAGGCAATGTTACGGTGCATTTAGGGTTAGCCTCCATAGACGCTACCATCTCGAACACGGTTCTAGTTGCATGTATGCCGTGCTGTCCTTTTATAATATTTTAAAGTAATGTTGCAAAAGGATACTTTTTTTTATTTCAGAAAACAAAAGAAAGTAAGTGCTGCCGCAAGGAGACTCCCCTTAATTTGAAGGATCAATTGGTGGTCCAGGGAATGAATGCTACAAGCTGAACGAGAGAGAGACAGCAAAGCGGTCCGCATAAATCTTTCGTTGCATACTAAAGTTGTTATTGTCATCACGTAGTCAGAACGTAGTCATAGTTAAGAACATTTTAACGTAATACGAAAATTAATTAGAGCCCACTTTTGAGACAATTAAGTACTGTACTTGAAGTTGTAAATGGTGTCACGAGAATTGTTGTCAATAGATTAAAAGTATAGTTCTCCTTATCTTTCTCACTGCACCGCTTACTTTGGAAAATCGAGCTCCTTCGTATTTTGGGTTGCCAATTGGATAAATGCGATGCTACTTCCCAGGTCTGCGACGAAGAATAATAAATAGTTAAAAGCCTGCTTAAAAAAAAGGAAAGGAAAAAAAATATAAATAAATTTTAAAATGAGCGCCAACCTTCAAAATGCATCTTACGTATTATTCAGAACACCACCCAAGTAAACGAAATAGACGAATTACAGTCCAGTGGCCTGTTTTTTTGGTCAAATTCTGCCGAATGGGGACGGGAGTTAAAGGAAGACGTCAGCGCTTCTCTCTCTACCTGGCAAGTCTCAGATAAGCAGGCGTTGAGTGCAGCAAGAAGTTTGTTGGAAAAGTAAATTAAAAATTACCAAAATTATAAAGCAGTCAAGAAAGTAAATTTAAAAGAACAAACAAATATAAGGCAGTAATTGAACTTCAGTGAAGAGTGGAAAACCGGAAAAAAAGAATAGAATAACGGAGGAGACTTGGGAGTAGCGGTAAAGTAAGGAAAACGAACGGCGTGATAAATTGGTAGGGAAGAAGTGGTTTCCCTGGAGCCGGTTTTTCAAGAGTCAGCGGAGATTGTAAGGGCAGGAAAAAGATAAGTACTGCGATATTTGTTAAGAATGGAGTATAAATATATAATATAGGTGTCGGAATAAACGTTTTTTGCATTCCTCGTGGTTCCATCTAGAACGTAATAATCAAATTGCATTGGTATCATTTACGTAATAATCAAATTGCATTGGTATCATTTCGGGTATCGTTGCTCAGACTGGGTGCTTCTAAATTACAGTTGGAATCATTAAATTGCGGCTCCTTTGTGGTGGAGTTGTGCCTCTTAGCAATGGTCTCAGTGACGTCATCCAAACCAGATGGTTTGAATTTTTCGTTAAGCCTATTGAGTTGATTACGGCATTATACAGTTTAGTGTACTTATTTGCCTTTATGTATATATTCTTTTTCTGATAATTATATTATAACGTTTTACGCCCAGTTGTGCATTTTCAATTGCCTTATGTGCATTCGACAACACGTATTTCGTGATTTCGCTGTGAAAATCCTCTTGCAATAAATGAGGAAAAAAAATCACGTGGCGCCCATTACGGAACTCCACGTTGAACTCACACCATCTCCACTAAGCGGAAGCCCGAGTTACATTGTGTCGAAGATAGGACGTAACAAATTCAATTGCTTTTCTTTTAGGATGTGCTACTAATTTATTATGCAAAATAAAATTGAGACGCGAAAATCTGTTGAATATACCCACAAATGCTGTAGACCCATTTTTCTTGAATTTAAGGAGTCAACGGGAAGAAAGTAACCAAACGAATTTTAAATGCATATAAGCTTGCGCGCCATTGTTCGGGGACAACAAACATAGAGATTTGATATTTTGAAATTGTTACTTAAGATGAGTGTAGATAAAACCGAGTTCGAGCAAGTGCGTTTCATAGGATAGGGAAATATGAAAAGAGCTTCGCTTACTTGGAACGTCTAAGTGAGATATTAACAAGCAACTCAAGGAACCAAGCATTTCTGCATGGTTTATGGACTTATAGACAATTGGTCCTCATGTAACAACAACGTTTATTACAAGATGGACAAATACACGAATTAGGCGATCAGATAGAACATTTTTAACCCATAATAGAAGAGGGGGGGGGGGGGGAACACGTGCTATAAGTTTGACTAAAAGGGTGGGATGCCAAACTCTATCAAAGGCCTTTGAAATTTCGAAAACGATTTTGGACGCTCCGTGAGGAAAGTTGGCAACTGGCGATCGTTGATAAGTTAATTGATTTCTAAATACTTCATTTATCTTGAGCTAATGATAGATTCAAAATCCCTGGAAAAAATCGAATGGTCAATAATTTCAGGGATATAGTGACCATGGGCTAGTTTCCAAACAGATAAAAAGATTCCTGTCAAATAAGACAATTAGTATAGTTCGCGCAGAGGTTTATCCAAGGATGGAGCGCAGCTTTTAATTAATAGGAGCGATACCACACCAGGTTGCGGCTTTGAAGAAGTCGATCCCCTTAAGGACCTAGCTCATTGCACATCTAGCAGCTAAAATATTATCAATATCCAGGGAGTCATACTATCACTTCACCATTGTTATGTAGTGAAAGTATATAGGAACTGATTAAGGTGTTCCGAATGGTTTTGACGAGATCTCAGAAACATTTGCTACCTTTGTGGCTTGCCAAGATTCTTTGTCTAATGCTCTGGTCAAAAAGAAATTTCTCTCTGGATAATAGACTTACAGTTGTTCCACGCAGTCTTGAAGACATGTTTCAGTTCTGGACAGGGATGCGATTGATAGGTGAGAGAGCAGATTCTTTCGCTTTTATTGCTGGGTGACACTTATCGATCAGCCAGGCATGCCAAGTCCAAGACTTAGTATCTTACTAAGTTCTAATTGCATTTATCAACATCCCTCGATGCAAAACAAACCGAAAAATCAATTTTACTAAGATACTGACGAAGACTTTCCCAATCAGCATTTTCATAGTGCCAGGAAACTTAGCTGTGGCTGGAGAGGTAGTGCGGCTCAGGTTTGAGGTGGTAAATTGAGCCGTAATTAAACGTTAGTCTGAATTACCAAGTGGGGAATCGACTGAGATGGAATACTTATCTATCTCCAGCTGAATCAGAAATTCGCGTGAGTGCTCCCACTAGCTGTTGAAAATTAAAGATTCACAGAAGAGCTCAACAAAACGACCAGCCGGGCTTACGGTCGAAGAATGTTTGAGCCACGGTATGTTAACAAAACGATGCACAGGACTTATGGTCGGCGAATGTCTGGGCCACGATATGTTATGGACATTAAAAGATCCTGCGATTTCGAATGAGGGGAAACAGAAAGCAAATAATCAATATTGTTGGAGATTTTGTCAAGTACGTGTCGTCATCAGACATGTTTGAGCTCCGATAAAAGACACGAAAGTGAAACGGATCCAGATGTAATTAAACTCTCGATTGGCACAAAGAAAATCTTTAAAAATAGTAATAGTGTTTTCCAACCGTCCATAGCTTTTTTGACGCATCTGGCTCTTACATTTTTTGGCTTGATGAAAGGATTGATTTGAAATAAATCATAAAATCATATATCAATATCACGCATCCCTTTTGAGGGTTGAATAGAAGCTCGATCCAGATTTTCGTTTCCGATCCAAGCTTTGATACCTCAAACGACAGAGGTTAAGATGATTTAATCAATATTAACTATCGGAATGAGAAACGGTTTTTGCTCGATTTCTTCGTATATATTTAAGACAGCTTGCAGGTGAGCTTCCAATTAGATTGTTATTAAAATTGTTTTTAAATTGATTACTGAAAGCCATTTGATGCCATATTTTCAATTGTTATTGCTCTTAGAGTTCTTTTGTTTATCCAAATTCAATTCCATATCAAATCAAAACATTCTTCCGAATTTTGTTTTTTTTTTATATCTCTATTTCTCTATCAATTCACTTTTTCGTACTTTTATTTTCTAATAAAACAAAACAAATTATTCTAAATTTTTACGATATTCGAACGATTATTCTTTGATGAAAATTGTTTTCTAAAATTCCGTAAAAACTGCTACGATTGACTGACTTGTCAAAAAATTGGTTTCCAATCTCATTTTGGTCGTCCAAATGTGATACAATAGTCTGCCCTTTTTCTATTCATGACAATATCAATTCGAAAACCAAGATTCAGTAAACTCTAAGGAGCCTTTTTCGTTTTGGTATAGGTCTAATGAGTTGTGTGAAATTGCGCTTGAAAGCAAAATAAGTCAAAGAAATTTTGTTTAGAAGTATAGTAGTTCCAATGAATTCATGATCCTCCAGACTATGATATTGGTTAACGTCTTACATACATTAATACGTAATATATTTTCAAAAGTTTCATTAAGTAGCATGTAAATCAGTTAAAAGGAGTCAGTACTCAAGAAAAGTTTCAATTTAGATACCAGCTAACCTGTAGGTATTGAAATATACTATACGTAGGTTTGTGTCCTGAAAGTGAGAAAAGTCATATAAAATTAGCCTAGACCTAGACCACGGAGCACATTATAGACATCTACCGCAAAAGACAGAAACCAAACATCCTACAAAACCATACAATTTAAGACGAAAAATGAAAATTTTCAGTTCACATAAATTGAAATTTTTTAACGAGAATTAACTCTCCTAATTATTTTGCTTTGTATTGCAACAACATTCAACAAAATATTGCAATTTCTCGTCGGTGAAATATCGGGAGAAAAACAAGTACTATTAGAGTCAAATAATTATAAAAAGCGCCATTAAAAATGAAAAAACTCGTCGTTATTTGCTAGATCTAGGCTTTATCTTACTAAAGTAGTCACAATTTAAACAAATGAAAATACCTACTCACAGGAATTTTATTTATATATACACTTTTTTAATTTTTGCCGACGTTATTTACTAGACTTCTTCGCTACCTTTAATTTAAGATATACATAAATCAGTATTCTGCTACAAATAGATTGCCAGAAATTCGCATTGAAAAATGTATGAAACTTGCAAATTTTGGTACTGACTCCTCTTAATTTCCAGCCTTATTTCTATTTGGAACATCAGACACAATATGTAGTAAAAGAGAGTTAGAATCATGAAAATCATTTTTATGCTTTCAATATAGTATGTAATATCCTGTAATATCCTAATAATGGGATGATTCTGGGTATGATATATAATTGCTATGTTCGACATGCTCCCCATATTTCTACACAGTTATACATTCTTACAAAGAAATGTTAACATATCTACTCAAAACGTAAGATAAGTACCTCATCCCTGCGGGAAATGGAACCAACACCGTATCGAAGCCGTATTACACCTTTGTCATTCACCATCGGCCCATTTCTGTACGAAAACTTCGAAGAATTTGGCACACGATGTCCTAAGCAGGGTGTGATTCCCTTCTGCAGGAATCAGTGTCGAAGAAAACGTCGGGGAATTAGCATCGAAGAAAACATCAATGAATATTCATCGAAGAAAGTATTGACGGCGAATTAATTTTTGCAGATCCAGGGGTGGTACTATGTGTAACTTGAATCAAGTAAGTCAGAACGACTTCTTATAGCTAAATTTAATGTTAAATTTCTAATAAATTTTTTGTGTGTAATTCAGCCATTAGTAATCGTTTCGACTTTACTCAATTCAAGTTACATATTAGCACCCCAACAGAAATGAATGGTTTTTGGATAAAGGAAGTTTACTCGGTTACTGCGATAGGGAATGCTTACGGAGTAAAATCAGACTTTAGTTTATTTTTTTTTCTTAAATGTCCTAAAAATTACACTTTCCTACAAATTTACTCAGTAAAATCACTTTTTATTATCGCATGCACTTTTTAATTCCACTCGTACTTAAAACCACGGCATGACTTGAATTAAAGTTGAAAATTGAGACTGCAACGAAATTTACGCAAATACTTACATATCAGTGCAATTCTAAGTTCGAATGAGAAAGAAGAAACACTCATGCACGGGCATGGAATTTTGACCTGCGGCGACATTTACGCAAATTACTCATCAATGAAATTTCAACTAGAAAAAAAAAAATCATCTACATACAGGCATCCTTATCTTAACATGATTTGAACTTTATAGGCGGGTTTCGCTTGTTTTCTGCAGGATCTGTACATACCTTTTTCTTTGATACTGATTGCCTCGATGAATTCCTGCATACCTGCTTTCATGCACAATCATTTTTCTGCTTGGATATCTTACTAATTGCAACTAAGATGTCTAACCCATACTTCTTGCACGTGTCGTCCCTACTGCCATGCAGGCAGCTTTCAGCGAACTTGATGAAAAGTTATGGCAGTGGCGGATGCATGGAGGGGGGGGGGGGGTAATGGCACCCCCCTTAAAAAAAATTAAGTACAAATATTTAATTTTTTATTTTATATTCTTTTTATAATTCAACTTCAACAAATTATACAAAATATTTTTATTCTAAAACTTTATTTCAATGAATATTATTGTATGCATGTGATGTATGTGTATTGGTTTTTCTCAGCATTTGAGTTTGGGATCCCAACTTTGGGTGATCCAGCACCCTCGAGAAACACTTTCCAAACCACGAAACAGACTCCCTTACTACAGCATTAGAGTAATAACTTAGTTATAACTCCTAACATTCTAAAATATTTGCAGCGTTCTTATGTAAAACCACTGACATGTGTAATATAGACTGACTACGTCCATAGAAATACATTTCAGAAAATGGGCTCACTTCTATATAGCGTTCTCTTTCGGTCTAAGCACCAAGTAACAAATAAATAATAAATAATAACAAATAAATAAATAAATAATAACAAATAAATAAATGTGTTCGTCGAAATAAATATATGTTTTTAAATTAATTGTTATTATTAATTCAAGGATACTCAACAGAAATTCGAAAGGTTATATTAAAATCCCTTCTCAACTTCTCGGCAATGGTTTTTTCAATGTTGGCCCCGACATAAGAACTATTTTTGAATTTTTGACACACAAAATTGTACCTGCATGAAATAGCATATCGAGCGTCCATATTATATATGCCAGTGTGTAAAACTGAGAAAAGTTTGCTTCGAATGACTCCTCTGCAGTTTGCACCCTAAACTACTATTCTATTAAAAACTGACTTTTTGTAAAAAAATTACACATCATCCATACCGCTTAATGCGGAAACAAACCTGCCTCATACCTCAATATAGTACTACGGTGCCGAAAGTTAGCGACTTACGGTGCTGGGCAAGTGGTACACCCCTCCCCGTTAATATCAGTGCTAGATCCTAGATCCACGCCTGAGTCATGGTAGCTGAGGCGATAGCAATGACTTATAACAATGGACTGAGCGTATTGTCATTTTGCTATAGGAAAGAATGTCACAAGTTTTATAGTTGTTTCTTTCGCGCTATCGCAGAGTTGATCCTACCAATACGAAATATCGCTTACTGAAGGTTTTCTTATGTCATTTGATGTTTTTATGTTGGCTGCAGATGCAATCACTAAGGAAGAATAAAATAACATTTTGAAAAATAAAGTCGAAATGAGTTTAATTTCTTAAACACAAGAAAGATATTTTTTTCATTTATTTCTATTTTCGGGTATAAAATTTCATTTGATTTGTTGAGTTTTACATGATTTTATGTAGTAAACGTTTTAAAGGGTGCTCAAACTCTGATATACAGAAACATAATATTTTTTGTGTCACATGAAATAACAAATCAGTCCATTGTTACAAGTCAGTGGGTAATAGTAATTTGACATTAAACAGTTTTCAAGATGGCGAAAAAGAAATGCTTGAGAGAAATTTATACCGCGAAAATGAGATTTTCTGGAATCATTTGCATTACATAATTTACTAACACCTTCCTCTTCCTGTTTTCTTCTGGTTTTCCGATTCTGTGTCTTCATTTACACAAGACTCAATGAAATTTGTTTAATGAACTTGCAGGCAAGATAATAAGACATCAAGCGAACTACCTTCTGCTGTCAAATTTAATATCGCTTTGGAAGGGAGGCTTGCATGCAAGTTGTACTATCTCGTGTATCGCCCGCGTATCTTCTTTTCTTGACTTTTGCAATAAAACTAATCCACAAGCGTACTTTGGCTATATGCAAATGTATTGTAGATGAATGTGCATGTATACATATTCAAAGTACCCTTGCATCAAAATAGACTAATAAATAACATGAACACTATCTTTCATTGTGGTTGTTCTTTTGAAAAAGCTGTTAAACTGAGATTGACTTACTCTCAATGTGCAGTTTCCAAAGCAAGCATAAAAACTTTCTACTTGGAGTCTAGTGTCAATGGTCCTGTAAATTCAATTCTGCTGACAGGGAAAGTACTTGAAAAGTATCCACCAACGAACTTAACTATGTATGGAAAGACGGCCGCTGGTTTGATCTTAGTATACAGAGTACATACCTATATATAGAAGAATAGATGTTTTTCGTCATCTACTGTAACAAACTTTCACGTTTGGAAGATTTCCCCTCGAGGTCAGAATTAAGGTTTGTACAGTAAAATTCTGTCCCACAAACCCTTATTAAGTTATACGTAGTTAAAGTTTACTGAAAATTTTAGCATTATGACTTCAAATGGTCTTCCAGAAACAACTCCCGTGGGATCTCATTAGTTTCTTTATCTGGTTCTGAACGTTTATACCGTACATATTCTTACTATGGCAAAAAGGGAATTGCTATGAAAAGCTTATTTTTTATCATATTTCACAATGAAAATAATTTCCTATGGGGTGTGGAGGAGAAGTGAAATGATGAATTGATGAAGTTAAGATTGACTACAACGCCGATGATATCACTGAACTGCGGACATCTGCGGTTGTTGGCTAAAATGTGAGCCGCAGGGTTTTGCAATTAATTAATAGAAAAGTCCCGTATTCTATCACTCTTTATTGCAGCACGTGTTACCGAGCTATACATCGGAATAGATATTAAGGCGAAATAACCTTTGCCTGCACAAGGGATATAAAAACGAATGTGATGCACTGGATGTACACATTGATAGTAAGACCCATGTTGTTGGCAATACTATTCATATTTATTCGTCGATATATTATTGACAAGCTTCGAAGATTTGAGATTGATGCGGAAAAATGAATGTTTTAAGAAATTTTTGGCAAATATAATTATTTTCATTTCATCACTCATCAGATGTCAGAAAAGATGAACAGTTAACGAACAAACCTCCTCTATATTTTCTAGTAGCATTAGATGAAGCGCACATAATAAATAGCTTCCTCCAATCAACAGAACAAGATGGATAAAAAAATGCAAGTTCTTAGTATGATCTTTCGACCCTTTGCTGTCATATAATGTCTGATAAATAGTTGTCTAATTCTTGGCTTTACATTTAGTGCGAGTATTTCTATATGAGTTCATTGCTTTTCAGGCTTGTCCAAAAGTGGATTTTGGAAGACTGAAACAAAAATATTGACTGGCAGGCACCAGCCGGAAAATCTAGTTAAGTTCATAATTAAGAGAAAAAACTAAAACGAAACGTGACCCCTGACTAAATAACGTTGTGGCTGAGCGCCTGAGAGTGTCGTTCGTGACGAAAGAGTTTTATATAGTTTTATATATAGTTATGGACGCTCAAACTTTTAAGATTTAATCTGAGTTGTAGCATTTCCTATTACGCAATGAAAATTTGTTGTGTAGATCACAGCGAAAGAAACAATTATTTTTTACTTTTTAGTGCAATTTATTTACGAAAGTTATTTGTTTTAAAAGTTGTTTTAATATATATTTTTTCTAATTTTAGTTATAAGTTCTATGCGCTCGACGCTCAAATCTCGACTCTGGAATCTCGACTCTGGAATCTCGACTGTGGAATCTTGAATATCGACTATCAAGTCTTGAATCTGGACTTTATGGTCTCATTTCTCGTCTCTCGACTTTCAAATCTGGTTTCTCGACTCTCGAATCTTGACCCTCGACTCCCGACTCTGCATCAATATTACGCAAGGCCCAAAGTGGACAACCCCAAGGGTAAATGGTAACCCCCTCCCCAAACCTCCAAAACGTAAGAAAATTTTACATGATCGGAAAGCTCCCCATTCACTCATTCTAAATTAAGAAAACCCATGTAAATCCATTCTCGTTTACTACCCTAAAACACCTACTTGATATCTAAAACTGATGATTCCTTACTGTGAGTTAAGCGAGACTATCCGGGTTTTTGTTTTTTTTTTGCTTTTGCAATATCAATTCAAAATGACAAATTCTGGTTAACTATTATACAGTCTAATCCTAGAGCTGAAGTATGGTTCTGTCCGTCATCTTGTCGTGCTAGTCAGTAATAACATGGCCGTTTTGGACCTGAGTGGGTAAGTCTGGAAGCAAGTTGATAGTATATGCCACCCGTGGTCTGTTCGACACTGATAATTATGGAGGTGCTTAGGAGACAGCTGCGTGGGATCCACGTTTGTCTCGGGTACTGTATAATGCCATGATTGTGTCGCCACTCTTCGTTATATGCCTAACCTCACAAAAAAATTGCTGCTTTTTATTTATATAAATCTCCGTTCGCCCCAAATTAATAAGTAGGTTAGATAAATACTATCAAGAAAGAATACCGCCTGATTTAAATCCTCAAAATAACAGGATCCTCCAGGTTTACTTTCCTTGTTTTTTTTTGGTACCAACTGCTTCTTTTCACTCCGGATTCATTATAGCACAACAAATGTTTCTTGTTGATTTCTTTTATTTTTCTATACATTAGTTTCCCTATTTTATTACTAAATTTCTTAGACCTGACAATCTCAATAGAGATTAATAAACTACAATTTGACATATTTAGAAAAAATACATTCTGTGATAACTCGACTAAGAACATCCTTTGAACACGAAGATTGTGGCATTCCTCTCTATGTTAAATAGATTATTGAATTTCTTATTATTTATATAAAACGAGAGTCAAGATTCGAGAATGGAGAGTTGAGTTTCGAAAGTCGAGGTTCAAGATTTCCAGAGTTGATATTCGAAATTCGACAGTAGAGATTCGAGTTTCGAAAGTCGAGGTTCAAGATTCGAGAGTCGATATTCGAGATTCAACAGTAGAGAATCGCGAGTCGAAAGTTGATATTTGAGAGTGGAGAGAGCGTATAGAATTTATGACTAAAAAATAGAAAATAAAACACATTAGAAAAACTTTTAAAATAAATAACTTTCGTAAATAAATTGCACTATAAAGTAAAAAATATATTTTTCTTTCTCAGTGATATACACAGCAAAATAAAAAATGTTAGAACTCAGATTAAATATTAAAAGTTTGGGCATGACTTGCAGTTAGACAATTGTGATTATAGTCATGGACGCGCAAACTTTTAAGATTTAATCTGAGTTGTAGCATTTCTTATTTTGCAATCAAACTTTTCTTGTTTATATCACAGAGAAAGAAAATATTTTTTTTACTTTTTAGTGCAATTTATTTATGAAAGTTTTTTCAATAACTATATTTTATTTTGCATTGGATAATCATGGTTTTTTTGGAATCTGGAAACCAATTAGTTTCCGACATATTTACATTTTTCGAAAGAAAAAAAACAAAATCTTGCACGGAAAACTTTATTGATGTTTTTTTTCGAATCGAATATTAAAAAAAAATACGAATTTTTCAATATTTTTAATGATTTAAATTTTTTGTTATTAAATTGTAAGTTTACTTCAATGTAAAATTATTAAACAAAAATAGAGACTACTCTTTAAGATTTTTTTACCGGGGCAAACAGTTAATATTTCGTCCAACCATTCATTCCAGTTTTCAATTAAAAAACTAATGATTATGTTACCTTTGCACAGTTAAAATACTACGGCCTTTTAATATACAGGGTGTTCCGCAAATGTCTTTAATCCTTTAAGGGGATGAAAGTAGAGGTCATTTGGGTTAAAAAAGTTTAGATACTTTTATATCGAACTCCGCTTGGTTTTCGAGTAAATCGATAATATCGATTTTCGAGATTTTGCATACCTTTTCAGAGTAATTTCGTTATAATTTCTATTGTAATTAATGGATTGTGACGTTCAAACCTTTATTTAAAAGAACACATATTGGCCTTTCTAAGAATGCATAATTAGTTATAATTGTGCCTTCAATTATTTAAAAAAAAACAGTTTTCTCTAGAATTTTTTATTTCACCAAAATTTTTGTCGCGCTTCAGTGTACATTTATTCGAAATATCACCATTGCACGAACTTGGCAAAACTATGAAAAAATTTGCGCATTATTTCCCCTTTCCAAAATTACCTCCCTAAGTGCTATCAATAATAACAATCAAAAGTTATAAGCAAACATTTGGAAGATATGCCCATCGAGGTAATCTTCATTTTTTTCGTAGGGATCTATCTCCACCTACAGTTTTTAACCTACGGCAACCATTTATATGTCATTGTATGGGAATCTGAACTGGCTATTAGATAGAGTACTTTTCGATTTCGAATTTCGAAAATGGAGGGGGTAGTTTCGAAAAAACAGTTTTTACCGAACGTGATATTTACGTAGATTTCATTACTCCGCATCTTCATTTTTGCGGGGGGGGGGCTAGCTCTGGGAGGGGCGGGAGTTCAAAGTTTCAACTTTAAGCGGCTATATTTTCTCAACGAAGCATTGTTCTAGCAAGTAAGTCCTAAATTCATAAATGGAAAAGACAAAAATGAAGATGCGGAATAACGAAATCTACGTAAATATCAAGTTTGGTAAAAACTGTTTTTTCGAAATTACCCCTCCATTTTCGAAATTCGAAATCGAAAAGTACCCTATCTAATAGACAGTTCAGATTCCCATACAATGACATATAAATGGTTGTCGTAGGTTAAAAACTGTAGGAGGAGATAGATCCCTACGAAAAAACTGAAGATTACCTCGATGGGCACATCTTCCTAATATGTGCTTATAACTCTTGATTGTTATTGTTGATATCACTTAGGGAGGTCATTTTGGAAAGGGGACATAATGCGCAAATTTTTTCATAGTTTTGCCAAGTTCATGCAAAGGTGATATTGCGAATAAATGTACACTGAAGCGCGACAAAAATTTTGGTGAAATAAAAAATTCTAGAGAAAACTGTTTTTTTTTAAATAATTGAAGGCACAATTATAACTAATTATGCATTCTTAGAATATGTGTTCTTTTAAGTAAAGGTTTGAACGTCACAATTCATTAATTACAATAGAAATTATAACGAAATTACTCTGAAAAGGTATGCAAAATCTCGAAAATCGATATTATCGATTTACTCGAAAACCAAGCGGAGTTCGGTATAAAAGTATCTAAACTTTTTTGACCCAAATGACCTCTACTTTCATCCCCTTAAAGGATTAAAGACATTTACGGAACACCCTGTATATATTTTCAAGAAGGCATTTTTTGGATTCTCCGGTATACCTATAGCAAAAGCTAAAAAAAATTTGTTTGTTATTTCATCACACAACCCATTTTATTTTGGGTGACAAGTTTCAAGCAAAATTGAGTGACTTGAAAAACAAACGAAAAATAGAACAAAGAAAAGAAATGAAAAAATGAAAAAAACCAAAAAATTGAGGAAAATAGAAGAAAAAAAAATCTGATTCATTCGGAACGAATCGAACTGTGTACGCTACGCTCGGAGTGGGCTAAAAAAGAAAAAAATAGAAATATTATTAAAGTTGAATGAATTAAATTAAAGAATTTATTTATTCGAGGTTTGAGTATGTTATCTGTTTTGCTAATGGCTTTCCTATTATACCAGTTGCAGTGAAGTGAAGTATGAAGAGGACCAGTGTTTTGCATCTATAGTGATCCAATGACCATCAATCAAATGGAAGACAATTGAAACCCTTTTATTGAGAAATCCAGGAAATGTTATACGATTTATGAAGGCTAAAGAGATTAAAGAAAGGAAAATGCAGCAAGATTCCCAGTTTTATTTAGCAAATATCATTTTTATCATTACCCAATTAATTAGATTGCTCCATTAATTTCGCAGTACTACTAGGTTAAGATAGAGTTTTCTTGCTGTGAATTTATAGTCTTTAGACGAAATATTATTATTTTTTGGATTATTATAATTTGAATTTAATAGTCGATCTGGCTGGTTAACAATAAAAGTCTAATTTAAGGAGTAACATTTGAGCGCACAAACCTAGCGAATGAAGCTTCAGCCGATGAAAGAAAAGATTGTTGATATGCCTATTTTTTCATGTTGTAATTTGTATTAAAACTTCCTTATATCCAAAAACGTCTCGATATCCAACTCCTGTACTCGCCCTTCCAAACCTTCTTTTTGCGAGGGAGCATGTGTTTTTCTTAAATAACTAGTTTTGTATCGATTTTACAGAAAACTTACACAAAAGTTGTTATTAGTTAAATTTTCTATTATTAAATCTATATGCATATTTATATAAAATATTTGATTAGATAAATTTTTGTAATTCTTTAATAATAAATAAGTAAATAAAAATAAAATATTTTGTGAGTTAAAATATTAATATAATTATAACATACCTTCATTAGTATGGGTAGAATCCATTGCTTTCTTTATTATAGGTCACGGCGCTATAAAGTGCATATGTATGAGAAATGTGTTGCTTGAAAATTCTTTATCACTGCGCCTAATGAACAATCAACCATGTATTTTCCTTTGTGGACTGTAAATTATTTCGTTTATATTCAGCACGTTGTGATTGGTTTTCGGACTAATTTCCAGCTCCAAGGAACAATAGAACGAAACCTCTTTGTAAAGGGATAATTTCCAGCACCAAGGAATATCGAGAAAAAAAAGGAAGACTTTTCTTTACTATGTAAAATTGAACTCTATATATTTCAACGAAAAAACAGAAACTAAACTAGAACAATTGAATTAATTTTTAACATGACATCTGATTCCCAGCTACTTAGATTAAATTAAACAACACAAAACAAAGTAGACCTTAACAAAGCACGTTTCATGTTTAAAACTTTATACTGCATAAGCCACGCTTCTGGTGATGATGATTCTAATATTTACTTAAAGAAAAGTGAAAGCAATTGTGAGCATTTAAAAAAAAACCGAACTGTTTCCTTAACCCAATCTGATGGGAAGTGAGAATTCAGCCTGAAAGTACTACATATATATGACCCGTTCCAGTGCCAGTTGCTGAAGTCTACTCCCGCTTTTGTATCTGTACTTGATACATGTATTAAAATAGAGATGTCGTAAAAGCATTCTCCTCAAATGTATTCGGGATTTCTTCCATAACCAGTATCCACAGGAGATGTGACAGCACCCTGCCCTATAATATACCTCTGCATACTGCTTTTCATAATACTATTTCCCCAGATCATGTGTTTATCTCCTTGCTGAGGAGCACGTAGTTTACCCAGTCACATAGCATCTTGTTAACTTCCACCTTTCTCAGACTCTGATAAGCACCCAGTGTTCATTCCTTGTATTTTGATACCACTATGTGCAGCGCAGACTGTACTGATGTACGTTTGATATACAAATTTTGGCAATCCGAACTAAAATTACCCTGCCAAATATATCTTATATTCGTCCAGTAGCCTTTCTAAAACTAACTTTTAGCATAAGGGAAGTGAGGCTAATAGATCTGTAGTCCTTCGCCTCTGCATGGCCGATTCTACCAGCCTTAGGAATGAATATTACTTTCACTTCCTGCCAGGCTTTAGGTGCGTTACCAAATGAAAGGCAGGTTCTGTAAACGACACAAGCCATGATTTTCTGTACATGAGTAACTTTAGAAGAATTATGGCTTTAGCCTATCCATCCCCGAAGCTTTAAGGAGTTTGAGTGAATAGACCGTGCATTCTGCGGTTTTATCGTTAACTATACAGTTTATTTACATCCAATCTTTGACAACTAAATCCCACTGAAGAGCTGATATTTTGTAAATGACATTTATAATAAATTGTCGATTTAAATTTGAAAATAGGACAAATTGGATAACTCCTTCTTTGGGTTGTCGTACAAAACTTTCGGTTTTGACTATATATTTGGATATTGCATGAGAAGGCGTCGACGTGGAGAGCTGATTTTTGTATACAGAATTATCATATAAATATTAAATACAGTTTTTAAAATGGACCAAATCAGGCATCCAGTTCATGGTGTTGCCGTACAAAAATTGAGGTCTTTCACGTACATTGTGAAAACGATCACTCCTAGACGTTTTTATTGTACTGAAAAGTTCTACAGAATATAAAAACGTATGAAATTGGTTATAATCGGTTTTACTGTCCAACTAACCGTTCTAGAAATAGATGCGAAAAACACTTTAACAATTAAACTTTCAGAGTGGGATGACCATACGAAATTACATACAAGCATTCGTCTGGGTTATAATATGAAATGGTATTAGACCAATCCTAGCTTTTTCCTTGTTGATTTATATTTTCGAGAACGCCGGTGTTCATTCAATATTTGTGTTGGCTGGATGATTATATTTTGTTAAATTCGGAATGAAATTATTATTACAACATCTTTGGGTATAATCGAGAAGTTCTTAGAATATAATAGAATTGAAAAATCATTTATTGAAAAACCTCACCTTAACCTACGTAACAACGTTAGGTACATCGAGTAAGTATTAGATAGTTGGCATAATTGGTATGTTGCAAAGTTATTTAGAAAACTAACAAAGGAGCAATGAACAAACTCATTGCGGTAGAATATGATACTAGTACTATAGTTAGATTATGATGTCAAATAATAGCAAGCTTAAAGCGCTCAAAATAAAGTTGGAAATGCAGCGACAGTAACAATAACAACTGTCGATAGATTATAGATTATAAAGTATATATTTTAAAGTATTCAAAAAATTCAAAAGGCTGTAGCGAACTAATTTTGACGCAGTACACAGACTCATTACGACTGATAGCTAGATGCTACTATAGTTAACTAATAATAAAGAATAGAGAGCTTAGCTTAAAGCAAAAATACGGAAATTCAGAGACTCAAAAGTCCAACAAAAAACAAAATTATATTATTATATTATATGCATCTGTAAGCAATGTAGTTCACCAATCGGTAACTGCCCTCACAGATTATAAACATTAATAGAAAGTACTTACAAGCTATGGAACAACTTAAGAACTAAGGAACTAAAGATCTAAACTTTCTTAATAGCTACAAGTGTACAGAATGAACACACCCGATTACCCGATCGGAGAGCCCGCCACCAAGTACACCCATGAAACAACAGAAACTAGAAAGCAGCGGGGGAAACTAACGCCAAGGCATCAGGTGCACTACCGCCGGAGTGTAGAGGGAAATGAGTTGAGTTACTTTAAGAGACCATAAGTTGACGCAAAGCAAGCTCCTTGAATTGTTTTTGAGGGTCTGTTCTTCTGATTGATTCAGGAAGTAAGTTCCAGAGAACAGCTTCCTGACCTAATACGTCATTAGACCCAAATCGGGTGCGGGTTCTGTGCAGGACAAGTCTGATGTCATTAAGGTTACTCCATGAGAACGATTGACTTATGTATGTGGTTAGAGAGCCCGTCTTGATTTATGAATGAAGCATAATACTCTGAGTTCCAGGAGCTTGGAAACAGGTTCAGGCATGAACAGCTGAACAATTGCTGAGATGTGAGAGTGCCTCCTAAGACGGAAAATATACCTCACTCATGCTTTCAGAGCTCTGTTCAGTTTTTCAATTCCAATGGCCTGAAGCGGGTACATAGCTACAACCGCATGGTAAAAATGCGACATCATGAGAGATGAAATTAGAGATTTCCTGATGGACTGGCGTAGATGCTGCGAGACCGCGTACAGCGAGCGGAGGCCCTAATAGATGCGCGAGCGTACCCTGCTGATCTGGGGTTGTCGTGAAAGATGGGGGCCCATAAGAAGTCCGAGAGTATTGACATGTTTGTTTGAGAGAGGGATGATCAAGTTTTGAAGACGCAGATTGAAGAGCATGTCGTTGGTTCTAGCGACGTGTTCGCGAATGGTGTATCTTATCGCTTGTGTTTTTACTAGGTTGAGGGTCAATGACGGAAGATCTTCAACCGGGGCACCATCGTATATTTGTAAAGCATCCTCATAGAGGTGATATTTATGATCACACAACACTTCCATGACATTGTTTATGTAAATGGTAAACAAGAGCGGCGTGAGAACCGCCCCTTGCGCGACGCCTGAGCTGATATCCCTTGAGGAGGAGAATCACCCATCGCTATTGACGATCATTGTTCTGCCTGATAGATAGTTAGAAATGAACCTGCTAGCAGTGGGACCAAAGCCAAAAGTGTTCGGAAATTTGGCAACGAGTTCATTAGAGATTGGATGGAAATATTTGTATCTCGGGACGGGGGATTTGAAGTGTTGTCGGAGGCGGCAATGAGAGCAGGGCAGGAGCAGTAATTTGAGCAGGGCAGAGGTGATTTGCCAAATCATCACGGTGGACATTAGCCGGAGGTCTAGCTTTGGATCCCAGCCCGAGATTTCGAGCTCTGCGCCAGTCAACTCCATTCCTAAAGTTAATCAAGGTGCTCGCCCTGATTAGCACTCGAATGTGGTATTCCGCAGCCTTTCGTGCAAGTCTGTAGGCTTTGAGATTATCGGGATTCTTATATCTTTTCCAGTGAATGTAGGCTATGTCGCGAACCTGGCACAGTAAGGACAATCAGTTCAGTCGAATATCTTGTCACTTGCACTCCCTGTTCGCATAGCTTTGAGGGGGACATTATTATGAAAAGCAGTTTTGATAGTGCATATGAATTGTTGAGTCAGGATCGACTGCGTTGTGGATGAATGACCAATCTCTGCTGCCAAGATCTGCCTGAAGGGCGTCTGGCTGAATAGCAGAGAGGTTGCGAAAGTTGCGTTCTGTTCGGGGGGAGAGAACGGAAAGTTGAAGGAAGCAAAAACAATTTCGTGATCAGAAACACCAGGATATTGGCCAGATAGTAACGGGGTGGCAAGAGGAGATGTGATGATTAGGTCAAGCGTGGTCGCAGAGGAAGCACCATGACGTGTGGGGGAGTGATTGACAAGTACAAGTCCAACCTCATCCAGGAGCTCTTTAAGACAGCAGGCGAGGGATTCCAAGGTAATGTCGATATTGAGGTCTCTCGCAATGATCACCTTAGAAAATTGGCTGGCAATCAGGCTCATGGCATTAGCAAGAGAAGACAGGTCTTGGTCAGTGAACTCCCTCACTCGTCTGTATAGCTCCTTAGTGCAACTGGTTCATTAGTGGTGTCAGCATTCCACGCCTTGACCACCAGAATTTCACAGCTATTAGTTATTTCTTGGAAGACAACTCCGGATAGGAATGAGTTAGTCAGGTATATGGTGACGCCTCCACCTTTGTTCACCGTTCGATCAAGCCTGTGTAGTCTGTAACCTGGTATTTCCAGCATTTTTGATGTATGAAAGGGTTTGGTTCAAGTTTTACTTATGAGAAGGGCAAGGGCCCTGCCGAGTTGTGATGTGTGCCGAATCTTAGCAAGATTACTAAGAGTAGATCTAGCAGTGAGGAAGATTACGTTGAGGTTATTGGGGGGGGGGGGGAGGTTGGGAGAGTGACTCGCGAGTTGATAGCAGGTGATACATCGGAGACACTGGACATGGACGAGTTGTATTCAGAAGCTAACGCAAGCAGCTTTTGCCCGAGGATTGTTGAGAAGCGCTCATATATAAAGTCAGTGCCAATGGTGGGAGATTGCCTATAGATATAGGTGTTCCTGTGCTTGTCATAAATACGCAAAACCACCTTCGCCCTTTTCAATTTCAGCGCAAGGTGAAGCAGTGCAATTTCTTCAGTGTTCAGATCTCCATTAACAAAAATTAGATTCTAGCATCCGAACTGTCCGCGAAGACTGAGTTGAGTGTGATAGGTTTGATACGGACCTGCTTGATGTAAGCATGGAAGAAGATAGTAAAATCCTCTTCTTTATAAAACCGAATAAAGCCTTTGTGTTTCCTGGGTTGGGTCTGCAGTGAAGAGAGGGGAAGCCTTAAGGGCTCCGCCTTCTCAATTGTGCTTGAGAAAGTTTGCGTGAAGTCCCACACTAGAACACAAGGCAGGGAGCAAATATTCTTTAGAGCCGAAACTGGCTTCAGGAATATTGCTGACTATGAGTGCGCGCTTCTTGGTGCTGGTTCTCGAGTAGGATTTGAGGATTGCGATTTCTTTACTGATTTTGGTGATAGATTGATGTTTGATGTGATCCAGTTGTTTGTTAAGAGAACGAAACTCCAGGAGGATTGAATTCAAGCCGGTGGTGAGAGCGTCGATCTTAGTGTTGATCCCTATCAAAGAGGTCTGTACTGGGACAAAAGGTTTGGCGTGCTTGCCACTAACTGAATAAGACACAAGGTCGCCATTGCAATGGAACTTGGCTGTCGCGATGCAGGGTTTGCACACTCAGTCAACACTCTTATCTATGTAGACTGCCAAGTAATTCACTACTGAGCTGTCCACGCAGCCCAGATGGAACCATAAATTGCAAGCATCGCAGCAAATCCAAATGACAGTTGTCTCCTCACTGCACTTTCTGGGTTCATTGAGAGTACAGACCGCGGATGAAGAGGGATCTTGAGCAGTACTGCCGATGAGAGCCGGCTTGGATGACGATTTTCAGCGCGCTTACTGATTTCAGCCAGCGGTGTTGACCTGTCTTTAGTGAAGCCTTGGGGTTAGGTTTGGTTGAGGCCTTTATAGCACTCTTACCGGGGGGGCTTTGCTGACGTTCATCAAAGAGACTGAACTGGCTATCCTCTTGGATGCACCCTTGGGTGATGCAGTTTCACAGTTTGACTTGTTTTTTTGGATGATAGCGGCGCTCAAGGATTCCTTAGCAGTCTTCTATTGCATTAAGACTCTAGGCATGAAAAGGTCACACCAGGTATCGCAGGCTGAGAGAGGATCTGGTATGCTGATATTAGGTCCAGTCGACTAAAGCAATGCAACATGTGCATGTGACAAACTAATATCCAGGAGTATTGAACCGATCACTGTATACCTACTGTGACAAGAGCTTACCAGCTGAAGGATATACCAGCTCTACGATGTCTGTGCCAGTAAGTGGCACCCTTGCTCAGGTGTAAATTGAGTAAATTGTAAATTATGTTATTGCTTCATCTTGATTTGAATTGAATTGAACCTGAGTAATACATGTGCTAATTCGAAATTAAATTCCCAAGCTTATATAAAGAGCCATGCAAAATTCTTTGTGACATCAACTTCTGTCCGATCAGGTGCAAAATTCTCGGCAATATCGAAATGTTCGGCTATTATCAACTTCAGTTTCGACTTCAACCTACAAGCAATTAAATTTAAGCCAACAGTAGGCAGAACCTCCCGCAACAACCAGCTCCCACAACAAAACAACAGTCTCCATGAATATTATATTGTGATTAAACCAAATTACGTTGGTTTCCGTGGAATGCGAGACATTAATTGATTGATTGAACCGCCAATCAGTTTAATCCTAATTAGTTTTATATCTAGTGTCTAATTTATATGTCTGATGCTGGTTTAGTCATAATAATTCCAATTATAACATAGGTAATAGTTTGATTATTCAATTTGCTATTTTCAAACTTCTAACCTTAAACCCTAAATTTCAAATTTTTAACTCAAATCAGTCCCTGGGATTTCCAAAGCTAAATTATAAATCTGGCATCTCCTCAAAGATCCATTCCCAGACTTAATTATTCGTGGGTATTTCTGCGTAAATATTCGATCGTCTCGGACGTATTTAGAAGTTTAATACAAAATATCGTGAAATTAAGTCGATTGCGAAATGGCGTCACAAGGCGCCCTCACTCAGCAAGAAATAAAGTTTCAGTAAAGCGAACTGCCTACCAAACCTTATGAGATTAGTGTAACAGATGATCTCGTGATTACTTTAAAACAGTTTCCACTATCTAATTCGCAACAAAAGCTTTAATGGTAGTAAATTTCACAGAGCACTACAATTTTGTTACTTGAAAGTTTGACAGTTCACAGTAGGTCTTTCCGGTGCGGGAGTTGCATTATTTATCAAAGACAACTTTAAAGCCAGAGTAGTCAAGCAATGTATTAAATACCCCATTAAATTGATCACAACGATATCCAAATGTGATTGTGGTGTTAATTTGAAATGAATCTATTACAAACTTGTAGTAGTAGGAATAATTTTACTCAATTTCTCAATCGTGCCATATAAACGCCATTCACTAAGGTCTCCCAACATTTATAATTATAGCAACCCATCGCTTTTGTATTGTTACAATATTCCTAAAATGGTTAGGATCCATTTAAACAATGAAACATAAAATCAATAAACCAACGCAACATAAAAACCCAGAGAAGTGCCAATATCAATTAGGACTTACCTGGCAAAAGAAATCCAATCCCACGACGATTGTTTGTTTTGAGGTTGGATAATCTAAATTTAGCAGAAAAGAAATTTCAGGCAGAGTCTGGTTACGGGTCATGTAACAGCTGAGCACTATTGAAAGATAAACGCAAAGCATTAGATAGCAATTGATTTATGGCTCTGGTATTACTTGATGTTAGCATTTGGCGTAGTTAAGCATAATTTACTTCTTGTTAAACTAAAAAAAATCGGAAAAATTTCCATTATTTTCACTTGAATTAAACTTTATCGAATTATTTTTAGGAGGTTTGGTAGATTAGGAAAAATCCATATGGAACGAGTCCCACAAAGGTCCCTTCTAGAACCATTGTTAATCTATTTGTTCTTCAAGGATTTTCCGAATGTACTTCATGATGTTACAATTCATATTTACACTGGCGTTGCTCAAATTTATTTATCCCGACCAGTCTGTTTAATAGATAGAGTAAACTCTGATGGGAGCGCATGAACCAACTAACATTAAATCCTTCCTGTATCACCTGTTACAGGTGTGATCTGACTTTTTCTGATATACTATATGTGAGAAGCAAAAAGCCTGCGAGTAAGGACAAATATTTTAGTTGAGTTGCTCCGCTCACATAAAGTAATTTCTTCCGAAGGATTATAGTGAATTTAAACAACTGTGGTTATCTGCTAAGCTTCTTTCTGCTAATCCAAAGTTAAGTTTTGTAAAGTCTCTGTCCCTGTTTTGAATTCTGAGTGTTACTGTAAACTTTAATATATCGCTGTAAATGATTGTATAAATGATTGTATAAAACTTAAATCTGACCTCAAACGATCTGATCGTAGCATCAAATTTAAATATATTGCCTTCAACTGCCTATCAGGGACTTATCTGCATTATAGGGCATGGGGTTTTTACAAAAGCTAGTTATCATAAGATTTGTTCCTTATTTGGCAACCAGAACCGGAATTCGCTTCAATTATTACACAACTGGTTTGTTAGCTTCAATGGCTCAACCGCCTGTGGGGGTATTTAATCCATACATACACTATTATTATTTTTTATTTCTTACGAAAGTATTGTTCAAAACTAATAACAAAAATAATTCGGTAAACATTATTCAAAAATACTAACAAAAAGTGTAGTCATCTCTAACGCAATAAAAACAAAAGCCTGACTTCTAGAACAGAATGCAACATAGCCACCATGCAGGCAGAGTAACTGAACATCACGCAGGAGTAATTATAAGGCAATGCCATTAAGTAAGCGTTATAAACCCAAAAGTTGGCCGACTTTCATCTTTACCGGAATTACTCTACGGTGACATTTTACGGCTGATTAATATTTGTTTGCTTTAAAATTTTATATGCTGAACTACATGAGTTTCGAAGAAATAATAATAATAATTATTTTCTGGTCTCAATTTATTATTAATACAGTTTAAAAAACTCGTTGGAATTTCATCTTGGCGCAGTTAGCAATGGCCATTCTGACCATTTTGACACTTCCTCGCCACATTTCAGCGGGGTGGCTGCATTGCAGTCTGTTCCAGTCAAACAATTTTCACAACATTTTGTTTCTTTACATCTTATTTGCCTACTCGAAATATCTTTGAATATTCTGCTAGGTATTTTCGATATTGAATTTCCGAAACCCTACAAATGTTATGAGTAAAAACAAATACCTGCCAGATAGCAACGGCAAAACTTAGCCATACATCGTATAGCCACAGAGCTCTTAGAATTTTTATTGTAAAACCCTAAAACCTTATTATATTTTGTTGAGCTGTGGATGTATTTTCTATTCTAATTTATGTTTAATCCTGCGTATACGTTTCAAAATATATTATTATTGCTGAAAATACTACTCACACGTACACGATTGTATGTGCGTTCTTTAAGTGTTTCCTTGAATTTTTTCTTCATCCATCTCTCTTTAAACCCATATTCAGGGCATATTATGGATATGGAGGACTCCAGAAGAATAATCTTCTAAATGCAGAAATTACAATAAATATAAATAAATATCTTGTTAAAGAAGCAGAAAGTCTTTGTCATAAAAATAACAACTTTTGATTGAAAAATAATGAAATTACCTCAACAAAGAAAAACATAAAATTTTCTGAATAAAACAGTTGAAACCGAAGAGATTACAATTTCAAACTCATCTTCCACATCGAAAAAGCTTTAAAACTGAGAACTTCAGGCAAAACTTGGGTCTGTTAAGTTCTGTGTCTGATGCTTAGCTACTTATAGACTTGAGTTCGCACGAGATGTTAATACCAGCTCTGACGTTTTCATTAAGGAAATCCTATCCTCGGAAAATTTTTCCCAGTTCTAATTCAGCTTTGGTTAATCCTCACACTACGCCTGATGTTTGTTGAGTTACGTAATCTAGTTCAGAGAAATCCATAACGGGTGAACGACAGATTTTGTGATTTAAAGATGAAAATTGTTAGCATAGGGGGAGAGTTGTGTCGAAACTTTTGTTGGTTGAGAACACACATTTTGAGCTTGGCGCACGTTAATTGCACGTGAATAAAGTTTTAATAGAGCGATTTATCTTTTTTTATTTCATATGAAATTGTGTCTTTTTACTTTAATGAAATTCTACTTACGCCTTACATTACGATGTACATATCTGCGTTAACCTGGTTTAAAAAGACGAGTAATCATGATTCTCAACTGCAATTAAACTGGCTAAATTTTAAGGGTGAATATTACTAACGTCGACTTTTTTTTATATTATCACTTTCAAAAATTATTCGAAAAATGACGCTCATTCAATTTCGTGTCGATAAAAAGTACATGTTCAAGTTTAACCCACACATACAATTTTAAAATACCGGAGAAGATTTCACAGTTTTCTGTTTCCAAATCTGAACAATATGTATGTGATTAGCTCACACCTTGGTTTCACTTTTAGATGCGTTGCTATCTTATTCTTACTGTGTTTTATGTTCTCGAATAGGTACTCGAATACCTTTTGACTTCTATTTTTTCGATATTTTCATGTTTTAGTCAACTTAACGGGATAGGCATCCGTTACATCCTAAAACTATTCAATGCAAACATATTTCAAGAGAAAACATGTTTAGAACTATGTTTAGAAATACTACCTACCTATAAAAACTTTATATGACAATAGAAGTAAATAAAAACTTCATCTGAAAATATATTAGTAGAATATCTTGATATTAGGAAATAAATAAAACAAAATTTGCTTTTGAGATTTAAATTGATTAATGATATCGTAATCATCTCAGAGCGCTCATTTCATACAGGATAATTACAAGCACAACACGATTTTCTTGTTGTTCATAGCGGTTCAGTTAGAGCTCGGCAAATGTAACAGCTTCAGCTAACTTTAATACATTCAGACGCAAATCTTGATAAGCTTCCTCCTGATCCACATGCTTCCTCAATTGATGTTTGTGATATAATTGTGATTCAATTCCGAAATTTTGTAGCAAAATATTTGCTTTCCAAGTCCTGGAGAAATGTACGTCTGCCGTGGGTAAGTTTAATCATTATTGAATTGTTCTCCGAATAAATTGTGTCGGCTGCAATACACTATACAGGTTGTCCTGCATGTGGTCTGGCACCTGAAGGCTACGGATAGGTCATGCTTAGACAAACAAAAATGTGTATGGGTGTTGGATGGGGGGAGGTTGGAGGAATCGTAACGGTTTCCGAGATAACGGGACTTTAAAATATTTGGGTATGTTTTTATAGATCACACTGTAACTTCTGAACGTTACACTCTATGATGATGATGATGTAAACTTTGGTAGATAGATAATGGTTGGACCTTTCCAATGGTCTAAATTTCTTCCCTCACCCAAAAATGGCTGGAAAAGGTCATTTCCAAATTATCTACTTTTCGGCACTTATTGAACTTTTTCAGCCATTTTCGCTGGAGATGCTTAAGAAAAAGTGCAAAAAATGCAGAAAGGGTTACATTTTGGGTGGAACGTGTGATAGGTCATTTTAAAGCTGAACTTTTGAGCTTTTTAAATTCAATATGAAAAATTAGTATTGATGACGTGTTTTTTTTATATAAATAGTAGTTAAATAAAAAAAACGAGAAAAAATTCCAAAATTTTAATTTTGTTGAACCATAACTTCAAAACAGAAAGGGTGAGGAAAAAATGTATAGACCGTTGGAAAGATCCAACGATTATCTATGTTATGTTTTATAATATATAACTCCTACCTGCGTAATCCTATTCTGAGACGAAAATAGTGAAGTGGGACAGTAATTCGATCACTGGTTTGGTTTGAATTCGCTTTTATTTCTTCTTTATTTTTTCTTCTTGTGAAAATGCATAGTTGCATTTCTACCCTGAGAAAATTTTTTCATTTATTCTGGACTTGGTTAAACAAGTCCAGAATATTTTTCGATGGACGGTAGCTTGAAAAATGTAATATGATGTTTTTATAAACATCAGCCACCGTCCCGTCGCTTGAAATTGCGACGCGCGTATACATGTAATGTAAATTCGCCGCGCGCATTTCTTATCGTGAAAGCTTCTTTTTGTGATATGTATGTAACGTTCGTACATACATATTGTGATTTTCAGGACAAATTGTACTGAAGGTACGATCTGCCTTTTGTTTCATTTCTTTTTTTTTTTGTTAAAGTAATTATTTCTACTGGCAAATTTTACTGATGGCAAAATTTGTCATGGGAACCATTTTGCTTTAATTCATGGAATGTGAAGAAAATTGCTGATGAAATTTTCTTCACTGATTGAGTAGATGAGCTAATTATGTTTTTAAGCCTGATTAGTCTACTGAAAGTGTTCAGAAATTACAGGGTGATCTATAAAAACATACCCAAATATTTTAAAGTCCCGTTATCTCGGCAAACGTTACGACACCCCCCCCCCCCCCCACCCCTACAATGTTTTGCTTGTCTAAGCATGACTTATCCGTAGCCTTCGAGTGCCAGACAACATACGGGACACCGGTATATCCAACATATTGTAATACAATGCAATCGAAGATTTCTTGTCTTCACTGTGTTGGATCAGAGCTCGTAGTTACTACAATACCAGTAACATGTCGATATGAAAATGCTCAAATAACGAATCCTGATCACCGTACTATTAAGTGATCAAAGGTTCTTGTACCTTGATCTTGATGAGGGCGAAATAGGGTTCTTATACGGCAACACCAGTACTAAATCACTTTAATGTGGATTATTAAGACGCTTTCTGTGAGTTCTCACAACAATTGAACTTTATTGCAAGTAATTACTCTCTGTATATACAGGGTGTCCCGCAAGTGGTGTGAAAACCGAAATCTCTGGATAGGCCATGCTTAGACGAGAAAAATATTGTAGGGGAAGGGGGGGGCGGTAGGAGGAATCCTAAAAGTTTTCAAGATAGACTTAAATATATTTGGGTAGGCTTTATAGATTACCCAGTAAATTTTGAACGTTACACCCTATGATAATAATAATGATGATATTGAACCTTAATGGACTATAAATTTGTCTCCTACGCCTTTTCGTTTTGAAGTTATGGCTTAGCAAAATCAAAATTTCGGATTTTTACTACTTTGACTAGATTCTTTTATTTTACTACTATTTTCATCAAGACCAATTTTTCATATTGAATTAAGGAACCCCAAAAGCTGAACTTTAAAGTTCAGAAGTTGCAGGATAATCAGTAAAACCATACAAAAATATCGTTAAGTGGCGTTATATCGGAAGCCCCCCCCCCTTCCCCCTCGTTTCATAATATTGGAATGTACAAGGATGTATGTAGATAGACATGGTTATATCATGTATAGACAAATGAATAGTGGGACAACTTTTTCCCATGTTATCTACGCCCCCTTTAGTATTGTGGTAATAATTTATTACAGAGGTGGCCAGTATGGAAACAAAACTTCGTCGGCAGGTCCGTGGTACTTTACGCAAAAATTGAGTAAGATTTTAACCTAGAAACCACTCAAATTTATTAACAGAATATTGGATATTATTGGAATAATGGATATATTACAGTTTTATTATTTTAACTTTGGCAAGAGTATGTCGACTCACTTCAAAAAATTGTTTACAATTTGCAAATTGTACTAAGACTGAACAGCAATGGACGCAACTTAACGCAACAGCACGCAGAGAAATGTCAAACTGATTTTCTTTGTATGCTTCTCAAATGCAGCTGCGCACAGTGGACGGAGGAAGTCGCAGTCATACGCAGCAAGATTGATAAAATCTAAAATTTACACAACCGAACGGAAAATTTGCGTTAACAGATTGTTTATCTCACTTCTGCGATATATAACTGTGCAGATTATGTGTGTAATAAAATAAGAGATAGAAAAATGGAGAAATCTGAGTAGCGTTTATAGGTACTGTGTGCGAAAAAAACCATTTATAATCACTGACATGACATGTATAACCTAGACCGCTGATACCACTGAAATCGCTTACATGGGATGACTTTTCTATAGTTCTCTCTTTTTGGTTTAACGACTGCATTCCACTGAACTTCAAATAATAAATTCTATACAAAATTCACCATATCCCAGTTTCAGTTCAGTAGTTTTCCAAATGAATATATAGAATAGAAATAGATGGCAATACAATATTTGTAATTCTTTCTATTTCCCCCATAGCTACTTTAAGGGATAGGCAGACAAGAATCGCTTAATATTTTTGAAATCATAGGATATAAGCTTCCAATAAAAATTATAATTTTGAATATATTTGGAATTTGTTGAGCTTGTAATAGGAATGTTAAAGCGAAAATGAAACTTGAAATTAAGATAGTTTTCACACCTCTTACAACAAAAGTGGACTCATATGAAATAGAAGATCAAGCAGTCTATGTTATACATGTCAGTGTTTATAATAAAGGCATGGGATTTCAACAAAATCAACAATAATTCGAACACTGATATTTTCATTATTGTTCGATTAAAAATTGCTGTAGGTAATTTTCTTTCCTTTCTTTCTTTTCTTTCCTAAAGACAACGTTGTAATATCCCGTATAGCGTTTCTGTTATAAACAACAAATTCAACAAAGTTACAATTTTCTCCACATTTTTTCGACTAAATTTTGGGCCAAACTTCGCTATCTTTTTAAATAAATAATGCGTCCATTGTAACCAACTAGTGTTCACCACAGTTTTCCTGCGTAAATTTAACATTTCTCTCCTTTCCGTTGCGTTGCGTTGCGTCCGTTGTACTTCAGCCTTTAAGCAGATTTCTTTCAGTTTTAAACAAAAATGGCTGCAAGAAAACACTTCAACAATGACTTAAAGTTACTTATAGTGAACGATTTTGAGCATGGAAAATTATAAAAACAAATTAAAAATTTATCTAAGACCAATTCTTATGATACCCAAGATGAATGCCCATATGAAATTTCGTATGGTCACGCATCTGTGCAATTTTGATTTGGGAAGTGGTTTTCGCATATATTTCTAAAGCGTTCGTCGGACAGAAAAAATTATTAAAATCAATTGTATAGGAAGATGTTTTTAGTACAATAAAAATGTCTAGGACTGATCGTTTTCACATTATATGTAAAATTCCTAAATTTTTATATGGCAACACGAAAAAGGGGTTGTTCGATTCAGCCCATTTTTGAATGGTATTAACTATTTTTATAAAAATACTCTGCATAAAATTTCAGCTCTCAAGGCTCATAAAGGATCCATTAAAAGCACTACTGAGCTGTGGGAAATGGTAAAACGAGAATGGGAAAGCATTACGCTTAGCACATGAAAAAAATGTGTAAGGATTTTGCCACGAAGATGCCATGAAATTATAAAATCAAAAGGATGCGGTACAAAGCATAAGCTAAAGTCAATTGTTATTTAAATTAACAATTTTCTATAACAAAAAAAAAAAACTTGTTTCCAGGTCATTAATTTTACTTCTTTTTTAGGATTCCGTACCCAAAGGCTAAAAACGGGAACCCTATTACTAAGCCTCCGATGTCAGTACGACTGTCTGTCAGCGGACTGTATCTCATGAACCGTAATAGGTAGATAGTTGAAATTTTCACAGAGCATGTATTTCTATAGCCGCTATAATAATAATATATAATAATAAAAATTAAATTAAAAATTAAAAGGGGCTCACATATGTACAAGAAACGTGAATTTTCGGCGGTTTTATCCTCGTTTTATTCTCATTCATTATTATTATTATAAGTAGGCATTATTATTATTTTTTTTTTTCAAATGACAGCATTTGTTTTTTCAAATGATGCCTACTTTGATTTGAAAGACTAAGGAATTAGTACATAGTGTTAAATTTTGTATGATTGTACGGAACCTGCATTTTTTTAATTTTCTTTTTGTATTCATACCATAAAAACAACGTTATATTTTCTCTACTGGAATCATTGATGATATGCTTTTCAAAATTTTGAGGGACTTTTAATTGAAAATACATTTTCCCGTTTTTGCGTAAAGAACAAGACATAAGACATTTGGTTTTCATACCTTTAGCCACCACTGCATATCGGGCTTATTCTTTGATCAATTGACTTTATAATTGTGCTGCATAGTTGACAACATTACAGCATTTTATTTTTTTTACACACTTATGAACAAGTAGTAATTTTCCGTCTGAAACCAAGCTGAGAAGTTTGGGAAGGTGTGTTTGTTCGGTATACGAGTAGACCATTATGTACGTTAACAATTTCCAGTTTTAATGTACTGTGGTACTTAATGAAATTCTCTCTCAGAAATCGATTTTTCTGTTAAAATAAAAAAAAACAATCGGAATCTGACAGATGCTTTGAAATTGAATGAAATAATGGTTGGAATAATAGTAGATTCTGGCGTAAGGCAAGTAAGGTTTTTGACCAAGCAGAAAATGGTTGATGCACTTTGAACTAAGTAAAAGTTCCTACAGTAGCGAGACCACTTTTATAATTGTACAGGAGATCGCGAGTAAGTACTACACATTCACGGAATTTTTAAATAAAATATCTAGGAACATAGTTAAAGCAGGTATCCGCAATTCTTAACACCGATTCCATACAAATTCGAACACCGAGGAGAATACATCCGTAATTTTGTGCACATCAATAGCTAATTGATCAAGAGTGGAGAAGGGGTCAAAGGTAAAACAAAAAAGGAGACGGAATATTTTTATAGTCTTTGTTGTCCCTGTAAATTTCATCAAAATTGAGTAGGAGCATCGGTGTTCTGCGTGGTATGGAATCGCTTTTAACCTACATTGATTTAGTTTTGTACTAGAATTATCAGAAGATTTTGAAGTTTCCATGAAACTGAGAATATCAGTTTTAACTCTGATGAATTGAATTAAATAAATACTTCTCCTCTTGTTATGTATACTTTAGTCTGTAACTTACTTTATCGTCATCCATTGCATGTTAATTTTTTTTTTACAAAATATAATTAGAAGAAAATTAACTCGCGTGTCAGTGTGTGTGTGTGTATGCGTCAGTTATAGGTATGTGCATTACCTACCTTCCCCGCTCACCCCCTCTCCTAGTATTTGGTGATAACGGTTGGTATTACATTATCGGCGTAAAGGCTTGTAGCATTTAATGAAGTGATTAAAAATATCAAATACATCGCGCAAAATCTTAAGGTCTAAACACAATTACGACTTCGATGGCGGACTGCGACGTTGCTCGATTAAATAATAAGAAAATGAATTGAATGAGACACGTCTGCGACTTCGCCGGCAGAAGACCTTGCCATCGAAGTCGGGTTTTGAGCAATGTTCTAAAAATGCTGTCACAGCCGCAATGCTGACAACATAGCCAACCCAATGTGCATTGTCCAATAACTTAAAGCTATAAAAATTAGGCGCCGCAGCTGTACTTACTTGATATAAGTGGTGATATCCAATTTTGACAAATATCGCCGTCGAAGTTTGCCGTCGCAGTCGATTGTGTTTAGGCCTTTACACTATCTGCGTACATTTCATGACGCGCCTGGACTTTTCATAAAGCGCTGAGTTACAAGAAGAGTCACGACATATTTATTAACGAGAGATCAACGCGCGCTCTCCATGGGAGCAATGTGTGTGTGAAATATAACTAACCTAACTAACTAACCAACTATAAAACTAACACGGAGAGTTGTGGAGATGAGAGTTCTTTTGACACTTAACTCTCCGCTTGGAATTCTGTAACTCGGGGAATTTGTATTGAGAATTATCAAACTTTCTACTCTACTCGCAAAACTCTCGGCTCTTTTTGTTCTGGAGAAGTAAGAAGAATATTTCTCAACTGCCAGGAATGTCTGTTTTTATTGTTTTGTGATGGTACCTATTTAGATACCTAGGAGTTTTCAAATTAAATTATGGATTCACCGCATACATATCCTGTATATATTTACAATAACATACTATGGAAAGTAATCCAACTTAAAGAGAAATATGGATTATGGTGTCGCAAAGTACCGGTAAAAATTTTAAATCGCGCAAAAATGGACAATTTGGTCGTCTTACAGTGCAGAAGAAACGCTATAAAAATTTTAAATATTCACGTTAAAGCTTGTATGTACCATTAAATCACATCTACATTGTGTTCCCTAATTAGATATGTCATTAGTTTTTCAGTCCGGTAAACGGTTTTTGCAGATAACTGGTAAAGAAGTGAATCAGTCCTTCGTAAGATGAAAATATGGCCGTTTTTTGGTACAAAAAAGGACACATTTTCAACTCATCATTATGGAGAGCTGGTAAATCGTGGAATTTCACTTTCTATCAGAGATATGTTCACAACAGAGTACTAATTGATGTGAAACAGAGAACGGAAGAAATATATGCAAAATGTAGGAACTGTTGTATATGACCCATGTGGGAAGATCCGTCTTGCGGCGGTAAAGTGAGTTATGAGTTAAAATGATAAATAAAACCCACACCACTCAATTACCCGCTTCTCCTTCTTTAATTTGATACCAAACATTCATCTATATTTTTGTACTCTAGACCCTAAATCCGAAGGGAAGAACCCCAATGCTCTACGATCCTCCCACACAGAGCTAGCCATCCTTCAATATTGCGACACTGCTCATGTTTTCACGAATCGCGAATGGAGAGTTAGGGAGTTTTAATCGGGGAAACAAACATAACATTTTGTGATTGAGCGCAATTATTGTTGTTGCGTCTGTCAAAATTAACAACCACACACCTGATTTTTTAAATAATTTATCAATTATTCTGTGAGTTCTGAAAGCAAAAAAAAATACACACAAAAAAAATACAAAACAAATAATTAAACAAATAGATATATAGTAATAGAAATAGGAAGGAAAACCCCGGGTACCCTAAATAGGGTACTTGAAGGAAAGAGCGCTCAACGTGGGACCCTTGCGAGGCTTCATCGTTGCCTCTGCAAGACGATTCCCAGAATGAAGACTACAAGAAATCGTCGCCCAAAACTCCCGACGTATCAGTTCAGTTGTAGCAACATCCAGCATCAGCAATAACATCAGCTCACAGTATTCTGCAACAGCAACATCATCCCCAAATTTAACACCTCGGGAGAAATGCCTATAATACAACAATTATCAACAGGCTTACCTTAAAAATTTAAAATTCTGAAAATCTGCTATTAGGGGGAAGCGGAATCCCCGACAAGTTTAGCCATACCTTTGGATAAAGAGAATTGTGGCGTGAAAGGCTGTTTTTTTATATATTCGCTCATTGCTCAAATAAATTTTTACTCTTTATATATAGAGATAATGTTGCCGAATTGCCAATCTATGTTACAGAAATGCAAATGTGGTAAGTTTAAACTATTCCTTTGCAGAAAAATTTATCAAGAGCGTGCTGCGCATCGCTCATTAACATCACTGCTACCGCCACCAGTCTGAGCGAATGTGTAGATTGTAATTAGTTGTGGAAAGTGGACTTTTTCCTGGAATTTTCTGACTTCTCCAAATGGATCCCGATGAAGCGGACCCAGTGGTTCCTTTTGGACGTCTGGATGGAGGAGGGGCGGAATTTCTAACGCATTTTACAAGTTCTCCATATATTATTGTATGTATATTTGCGAAACTATCTGTGAGATCTGCGCAAAATAACTCCATCCTAGAACACCCAATTCAAATAGTGGGAAATAAATAACTGCATCCGCCCATACGTTGGCCTGTTTGGTCATGATTTGTATCTCAATACATTGCAAGTATCGACTACAAAAATAATAATACATCTTTGGAAGTAAACGATTCCTATAAATTTTATCCATATGAACATTAATACTCCAATTATCTATTCGTTTATTTCAAAAACGAAGACCCATATCAGACGTCTCAGACGAAAAGTCTATTGTATACGGAGATAATATTCTCCAATAGAAAACTGATAAAAATCTATCTCCATCTAATGCTTCACAGGAAGTGAAGCCAAGAGATATCTTAACTTAAAAACTATCACCATCAGTAGTTCCAAGCAAAATGGAACCAGTAAGTAAGGTGTATCTACCTCCATCTATCAGTAGATTCACAAAAGGTGAAATTTATGTATAAATCTAGTTTGAGGAATTTCAATAATCAATAACTCCTGTAATTTCTATCGAGTCGGAATCATCAAATAACTCCTTCTAAATTCCACAAAAGTTGGAATCGCAGCTCATTCCTATTAAAAATCTGGAAGAATCAGATTTACATAAATTAAACAAAATTCCGGCTCGATCATGGTATATTATTGAAATTCCAACTCCTTGTCTTCAACATAAATCGGTATGTTTCAAGAAGAAAATCAAGCCAGGTTTACTTCTCGGAAGCTTGATCGTCGAACTGGTCCATGGCCTGACAAAGTCCTCATCCTCAATATAAATGAGGAAGACGCTGATCTGGGACCTTAAGAAGTGAATCCAGTCTAGCAAGACTTGGACGACTTATATAATTCAGAGGAGTCTGAGAGTATTCGCAGTATCTGTAAGGTATTCAAAGATCTCTTCTTCATAGAAAGGGATTTCCTTTCATATACAGACGTGATTACCCACAAATTCGAGACCATCCAACACAAAAACCCATGCATATCGACTTATCGACTTCCTGAAGCAAGCCGAACAGAAATAAGCCGGCAAATACGGGAAATATCTGAGTACGATCACCCCATAGTCCCTGGAATTCTCCACTTCTCCTGGTTTCCAAAAACCAGATGAAAATGGAAATAAAAACAGGAGAGTTGTTATAGATTTTCTTCGTATTAACGACGTTACCATTGGTGACGCGTACCCGCTGCCTAATATCACAGATATAGTAGATCAGCCAGCTGGGGAAATCGAAGTACTTTACTACTTTCGACTAAGTCAGTGGATTCTACCAGATAAAGATGCATTGAAAAAAATAATTAGCGAATATATACTGAAATACGGGCACTTTCATGTAAACATTTTAGTTAATTTTCAGCTTCGACATTTAATTTCAAAAAGATGCTAAGAGCAATTAGTTGATTTTCTAATGATAAAAATTACTAATATATTTCAAATCATTGTCTTTTAAATTTAGTTGAAACTTCAAATATATTTTTGTTTATTAACTGATGTTTTCAGTTTAAAACCCAATGTCATTTGCACAATTAACTGAGAAAATCGACATTTTTTACTAAAACATATGTTAAATTTTATTAAATTTCAGGAAAATATGGACCAACGGAATGTAATTTAATTAGAAAAACAAAATAATCTTTTTGCATAGGTATCTAATCAAATTAGTTCAATATTGCAATTTAATTAGAAAACAGTTCACATCTTTTGGCATATTCACCTAAATAAATCTGTGCAATATTGCAATTTAATTGGAAAACAATTCCATTTTTTTGTTATAGTTTTCCAAATAAATTTGTGCAATATTGCTAATTAATCATTAAAGGTCCATGATCATTTTCTGTTTTAGGTGAAGAAATTAGCATTCATAAAGGATTTTAGTTATTATTTAAAAGTTTCACAAACTACAGTTAAAAGAAATTTTTAGTTTTAGAACAAATTTATATTTCAGATACCAAACAGATTTAACGCAATGTTTCTGATTGTATATAAAAATAAACATAAAAATCAGTTCAAACGAAAAACTATGCTTAAATTAAAATTATATAAAAAGAAATGTATTTAAACAAGTTATTTCTGATAAAGAGACAGAGGAGCACAATTTGAATAATCTGACTCTGAAATTTATAAAACTTCGCAGATTACTACTTCAATGCAAAAATTGTAAATGTTCGCACCTTTTACGAAAAACTTAAGGGAGCTTTAATACAAACTACTCGTAAACCATTTGTGGGGAAATATGGTATGTGAAATTCAGGCCTAAAATATGAAATTCTGTACTTTCTTCATTTACTATATGAATTAAAATGCTGTAAAAATTCCTCATTTAGTAATTTTTTACAAACAAAAATGACGTCTCCTTGACATAAAATAAAATTTATTTGATAAAAAGTAGGAAGATGCTTATTTGTTTCAGTTTGTGTGAGAATGTCACTTAATTTATACTTCGTACTTTTAAGTATTACATGTTTGTAACTCAAAATATTATTAAAATTGCACGTCGGAAAGCTATTAATGTTTCTTATTTTCATAAAGCACGTCTCTTTAGTAAAATCAACTTCTTTGCCTGATTCTAAAATAAAATCTTTTACTTTCGGTTGACCACGCTGACTTAATATAAAATTAAACTGCATTTTACTTGCTAAACTGACTAGGATATTTTTTCTTGAGGTAATAAAATTGCAATATGATTTTAGTTCTTTATGCTTTGATTCGAAACGAATTGTCCATAGTCTTTTTAGAGGTCCCAGTCTTTTGATGAAGACGCAAGTATAATACATGGTGTTCCTTGATAATTCCTTTTAAATAACATAAGGTACCTACTATCAGTAAAATCCGGTAATTAAACAGTATCTACTATTTTAATTAGGAGGAGTAAAAGAGACAATTATATTCATCATTTTCGGCAACAAGATCTCCAACTAGTAAAGGTAGAGTAATAAGAAAAGTTAGCATTTCTGAAGCAGACATTTTAAATTTACATTTTGCTATATTTTCTTTTTTATTTCAACACATTGATTTCCTTTGTCAATATTGTTATATTCAAAATATCTTTTTCTATTATTTAGCAAGTCTAAGTTAAAGTACCCCAAATTAATAAGATTGTTAATTATTTTTGGCAAGTCATAATGACAGACTCCTTCAAATAAATCATGTGTTATATCGACAGTAATATTATTAATTGAACTAAAAGAATTCAGCTCGTTAAAAATACATGTCTCTCTTATACCAGTTATTGAAGGATCATTAGTATGCACGTCTATTGCGTAATTTTGTTCATTTCTAAGTGAGTTTGAATCTTCTACTATTTGAACTTCCATTTCATTTCTATGAGATTTACATATTCTACAGTAAAAATTTGCATGAAAACTTCTGACATAGCCTAAGAGGCTGTTTAAACCTAAATTGTCACCTAATATTCCACACAAAACGACAAAGACCTTAAACTCATGGTTATCTTGCTTTACAAGAATACCTTCTGTTTCTAAAAATTTTAATTCTTCAATCAAAGCTCTAAAGTTCTTCTCGCTACCTGAAGTTGCATCTTCGGCTTTGAGTAAGCAGACCACAAGTATGTTATTTAAATGAGAAATTTCCTCTGAATCTAAAAAAGGAAATTGCATGTAAAAAGCTGATACCTGATGTTTCCCACTATGAGATCCCAAAGCATTATTTACTTCAACATCGTCATAATAAAGGACAAAAGGTAATATAAGTTTATCTGTAAAAGAGTATATTTTTTCTTTGTAAACTGTTCCTTGGATAATATTACTTATAGATTCTGAAATCAAAAGCTTATCAATTTTTTCTTTATAACTTTTTAAATGTTAGGTTTCTGCAATATAAGTGTCAAGTTTTCGCGAAGAGTCATAAGTACTCCTTTCTTGTCGGAATTGGAATCGGGTATTGCCGATTTTGGCTCAATAATAAACTCTCAGTATATTCCTTAGTCATTGACAAATACTTTTTTAAAGAATATTCACTCTTTACATTACCAAACAAATCACATTCGTCTAATTTTGAAAAAAAATATTATCCAAGTTTTGTGATGGCAGCTCTGGAAATGTGTCCTGAAGTACACATTTTAAATAATTTGTCATATAATTCAACAAACATCTAACATCCTGAATTATACAGTTTGCTTGTTTTCGACTTAAAGACAAATCTCCGTAAAGCTTTATAACAAAATCTTCTATTTGAGATTTAAATGAAAAAGAGGTAAAATATTCTTTTCAGATTGCCTGCTGGTTTCGAAGTTTGGATCGTAATTGCATTTTTTTTATCATTCGGAAAAGATGCCGCGTTTTGTATATTAATATTAGGAGTACCATTTGGAAAAGATGCCCTGTTTTGTATATAAGTATTAGAACTATTTCTTTCAGCATGTGTATGTTGCGCTTTTAAATGTCTCTTAAAGGAGTAAATAGATTGAAATGACTGATAGCAGCGTTCAAAATTACACAAGAAATATGAAATACTGGATAACTTATGAGACAATTTTAGATGAGCTATGTATATGGACAAATCTTCGAATGAGTCAGAACAAAAAAAAACATTTATACATACATTTCAGTAGATTCTTAAAAATATATTAAATCGTTAAGTTTTCAGTATATATTTATGTAAGAAACTAATAAGATTATTTCTTAGTTTTTGAGATCGGATAACAATCCAGCTAATGATAAAGATATATTCCCATTTACTTTTATATCAAAGAAATATCTTTCATAGAAGTGCCGTACATTAACACATTCACATGCGTATCTTAAGTTTAGCACCTGATGAAGCTTAAAAACTATAGAAACAGCTTTCAGAAAAGAGTTTACCTTATAAAACGCGTCATTAAAATAACAGTAAAACTCATTTACCGTTTCAACTTTGTTTCCAACAACAATAATGCATGGCTGAAAAGTTACTCCAAGTTCAAAAAGTTTTGATTTTTGGCGTTCTAAAGCTGGTTTGATGTCGTTATAAGTCTAAAATACACAAGAAATATTACAGTTAAATATATATATATAGTAAAATATTATACTCACATTTACGCGCATAGCGAACGCATTTTGTCCATCCAAAGTAGAGGGTTTAAAATTCTTTTCTCTTCTTTTTTATAATTTACTATTTTCGGTACCAGAAGCGTACTTAGAAGTAAGCAAATAATAAAGTCTGTAGAATCTTCCGAAAGGTTTCCTTGCTCTAAAGTCTGCAGTAGAAATTTACTACTTGGGTCCTTTACATTGCTTTTAAAAATCGTCCTGATTTTTGAATTGAAGTCATTCCATCGTGAAAATAAATTTGCGTCCTTCCTTGGATACAGTTTTTCAAAGTCAAGTTCAATCTGGGAATAGAATATTACTTTCCGTTTTGAAACTTACAAAAATATGGCCACGTGGGATTTTCAAAGAAGGCCACAAATCTAAAATAGATTTAGCATTAGTCAAAATATCCCTTTTTCTACGATTATAGCTTTTTTCCCATTTTTCTGTCACTAAGTTTAGAGGCTCAAAATTATGTTGGAGCCATAAATAAGCTTGTTCCATATCATTTTCGACTTCTGAAATATATTCCATTAAAAATTGAAATTTAAAATTATGCTTTTACATACCTTCTTGAAGTACTGAAATTTCTTTGGTATTGTTAAGCTTACTTTTTTGAACATATCTGCTATTCAAAAGTTCTAAATTCTGATATTTTTTGCGGCGGGCATAATACTTATCGACGAGCTTTCCGCGTGCGTAGATGTTTCCGTTTCGCGGCACGTAAAATGTTTCCTGTAAGAAATTGATCCAAAGGGTTGCACTCAAAATTTGGCAGTCAACTTACTGTGTCTTCTGATGGAAATAATTCTTTTATTTCTTTAACAGCGTCAAGGAAGGTTGACGTATTTACCACTCTACCACTCTCGCTCAGACAAGAATCTACTATTAATCCAGACAGAACCCCTCTTGAAGTAAATGACAGTTTTTGTGTATTTTCATATTCGTTCAATAAAGCTTTCCCATTTAAAGTCTGCTTAATAATAGACCCAAGACTCTAAAAATTATAAATGCAATATAAGTATTATAAGGTTATTTGAAAAATTTGTGATAATACTAGACTAATAGCTGGCGGCCAAAATACTTACGTCCATTCATAAGCAAAATTTTCCATCTTCTCATACTCGCTTAACATTCTTAGCTTCCAGTGGTAGAGGTCCTGAGACATGGCCTCGACGGCTTTAAAACACCGGTTAACTTAGGTGATTTCATAAAGGCAGATTTTTGGTGTAGCAGTATAGAAATATATTTCATGATCAATGGTAAAAATGGCTGACACATTTTATGGTGGGAGAGAGATAGCAGACGCCAACAAAGATACGGAAAAATATGTATAACTTCCGTCATACCACGATAATTCGAGAACTCTTCCACTTAAAGTGCGGAAATCTTGCATACGAGCTTTTTTAGAAACTGGTAAATTTAGGTTCAAAACTGGGACCAATTGGGCAACTCCTTCGAAGGGTATCTATACAAAAATTTCGTTTTTCGCTATATGAGGAGAATGGCGGAGGTGCCGATGTATGTCGCCCTTAAACTTCCACAGATTGTATGCCGGGGGAAAAACAGAAGATGGTAAGCTGATCCACATTCGCACTGTTTGGGATAAAAAAGCATCACGGAATTTTACTGTAGGCCGAAAGTAATTTGAAGGGTTAAGGGATGTACGCGGTTTGCAGCGGGAGTATTGTGTGCAGGAATCATTCTACAAGGGATTAGACTAGATATTTCCTCAGAACATTGACCATGTATATAGCGATAAAGGAGCGAAAGGTATCCAAAAATGCGGCGGTGCTCGAGTGACAAGTTATTGCCAAATCGCCAATGAGCTTGAAGGCTCTCTTTTGGACAATATCCAATGAAGCTAAGGCTGTGCGACCAGCCCCGGCCCATATATGGGAGTTGTATTCCATTCATGGTCTAATGTAGGACTTGTAGAGGAGCGCTAGATTTGACGAGGTGAAATATTTCTTACACCTTTTCAGGAATCCAAGACATTTCGATGCTTCTTTGGCAACAGAGAAGATGAGAATGAGTATTGCCACATTAAATTAAATATGATCTATTAACAGTATGCCCAAATCAATTTCTTTTTGCCAGTTTATTTGAACGAAACTATTTTTTCGAAAAATTTAAAATTTGAAAGTTTTTAGTTATATTGTTAGAGATATTTACCTTTAATAACTCGAAATGATTCTACTTCTTTAGAAAATTTGTTTTCAGTGAATAATTAAATAATTGTACCAATATAATTACAAATTTCAACCAATTGTTTAAATAAAATTCTCCAAGATAATCTGAAAAGTTTCCAAGAAAACAAACAATTATAGAGGGCAAAAATATAAAATCTTTGTGAGTATTGTTTTGAAAACAAAAAAGTAATAAACGCAAATTATTTAGTAAAATCCACTAGAAATTTAGTTAAATCAGGTAGAAAATTCTTATCTAATTACGATTGGATACTTTTGCTTAAAAATTATTTTCAGTGTGGACAAGGTGCTGCAATTCTGACATGGAATCAAATTACGAAATTAGGCATGAGTATTTAATTCTGCCAGCCTATAATACCTATCCACATACAATGAAATCATCATTCAATCCCACACAAAATCTCATCTCTTATTTTATATACCCAGAAGACTTTGCATCTGCTCTCAAGCTTCCAATATCCATCGAAAATCGTTACAAATGGGAAGTAATACAGTAGCCCAAGAACTCGAAAGGAATGAAATATTACCCAAAGAAATTCGTACCAATGACGTACATCATTTCACTTTGTGATACACCGCACTACTGTGCTAACAATCACAATCGCATCAGCTTTGCTGTACATTAAATGCACAAGAAGCAGACATAATTCATCAATAAAACACCAATTCCAGCCCAACGGACATTGGTTGCCAGACAATTTGAAATAGATCCGGAACGCTTCAGCCAAGAAATTTGCCCAGAATCTGGTCAAGGCGGGGAGGATGTTAATAATTTCTCACACCATGCACGGCATATTATTTCAAGCAGACGAAATGCGATACCTTCAGTATCTCATTTATTACTATCACTTCAGCGTCGCATTTTAGTACTGGAATTCTATAATTTTTTTGTAAAATTAACAAAATGATTATTCAGCTTTATACCTAAGGGAGTTTAGTTTTATTTCTTTTTCATTGTTTTTACAGGAATGTTAAATCGCATTTTTAAATAGAGAGTCTAGTCTAAATTAATTCTTCAATCAAAAAAAGTGTTTTTTACTTAGATAGTAGATTCTTCTTTCTGTGGTGCTTAAGTGTTGCCCTAATTGTACCATACATCCACAGTACAACAGATACACCTTAATCATATACAACGCGATTAAGCCATAGAGCTTGTCCACTTAAGAAAATACTTCACCAGAATTGGTAAGGTAATTAATAATTACTTATTATAATATTTAAAGCGTATACAATTTTTTAGATAGATATGCATGTTCTGCACAACGAGAATACTAAAAAAATACAAAGAATGGGGACTATAAAGAATAACGCCGATAAACATTCAAAGTTAGTGGTTTTTTCACAATGCGTCTGATTTAATACACTAGATAGATAAAGTTCTTATGTTAGTAAATTTTATTCCAGTCGAGACCCAGAATAAAACATCTTTATCTTAGGCGATACCCAAGATAAAGTTATTGAGTTAGTAAAATTTCTTCCAGCCCAGATCCGGAATAAATATCTTTATTTCAGTGAAGACCCGGAATAAAGTTATTATGTTAGTACTCTTTGCTCTAGTCATTACCCAGAATAAAGTAAATTTGTTACCAATTTTTAGTTATTACCATTAGCCAAGTCGATTCCGATGTATTATCACTAAGTGCTGAATGCAAAAAGAGAGCGGTTCAAGGTGGCCTGCAACTGATATTGCATCTGAAATGTGCACGGTCCCAACAAATTATTACAGCATGGCACCAATAAGTTATTTTAAATTGCGCATAGGAACCAAGGTGCGTTGACTTTAGCAGCAATGCGTAGGTAGCAACAGCAAAATGCATTGACCTTAGCAGCTGTGCGTAGGTCAGAAGAGTACATTGACCCTAGCAGCTGTGCGTAGTAAGTAGAAAGCATATGGTCACATAATGACGAGAAAAGTTCTTTATATATGTGGCCATTCCTAAATAGGTTTTTCGTTATTATAAATTCGAGTGTTTTTTAGAGCTATAATAGATTATTTGCGAATAATAAAGGTATACATCCTAATCTAGTCTGAGCTTAATTAAATTTTTGTCGAACGAGGCTTGAGTTTGTAAAATTAGGGATGTTCTTCTGTTGGCTGCTCTGCGATGAAACTGCATTGCCGACTTAGAGGACGAAACAATCTCGGTTGACATTTTGTGGTTTGTTTGTTATCTTTTCGTTCGCAACTGGCTGCTCTGGGATTAATTTTCCTGTCCGGGAAGAAAAGAATAGGTAAGTTTCATCATTTAGCTTCTTAAGACATGATGCTTTCTGGTTTCTTTTTTATTTCTTTTCAGCGTACAACAATATACGCCTGGTAAGATTATGAGGAATTTGCAGAACTTGGGATCCTCGTCGAGAGACTTCGAGCTCGAATAATGGGCTTTAATTATATTTACCCTCAGAACCCAACGAACAATTTTTGTCCTATGTAAATCTCGGAGCTCTGCCATGGAATATATCTTGCGATCTTAAAGTATCATAAGAAGCCAGGGGCCGGATTCCGTAGCACGGAGAATGGCGTTTTCTTAGAATTCTTAATTCCCTAATTCTCCATTCCCAATTCACTAACATGGTTGCAGAATTAGGGAAAACGTAAGAAATGTGAAAAAGTGCGAATCGCCTGGGACGATTAAGGGTATCAGTTTTTGTTGTAGAGGGTTGGACTTTTTTTCATATGTGAGGTATATCTGCCTATTACCTTCCACTGTCGAAATAAATTTAAATTTCTTTTTTGTTGGGGTAGTTTTTAAGGGATGTAGGAGAGTAGGTTTTCTCGAGTTTTTCCGGGATAATGAGAGAATGGAGAGAAGAAGGAGAATGTATGTGGTATCAAAAAAAATGGCAGCTCAGGGCCAACAAGACAGGTTTAGGAAATGTGGCGGGGAGAGTGCGGGGTAGAAATGGGGGCTGATTAACGGAAATTCAAAAAAAATAAAGACAATATCAGGAGCTGTAATAATTCGCATGGGTAAGCTCTCCCTGACAAATTTCCTAAACCTATCTTGTTCGCCCTGAGCTCCCATTTTTTTTTGATACCACATACATTATCCTTCTTCTCTCCATTCTCTCGTTATCCCGGAAAAACTCGAGAAAACCTACTCTCCTACATCCCTCAAAAACTACCCCAACAAAAAATAAATTTAAATTTATTTCAACAATGGAAGGAAATAGGCAGATGTACCTCACATATGAAAAAAAGTCCAACCTTCTACAACAAAAACTGATACCCTTAATCGTCCCAGGCGATTCGCACTTTTTCACATTTCTTACGTTTTCCTTAATTCTCCAACCATGTTAGTGAATTGGGAATGGAGAATTAGGGAATTAAGAATTCTAAGAAAACGAAATTCTCATCTCCCAAATTTCCAAATTCTCCGTGTTACAGAATCCGGCCCCAGATCAGATTACTGTTTCACCGAATTTCCAGGGAATTGCACTAGATTAAATAGAGAATTCTATATCATGCTCCGGAAATGAAATTTAGTGTTGATATAGGAATAATAATTCCTATAATGCACTTGTATCTTAATCTCATGCGCAGTACTTGTGTTTATGACGTTGTTGTTGTTGTCTCCTAATTGGTCTACTTCACTTATTTAGGAATTAAATATATATTTAATAACTTATTTGTTCCTAAAATATCTTATATAGAGGAAAAATCATTAAATCATTAAAGGACAAATAGATCCATTTTCCAAGTGATCCCCTTGATCCTATATAAAAGTTTACTAAATGCTGATTGCTTATGGCAGTAGTCTGGACTAGAAATTTGGAAAAATCGATTTGTTTTTTCATTTTATTATTTCGTGAAAACTGTTTGTTGATATTTCAAGAATTAGCAGAGTAATAGAAATTATCATATAACGGTATCAAAACTTTGAACGCGTTTATCTCAGAACAATGTTTTTCAAACCGGTGCCCACGATATCTCGATCACTACCTGATCGATCGAGCCCAAATTTTTTTCTGAGGACTGGTAGCAGAATTGAGTAGAAGAATAATTTTGCCCACATTTTATAACTCGTCGAATACCTGAAAACAGGCCGCCATTTTGTAACAATTTTTTTTTAAGTACTAATTCTGCTACCAGTGTTCAGAACACTCATACAGATTGAGAATATTTTTTTTTTTGAGATGCACCCAAGGTGGGTCCCAATTGAGGCGTTTTTGAGCGGACCATGTTGTAAAAAAGTAAAATATTTAAAATAATTTTTTTGTAATGTAGATACATTCTCAATGGAACAATAAATACATATTTAAAATTTGATCAAGACAACTTCAACGGCTTAAAATTTATTCCAACCCAAAAATGACGTCAAAAATCTCGCTCTAGACCAAACAACTGCCATATATGAACGTTGTTATCGAAAAAGAATTCTCACTGAAATTACTTATTCCCCATATTCTTACATATGGGTTGATTGGATATTGATTTTTTATATGAAACTTGATATATGAACATATTTCCCAAGAGCTGTACTCCCATATATAAATTCTCCAATTCTAATATAGGAATGTTATATAGGATTGCGATTCTTTAGGAATTATAGTTCTATATACTCACGTTTATAGCACTCATGTTCAATTAGTAGATTTTTCATATAGGACTTATACTCCTTAGACCTATATAAAACAACAAATGAAGATATAATACTCTAGTTATTTCTTTAAAGAGTACAAGATATAAGTGAGAACTTAAATGTTGATCGAGATTTATATACAAGAAAAACTCCAAATTTTCAGCACTTGAAGTCTTAATGATGATCCCGATGTTCCTTGGGAAGCCACTGTACCAGAATTGGCAATTATTTATTTGATATATTCTTCCATTCGTTAAGAATTATATTAAGCATACATGAAGTAAAATTCTAATTAGTAATATCCTTGAGAACACAACTATTGATAATGTTGGTGAGTTCTGTTGCTATATATAGTAAATATATTTGTACTGAATAGGATTTGATTGTTTTCAAAAACCAAGAATAAATAACATATAACACCTAATCCTGCAATACGTCTTCGATCGGTCTTCACTCCAGCCTCAATTCAACTTCAATCCATCTTCAATCCATATTCAATCCATCTCCAATCCAGATTCAATACAGCATCAATCCATCTTCAATCCATTGTCAATCCATCTTTAATCGAGCTTTAATGCAGCTTCAATCCATTTCTAGCCTATATTCAATCCGCTTTCAATCCATCTTAAATCTATCTTCAAACCGTCTTCAATCCACCTTCAATCCAAACTCAATCCATCTTGAATCCACCTCCAATCCATTTCCAATCCGCGTTCAATCCATCACCAATCCATTTTCAATTCATCTCCAATCCATCTTCAATCCATCTTTAGTCCATTTTCAATTCATCTTCAGTTCATCTCCAATCCATCTTCAGTTCATCTTCAGTTCATCTTCAATCTATCTTCAGGGCTGTCGACTCCAACAACCAACTTCTGCCTACAAAGTTGGTCTTTACATATTTTCCGACTGCTCAACAGGAGAACTGATGAAACTGGTCGCTGTTTGACGTCAAGCCTCTCCATGCTCCATCGCTCGCAATCTTTGGCATTCTTCTCCCACTTCTTTTTCTCTTAATTTTATTCGTCGTCGTTTCCTGCAGTCGTTTTGAAGGTATCCCACATGAGAGAGTGCTGGGTCTTCTGTTGATTTCAATCGTCGACGTTTTCTGCAGTTCCTTTGAAGGTGCCCCGGCCTATTGCAATTCCAACATAGAAGGGGACCACGTGAAGTAATGCTCTGTGATGATTGCATTCCGTTGCAAGTACATTTCTCAACCAAAACTTCTCTCACCCGTACTGAATTCCGAGAAGCTTGTCTGACAGATGCATACGTTAATGCATAAGCTAGTACTCTGCTGTTGATTTTTTTTCATGTTAGCCTTAACGCTTGTTATAAATTTTGATCTGCAGTAGCGCTCACAAATGATTCTATTGCCACTTCATTAGGGAAATCTGCATTCCCGCTACAGTATCAAAAATAAACTAACCGTTCTACATCAGAATGCAGTTGTTGTAGTGATTCGCCATGCTTTTAAATTCTGCGTAACTGCAGGCGATATAATTTCTGCATGTGTTCATCTCCATAACGTAGTTCTATTTCCTGTACTAATATTTATAATCCATCAAAATTGGAGGTTTCATTCTGGCTGCACCGGATATTTCAGCTCCTTCGTGACAAAGTTTTCGATGCCTTGTCCTCTCCAAATCTACTTTAAAGTTGTCAAGCTGCTCCGTGACATTTTGTTGTACTTCAGACACTTGTTGTTGAACTTCCAGCACTTCCTGCTAGATTCCTTTAATTTTCACATAATGTTCGTCTTATGAATTTTTTAGAAAATTCTTCTCTTCCTCTAAAGAAGTTTCTAGACGATTCTGCACAGAACTCTTTTGTTCATCCCAACGGGCTTCCAGAGAATTCTTTTGTTCTTCCAAATATGCTTGCAGAGAATTCTTTTGTTCTTCATTAGGTAATATGGTGTCTCACAAAGAAAGTGAAGTTGCAACCTGTTATATTTGCCGTTATTATTGAAGACAAGCACTACAAGGAGAACTTCGTTCCTCTTGACAATATAAAATATAATTTCGAAAATTTTTTAAGCGCATTAGGTCTTTGTTTTACAATTTTTCAAGTGTTCTATTTATTATATCCTGCAGAAAACACTTTAGTATTTCAAGATTTCTTTATGAACTTGACACAAAATTCGATGATGACAGTCCAGTTATTTCTATTATAATAAAACTTATTAGTAAATGTATTGATCAAAATAAACGCTAGTTTAGATATTCGAAATAACTATTAATTGCTCATTCCACCACAGTACGTGTTTAATACCCAGCTTTATAGTGAATATTAATGAATTATTTTGTAAACCTCATTAATAAGCACTTACGTTTTATTTCATTTTTGAATTTTAACAACTAAAGTCATACCTATTTTTTAGTACGGATTTAAAGCACATGCATATTTACGTATATAACGTGTGGGCTAAAAGTATTGAGAAAAATTTCACAGTGAACGTAGTAGCAAAATTGTTGACTATATTTCTACTCACATGAGGACAGTTATGTCAGTGTTTATTATGAAGTAATATATGAGTCACAATTTTTGCTATCGAGAAAAAGTAAGGAATTTATGAATTACTTGGGCAGCAGTCGAACAAAATTGTTATTGATCATTTTTATGTGGAAAGAGTTCCAACGTTAACAATATATAGGGTAATAACGCGTTACGAAAGTGGATTGCCATTCAATGAAATGTCAAAATCAGGTCGACTGTCCAGCTTAGGCAATAAAAACAAGAACAGAAATTGTAAAAAAAAATGGAGATGAGAACTTGGACATCACAGCGCAAAATGGCAGCTAAATATGGAGTATCGAGGGAATACATTCGGCACCTATGACCGAAAACGACGTCAAATATTATAAAAGAAAACAGGCACCTAAATACTCAGAGTAGCAGTTAGAAACAATACCAAAAAAATGTCGCAAATTACGTCGGGAAATTTTGACAGCGAGCAAGTTCCTTTGAATGTGAAACTTAAGCTGAAATCCAAATTTGAGACGAAAGGAATTCATTAAGTTCAGCAATCAGTGCCGATGTTTACCAAAATGAATGTTTACCAATAATGAAAAAATTTGTTACACGGTCCATCCGAAGAACGAATACATTTTTGGCCAGATCTAGCAAGTTCCCATTACACCAGATCTACGCAAGTTTGAATGAGGACAAATAACATACCTTTTATACCAAGTTGCACTCTTGCCCACCTAACATTCCAAAATGTTGACCAATTGAGGATTTCTGGGTAATTTTATCTCGGCATATTTACAACGAAGCCAAAAATCTGAAGTCGTTGAAAACCAGAATCAGGAAAAAAATTAAAGAAATTGACATAAACATGGTCCAACAAATGATGAACATGGTTAAAAGAAAGCTACGTAAAATTGAAGAAAAATGTCCATTTTCTCTATTATAATTATGGTTAATTATTCACAATACTATACAATTTGTAAAATTAAAAAAATTAATTTTATTCCAAACCAACCAAAAATTTTAATCTAAAATGAAAGTGTTTCTCAATTCTTTTAGCTCACACGTTATATGTAAATAAATAATTTGAAAGCTGTAAAAATAATTAAAAATGAACTTGTACTATTTCCACATCTATATAAAATATTATAATATACTTTTTCCTTTATTTAAATTTCATTTGATATGTAATACAAAATTGATTTTGTGATCATTGAAATATTTTCGTTTGGCGCCTGTTGCAAGCAGAGCAGGCTTGTCTTCATTTTATGGTATTGGGCTGAATTAGTTTTCTTTTCTTTAAACGCATAACGTTTAAATATAAAAAGGTTGTGAGAAATTACTGAGCTAGAGTTTCTTAATATCACAATTAATCAAATTCACTTGATGGATTGTATAGTACTGTAGCACCTCACGATATTTATTTAATCCAAGGGTACTTACGTTATAGAGCAAACTTACCCAGCTCAACCACTTTTAAAATTCAAGCCCGAAGGTAATCTGAACTGTTCTTCTCTTGGGATCCACACATTTCATCTTCTCACAAAAAACACACACTTATAAAGCTCTAAATTGCCGGCCTAAAAGCTATCCGAAATCATTTACGCTGCACTTATAGTTCCAAGAATAATGAATACTTTGAGATGCCGATACTATTACCCGTGAAAAGTGGAAGACAATTTTCCCTTCATTTATTACCTCTGTCGCCAGGAGGGATTTTTCCTGATTACCTGCAACAGTACATAATTAAATTTTTTTTATACGTATGTCTAAAAAACGAATTGCATAGTTGGTACACACTACGGCTTTTAAAAACAATTTTAAGTAGAATTACCTATTCTACTTCATAAAGGTAAATTTATTTTTACCTACATAAGTTTTACTAACAGAGTTATTTTACATCAGCTGTGTACCTATGTGTTCTAATTTTATTCAGTCATTATATGCATTCAAAATCTCTTCCAAAAGTGTTCTATACAATTCTGAATAAGGTCTGTAGTAACTCAACTAATAGTGATAATTTTAACAACCATAAATTTGGTTAAACATTTATTAAATCAACTGTTATTATGGTTAAAACAACTAAAAATTAAGATTGTCAGCTCAACAAAAATTGGTTGAGTTAATCAAGATCTGGTTAAGTACCATATTAATTTAACTGAAATTTTAGTTAAACCGTCTTTTGATTTGACCAGGATTTTGGTAAAATTTTAACTAAAGCTTTATTAATGGAACCAAACTTTGGATTAAGCCTTCACAAAAAGTTCGCTAAAAATATAAATTTGCCAATTGGTTCGTTTAACCAAGCGTTTTCTTTGCTTTTAAATGCAAACGAGCCATCGTTGCTTTAAACAATATACCTACTTAGTTAAAAGAAAATAACATAGTTAACTTTGTTGCTATGACCATATGCTCGATAGGCTGAAAATAAGCCAAGCATTAAGTTGTAGTAATTTCAGTTATTAGTTGTTTTTACTAGTCTTTTTTTCTCAGTGTGAATCCGGCGAAATGCGGAGAACGTCGCAGAACATGTTCAGTCTTCAGTCGTATCAATTATGCCTCTCTTAGATGTGATAAATGATAGACATTCCATTACGTTTCAGTTTTTCTCGGCGTGAAAAAAACTTTTGTCCTTATATATGTAAGTTCTGAGAACCATTCAACGCTGTCGATGTTTACTACAAATATCTTCTTTGATAAGTAGGCAATCACTGAGGTGCAAAAAAAACGCAGCACTCTAATTTTAAAGAATATATTTGATTTATTGGATATTTACATTTCAAGGTTCATCGCGACTGTTCTTAATTTGGTTACTTACCTATTATGGAAATAACATTTTGTGATAACTTTACAGCGTGAACAAAAACATGCCCAAACCATAACTCCGCAATCCCGAGGTGGTACTTCTTGTACACATCTAGCCAGAAGTCGCTCTCCTTTCCTTCTCCGCAAGTACAGCCTTCCATCAGAAGAGTGGAGGTTGAATTTGGATTCGCCTGAAGAAATTACTCTATTCCACATATCCTCTGTCAATGAACGGTGTTCGCGCGCTCACTGGAGACGTAATTGATTCACTTGAGCTGTTAAAAGGGGCTTTTTCACCAATCGACGACCGTTTATTCCTTCTTGAATGAGTCTTCGTCGGATAACTGAGGAGGAAATATCGACGTTATGCGCACTCATTAGCTCTTGTCTTAAATCCGGAGATGTTTTGAAACGATCCGCCAAAGATATACGAAATAAAAACCGATCTTGACGAATAGTAGTCTTTCGCGGTCTTCCCGATCCTTCACGACGATCTACGCTGCCAGTTTCTTCGAATTTTTTAATTAGCCGCACAATAGTGTAATCAGAATATCCTACCTACGACCTGTTTCACGCATAGAAAGATTTTCCCACCACAACGTGATTGCCACAGCTTTTTGTTCACTTCTCAGTTGAAACATATTTAAGAAAATTGTCTTTCAATACACAGATGCTTTCACTATCTGCACACTAAATTGAAAAAGAAATCAAACTCGCATCTTTTGCATCTTATATAAGTCTATTGTGTCATATTTTCAGGGCGCTTCGCGAGACTACCTGCTAATTAGGAGAAATCATGATTTTCCAAAGATACCCGCCGGTGCTGCGTTTTTTTTGCACACTAGAATCATTTTTAGTAGGTGAAAAGAAATTTGTCGAAACTGGGTTTCTTGAAGAAAATTTTTTTTTTGCCGTATCTAAGAAATATTGTAGCAAGTGTTTAGAATCCTTATTAAATGCGTCAACTTTTAAAGTTACTTGCCAAACTGGCGTAGTACATTTTTTTTCATTACAGTCAGTTAAAGTTGGGTGAAATATTAATTTTCTATTGTTGCTTCGGCAAAATGTGACATTTTCTTCCAAGCTGGAACAGTAGGCTTAGAATTTAAAGCAGCAGGTTACATAAGCACTATCCGGGATTACATAAGAAAAATAAAATTGCAAAAAGGAAAGTTTTGTAGCAACTGGAGCTAAAAAACCATCACAAGGTGTACATTTTCTCGAAAACAAAAGAAATGTCTATAATTTGAAAACTACATGACTTAGAATTATTTTTATATTTTTCTGGTAACTGTTATGATTTGATCTATCACCCGATTCCGGCTTGACGTCGACTTACGGGACACCCTGTCATTACCCAAGAGCTTTTTTCTTAAAAATCTTAAATATTTAATTTAAATAAATTACAAAATGAAACATGAACGACTAAGATTTAAATTAAGTTCAGCCAAAGCTATGTGTCAGCCCCATGTTAGCACCGAAATGCTTCTGTCCATCAAAAGGTCCTCCGTGAGTTCTCGATGCAGTTCCCATTAAATCAAATGACGTTCGCCGATCAGCTGATTGCCAAAGATTTGCCTTTCCAACTGCCTCATAAGTTGTCCCAAGATTGGGAATGGTACTCATTCCAAGCTTTACACCATGGCCATTTATATTGCTATAATCCAAACTTCCACCACTTCTGGTAAATTCAAATCCATTTCCCAAACGTGTGTCAGCTTTGAAAGCGTTTGCATCGAGTTTGTGTTCACCATTATCGAGCATATTAATTCGAGCATTTCGACTTGTGATGTCCGCTACACCGGGAATATGAGTTTTCGATACCGATACACCATGGCCATTACTAGAAATAAATAAAATAGTTTTGATTAAAATGAATATTTAATACACATGTGCATGTACGAGTACGTATTTACACTTGACATTACTACTTACAGATTATAGCCAAGAGATCCTCCAGTTGCCACTGGCCCTCTAGCTGTATTTCCAGCAGCAAAAACTGTTCCCGCTAGATTATGATCCTGCGATCCAATACCAGTCTGTGCCCGCAGCATAGCATCAGCCCCTCCATTTGGATTAGAATTGATTTGTCCTCCCAAGTTATCCCGACGAACGCGATAGATTTGCGGACTACTTGTTGGAGGTGGATAGTAAGGCTCTCTGATTACATTCGGACGCTGATTAGAACTATAAGGAAGTGTCTCTATATTTGGGCGATCCCTTGGATTATATGGCAGTGTTTGAAAATTTTGCCCCTCAACGAAATTTACTGTAGCAATAGCTGCTAAACAAACGAGAAACATTTTCGACAACATTTCGAAACGTTTGCGATATTTTACTAGTTGGCCGCACTTGTAACACTTAGATAAGTGACGCTGGGTGGAGAATCTGTTGAATCTTATATACTTATTACAGCTGTGATTTGAGCTTGCTTTCACAACACATCTTACTGATAAGGGGAAAAACATGGCGAAGGTAATTTTATTGAAATTTTTACTGATAAGAAATTACGATTTATATTTACATATTCACAGTCGGTTGTTTGTGTTATATTTAAAATAACATATCATTATATCAGATAACTTGTGTTACCTCTCGTTTTTCCGCAACAGGATAGTTAAGGCCAAAACACAGTGAGAGCGACACAACAATGTTGGCAACTTAGTTGGCGACAATGACACAGTGAACGCAACACAACAAGTTTATTTGACAGCGGGCACTGTTTTATTTATTGTAAAAGAAATGGCAACTAGGAAAAAATTAAGAAAAATCTTTAGTACAGCTTATGCGGCTTACTTAAAATTGCAAAGCATAAAGAAAAACTAAAAAGAAGTCTAAGGAGAGATTTCTATACATGAGATAACGCTTGTCGCACAACATAACATTTTCCCTCTTTTTCTCTATTAATTCCTCCTCAAAACCCATAATTTCTCAAGCTATTTAATGAAATTAATTTTATTCAAGTTGTTAATAACTAGTTTATTTACTATTATCTTTTAATTTACTATGTTTCATAACCAAATCCACACAACAGAGATGTCAATTATGTTGGCGACTAATTTAGAGATTTTCCCATACTTTTTGTTGTGAACTTATCGCGTTGCCTTCATTGTGTTAAGTATATGGGACTTCCATATATTCGAATCTTTGACAGCAAGCAATTTACGGCGACTTTGATGTGTCCTCCACACTGTGATTTGGCCTTAATTTTGTGGGAAACAAACAAATTTGCACTACCATATATTAAGTTCTCAACTTTTTCCATTAACTTCATCAGCAGATACAGTTCAACTTGCAGGAACAAGAATTACCGGCTTGATTACTTTAAGATAGTAAGAATCATCTGTTTGCCCCAACAATAGTGCACAACATTCAGGACAGCCGCTCCTGCGTGATTTATGAGATTTATAACGGGCATCCCAAAACAACTTGTGAAATGCATCAACTAAAGCTCTCCTGAACAATACGGAAGACTCTTACGATTAAGAACGCTTCGATCTACATTAATAATCCAAGCAAGGTCGTTTCGGTAATCTGTAACAGCTCACAGAAACACTTACTCCTACACAAAACGAGAATTATCCACCTTAATAAAGGCTGCGACATTAAGACAAAGGAGATTACTTTGACGACGATTTCGCTCCAACATTAACATTTTTATTTTTAATTGGGTTAAGTCATTTTTAACATAATACTATTAAGCTCATTACCAATGTAAGTATTTTCGAATGCTTTGAACCGATAGGAATAATGCAATTTTATGCAACACAATATTTTTCATACAAGCATGGGTAAATGCGATTAACCGGTGGGCTCATATGAAACCTAGTGAAGCAACTATTAGTATTTCAATCATATACAGACCAATTAAATTTAGCAGAGGTTTCTCTAAATGGTTTTACTCATTTATTTATTTATGTTCAATAATTTTTAATAACCACTCTTGATTTTGATTAAGCTAGAAAGGGCGGGAAATTCGGGACCGCACCAGCGGCAAAAGCTCTAGCCACGCCACTGAATACACGCTTGATTCAAGTTTTAATTTAAATATGTATTTAGATATTAAATATAGAAACAAGGAAGACAAAAGCTGGAAGAATCCAAACACAAATGCATCCAAACTATTCCGTCGAAATCTCATCTCCTATTATGATTTAGGTTGTTCTCCTAGGCGTGACTCAGTACTTCTCCGAAAAAGAATGAAAAGCTTGGGGTATGAGTAAAATAAAAATTTTACTCAGTGAGTACTTATCCCTAACTACTCACCACCGAAATAAATTCATTGGTGAAATCAACTAAAATCCGTGTTTGATTTTGCTGCAATTAAGGAAAGTTGCTGATTTAAACAAGCCTTTTTGGTTTATTTTTTATTTTTTTCAAAAGTTTACCATTTCCATTGTTCAAATTTACCACGCCATTGTAAACATAAAATGAGCATGTTTGATCAACTATCAATAATGTTTGGCATACAATATTACATGATCAATCAACTAGGAAAATGTACTTCACATATATTTTAGATGTTTCACATACAATATACCTTTTATACCAAGAATTTTTATTATAAATTAAGGACGTTTTCGTGATCAAATACTGATTTAAACATGCATTAATAACTGTAGCCAGTCTGGCAGGTACGTAATTGTTGTTATTATTTTTCCACGAAAATAATGACAACAAATACATACCACGCTGCACTGGGATAGTTTTATATGCATCTTTGCTATTCCTCGACTAATTAATGCCATTATGAATTTACATATATGCACAACTGTATAGATTTTCCAATTACCTGTTTTCTTAATAATACACATTGCTTATATAATCAAACATAAAATATTTATTAAACTTTATGTTCACAATGTTTATGTAGAAAATATGATCTTAAATTGATTAAAGGTGTTTGAACATATGTAGCATAAGTTTTACCATTTGGATTCAAATATGTATGAATAGGAGGTCCATCATATGAATTAAAATTTAAATATATATAAATTTTGTGTATCATTCAATACTTCATATGCGTTGTAATGTTCATAATATCGAGAAAGTAAAATATTTTTGCATACTGCCCTTTCTTGTAACTAATTTTACAATAAGTCAGGGTTTCGTCGTAACAATAAAAATCTCTTAAAAACTCAAAATATCTGAAATTTCGAATTTGTGAAAAGTAACAGAAGTCTTTAAGCACAATATTAGATTTTGAAATTTCTATTACTTTTCTCGGAATACCAATGCCACTGGACAGTCTACTACAAAAATTTAAACTATACTTAATGCCTAAAGAAAGTGGCAAATTTCTTGTAGATGTAATGTTATTACAATAACTCTTTAAAACCTTATGCTTAGATTCATAACGAAAAGACCAAATATGTTTTAATGGACCAACCATTTTCATTACAAATGGATAGTGAACCATGAAGTGAAATTTGGGCTTAAGAGCAATACCATTGCCAAAGGGTAGGAAAGCTGTAATAAACTGCACCAATGGAGTGTGAGCCCGAGTGTGAAACTAAAGGGTTGTTTGATTCAAAATCATCGAAGTATAGTAAAAACGGAATTGTAAGGTCTGGTTTGTTCTCCGAATTTTCAACAGTTTATCTTTCCAAAGCTTGCTTGTTATAAAATGTCGAGAAGAAGTTGAAGTTATTTCATTTATATTCTTAATCATGTCTTCATACACTCCTGGCAGCTTGAAAAATTTTCTAAATTGAAAATGAAGAGGTAACATAATACCATCAGATTGTAGAACATCAAAGGAAGGCGAAATACCGGTAATTGCTGAAATTTCATTATTTATAGCAAAATTATGAGGGTCAATATACAAATCGTGTAATTTAACTGTTTTTAAGGGCTTATTGAAGGAATTAACTTTTGCAAAAGGATCTTTTAAAATGTTTAAAACGCTTTTGAAATGTCTGAAAGATTCTTCGGATAAAACAGAGGAAAAATGTTCATTTAATTGTTCTGCTATAACCGAGAAAATTCCGTTCGTGAAGTCTTCTATAATTTCTTCGACAATTTTCTACATAAGTTATTTTTGCCATAAAGTTTAGATACATATAAGTTGTATAGCAGATTTTTAAATTTCAGCTTGTAAGTTTTTCGAATCAAAATTGACTTCTTCGAGTTCCTCTTCATTATTTAGAATATCCTTTTCAGGATTGTGCGTTTCAGGTTTTTAAATTATCTTCAAATATTGGACTACTAGAAATCAATATATTCTTACAAGTGAATGAAAAATGCCTTTTAAAACTTTTCAAATTGTAAGTTTGTTTACAATTCAAGCAGTAGTAGTCATCAGTTGTAATTTATATAAAAACTTATAATGATTAACAAGAAGATTTAGTTCCAAAAAGGACGTTTTCTTTGGACATAAGTAACAAACATTTTACAAATTTGCTTTCAGAGTCTTAATCAGCACTAAAATATCGGGAGAAAGTTTTTCAGGATTGTCAATTTCAAAAAAATATTTTTGTATATAAAGCCAAATTAGCCAATTTAGACGCTTCCGTATACTTTAAGTTTGGAACAAATAAAGTTTTAAAGCACGTATCCAGTGCAGGTAAAAATGTAACGAATTGATTTATTTAATGTGGTCATAATAAACTATGTACGAGCCGTCCTCAATATTATATACTTTAATAGGTTGTAAAGTCTGACCTCGCTCTTTTAGTTGTAAGCTCAATTTGTCATTGCAGGATAAAAGTCGTTCGGCGTATTTACTTTCAAAGCATAGATTGCTTACTGTGAGTCCTTTATAGTTGACTTAGAAATTCGTGCCTTTTTGATGAATCTTGTGTAGAGTACCTTACTGAAGGTGGTAGCACAGCATGTAAGGGATCTATTACTAGTATATCCTCCGGTAAAGAAATTGTTCACAATTAGCAAAGAAAACGACAAATTAAATTTTTATTATTAGTTTTTAAATAGAAGTCATAGCAATTTAACTGAGTTTACTTTTAACTACTTTATTTTTAATAGTCAGATATTAATCTAGAGTAAGACGATTCACTTACATACATGAAGTTAAACATGCCGTTAATTAATTTTCAATATTGTGTTAAATTAATATAACAAATAAAAATAAAAGCAATTACTAAATACCTTTTAATGAGTCCTTTTTATTTAATAGCCTCGGCAGCATAGAAAATGTTAATTATTTTTAATTTGAAATCATCCCACTTATCGATAAGACAGTTTTCTTTTTGATGGTATAATTCGTTAAAGTACCTGCAAATTCATAAAATTTAAGAAATATTTTCGCTGCAACATATTCTTGTTACCAAAGATACACCGGAAGAATGTTTAAATAAGGGCCATTTTTTCAAAAATGTTCCCAGCTTCATCTGATAATCACTGCAAAGGATCTGCTTTCGTTTCTCCGGAAAAGTATGTTTCCATTTACCCTTTACTTCTTCCCTAGGTTCTTTATTTATTTGAAGCCATTTTATGTCCGCTGAAAAGTCAACAAAACGTACAAATACACATTATGAATACGTACATTTCAATTAAAACCTTCATGACTTTCAACTTCTTTACTGAATTTGGAAAAATCTAGAGTTTTTGAGGATGTCGAAGATGAATATCCTAAACCAATTTTAGAATACCGCCTCTTAGTATTATAGTAACGGCTGTACAAGCGTTCGCCGGGATTTTCGTTAGAGCTTGGCTTAGGTTTAATATAATAGATGTGCTTCACAATAGTAAAAGCCTCATAAGTAACTGATTAACAATTTTTAAAATACTTTAAATTACCGTGTCATCTTTAAAGCGTAATTCAATTTGTTCAGCAATGAATTCGAATTCTTTTCTTGATATAGATTCCTTTTAATTCATGTACCAAGATATAATGCTATCAATAAGAAGATTTCGTGAAGTTTTCCCAAGACAATTATTAGTTTTAAAATCTTTTATGATAAAGTGACCAATTGGAAAACATTCAATAACAATGTCAATATCCTTATAAAAAAAAATCTCAAAAACATTATGTAAATTCTATGCATAATATACTAGCATAAACGTACAAAATAAACAACACCAGATACAGGTGATGATGATGTCGAACATGATAATGGAGATGTCGGGGAATGCAGATCCTTCAATGACTCAGGAGAGCAGGACTTAGATGTGCCCCCAGAAAAAAATAAATTTATATGTTTGAGGACTTCTTCAACAATGTTTGCATTGTCTTGTCTACTAAAATTTGGTTCTGGATCTGGTACACAATGTAAATTTGTAAGCTGAATTTCTTGTAACATACATTTTTTGCTCTCCACTCCCTAAGTTTTTGCCTAAATTGAATTTTTAACCCAACTTTCCTGTTCGCGAATATATCATCGATATCTTTCTCTATCATAAAGATCGGCAAAGCTCCAAGATGCTAGAAGATCATAAAATTCACGATCAAGTTCTTCTTCGTATACTAGATTTTCCTCTTCTGGAGTACTGACTACAGAAAATTGGGAAGCGTGCGTTGTTTGTTCTTTAGCAGTTAAAAGTTCTGTTATATTAAGTACAGAATTAAAATTGGGATCTCTTTGATTTGACAACTGTATCGCGGCTGCCGTAAAACATCGGTAAAAGGCAAATATTCAAATCCTGTAATTTGATTTTCCTTAAAAATTAAACTGATGCTGAGCCAAATTTATTATGTAAAGCCGAACTTACATTTGAAAGCCTTATTTTGTAATTCGGCTCCAATACCCACATGATATTTCACCATTTAACTTCACCTAATGGCTATATATAAACATTTTAGAAGCACTTACCCTGATATGAAACACAAGCACTGAAGTTTTATTATAATTGTATATAAAATTCCGCAAATTTCACTTTACAGATATTTAGATAATACTATGAAAAAGTGTTAACATTTTATATGAAACTCGTCACTTGTCACTAAATGAGGAACCAGATTGAATCGCACTGCACTTGCACTGTTAAATGAATAGATCGAACGGTGAAAATACGATTTGTGGACTCTTTCGTAGTAGATTAACAACATTCATGCTGAATTGATCACAAAATGTACTCATCACAACTAAGCTTGATAGCACCCTAAAAATGTTCATGATCATTTAAGCACGTAGAGTCTTCAATTCAAAAACCTTAGTCGTTTGCTAACAAGACCAGTGCTTAATATAACACGCATATTATTTATATTGACAATGAAATGTTAGCATTCCTTAAATTCAGACATTGTAATTTGTTCGTTGTTTTATAAGCATGTTTTTGACAATTTCATTGTCTATCTACAATGAAATTGTAATTTATGTTTGTTTGAACCAAGCATGGAAAGTATTAGAATCGTGACGAACTTAAATATTTGTGTATACAATAATACTATTTTTACAAAAATTTACACTAACAACTGAAAAGTTTTGATTGAAACAACGATTTTTTTCTCAGTGCACTCATTCATACAGTACCGTAACGGATCCATTGTCAACTCATCCGTATATACCAGGGTGTATACCTATATGCCACGTACCAATGTAGGGCACGGACATACCAATGCTATTTTGTTGATGCATGTAGGTACCTGTGTTGAAGATCGACAACAGAACCGCGGACATTATTCTTAAATCACACCTTATATAACATACAGTTAGCCAATCAATATCACCTTCACACAAAGCATCCGCAAAATATAAAACTAACCTAAGTAAGCACACACACATTACATCCCACAATGCACCCACCTTATTATATTATTCAACACTTGAAATTATGTTTATAATTTTCAACTCTCAAACCCATATTTTTTCACTGGCACTACTCGAATGACGAATTCTGTGCTACCTCGCCATTCTTGGACTATTGCTCTTAGATCCTTCTCTTTTTTTCTTCTTTTCATTCCATCATTTTTCTAAAAATGTATTTATATGAACCACATAATAAAGTATATTATCTTTTTTGGGAGTTCAATAGAGAACAGGGATATTCATCTACTGCAGTTGTGCCAGTAAATATGTTTACCCTCAATAAACCCCTCATGAAATTCATAGGGATTTCATTATTAAATGGATTTAGCAAGGTCAGCGTGCGCAGTAATTACATTTTACTTCTAGTTTTAGGAAATTCTCACCTTTTTCTTTCTGCATGTTGACACCTGAATAATATAATTGTACACATAATGTAGAATTTCACCCCCATATCATCATCACGTACAAAAATTCAAATAGGAAGAGAGCTACCAAATTATTCATGAAGTATGCTAGTAGCTTGCTCAAAAACAAAAACGAATTATTTCCAGCAGTTCTTGTTTTCCTGTACTCTAAGATCTTGTTTAAATAATTTCATTCATTTTTTTATCTCTATCAAAATCGCTCAGCTTGAAAATATTTTCTCTGGCTATTTTCGTAAAATTTTAGAAAATGTCAGCAGAACATTTTTCCTCCCTTTTGGCCAACCTAACCTATACATGCATAATTCTGTCACAAATTTAAATAAATCGCATTAGAAATGATTCATTTATTTAATTTTTCATTAATGCATTGCGCTACCGCAAATGGACTAGCAATAAAATTCCAGCAAAGCTTCTAGTTTAATGGACTTTTGGGCGATACAGATCCATGAACACTTCCGCCAATTTTACCATAAGACGTTACGAATAGACATATTCACACACTTTTACTTTAGAATTGTAATTTCCCTAGTTTGCAGTTATTGTAATCCACCTAAAACAGTTCCATTATTCATTGATTTTGTAACAAATCACACATGAATATTTTTAGATTCCTTATCTCGATGAAATCCCCCGAGTAGTTCGAAAGAAAAATTCTTGTTTTCAGGAAAATTGCGACTGCTGTAGAAAAGCAGAGTCTGTGGTGTTCCCCATTATAGTACGAGCGATAAATATAAAAGCTAACTTAAGGCTGCAATCAGCATCAGTACAACAGCTTAACCGAATCGAATATTTGCAAGAAATTTCAATAAGATGCAATCCAAAATAGTAGTTGCTTGTATGGCGTTAGCTTTTGCTGCAACAGTTTTTTCACATGCAGTACCACAAACTTATCGTATTCGACGAGATGTGTTGGGCGGACAAATTAGCACAAATCCATCAGGAGGAAATGACGCTCTATTGAAGGCACAGACAGGAATAGGAACTCCAGATCACAATCTTATCGGAACAGTTTTTGCAGCTGGCAATACAAACAAAGGACCAGTTGCGACTGGTGCTGCTCTTGGATACAACGTGTGAGTAGTACTATACAATTTTGTTTTTAGAATAGCTAAGAATGCTTTCTTCCATAGTAACGATCACGGATTGTCGGTGGCCAAAACCCACGTCCCTGGGGTAATTGATACCACAGACTACAATGCTCGTTTAAACTTGCTCAAAAATGACCATGGCAGAGTTGATGTGAATGCATTCAAATCAAACATGCACTTGCCCAGTGGATTTGACCTCACTAAAACTGGAGGAAACTTGGACTTCAACTCTATTAATGGTCATGGCGCAAAGCTTGAAGTTAGTCGCATTCCAGAGCTTGGTACAACTTACTCAGCTACGGGGAAGTTGAATTTATGGGAATCCATGGACAGAGCAACTAAGCTCGACCTAACTGGAACTGCCTCAAGAACTCAAGGGGGACCTTTCGATGGACGACACAATTTCGGCGGCGGTCTTGGATTGACACATAATTTTGGATAAACTACGTGATAATTTTCTGAATTTTGGTTCTAGTAAATTTGTATTTGTTGTCAAATCTTTTTAAAGTAAAATAAAATAAAAATAATTAATGCACTTAGTATGTGAAGTATTCATAAAAGCAATGTATAGATCAAAGTTTCTGATTTGTCCTCCCAATATATATGAATATGTCTATTCGGAACTTCTTATGGTATATTTTACGGAAAGTGTTCATGGATCTGTATCGCCCAAAAGTCCATAAAAATTGTAGCTTTGAGTGGAATTTCATTGCTAGTCCAGTTGCAGTAGTGCAATGTAAATGTGTTTCAATTAATGAAAAATTAAATATAAACCCTTTCAAATGCGATTTTTTTAAATTTGTGACAGCATTATGGATGTATAGGTTAGGTTGGCCAAATGCTTTCAAGCTGAGCGATTTTGACAGAAGTAAAAAACGAGGGAAATTAACTAAACAAGATCTTAGAAGACTACAGGATTACAAGACCTGCTGGAAACAATTCTTTTTTTGTATTTGAGCAACCTCTAGCATAGCACTACATGAATAATTTGGTACGTGATGATGATAAGGGAGGAATTCTACGTAAGGTATACAAATATATTATTCAAGGCTTTATTATTACATATTAAAATGAATGTTATAGGTAATGAATAAATAATATAGTTTCACAACTATTAACTTTTGCCATTTGTTTGTTCACAGTCAAAGGAAATGATGATCAAAAGAGATATATTTTACTGTCTTGCACATTTTTCACACGGTCAATGTCCAGTTCAATGGAATAATTTTAGTGGAATTTGACATGTATCAAATTCGGAGAAGCTTACTTTTCTGCATGACAAATGGAGTTTTGTTGACTGCGAAATCCGTACATAGAGTAATATCAATAAAAGTAAAGGTGGAATCACAGAAAGTATGCACACGCATACACATGTAATAAAACACACGTGTATCGTGCGAGTCACAAGCTCTGTTCGAAATTGGGGTATATAAGAAAGTTTCTGGCTAATACAGTCCTACCTTCCTAAAAGTCCGGTGGCACAATGATAAGCCTTCTAAAAACTGATTTTTTTGCACTATTTTAGAACATTTTCGTGTATAGCCAAATTTAGAGCAGAGGGTTAGACTCGGATGATACACGAGTGTTTTATTACATGTGTATGCGTGTACTCAGTTTGGGGCATATAGATCACATGGAAATGATGAATTTTCTTTGCTGTCTCAAGCATGTATCAACCATATACGGTGGGTTCAGACACACTCGATGTATGGTAAAACCACTTAGTCAAAACGACATGAATTTTTGTGTTTGCTTCCCACTCTTGCATTTGAAAATTCATGCTTGCATCAATTTCTCTTCTCTTTCATTCATTTGTCGACGCGGGCTCGAGCTTATGAGTAGTAGTTAATCAGGAAAAACGATGTTAAAATACCTTAGGTGTATTTAGCGTTTTTTAGAACCATGCCGTGGAAAACTTAAATAAATAAATGGAACTTGTACAATGTGTCTTGAATGCAATATTTTATATTATTCAACCTGTCCCGAATATACTATACTACAGTATAAATTATTGAGACCAACTACTTCCTTTAATGTAATTCTGCAATGAAATCGAGTAAGCAATTACATTTATGACAACTGATAAGTCAACAGCTGTTTAATTTGGCGGCTTACCACTACTTACATAACTCGTGTATTTATATGCATTTTTCAGCAAATGATATCATTTTGACGACGTCGCTTTACCATGCATTGCAGATTAGGCATAAGAAACCCAGTTTATCGTGCTTCAAGGGTCTAAGTCACAACTAATAATTTCGACACATTGTTACGGCGTCGAAGTTCGTCTCCATTTATGTTTTGTGTTCTTTCTGTGAGCTGGCGATACTGCTGACATTTTGTTGTCATTGTAGGTCTACATAGTATGAAGAAGGACTCGGATCTTTGGATTGATGTTATCCCTATTATCCCTTCTTTTGTTCTGGCATGGATTAAGGATTACGAAATATAAATTTTATCGGAACTGATGCCGAGGATGACTATTTATATATATATGGCGTAGCCTAACTTCAATTCGTTACGCCTTTATACGATCTGGGAAGTATTACGTACGTTCAATGGATTCACTTGGGTTCTGAATCTATGGTACCTGGTATGAATATTATCATCTGGAAGAGCACTTATCTTCAACAGAATACCGGATTAGATTTAAGATAGAACTAATCAATCATCCATTAATTTTTTTTAATTTTCTGATTTCAACTTAAATTTGGCCATTGCTAATCTCTTTTAATTTTAATTAAAACAAAAAAAATTATAATTAAAAATGTTAATTGAATAATTTAGCGTAAATAAGATTATGAAATTGTCTCTAAGTAAATATCGCTTTTTATCAGGTTTAAGTTTCTTCCATTGCTCACCCGAACCAGCCAGTTTCTTTATTTGAATGGGAATTAAAGGCAAAGATATCGTAGCTCAGTGGTATCCCTGTCATTAATTATAAACTTAGCGATAACGATTATGTCAATTGTGAATAGATATAGTCCAGGGTTCTGAAGAAAAGAGAAAGGAAAAAAAAAATAATAATAAATAATAAAAAAAAAAAAAAATTAAATGAAAAAAAAAACAAGAACGAAACAAGTGAATAAAAATAAATATATAAAAAAAAAGGAGGGAAACGAAATAAATTGAAATAAATTAAATTCAAAACTATACAGTGCATTCAACCATGTCTAAATATCGACAAGATATAAATAAGTATAAATAAATATAACGATAAGGTAAAACATAATGCAAAAAAAAACAGAAATTTAGTGTTTTAACAAATTCAGCAATTTATGATGAACGACAGTGCCATAAGACGTAAACATTTAACAGGGCAGAGGCCTTTAATAAAGATATACTTTTGTACAAGAAGTTGCGAACGCCGTATTAACAGAAACGATATCGAACTTAATGCAAATATCGTAAATATTGAAACGGAAGCAACCAGCTACCACACGAGTCAAAAGTGCAATATATATGCAAGTGCGAGTGAGAATTGGCTCTCTCTTGTTTTTTTGGCTGGCAATTGGGATGGTGGTTAAAGAGTGATCGACTGTGTGAACTAGAAAAGTTTTATTTTTGGAAAAGTTAAGAAATTAATTAATCACGTTGTGTCGACACTACAATAAAACAAAAAAATAAGCAAAAAAAAAAGAAAGAAGAAACTACAAATAAAGGAAAAAAAAACAATAAAAGAGCTCTGGATTATCGGGATTATTGTGGGTAATAAGCACATGAATAATGTGTCGGCAAGATGAGGCTACCAGTGAGCTCCGAGTATACGCATAAAGCTAAGTATTTTTTTTTTTGTATAATATATAAAATCAGTTTTGTGGAGTTGGATTTTTCGTGGCTGGCTGGCGATAGGAGTGCTAATTAATTTTCTAAGTCATCGTCAGAATCAGTTCTTAGTTTTGTATGATATATAGATTTCTGATTTTCATAATTTTTTTTTTTGCGTGCATTTCTAATATTTTCCATTTTCTTGTATATTATTCTGAATTTGGTTTTGTGAATAAATATTCCGCATATTTGTTAAAGTTGAGTTGTGCTTGTTTGTGCTGCGATAGTTTTCAGGTTTTATGATTTCTCCTTTTCAAAAAAAAAAAAATCACATGGCGCCCAATCTTATACGTTAATATCCACCCCGTCTCCTGAGCAAAGCTCTCTACGTGCTGTAGAGTACGTAGCAACATAGTCATGGTTTCTAGAGGTGTCAGAGACTTTTGGTCTCCAGTCTCCGCTTTATAGAGATTACAATCTCCGAAATGTTTACACAGCTACAGACTTTTGTCTCTATAGACCAAAAAATTAGGACCCTGGAGACCATTATCAAAAACTCTTTACATACCCGTCTCCAAAATGTATACACGAAATTTGAAGTTTGGTCTATAGAGATCTCCAGAGAACTTTGTTAATTATCAAGCAAAAGATGGTAGATAGAATTATCTCAAAAGCTATGAATATTTTTATGTTATTGGAAAGTGAAAAAGCATAAAAAATATATCCTTGGTGTACAAATTTTGCGGGATAAACACAACTTTTTTTTTTAAAGTAACCAGAATCCTCAAACCTAAATCCATTGTATTTATTATTAATTTTTTTATTAATTTCTTTGTAGCAATGCATCAAATTCACTTTTCTTTATTCCTCTTCCTTTCCGAGAAGACCAACACAAGACCAACAGTTAACTGACCAGCACACATAAAGTCTCCGGAGACCTGGAGATGTCGATTGAACAAACTTCGGAGACCGAACCTGGAGACTTGTTTGTTTTAAAATACACGACGGTAGATCGGAAACCAAACAATTCTGTAGAAACTAGGTCACTTTAGCATCTTTTGGCGTCTCCGAAGTCTATAAACGGGTCTCTGGAAGCCAAAGTCGCTCGCTGAGTAGCTTGACTTTAGTATTAAACCTGTTCAAATATCGACGATTATCATTATCACATAACCTTTAAGTCATATCAAAAATATTGGCATATGTTCATTCCTTAAATTTACATTATAGATTATACACATTACATTACTTATGATGAAGCCTTCATTTTTATACCCTAAACTAGAGTATCAAATCATAGCGTACCAAGTCTGTCATTTCGTTTGTAACACATAACAATAATGAACCTTTCAGCATAGTTACACAGCGTTCGTATTACTTAATTATTTTCTCTATATTGTGCTCCAATCACTTGCCAAATCCCAGTATACCATCTGGTGGCAGCCACCTACCTTTATTCTTGAGTGATATTTATCCTGTTTCAATCTTCTTTTGCGGACAGTCCTTAGCAACATGTCCTTCTCGCGACATACGTAGTAGATACAAGTTCTATGTTCTCTAAGCGCTTTGACTAAATATCCCAATTTTCCTCAACGAAAACACCTTTTTGGCTCACCTCGATTACTTGCACGATTATGTTTGTTTCTAACTGATGTTGATGGACGATCTAGCTTCCGTTCTGCTATGTGCATATTTTACTGCCCCCTCCCCCTCGCATACATAAGCAGAAAACTTCTTATTACTTGCTATATCTACCCATTCAAATATGCTCACGAATATATCTCCGCTTTTGATCTTCTAACTCCGAATAATCCAATATGAGTTAAGATTTCATTCATTGTGACACAATTTGATGCTACGAGGACATTATAGAAGTTTGAATCTCCTAAACCTGAAATAAAAAATTTCATAGCCGTAGTTTCCGATAAATTTCTGTATATTCTCATCGCCGCAATCAAATAAAAGTAATTTTCAACACAATCCTCATGCTAGAGTTTTCGAGATATAATTTCCATTAACCGACCACACATCTCGCAAAGAGGAGGAACCTAGATTCAGCTCTCTTTTAAAATTTTCCCAACTATTTATATAAGCCTGTCGGCTATTGAAACATAATCGAGCAGCTCTACTCCTCCTGAACGATGATTTTTTGAATGCCCCCAACAATAGTGGCCGGGACTAGGGAAATATAAAAGTTTTTCTTAGGATTTTTCTCGAAAGTTTTCTTCAGAATTCTCATGCACCACTGCAAACATATCACGTGTTTGGATTAGTTGTGGATAGAGATAAGTTGGGATTAGAGATATGGATAGCTACACTTTTTCTGCGTAGGATGATGGACGGTTCAAATTTACCGTATAACATTTTATTTGAATAATCTCACTTATAATCCAGAAAAATATGTTAACCATCCACTGAATCGCACCATCTAAATTGGCATTTTATGTTAAAAATTCTGGAAGCCTAGAGGAACCTCTGAACATAATGTCTTCATATACTTTGATGGTAACTATATATGTACACATATATTATTTTGTTTTGCAAGCATGGTACAGTTTTGCACATATGTACATGTGCTACGGTGAGTACTGTCAAATACTTGCGTTTTGTTATTATATGGAGTAATCAAATTTACTTCAACAGACATACATACAACAGATAAAACACAAATAATTAGCTAAAGCTTATCATATAAATAATCTTGAAAACGAAAATACAGCTCAATTCACGTGCTTGGAAAGTAATCAATTTACTCTGGGTGTGCACCACTATTTTAATGTAAACATTAAGATTAAATGAAAGTGTGATTGCACTTAATTATGAGGCTGATAAAATTTGTAGCAAATGATTGACTAATTTCAGTTATTTAATATTGCGAAAAATAAAAATGTGTTTGCTTTGATATTAAAATGATGAAAATAAAAAGGTTTCGAAGTTAAAGATAGTCGTAACCGAGATCCTGATACCGCATCAGGACTGGGTATCTCAATCCAACCTCTTTATGCTTTTAGCTGAATTCTCTATGCTACGTGCTTTTCCACACAAATGAATGCGAGAATAAAAAATCTACCTTATTTTTTATGACGTAACTCCAATTGAGTTTTTCTTTTTTTTTTGTTCGTCACAAATACTTGTAGTGATCAAAAATATGACGAACTCTCCGTAATATGGCAGATGTACTTACACGTTAGCGCTATTTTGTGGCCTCTCTTAAAATCGCTGTCGTCCTTGCTTAGTCTGTTGTAATTTTCCCCATAATTTTTTGGGTATAAATTCCTTTCAATTATCTGGTCAATCTCGCGATTAAGGTAGTTTTCTTTAACGCACACGTTCATTTTCGTAAAGATTGCAACGTTGAAATACAACTATAGTATAATAAAGTGCCACTGTATAAACACAGCAAAAATGGTAAAACATTTTCTAAGAACGAGAGCTAAATAAATTCTGGGAATTGAGTCAACCAAAATAACCAAAATATTTAAAGCCAGAAAATTCCAAATTAAAATTCAGAGGCATTTGAAAATTTCAAATTAGGGTAATAAATATCTCGGACAGTATGGCGGTATCTATTTTTACCCCCGTAGGATTTAATACAATTTTGGATAAACAAATTTGTACTGCATGGAAAAGTAACTCGCATAGTCAATAGGCTGAACTACAATAGAAATATACGTAAGTACATTTACTTCCGTAAAGCGAACGCGCCCTTTAATTTAACAGGCTTACACAAATTGACAACTCGTGTGAGGGGAACTTTCGTTAAGTTTAAATATCCAATTTTCAGTAAGTATAGTGCGGTAAGAATCGCACATTTACCACTTTTTAAAATTTAACACATAAAATGTCATTCGGGCACTGCGAATTAATAGAAGGCACATATCTTCAATTACATCAACTTCCATTTGTTAATTTTATCACTTTTACCACTTTTCAAAATTGAAAACATTAAATATCAAGATAACAACTCTTACGGAGTGTGATATATATTTAGGCTAAGAGTATGAATTTTTTGTAAGGAAACCTCAGCCTCGTTTAATTTCGTACAGTTATTTACTTCTATCGTAGTTCAGCCTAATGTTATAATGTTGGTGGCAGACTGTTTCTCGGCAACACTACCAGGACTAAATAATACATAGTAGCTCAGTAGATCAAACGAACTTAATCAAAATCTTGTTGATGGAACCTAGGTTGCATGTTTAGCATAGATTTTCTTAGTATGGAATAGCTGACATTAAACTTACAATCAATGCTACTTTATCAACAGTGGTAGGGCATCGCAGAAAACAATAAAAAAAATGTTAAAAGGAGCACAATATTTGCATAATTTCGAAACTTTGATGTACACATTGCTTTGATGAATACTTCACATACAAAGTGCTTTAATTATTTTTATTTTATTTTACATTAAAAATATTTGACAATAAATACAAATTTACTAAAACCAGAATTCAAAAACAATATCACATATTTTATCCAAAATTATGTGTCAATCCAAGACCGCCGCCGAAAGGTCCCCCTTGAGTTCTTGAGGCAGTTCCAGTTAGGTCGAGGTTAGTTGCTCTGTCCATAGATTCCCATAAATTTAACTTCCCCGTACCTGAGTAAGTTGTACCAAGCTCTGGAATGCGACTAACTTCAAACTTTGCTCGATGACCATTAATAGAGTTGAAGTCCACATTTCCTCCAGTTTTAGTAAGGTCAAATCCACTGGGCAAGTGCATGTTTGATTTGAATGCATTTACATCAACTCTGCCATGGTCATTTTTGAGCAAGTTTAAACGAGCATTGTAGTCTGTGGTATCAATTACCCCAGGGACGTGTGTTTTAGCCACCGACAATCCATGATCGTTACTATGTAAGAAAGCATTCTTAGCCATTCTGAAAACAAAATAGTATAGTACTACTCACATGTTGTATCCAAGGGCAGCACCAGTCGCAACTGGTCCTTTGTTTGTATTGCCAGCTGCAAAAGCTGTTCCGATAAGATTGTGATCTGCAGTTCCTATTCTTGTCTGTGCCTTAAATAGAGCGTCAATTCCTCCTGATGGATTTGTGCTGATTTGCCCTCCCAATACATCTCGTCGAATACGATATGTTTGTGGTACTGCATGTGAAAAAACTGTTGCAGCAAAAGCTAACGCCATACAACTACTATTTTTGATTGCATCTTATTGAAATTTCTTGCAAATATTCGATTCGGTTAAGATGTTGTACTGATGCTGATTGCAGCCTTAAGTTAGCTTTTATATTTACCGGAGTTGCTATAAAGGGGAACACCGCAGACTTGGCTTTTCCTGATAAGAACAATTTTTCTTCGAGTTTCTCTGAGGATTTTAAAAGATAACGAATCTAAAATTTTCACCGGAGATAAGTGTCTGAATATGATGTTAAGACAACCGGAAGAGTTTTATTTTGTTATAAAATCAATAGAAAAGTGAAGCTGCGCTGGGCGAATTACAATAGCTTCAAACAGCTTGATAAATACGAATTAAGGAAATTTGGAAGATCATCAACTTAAGGGAATTTGTAAATGATCAATTTGTATTACCCACAAAGGGGATTTTACGTTTTATTGATTTTTTTTCTAGAGGCGTTTAAATTAGTTTGTTAATAACATTTCTGTTATGTCAGAGATATACTCTTACATATTTAAAATTCACAAATTATAAATTTATGACTTTTTTAAGACTTTGAGATGCACAGGCCAATTACTACGATCAATTCTGAATTTCAGAAATCGTACAATACTAAGTGAATGAAGTTGTGGCTGATTGAAAAACATTTCAATCTGACAAGGAAGGACGATGTACAGAGATAAAAAGTTGTAAAGATCTTTAAAATCCTTGCTGGTCCTTGCCTCAGCAAAAATTCAATCGTTTATTAAATATTAATTTTCAGTTATTTATCATTTCAGTTAATTTACAGTTCATCGCGAAAAAGTTGTGAAAAGTTCTGTTTGAACTTTTTTGTCTATATATGGCCACAAGAAAGATCCAAATCAATTCACCGCATTGACTGAAGTGGAATATAAATAAAAATATAAAATAATACGGAGTTTTATCATTTGAATTTTTGAGCTTAAATAGTTGAAGCGATGTTTTATATTGAGATTTTGTATTGAGAACTTATAGATGTACCTTCTTTAAATTATCCGTCATTTATCATCAATAACGCGCTTTGTATTAGCTCTTGCTTTAATTTATTTTGATGAATACTTACTTCTACGATCCAATCTCTATGTGTTCAACACCAAAGGAGATATTGGCCAACCTCCTCAGCAGCAAGTTGCAATATTGCTATATGGGTTTTGATTTCCGGCGTCGATCCGTCATATAGCACTGAATGTGGCCTGGCATAAAATATAGAGACCCGTAGAAGTTAATGTAATAGGATATTAGGAGTATCTATTGAATGTCTGGGACACCATGTATTTCAATATAAACATTATGGGTAAACTAAAGTGTGATTGCACTTAATTATGAGGCTGATTAAATTTGTAGCAAAATGATTGAGTAATCTCACTTATTTAATATTGCGAAAAGTAAAAATGTGTTTGCTGTGATAATAAATATAACTTCAATGAAAATAAAAAGGTTTTGAAGTCATAGATAGTCGTAACCGAGATACTGATACCGCATCAGGACTGGTTATCTCAATTCAACCTCTTTTATGCTTTTAGGTGAATTCTCTATGCAACGTTCTTTTCCACACAAATGAATGCGAGAATGAAAAGACTACCTTATTTTTTTACGACGTTACTGCAATTGAATTTGTCTGGTTTTTTTTCGTCACAAATACGGGTAGTGCTTTGTGCTGCTAAGTTCTTTTATGGTTGAGCACCGTCTAGAAGAACTGTGGGCATTAAATTTTCTTCTTAAAAACTGTGGGCGTTAATTTTTCTTCTTAGGCCTTAAAAAATACCTCTTCGACTTTTCAATGAGTAGTGTTCTGTCAATTATTTTTTTAAGTGAAAGTACGTTAAAAGGTAGAATAAAAATTTTAATAAAAATAAAAGCATTTTTCTCTTCTAAACATAAACAGATTAATAAGAAAAACTCAGATAACAAACATAAATATATTGAAATATAAAATATTCTTTAATACAAAGATATAAAAAGCAAGTTCTTTACATACATTATTGTTTGGTGTTTTCAGAAAAATATATTGAAAGTAAATCTAAACCTACAGTATCTATCCTCAACTAATTGCTTGCATTCCATACTTTGAGCTTTACTTATGCTGTAGACTTCTATAGATCCAATCTTTTTAATTACATTTGGGGGAAGAATATAACCAACACAACATTTGTTGCTTCTTTGCAAGCAAATCTTATTGTTACAATCGCCTATAACATTTTCGTAGACATCCTCTTTCTAGTCTTATTTTTAATTAAGTCGACTTGGCGAAACACTCGTTCTACATCTCCGTTTGAATGTAGTAAACACAGCAATTTCAAGGCCAAGGAAGAAATGTTTTCTAAAAGATTTAATCCGATCGCAACTTTTTTTTTAATTTTTTATTTCAATATACAAATCTTTTGTTCCTTGTATTGCCACTTTATATTTATTAAGTTTTCCCATTCTGTTTATATCTCTCCCAGTTTTTCAGTAGGTACTTTTATCAAACAACTGCAATTTTTTGCTCAAATATGAAACCTAAATTACCCTCGGAATCTACATATTTATTTATATCTATTCGACCTTTATAATGAATTCCGCAACAAAATCGTTTCTAACTTATTTTCGTAATTAAATCATTAATAAATAAATCAATTTTAATTATCATCCTATAAAATTCTAAACATCTATGTAATAGCTACTATACAATCATTCTTAGCAATTGGCATTACACTTTCATGCATACAAATCTGTAAACATTTATTTGGATTAGTAATCATTGGTCAGAATCTCAAATTGTGAAATGAAACAACATGTTCCTTTTTTGCGTCTGGTTCAGAACGTCAGGGCGTTAAGACATAGTATCGGGAATAAATATTATAACGTCGTGAATTACATTGAGTTTTCATTTTTAAACCCATTAACGTGCTATGGAAGCATTTTCACACAACCAGCATTATATTAATCCTGATATCTACGAGCTGATATCAAGCAGAGCTAAATTGATCAAATTCGATTGCACGTGGACTTCAATCCAAGGGTGACCTTAGGAAGGTTAACCAAGAACATTTTGGTACATACACGAACATTCTGGTCCTTCAATGCCGGATTTATCGAATTTATAAGCTGAAAAATCTACAAATCTACAATCAACAAAAAACATAAAGATAAGAACTTGCATGCACAGTTTTTTATCTTGTAGAAATATAAATTATTAACATCAGATTTAAACAGTACTATCTAATACATACAATAAGAACATATAAAATCGGTGCAATACCCATTCGTGCATATTGGTAAATATATATAACTACAAATTGTGGTAAAAATACGATAAATTATATAAAAAATTATTAAAATATATATATCTTAAATTGTTTTATATTTTTGCGTGAAAATTTCTATTTGCATACATACATAGTTATATAGAACCAAAGGGACTTTAACACGTTTAAGGGCATTTGTTGAAACTATTACGAACACAACCCCTTTAGAAGATATTATGATAAGATTGAAAAAGGTGGAGGAAACTTAGAATGAATTTCAAAGTATCGAAGACAGCTTACTATTAATTGATGACCAAATTTCTGTAATTGAAGAATACGAGGACCAGTACTATCAAATCAAATCACTACTAACTCTCGAAGCTCTAATCATCCAACTGAAAGTCCACCCCCTGAACAGTTAAATTCAACTGTAAATCAGATTTTCAATCAGCAACAGTCATTCTTCAATCATTTGAAAGAAATCAAACTGCTGCCGCTACACGTTTACCCAAGTTGAATATTCCTTGTTTCTCTGGTGAATATAAGGAATGGATTTCATTGAAAGATCTTTTTGAGGCTTCCGCAGGTTCAAATAATTCCTTATCAGGTTCACAGAAACTTCAATTCTTTGAAGGCTTATTAAAAGGGAGTGCTGCTTCTGTGATATGGCATTTAACTATTAGCGATGCGAATTACACCGAAGCCTGGAATAAGTTAAAGGGGCGTTTCGACAAAAAAATTCATATAATAACGGCTCTCATTAAAACATTCCTTGAGCATGTTGTGGTAAATCAATCTTCAATTAAGCAGCTAAGAAGTCTTCACGACATATTCGTTGAAGTAACGCGTGGTTTAAAGGCGCTATGTACTAAGGCCGAGAGTAAAGATCCATGGTTAATTTATTTTGGTCTAACCAAATTAGACAATGAGACAAGAGAGCCATGGTCCCAGGAAACAGTTAATAAGGAATTTCCTAGCTTTCAAGATTTTTTGGACTTCCTTGGCAGACGCTGCGATGCCCTGGAAACGTGTAGTGTCATCACAAAACGACACCAAACAGTGAAATTATTACATACTGCAACAACTCAAGGGCAAGTAACATGTCCTAAATGCGGTTCAAATCAACCACTTTACTGGTGTGAAAAATTCAAGGCCGATTCATTAACTAACCGCAAGGCTTTCATAATTGAGAAATCACTTTGCTTCAAATGCCTTGGGTCTAATCATTCTGTGAAATCATGTCATTCTAAAATGCGCTGTAATGCTTGTAAGGGTAATCATCATCCCTTATTATGAAGTATGCTAGTAACTTGCTCAAAAGCAAAAACGAATTATTTCCAGCAGTTCTTGTTTTCCTGTACTATAAGATCTTCTTTAAATAATTTCATTCGTTTTTTCATCTCTATCAAAATCGCTCAGATTGAAAATATTTTCTCTGGCTATTTTCGTAAAATTTTAGAAAATGTCAGCAGAACATTTTTCCTCCCATTTGGCCAACCTAACCTATACATGCATAATTCTGTCACAAATTTAAATAAATCGCATTAGAAATGATTCATTTATTTAATTTTTCATTAATTGAAACACATTTGCATTGCACTACCGCAAATGGACTAGCAATAAAATTCCACCAAAGCTTCTAGTTTAATGGACTTTTGGGCGATACAGATCCATGAACACTTCCGCCAATTTTACCATAAGACGTTACGAATAGACATATTCACACACTTTTACTTTAGAATTGTAATTTCCCTAGTTTGCAGTTATTGTAATCCACCTAGCACAGTTCCATTATTCATTGATTTTGTAACAAATCACACATGAATGTTTTTAGATTCCTTATCTCGATGAAATCCCCCGAGTAGTTCGAAAGAAAAATTCTTGTTTTCAGGAAAATTGCGACTGCTGTAGAAAAGCAGAGTCTGTGGTGTTCCCCATTATAGTACGAGCGATAAATATAAATGCTAACTTAAGGCTGCAATCAGCATCAGTACAACAGCTTAACCGAATCGAATATTTGCAAGAAATTTCAATAAGATGCAATCCAAAATAGTAGTTGCTTGTATGGCGTTAGCTTTTGCTGCAACAGTTTTTTCACATGCAGTACCACAAACTTATCGTATTCGACGATATGTATTGGGAGGACAAATCAGCACAAATCCATCAGGAGGAAATGACGCTCTATTGAAGGCACAGACAGGAATAGGAACTCCAGATCACAATCTTATCGGAACAGTTTTTGCATCTGGCAATACAAACAAAGGACCAGTTGCGACTGGTGCTGCTCTTGGATACAACATGTGAGTAGTACTGTACAATTTTGTTTTTAGAATAGCTAAGAATTCTTTCTTCCATAGTAACGATCATGGATTGTCTGTGGCCAAAACACACGTCCCTGGGGTAATTGATACCACAGACTACAATGCTCGTTTAAACTTGCTCAAAAATGACCATGGCAGAGTTGATGTGAATGCATTCAAATCAAACATGCACTTGCCCAGTGGATTTGACCTCACTAAAACTGGAGGAAACTTGGACTTCAACTCTATTAATGGTCATGGCGCAAAGCTTGAAGTTAGTCGCATTCCAGAGCTTGGTACAACTTACTCAGCTACGGGGAAGTTGAATTTATGGGAATCCATGGACAGAGCAACTAAGCTCGACCTAACTGGAACTGCCTCAAGAACTCAAGGGGGACCTTTCGATGGACGACACAATTTCGGCGGCGGTCTTGGATTGACACATAATTTTGGATAGACTATGAGATATTTTTGTGAATTTTGGTTTTAGTAAATTTGTATTTATTGTCAAATCTTTTTAAAGTAAAATAAAATAAAAATAATTAATGCACTTAGTATGTGAAGTATTCATAAAAGCAATGTGTAGATCAAAGTTTAGCAATTATGCAAATATTTTTGAACTGATCGTTTCCAAAACCATCGAATATACTTCACAAGCCATGAACTCCACAGGAACTACCACATAAGAGCCACACCAAAAATATTTGCAGTGCTCTTATGTGAAACTGACAAAAGTTTGATTTGAATAGTTTCTCCGCCCTAAGGTACTATGCATACAGAAACACGAAGTTCTGATATTCCTAGGCTTGCTTCCTTATTTTCCGAACCGAAATAAAATTTTTATTCCTAACAAAATTATTGAAAAAAATGTATCTGAACCAAATTATTGCTACGATTTTTCAAACAAAAACTCTCTGCTGAGTATTCAATGTAATTTCGCCATGCCATCGTGGCATGCCGTAGTATGATGAAATCGAATCAGTGTGACTCACTGACATGTATTTAAATGGACTGGCAGATCTTCTGTTGCATGTGGCACCAATTTTCATTTCAGAAATTATGCATTCACCTCACTGTCATTGCTACCAACTGTCGTAAGCATTTAAATTATTTTTAAATTTACTTATATGCTTGTCAGTGGTACTTACCGAGTTTACCATAAAAGTATTTGCGACTATTTGTATTATTAAATTTTAATTATGAGTCAAAGGAAGTGTTTTTTACAAGGCTGTTTTGCTTGGCAATATACCGCTGTATACCGCGGTGTACCGCTGAAGCTGAAGCAATATCTCGTTCCCACGGAAAGAGACAGGAATATGAATACGGTTCAACGTGTAGTCCATTTATATACATACATGTCAGTGGTCTGCCTACAGATTCGGACTACAGCCGCATCTACACTATTCTAACTATTACTCAGATTAAAGTTATTGAGCGTAAAATGGTGAGGTTACTTTTAAATCAAAACTATTTTATTAATTTTTTAAGTAAGTGTAGCCTTTTGGAAGGAAAGCTTAATATTTCTGGAAGAGCTATGTGCATAGTAGCTTACATTTCCCTTGGCACGTTGACATACAACTATAATCTTCCACTTTGAGTCAACCAAAATAACCAAACACAATTTAAAGCCAGAAAATTCCAAATAAAATTTCAGATGCATTTGAAAATTTCAAGTTAGGGTGATCAATATCCCGGAGAGTATGACGGTAATATCTCTTTACACCCCCGTAGGATTTAATACAATTTTGGCAAAATAAATTTGTACTGCATAGAAAAGTACATCGCGCAATTAATGCTATAATGTTGATGGCAGGCTGTTTCTTGGCAACACCACCAGTACTAAATAGTACACAGCTCAGTAAGATCAAATGAACTTAATCATCTTCTTGTTGATGGAACCTAGCTTGCCTGTTTAGCATCGACTTTCATAGTATGGAATGGCTGACATTAAATTGAAAATCAATGCTACTTTATCCCAATGGTAGGGTGTCGCAGAAAACAAAAGAAAACATGCTAAGAGGAGCACAATATTTGCATAATTGCGAAACTTTGATCTATACATTGCTTTTATGAATACTTCACATACTAAGTGCATTAATAATTTTTATTTTATTTTACATTAAAAAGATTTGACAATAAATACAAATTTACTAAAACCAAAAATCAGAAAATTATCACGTAGTTTATCCAAAATTATGTGTCAATCCAAGACCGCCGCCGAAATTGTGTCGTCCATCGAAAGGTCCCTCTTGAGTTCTTGAGGCAGTTCCAGTTAGGTCGAGCTTAGTTGCTCTGTCCATGGATTCCCATAAATTCAACTTCCCCGTAGCTGAGTAAGTTGTACCAAGCTCTGGAATGCGACTAACTTCAAGCTTTGCGCCATGACCATTAATAGAGTTGAAGTCCAAGTTTCCTCCAGTTTTAGTGAGGTCAAATCCACTGGGCAAGTGCATGTTTGATTTGAATGCATTCACATCAACTCTGCCATGGTCATTTTTGAGCAAGTTTAAACGAGCATTGTAGTCTGTGGTATCAATTACCCCAGGGACGTGTGTTTTGGCCACAGACAATCCATGATCGTTACTATGGAAGAAAGCATTCTTAGCTATTCTAAAAACAAAATTGTATAGTACTACTCACACGTTGTATCCAAGAGCAGCACCAGTCGCAACTGGTCCTTTGTTTGTATTGCCAGCTGTAAAAACTGTTCCGATAAGATTGTGATCTGGAGTTCCTATTCCCGTCTGTGCCTTCAATAGAGCGTCATTTCCTCCTGATGGATTTGAGCTGATTTGTCCTCCCAATACATCTCGTCGAATACGATAAGTTTGTGATACTGCGTGTGAAAATACTGTTGTAGCAAAAGCTAACGCCATACAAGCAACAACTATTTTTGATTGCATCTTATTGAAATTTCTTGCAAATATTCAATTTGGTTAAGATGTTGTACTGATGCTGATTGCAGCCTTAAGTTAGCTTTTATATTTACCGCTCGTACTATAAAGGGGAACACCACAGACTCTGCTTTTCCACAGCAGTCGCAATTTTCCTGAAAACAAGAATTTTTCTTTCGAGCTATACTCGGGGGATTTCATCGAGATAAGGAATATAAAAATATTCACTGGAGATAAATGTCTCGCTATGTAATACAGCAATAGGATTTGTAATTTGTTACAAAATCAATGAATTATGGTACTGTGCTAGATATATTACAATAAGTGCAAACTAGCGAAATTACAATTCTAAAGTAAAAGTGTGTGAATATGTCTATTCGAAACTTCTTATGGTATATTTTACGGAAAGTGTTCATGGATCTTGTTCAGTAAAAAAGCCTTCTTTACTGGTTGATGGTTTATTAAAAAGTAAAATATGTACATTTTATTATCCTATTTATACAAAATTTAGTCTGGGAAATAAAATTAAGAATTACCAAAAAAGTGCTTAGTTCACAATATACCATATATTGTGTGAATGTAAAATTCTCACAAGAAAGGTGAGTAGCACGAGATAGGTACATACATACAGGTGGTGATAGGTACGTAAGTACATGCCCGTGCAAAAACTGCAGCGTCTGGAGTTCGCATGGTAGAATTTTCCGGTGAAATATGAATTCCCTCAGAATGAATACGATGCGACGTGAGAATTATTTTATGTGATTAGCGCTGGACTAATCACGATGCGACGTGGGAATTATTTTATGCGATTAGCACTGGGCTAATCATCCTGCCCCCTTGGGTTGCTGCGCAACACAAAATCTTCATTGTTATCCGGCTGGCTCCGTCTTGCGGGTACTGGAGGTATAGAATAGCAATGTGGTGGCATTTTCCTGGAGCAAACCCCGTGGTTCCATTTGGTAAACATCCAATAGGTGCATCCGATCATAAGAGCTGCTAGAAGCATGTAACTGATGGTGTAATGATGTATGTCGTGATGCGATAGTCCCTGGGGCAATGCTTTCGAGTACTGCTTGAGATCCTTAACCTTGTTGGTCAACACATCTATTTCATGATCGTTGGATTTTAGATGAAGCTCTGAAGGAATGTATGGGTGCCCTCTTTTTGCTGAATGCGGGTCTTCATCCAAGGATAGAGTTAAGTTTATGCGTGGAATAAATGCTGATATGGTCTTGCTTTGATAACGCCCGTGACCAGTAATCGTCATAGAGGTCTGTTTGATTGAACAATCTGGTCGAAGTTTTAGAATTCCATTTTTCTGTAGAGTCTTAGTTGTTACTGCTGTTCCACATACAATGTTGAATGTGGTTTCACTGTCGAGATGGTAGAGCCAACTGTTTGGAGTATGTAGCTGTATCCAAAGATTTGATCGATTTGAGCTGCGAAGGTGGCAGTTGGAAGAGAGTGTTTGTCTGTGGTTAAGCAGCTCCATTTCGCACTGGCTGACGTTGGCCTTTAGATTGAAAATGGGATGATTCTGGTCACATAGATACTGATCTTCTCTTAAGTGTTGACATTTGTTTAACTCTGCTTGAGATAGTGGGTAATATCTCTCCCTGGGAAGACTCACGATGAGATAATCTGATGATGGCTTGATTAATAGGAGTTTGTCTCCTTGTTGAATGGGAACAGGTATCATCTTGAATAACTGAAAGTATTCATCCAGGACGAGTGGAATCCGTATGTCAAATAAAATGTATGATTCTCCTATCCTGGTTCCAACTGTCATTAGGTTGTAAAGGAGTAGCACGCCATCCTTGATATTTCCTGGAATAGTTAGAGTTGATGGAATATGGTCCTTTATTAAAGTCAACTGGTCTCGGAGTTGCATCGGGGTAATTAATAATGGGCTGATCTTGTTGTGGTGAATATCTGTTATGACGTCTAATAAAGCATTTTGAGCTCTGTGGTAGTTTTGAAGAACTAGTGTGGTTAGCAGCGATAAGGCACTGAAAGCTTGGGTAGCTTGCTGCTCCAGCTGAACGTCATCAACAAACTTACTGAATGCAAGTATATGGACTTGAATTGCCTTGAATTGTTCTTGAGTTGATTCCTCTTGACGTTTCATGATATTGGTTGTAGTTTCTAAAACTGATGTTTGGTTTTTTGCTAGCTGCATTAAGTAACCCTCGTTGCTTCTTATTTTTTCGATTTCTTCTTCAATGTACTTGGCGTAGGACGAGTCCAGGATGCCAAATAGTTTGTTCGCAACGTTACCTATTAAGTCAAGAGGTGACCTTTTATGTGGAACTCGGTCTCGGCCGGCTTGTTTGTGGAGAATTTCATTGGCTTCTTCAATTTGCGTGAGTTGATGTTGAAATTGGGAAAGTATTTCCAAACAGTGGTCTCTTCTGAGTGTTGTTGTATTGCATAACTTGCTTATTTCTCCAATGCATTTTCGGATTCCCGCTAGTTCGCTCCAGTAATTATCTAGATTGTAGTATGCAAGAATGGTCCACTGGGTGTTTATTAGATGTGCATGTCCTAGTGACTCAAAGAATATTCCTGGATTACTTGAGAATGGTGTTACTTCGGCCGGCTCCCTTAGCGGGCTTCCGAAGGCTGGCATTATAAGTGAGGTTAGCATGAGCAATTTTAAAGCCGCTGATGAGCTAATAGATCTTGCCGTGGGGCTTCTATTCGTCTCGTTAGTGGGATTTTTCTTGAAATTTTCCATAAATGGTGAATTCTTCCAATTAGAATTGATTGGCAAGAACCTTCCTCGCAGCGGGTGATAGGGTCGTTTGTGTTTCATCCTCTTTGCTGGTGGCTCTCCTTCAACGTCCTTGTGAGATGGTCCTGGAGCCTGATTAAAGGTTAGAAAGGATGTTTTCGGTAGCGTTCCCTCGACTGATTTGGAGTCGTTCTTGAGGTTGCTGCCACTGGCATTCCCGTTGAGATCTTCTGGTCTATATTGCTCCTCTGGCAAGGGACAGAGGTTATGAATGGTCCGTTTAAAAATTCCAGAGGGGGTTTTGACACTAACAACTCTAGTAAGTTTGTCGGCGCCGTCGAAAGTTTCTATGACGCGGCCTAGCGACCATTTCAATGGTAGTAAGTTCGCCTCTCTTATCACGACTAAAGTTCCAGGTTTTAGGTTTGGCTTTATACTCCTCCATTTTTTCCGCGTTTGCAGCTCCTGTAGGTATTCAGCCGACCAGCGCTGCCAAAATGTTTGTTGAATATGTTGAATACGGCGAAATCTTGTTAATTTTTCGATGTTTCTTTCAGCGACATCAGTTTCGGCGCATGCTGTCAAGGGGCTTCCCGTCAAGAAGTGTCCTGGGGTTAGTGCCTCGAGGTCATTGGGATCTGAAGACATGGGTGTTATTGGCCTGGAATTAAGGATGGCCTCTATCTGGACAATTACTGTGTGTAATTCCTCGTATGTCAAATTGGCATTTCCCGTATGGCGAATCAAGTGATTCTTGGCGGATTTCACTGCCGTTTCCCACATTCCTCCGAAGTGAGGCGATCGTGGTGGTATGGGCTTCCACTCAATGTGATTTTTAATGCATAATTGAGCGAGTGATGACTGTAAATCCTGCGACAGGAGCATGTCCTTTAGTTCCTTTAAATGTGTTCGTGCTCCTAGGAAGTTCGTTGCGTTGTCGCAAAAGATAGTAGCACACAAACCTCTCCGGGCAATGAATCTTTTTAGAGCGTTAAGGAAAGCTTCGGCACTCAGATCACTGACCAATTCTAAATGGACAGCCTTTGTAGTGAAGCATACAAAGACAGCTATGTACGCCTTTGTAGGTGCCTTTCCTCGTAGTTTGTAATGAATCATGATGGGTCCACAAAAGTCGACTCCTGTGGTGTGAAAGGGTCTTGTTGGCGTCACACGTTCCACAGGTAGGTCTCCCATCATTTGATCAACGGGCTTCGGCTTACATCTGAAGCAACGGATACATCTATGGACAGTATGGCGCGCCAACCTTCTAGCGTCTATGACCCAGTATTTCTGCCTCGCGATTGCAGTTAGCGCTTGAGGTGCTGCGTGCATATGTTGGTTGTGTAGATAATTGAATAGAAGTTCACTCAGTTAGTGGTCCTTGGGCAGAAGAATCTGGTGCTTGGCCTCTTGGCTGAGTTTTGAATTTTTCAGCCGTCCGCCGACCTTTATGATTCCTGTAGAGGCGTCTACAAACGGCGTTAAATGTTGAATAGAATGGTGAGTATCAAGTGCTTCCCCTTTCTTTAATGATGAGTATTCGTGCTGGAATGCTGTGCGTTGAATATTTTTTATAATTCCGTTCAAGGCAATGTCTAGCTCTGCAATAGATACTTCGCCCATCTTCCTCGATCCCTTGGGAGATTTACAATTTTGAAAGAATCTGAAACAGTATGCAAAGATTCTCTGTAATTTTAAAAATGAGTTACAATGATTCACAGGTGTGACTAGATCAACATGTTTGACTCGTTCTATGGCTGTGAAGACGGATTTTTTTGGTTTGGCTTCTGGAATCTCGTCTGGTATTTTGAAGGCAAATGTGGGCCATTTTTCTTCAGGTTCAGATAGATGCCTTGGACCTTTCAACCACAGAGTTGATTGGCTGAGGGCATCCGGGAACATTCCACGGGAGATTATGTCAGCTGGATTTTGGTTCCTTCAATGTGTCTCCATTGCTGTGGCTGAGTCAATTGTTGTATTTTTTCAACCCGATGTGCTATGAAGGTACTCCACGTATAAGACGGTGATGAGATCCAGGCGAGTACAATGGTAGAGTCAGTATGATACACAATTCTTGAAGGGTTTATTTGCATGCATTGAGATACTCTTTCCACTAATTCTGTCATGAGTAGCGCGGCACATAGTTCCAATCTTGCAAGCGTAGTAGCCTTTACTGGTGCTAGTCGTGACTTGGCGCATAACAGTCTTACTCTGATTTCTCCTTGCGTATTCATTGATCTGAGGTAGCAGCAAGCCCCATAGGCGGACTCACTGGAGTCTGAAAAGGCGTGTAATTGGATGTTGACTGAGTTTGAAAATAGTACGTGTCTTGGAATTTTTATTGCTCGTAATCCTGGTAGACTCTTCTTAAATGTCATCCATTTATTTTTGTGAACTGCGGGTAGTTCTTCGGCCCACGAGCATTTGGCTTCCAGAGGTCTTGTAGAAATAGCTTTCCTAATACAGTTACTGGTCCTATTAACCCAAAAGGATCGAAAATACGGGCTACTTCGGATAACACTGTGCGTTTGGTAAGTCCTTGTGTTTCACCTTCAGTTGCTTGATACTGAAAACTGTCTTCCTTTGGTTGCCAGATTAATCCGAGAGTTTTCGTTACTTCGCCATTGTCAATGAGTAGCATCTTCTCTTTGTGATCTTCTGGTACATTTCGTAAGGTATCTGGGTGGTTAGCACAAAATTTCCTTAATTCGAAACCGCCGCCTTTCAGGAGCTCTGTTAGGTCGTTCTTTAATTTGAGCATGCTTTGTTTAGAGTCAGCTCCTGTCCGGATGTCGTCGACATAGGTATTTCCTAAAATCATATTTGCAGCTTCGGGAAATGTATCGTATTCTGCTAAGGCTAATTGATTCAGGCATCTCGTCGCGAGGAATGGAGCCGTGGCTGTTCCGTAAGTTACGGTGTTTAGCTGATATGTTTGCAGAGGCTTCTCTCTGTCATCTCTCCATAAAATTAGTTGGTACTTTCTGTCGTTTGGGTGGACATTGATCTGCCGATACATTTTGCAGATGTCTGCTGTCATTGCGTACTTGTACATTCTGAATTTTGTTATGATGGTGAAAAGATCTGGCTGAACGGTGGGACCAACCATCAAGATATCATTGAGGGATCTTCCGGATGATGTTTTCGCTGAGGCATCAAATACTACACGGAACTTGGGCTTGTTGGTATCTGCCTTTGCTACACAGTGATGGGGCATGTAGTAATGATCGGTAGGAATGGCTTCCTTTGCTATCGGTTGCATGTGGCCGAGTTCTTGGTATTCTGTCATGAAATCATGATATTGCCTTTTGAGATCAGCATTTCTCTCCAGTTTTCTTTCTAATGCATAGAAGCGCTTTGAAGCAATTTCCAGGGACGACCCCAAAGTAGTTGGTAGCTCACGAAAGGGTAGTTTGACGATATATTGTCCTGACGCGGATCTTTGGAAGGTATTTTGGAAATACTCCTCACAGAGGAGTTCTTCTCTTGACTTGTACTTGGATGGTGAATCGTGATGCTCCAACTCCCAAAATTGTTGCAACTGTTTGTCCAGTGCTGAAACTGAGGGTTGTGTTGCGATGTGACAGCTTTGAGTGCAGCCAGCTTGAGTTGGCACCTTTCCTGCAAGAATCCATCCAAAGTGGGTATTTTGAAGCAGTGGCAAGTTGCGTAGTCTTATTTGACCTTCTTGCAAGAGTTGAAAGAATAATTCAGCTCCCAATAACATGTCGATGGCCTGAGGTTTATAGAACGCGGGGTCTGCTAGCTGGATGCTAGTTGGAATATCCCAGTTCGATGTTTTGATGTATTGTGACGGTTGGTGTTCGCTGATAGTTTTTAAGATAACAGCATTGATGACTGCTGAAAAGCTCTTCACTCTTGAATGTATCGTGAGAGTGGTTTCGTACTTAGCAGTTGTTGCGATTCCACCAACACCACTAATCGGCAGTGAAGTTTTGCTGCGTGGTAGTCCCAGAGCCTGTACGACTCGTTCGCAGATAAAGTGGAGCTGTGAGCCCGAGTCCAAGAGTACCCTACAGTTGACCGGGACTCCTGAGGCATTAATGACCTTGATTATTGCTGTTGCTAATAGAATCTGCGAGCGTGTTGACGCCTGTAAGCTAGATATTTGTGAGTTTGTTGTCTCAGATGGAGTAGAACGACTAATCTCCTGCAACTGAGAAGTGGAGTCAAGTTGTCTGGTAGCTCCTGAACTGCCTCTTGTCACTTGTTGATAGTTCATTGGTGCTAAGTCTGTGCTCCGACGAACGATGCCTTATCGTGATTTCGTTTGAATGAGGTTTCTTGGCTTCTCTGATTGACGAGAGTTGTGTATTAATGTGTTATGGCGTTTGCCACATTTCATACAGCCTCTTGATGTGCAATCGTGTACTGTATGGTCTAGCTTTAGGCAATTGGGGCACAATTTGAACTGCCTGATGAGCTGAATCCGATTATCTAATTTTGCATAGAGGAATTTTGGGCACCTAAAAACTCCATGATCTGCCTTGCATACTGCGCACTTCAATGCCTGGGATGATGCCGTCAACGTAGATACCCTCTTGCGTTCTTCTTTCGTCTGGATTACTTCAAGCATCTGAAACCTTGTTTCCATGAATTTGAAGAAATCGTCCATTGTCTGCAATTCGTGAGGTGCTTTAAGTGACTGCTCATATAATCTCCTGGATTCCCTATCGAGCTTCTGAGTGAGTAAATGAAGCAGTATGGGATTCCACTGCTTGATCTCGATGCCACTGTTCTCCAATGCTAGTAGACATTCCTTGCTAGTGTCATGCAATCTTTTGATTCCCGAGCCTGATTCGGTTGTGAGAGCAGCTTGATATAGTAACTGATTGAGAATTGCTGTTACTATAGCCCTCGGATTGTCATACCTCTCTAAGAGTAACTTCCAAGCTACTGAGTAGTTGTCGTCAGTAGCTTGTAAATGTTTTATTAGTCCGCTGGGTTCACCTGTCAGATTTGTCTTCAAGTAGTATAATTTTTCGGCCCCACCCAGAGGCCTGTTGTGAATGAGTTGACTGTACAAGTCTTTGAACTGCCCCCATTTGGTGTAGTTTCCGTCAAAAATTGGAAGTGTTAACTTTGGGAGTTTAACGTTTCCATTTATCGTGGTCACTGATTGTTCGTCAAGCTTTCCTTGTAGCCTTGTTGCTGTTTCTTGCAAATGATCTTCAATCTTCGTATATTCGTGAATATCGTAGGAGTCATCATCAAGTTCTGCCATTATTTGCCCATGTAAGGAGGCTATGGTGTCCCAATATTGATTGATGGACCTCAGTTTTTGTAAGTAGTATGCCCTTGGATGTGGATTTGCATGTTCGCGTTCAATTACCTTGATGATTCGCTCTAGCGCAGCAATGGTGCCCTTCACTTGTTTTCTCATTTTCAGGCTTCCAGTCAGTGGCACTTATTCGTCCTGGTGCTCGGGCTCGTCTGTATGTGATGATGTGGCTGTCGATACCTCGAGTCGCTCACTCAATCTCTGCAAGAATTCATTGTAGACCTTCTCTACTTGATTAAAGTAGTTTTTCACAAAGTAAGAGCGCTCTTTGTTGCAGTCCTCACTTTCAACTATTTCGTCGTGATTCTCGCAAAACTTAGTCCATAAGTCATTGAGCCTTCCTTCGTAGCCTTTCGTGTTTTCTATAGTTCTCCGCCCAATGCTTTCCTTCCTGAAATTCTCAAGCAATTGAGAAATTTCCTTGCCAATTCCTGACTGTGCTGCGGTTAGTTTTTGCATGTTGATTTGCTTCTGACTTTAACACTGCTGTTCTGTCCAAAATATATTGCCGGGGGTTGCCTATGTACGGCTGTTCTTCTTAGTGTAACTCCTAGCCCGCAATCAAAAGATGCTGCTACCGCGTAGTAAACACTGGAACCCTTTGCCTTTGTATATGTAGGTAAGTGGTACCGCTGCGCTGCTGTTGTCTCTTGTAGTAATCACTAGAGAGCTTATTGTTTTTTATAGATGATAAGACTTGGTAGTGAAGTATTGAAACATTCAATACATCACGTCGGGGTCACCAAAATGTTCAGTAAAAAAGCCTTCTTTACTGGTTGATGGTTTATTAAAAAGTAAAATATGTACATTTTATTATCCTATTTATACAAAATTTAGTCTGGGAAATAAAATTAAGAATTACCAAAAAAGTGCTTAGTTCACAATATACCATATATTGTGAGAATGTAAAATTCTCACAAGAAAGGTGAGTAGCACGAGATAGGTACATACATACAGGTGGTGATAGGTACGTAAGTACATGCCCGTGCAAAAACTGCAGCGTCTGGAGTTCGCATGGTAGAATTTTCCGGTGAAATATGAATTCCCTCAGAATGAATACGATGCGACGTGAGAATTATTTTATGTGATTAGCGCTGGACTAATCACGATGCGACGTGGGAATTATTTTATGCGATTAGCACTGGGCTAATCAGATCTGTATCGCCCAAAAGTCCATAAAAATTGTAGCTTTGAGTGGAACTTCACTGCTAGTCCAGTTGCAGTAGTGCAATGTAAATGTGTTTCAATTAATGAAAAATTAAATAAATAAATCCTTTCAAATGCGATTTTTTTAAATTTGTGACAGAATTATGGATGTATAGGTTAGGTTGGCCAAATGCTTTCAAGCTGAGCGATTTTGACAGAAGTAAAAAACGAGGGAAATTAACTAAACAAGATCTTAGAAGACTAAAGGATTTCAAGAACTGCTGGAAATAATTCTTTTTTGTATTTGAGAAACCTCTAGCATAGTACTACATAGTGCTGGGCGATGTTCAATGATGTTTTCAAAACATCGATGTTTGGGCTCTCGATGTTCGATATTTGTTCATCGATGTCGACGCGCTAAAACTGTAAAAAGCAAATAAAATTTAAAAAAATTATCTAGATTTGAAAAAAGAAGTTCGTATATTTCAATCAAATCTTCGTGGTAAAACGGAAAGAGAAATAGTGAAGTGATTGTTCATTTCATTTTCAAAGCATCGCATCGTTACAATTAATCATCATTAGTTTTTAGAATGATTTGGGCTGGGGACAGAAAACATTGTTCGGTGTAACCAATCTGAATTCTTTTAAATAGTTGGGAGGAAATAATCAGAGTGACCTTACATCACACTTCTCTCACTGGCTCAATGGAGGCCAACGAAGTTAGGGCACAGGAGAGCGATACAGGTTTGTTTATTATTTCAGCTAAAGCGGCCCATACACTGCGAACATGTTGTCCAACTTGGTGTGCCACATACGAAAGCTTTTTCTCCACATACTGTCAAACTTGCTGTCCAACGTTAGGATAGGAACACATTTCAGGAGTTGCTAGAGCTATTAATTGCTATCATTTCTTCAGTAGACTTCACTCAAGAATGACGAATGCATGAAAAACATCGCCTACATGGTTCAATATGTTGTCAAACTCGTAGCCCCGCCACCAAAACCAAAATAATTTGATTTTCGTCCAACCGCTTGACATACGTGTCACACTCACACCACAAACAGGTCCAAACGCGGTCAAATCTGCGTGACAACATCGTTGTCCTACTCGAGTTGGCCAACATGCGTAACTTGTGTATGGGCGCCTTAAGAAAATGTCTACCTGCAAGTTCAGGATCAAAGTTCAATTTGTGTGCTAATCTCATCCGCCTGGTGATTGAAAAAACAACAGAAGCGTCGGAAGGAAGTTCGGAATATAGACAATCGGAAAAACACCTATATTTAAGCGGTCCTTTGGAGCCACTTTATATTAATCCTTTGGAATGATGGCAGCGTCACCAACTTATATATCTTGGCTTATCACGTGTTGCAGGAAAAAGGCAGGCGAGACTATAACTCAAAAGAAAAACAGTTTGCAAGGAAAACATTTTTGCCAGTTATTGTTTCTTCAGTCTGTAGATAAGAAGTTTTCAGACCTGTAATTTTTCATATTTATTTAATTCATTTATGCTTTATTTTTAGGAAACTTTTAATTTAGAATTGAAGAGATACTTCTTTTGTTTTTGTTATTTTTATTAAGTTATTAATTAAGATGAGAGCAAAAAAATTCTGAACTGAAAAACACAGCATTTTTTCTATGATATAAGTCAGACATTTGTTCAGAGTGTTTAAAATTCATTAACATCGATGTAATTTGTACATCGATGTTATATGATCGATATTATCGCCACATCGATGCTTGTTGGGCGATGTCAACATCGATGCTGAACACCGATGTTCCGTTGCGATGTCCCAGCACAAGATCTTAGAAGACTACAGGATTACAAGACCTGCTGGAAATAATTCTTTTTTTGTATTTGAGCAACCTCTATCATAGCACTACATGAATAATTTGGTACGTGATGATGATAAGGGAGGAATTCTACGTAAGGTATACAAATATATTATTCAAGGCTTTATTATTACATATTAAAATGAATGTTATAGGTAATGAATAAATAATATAGTTTCACAACTATTAACTTTTGCCATTTGTTTGTTCACAGTCAAAGGAAATGATGATCAAAAGAGATATATTTTACTGTCTTGCACATTTTTCACACGGTCAATGTTCAGTTCAATGGAATAATTTTAGTGGAATTTGACATGTATCAAATTCGGAGAAGCTTACTTTTCTGCATGACAAATGGAGTTTTGTTAACTGCGAAATCCGTACATAGAGTAATATCAATAAAAGTAAAGGTGGAATCACAGAAAGTATGCACACGCATACACATGTAATAATACACACGTGTATCGTGCGAGTCACAAGCTCTGTTCGAAATTGGGGTATATAACAAAATTTCTGGCTAATACAGTCCTACCTTCCTAAAAGTCCGGTGGCACAATGATACACCCTTCTAAAAACTGATTTTTTTGCACTATTTTAGAACATTTTCGTGTATAGCCAAATTTAGAGCAGAGGGTTAGACTCGGATGATACACGAGTGTTTTATTACATGTGTATGCGTGTACTCAGTTTGGGGCATATAGATCACATGGAAATGATGAATTTTCTTTGCGGTCTCAAGAATATATCAACCATATACCGTGGGTTCAGACACACTCGATACAAAAACTCGGGTTTCAAGTCGTGCCTAGTTTCGAGTGTGTAACATCATGTGTCAGGGGTCTAATGCCTAGTCTACAATGCATGGTAAAACCACGTAGTCAAAACGACATGATTTTTTGTGTTTGCTTCCCACTCTTGCATTTGAAAATTCATGCTTGCATCAATTTCTCTTCTCTTTCATTCATTTGTCGACGATGTTGAAATACCTCAGGTGTATTTAGCGTCATTTAGAACCATGCCGTGGAAAATTTAGAACAAAACAGCTATGAATGGAACTTGTACAATGTGTGTTGAATGCAATATTTTATATTATTCAACCTGTCCCGAATATACTATACTACAGTATAAATTATTGAGACAAACTACTTCCTTCAATGTAATTTTTCAATGCAATCGAGAAAGCAATTACATTTATGACAACTGATAAGTCAACAGCTGTTTAATTTGGCGGCTTACCACTACTTACATAATTCGTGTATTTATATGCATTTTTCAGCAAATGATATCATTTTGACGACGTCGCTTTACCATGCATTGCAGATTAGGCATAAGAAACCCAGTTTATCGTGTATCAACCCAGGAAACATTGCGATTCGAAATCGAATCGAAAGCGTTTTAACGGAGTTTGACTTCGATCTCGATATCGTTCTCCATTCGATTTCGATCCGGCCACGACTAAAAGGAACATTCTATATCGAATCGTGATAACGATTCGTAATGACGATTCGATAACGATTCGATAACGATTCGTAATGACGATTCGATAACGATTCGATAACGATTCGCAATGATGATTCGATAAAGATTCGATAACGATTCGAGACTGTGTCATCGTCCCAAATTTGAATCGACGGGTATTCGTGGGGTTTAAAAGATTTCACTAAATTCACAATCAAATGATATCATATTGGTAAAATAGGGAATAGGAGTAAATGGAAACTCTGCTCATATGTTGCAGAAAATTCTTTTGAAATCCAATAAATTTAATACTTTTCTGTGGGGTTGGAAAATAAATATTGTCTAACAAATTTATCAAATTTGGAAGGAATTGTCTGCAATATATATAACTGACTGATTATATTCTTTGATTTATTATAAATTAATGGAAATAAAAACAATTCTTTAAACAAAAACTAAATAAAGCGTCTTCAGAGAAAAATTAAAAGAAGAGAAAAAAACGGAAAAGAATTTATATTTTGGGCTTATATTTAGCTTTCTTTGTCAGCCTGTCCTTCGCGTAATGGAAATGACGCATTGCTGTTTTCTCGAAGAATTCTTCGGGAAGGCCAGGAAACTTTTCGTGAAATGCATCTATAGAAAATGAACAATTATAAATGCAATCTGCATTTTTTACACTTACTTTTTATAGCCGTAACTATCCTGAGCTCCCTCGCTGACTGCTAGCCCTTTTTCCCAAGCCAAAAAAACGCCTGAGCAATGTCATCCGTAAATATATTTTTGAGAGAATCCTTAATAAATTTTTTTGGATCAGAAGATCCTTTTTGCACAACAGATCGCTACTGCAGTAAATATTTTATTTTGTTAGTAATTATAGGTGTACGTAAAGTAAATAAAAAGTTTGTACCATTTCTTCAAATTTTTGAATATTTTCTTTCAATATTTTTTCAAACTCAAGAAAATCTTGTTTTGTTGGAAAAGGAAATAATATGCCATCATCTAACTGAGAGCTAGTACCTTTAAGAGAGCGCACCTCTTTCCGTAGCTGGACTACACTATACGTTAAGTCTGTAAACATTTGCTTCATTTCCTCTCTGAAGACATTAAGTCCTTGTGAAAATTGTCCAAAGCAATTGCATTTATTGAGTGGAAATCGTGGACTTGCTGGGGCAGCAATATTTGCACAAATTAATGGAGGTCCTCCTTGTGCAGATGTATCAATTCCTAAAATAATTTTTTAAAAAAGGACATAATATATTTAGAATCTATTTTATAAATAATGAATGCCATACTGGTACATTCTGAAGAATAGTTATATTTTTTTTTCTAGTTGAAAGTCCTTCTATTTCTTCTTCACAATAGTCTAAATTAAAAAACAAATATATAGATGCATACACGTTCAATAAATATGAACATATTTTATTTTATCATTATTATTTGCACGCATTATTATTACTATCCTTATTATCTCGCCTAAGGAATACATAAAAAATTTTAATAATGAATTATTGGATCTAAATATGAAATACTGTCTTCAGCATTTTGAAATACCCCAATTTTTCTTTCAATTTCGGCCAGGGTACGCCGTTCTTCTTGCGAGTTTACTTTCAAAGGAACTAATTCTGAAGAAAATATATTGATTAATGCTGCGTTTAGAGGACTAGTAAAGAACGGATGAATGTTTTCAACTTGCGAACTCTCGAAAATCGGTTTTCCTAATTCTTCTTTTATAATTTTCACCTTAAAGATTTTATTTTCACTTAAAAGGTAATAATTATTTGGAGCCTTTGTAGATAGTTTGAAATGTTCTAATTGTACAGATTCAAAAGATGTTTCATTAAATTTTTCAAATATCGGATATATTTATGTTTCTGAACGGATATTATTGATACTTCTTTCAACTAAGCGATTGTAAATTTGACTGCAAAAAAAACTGCCTTTCCTTACGTCTTTTTTTTAATTATGCAGAAAGTTCTCAAAGTTAAAAGCGCTATAGTTTTCAAGGCTTCCGAATGGTGCAACATATCCTGCTAAATATGTGAAGCAGTGAAAATTAAAAGTGATGAGTTGTTCATTATATAATCCTTCCTGCCATGCTGTGCTTTGCATCATAGGGTATCCCGTGAGCTTGGCTTAAGAATATAAAAAAAAAAAAACATCTCTCACGAAACTAATAAGAATCTCCTGGGCACAAGAATTATTAGTAAAGCAATCTTCCTTACTTAAAAGAATACGAATTGCACTACTAAATTTAAGAAAATATGTGTATCTTTCATCAACTAATATATTTTTGAAAACAAGTGGACCTGTGTACAGTAAAAACTGCCGCAATTCAGTGGCTTTCCAGCGGTCTAAATCGCATAAATCTCGGGGATGTCTACAGAATTCAATTGGAATTTGCTTTTTAAGATTTTTCATTCTATTATCGAACATTGTAATCTTTCATGAAGTTAAAGAAAAATTATTACCTTTTGATTTTATCCATGCTTGCAATAAGGTTTTGGTAACTCCTAGACAAACAACTTTGCATATAATTGATAATTGTTGAGTACATCAAACATATTCTCACTGATCGGAAGATGGTTTGCTTGACTGGCTACAACCAGGAACATGGCTTCCCGTCTGTTTGCACTGCTTATCGTCATTATTTTGAGAATGTCTTGCCCAATTTGCTTTGCCGGACATAGAGGGCCAGTTGGTTTGTAGTTTCCCTTGCAATTGTTACAATAGGCTGACTTTTGCCAAGTTTTTGATTCACAGGCTTCCTTGCAGCAATTATCGCAGTACGGGTTCTTGGCTTTGAATTGTAAAAGGCCGTGGCCATACCTGAGGCATCTCATGCATATTCTTGGTCGGGGGTAAAATATTCCACAGAGCAGATGGCTCCGGCATTCGCTACTTCCGTTGGAATTTCAGAGCTCATGAAGGCAAGTTTTACGACAGGAGTGGGGATAAACTTATTCTCATTGATCCTTTTGGTGAAACGGAAAGCATGAATAACCCTAATAGGCGATGAGATATATTGGAGAAATTCTTCATCTGATAAATCAGAGGGCACATTTTTCACTATACCCTGCTTGCGAAAGTGGGTAAGTGGGATGAAACATTTCAAGCATGCTGGCAGAGGACCTTTCTTGGGGATAATTTTGGCAGCTGCGCCACTAGAGCAAAATACCTTTACCGAGTTAAAAGACTACTTTTGTGCGAAACTGAACCCAGTTTTTGTCAGAATGATGCCAACCTTTATATTCCTTAGTCCGACTCTGTTTTCTTTCGAGCTGGCACTGTTTTCAGCCCTAGTCACCAAGATTCAGTAAGGGCCCTTGTCTCTATTTGATTGGGATTGGGACTACCAGAGATAGTGATCGGTAGAACTGTGTAAGCGGCGTCTGTCAAGTCTTGATTTGGATCACGCATCCTACTACGTTTACCGTTAGGAGCCTCTGGGTAAAAAATATTTTCAGACCTTCCGGAGAACTATTTGAGCGCTGCTTCTGTACTGCAGTTTGATTAGCAGTTCTGGGTATGTCTGATGAGATATTAGTTATCTGTGAGCTTTGGGTAAGATTGTTGGTGGGAGTTCAGCTCTGGCCATTCATCAGGTCCTGTCCTCCAGGGTCTCCTGTGTCCACATCTACCTCATTTTCCGTCATTATACAGTAATGTTGCATTCTATCAGCAACCGTTATAAAAGGACACCGAGAGCAACACGCACCACTTGAAATGCGCACGCAGTTCAGTTATGTATTACAAAGAATAACAAGGAAACAACTGAAGATTGAATAGCTGTATACAAACCTGGCTCCACTCTGAGCACAGCAAACGGAAGAAAAACCACTATTGAAATGATTTCTGAACAGTGAACAATTATTATTAAAAACTTCTTACTGTTTGCTGATGAGGCCTTGTGGAGAATTGCAATAAGGTTATGTAGAAAACAGAAATCCACTGCTTGAAGTATTTCTAATTATATTCGCTGGTTGATAATAAATTTAAATTTCACTGTAGCCACTAATGAATTCAAAATAAACCGTTATGGATGCTCCCAAAAAACTTAACCAATTCACTTGCACGTTCTGTTCGAAGTGATTACAAACCTCAAAACACGTAATATTTTAAATGTACTTGTCAGCTCGAACTTTAATTACTTTTCGCTGGAAGTACGTTGCCCTAAGAAATTTGTGTACGTGAAATTCAAAAATCGAATTAATTTAACGCGAAATTTAAGGCATACATAAACTAATATTTTAACTTCTATAATAGGTAAAAAAGAGACGAACAGATAATAAAAAAGAGACAATTCAAAAAATTTTACGCAAATACACGACGACAAGAATAATGCGCAGTAACTTAGTATCACAACAGACGTCTTCTATGTTTTTTACAAAAATGTAAATTTTCATCAAATTTTCTGTAAAAATTCAATAATATCAATTAAATTTATTAAATCGTTTTATAAAAATCATAGTCGAAGCCAAGGAAACAACTCATTCAATTAATTTGTCAGATTTTCTGAGTTTTATTAATTTTTATTTTTTCTACTGTCCAAACAGATGGGCAAGATTGGCATCGCCAACAAAAATGGCCGAACTAGGTCTATAAAAGTCAGAAATTAGCTAAACACGCTCTCTTAATTTTGGGTATACAGATCCTTACGCAAATCAATAACAAAGTCAATAAAATAAAAAAAATATGACTATGATAAAATAATAGAAATAATGTAACACAATAAAGAAAATCCACCAATCTGTGGATAGACTAGACATATTTAATATAGATAGACTTAGTTGACCGTCCTAAGCCACGCCAAGACTACTTTACAACACAACGTAAAATATGGGATATAAAATTACTTGGCGGTCCAAGCCACGCCAAAACTGCCTTTCAACACAAAGTATAATGTATGTGAAAATACTTGATGGACCAAAGCCACACCAAGCCTACCTTTCAGCATAAGATGTAATAATATTAAATATTTATTATGAATTGAGGAATAATGAGGGACTTGCTTAATGGTCGTCTGAGGAATAGTGAAATCGAATTTACTGCTTTCGGCCTTATATACTCTGGAGCTTCGTGACAATAGTGAGTCATCCGTCACAATATTTGTTCATCCTTCTTAAATGTCGAATATGGCCGACATCACTACTCAATTTCCTGAGTTTATTCTTACTCAGTTTGTCCAACCTTGAGAAGTGAATGCCCGAATACATTTGTTTACAGCGGCTTATGAATTGGAACTAAATAATGTTGTCCGACTGCAGGCCGGCAAGTGTAAATCAACAGAATAGATGTCCAGATCCGTCAGATAAATATTTCTATTAATATTTATTTTATAGATAAATTTTTGTGTTTATAATAAGAATTTTGCTTTGTAATTTTATTTGTTTTCTCTTCAGCACTTGTACCGGATAACTCCAGAACAGACCTACCCAATCACCCAATTTGTGCAATTTGTCCAAACAAATAGATTAAATTTAATCAGCATTTGTTGTTGTTTTTTCTATTATAAACTTGCCCTGCTGTTGCCTTATGCTGCAAAAGGAAGAATAACAGATTTGAAATCGGCCAATGGATTAAACGTTGTGCAAATATTCTTCGTTGAGAAATTTGACTTAACAAGCGAATTGTGAAGTGAATTGTGAATTTGATTAGTTAAGTCTTAGAATTAAAATTTATAATAAGACCGTATGAAATTTGAATAAAATTTTGTTTCATTAAGTATCTACAACTAAAGACAAGTTTTGGTGTAAAATAAGTAAAGTTTAAGAATGTGTAGAGTTTTATAGAGTTTTATGAAAAGTATTTTTATTTCTGAAGCGTGATTAAAATCAATTTTTGTAATTAAAAATCCACATCTTCTTAGTTAATATCCCAAGCAACTTTCCTTTTTCAGATTGGATAAAAGAAGCTTTGTTTTATGAAATACAGTTTATTTTTTCAATAACCTTAACTAAATTTTCCTACTGGTCTTTGTCTGTTATTAATTTTTTCTTTTCAAAACGGTATTGCACCAGCCTATCTGCTATCATATTAATTAGCCTTAGATTTTTTAGTTGTTCACCATATATTTGGGCACTGCCTGTGAACACTTCGATGTAGAGTAATAGTGTATGGTGTTTTCATAGCATAGTAAATACAATTACAAAAATGGGCTCAATCTGGCAGCTCCTTCATTGTGTAGCCTTATAAAAGTTTAGGTTTTTCACGTATACTGTGAAAAAGATTAGGCCTAGATGTTTTTATTGTATTAAAAAGTTGTTCAGAATATGAAATTTTATGAAATTGATCACAATCAGCGTTGTGCGACGTAGTCTAGAAGAGTAGACTACATTATTGTCTACGCGTCGACAATTATCTGTAGACTTTAATCACATATTTTATAAGCGTAGATTATGTAGAGAATAAAAAATGGTAGAAAATTCAAATTGGTTTATTATACTTCTTTTGTTAGCAAATACCCAAAAATTAATGATTCGGATAATAACCGAAATAAATTCTTGTAGCTTAGAATAATGACTAATACTAGTAAACATAAAGAGAAATGTATGTAACGAAATTTAGCTATAATTCCATCAGCAATTAAAATTAAGAGAAGTTATTCAGATTAATATAAATTAATCAGGATTATCATCATATTCGTTGCATGTATCATCTATAATTCTAAGAGAATAATAAACATGCAGCAATCGTTACACCTTTCAAAGGATAACCGATTTCTGCTTGGAGAATGAATGTCTGAACAGCTTGAGAAAATTGTTTCGATTTGGAGAAATGATGCTGGAATATGCAACAGTTTTATGGCCAACTGAGACAGAGTTGCCGGACAATGATGTTTTACACTTTTCTCGTATCGATTTTTCAAGAATGAAGTTTTCCTTTGATAACTATCCTAATCTTCTACTCCCGCACAATTTAGTTCTGTAAATAAAAACTTGTGGATTTTTCCACATTCAATCCGATTCCATCGAAAGCTTTATTTATCGGTCTGCTGGCATATTTTATAATTACATAATATCTTAAATTTATGTTGTTAATTTATATAAGAATAACATTCAACTGATGTACATGCACTAATTAACAGAGTACAAGGTTAGCATTGTTGACACAAATTGATACTTTTTATACATAGTCTACAATAAACTTGTTTGCCTATTCTAATGTGTACGCTAAAGGGTAGCCAATGAAAGTCTTTGCGTAGAGGAGCAACACTGTCCAGCAGGAAATGGAAGCGCGCAAAGATGAATGCAGGTGCGCTCCTTTGGAAGCTTGCATCGCTTCCCCACCGTATCCTTTTTCATATCGCCTTAACGTGGGGATGTCCGCAGAAGGAGCACTCAGTTGCAGATTCTTGGGAAGCGTTCTTGAAGCCCACTCTTGGAGCGCTTGTAGGGTAGCATGCTTGGAGCGCTTGTAGGGTAGCAGTCTCTGAGCGCTTGTAGGGAATACAGAGGGAATTATGTTAAGGACTTTATTAAAAATTATGGCATCTGTCTTTGGTAGAATAAGTATTTGGTCCAAGTCATCTGGACTGGACTAAGTCTACACACAGGAGAAAATTGGACCGATGCTGCTTACCACTGGAAATAACAACCTGTATTTACCGTGCTAGATGAACAGGTATATATATACTTTCAATTGTTCTGCATATTATCTACATCTATATAGGAGCTATAGAGAAATGGGGTTTTAAGCCGGAAGGATTTTTTGGTTGTAAACAATCTGTGGTTCGTTTGTTTAGTGGCCGACCTGAAGAAAGGATTGTAACTAAACTAGAATAGTTACAATCGGAATTACCGTAATGGTTTCTCAGATCTTCAAAGATCAACTTCAATAGATACTCCTAATATCCTATTACATTAACTTCTACGGGATCTCATGCCAGGCTACGTGCAGTGCTATAAGAAGGATAGAAGCCGGAAACCAAAACCCATATAGCAATATTGCAACTTGCTGCTGAGGAGTATGGTCAATATCTTCTTTGGTGTTGAACACCTAGAGATTGGATCGTAGAAGTAGGTATTCATCAAAATAAATTAAAGCAAGAACTAGTAATTCAAAGCGCGATAAATTGTCGTGTCCCAATAATAAAACTCACGAATCAATCAAACAATAAAAGAATAAATCTTTAAACCAAAGAAAACACAAGAATTGCATTTAAAACAATACTTTATTAATCCGAGAACTGACCTAACTTAATGACAATATAACTAAGCTACCTGGCGCTTAGGTAACCTGAACGGACTCTAATCACGATAAGACTGTACACTTTACGGCACTCGCCAGTCCAGTCATTGGTCTTTTATGCACCAATATTCGGAAGTAGACTTTACTTAACAACGCGGATGTAAACAAACGACAACAACCTTGCCGTTTGTTCTACCGGTTGCAGCACCTGAGTCGCTCAGTAGTAAACAATCGCTTTACATAATAATTACCATGCTAGGTTAATTATTATTGTAATCGTCGATTGCTCCACTGAGCGCTCATCGCAGCCAGCTGTTGAGCTAATCAGCAAAATAACCGACAGTTGCAGAACAGTACCATGCGAGGTTACTGTTTAGCAATTGCTAATTATTTCACTAAAATGCGCCCTTGGCTGCTGGAAGAATCTTCCGTATATTGGGCCATAACAAAATCGCCAAATTACGTCATTATTTTTATTAATTTAACATGAATAAAAAGTTCTGTTATTGATGATAAATGATGGATAATCTAAAGAAGTTAAATCTGTAAGTTCTCAATACAAAATCTCAATATAAAAACCTCGCTTCAACTATTTAAGCTCAAAAATTCAAAAGATAAAACTCCGTATTATTTTATATTTTTATTTATACTCCACTTCAGTCAATGTTTTTGCGGGTGAATTGAATTGGATCTTTATTGTGTCCATATATAGACAAAAAATTCAAACTGAATTTTTCACAACTTTTTCACGATGAACTGTAAATGAACTGAAATGATAAATAACTGAAAATTAATATTTAATACACGATTTCCGTTTTTCTGAGGCAAGGACCAGCAAGGATTTTAAAGATCTTTATACCTTGTTAGCTCTGTACATCGCCATTCCTTGTCAGATTGAAATGTTTCTCAATCAGCCTGAATTGCATTCACTTGGTAATGTATGATTTTCGAAATTCGGAATTGATCGAATTAATTGGCATGTGCATCTCAAAGTCTTAAAAAAGTCTTACATTTATAATTTGTGATTTTTAAATATGTAAGAGTATATCTCTGACATAACAGAAATGTTATTAGCAAATTAATTCAAACGCCTTTAGAAAAAAATCCAAAAAGCTTAAAATTCCCTTTGTGGGTAATATAAATTGAACATTTACAAAATTCCCTTAATTTGATGATCTTCCAAATTTCCGTAATTCGTATTTATCAAGATTGTAGTTATTGTAATTCGCCTAGCGCAGGCTCGCTTTTCTATAGATTTTATAACAAAATAAAACTGTTCCGGTTGTCTTAGCATCATGTTCAGACAATTATCTCCGGTGAAAATTTCAGATTCGTTATCTTTTAAAATTCGCAGAGAAACTCGAAGAAAAATTGTTCTTATCAGGAAAAGCCAAGTCTGCGGTGTTCCCCTTTATAGCAACTCCGGTAAATATAAAAGCTAACTTAAGGCTGCAATCAGCTTCAGTACAACAGCTTAACCGAATCGAATATTTGCAAGAAATTTCAATAAGATGCAATCAAAAATAGTAGTTGCTTGTATGGCGTTAGCTTTTGCTGCAACAGTTTTTTCACATGCAGTACCACAAACTTATCGTATTCGACGAGATGTATTGGGAGGAGAAATCAGCACAAATCCATCAGGAGGAAATGACGCTCTATTGAAGGCACAGACAGGAATAGGAACTCCAGATCACAATCTTATCGGAACAGCTTTTGCAGCTGGCAATACAAACAAAGGACCAGTTGCGACTGGTGCTGCCCTTGGATACAACATGTGAGTAGTACTATACTATTTTGTTTTCAGAATGGCTAAGAATGCTTTCTTACATAGTAACGATCATGGATTGTCGGTGGCTAAAACACACGTCCCTGGGGTAATTGATACCACAGACTACAATGCTCGTTTAAACTTGCTCAAAAATGACCATGGCAGAGTTGATGTGAATGCATTCAAATCAAACATGCACTTGCCCAGTGGATTTGACCTTACTAAAACTGGAGGAAACTTGGACTTCAACTCTATTAATGGTCATGGAGCAAAGCTTGAAGTTAGTCGCATTCCAGAGCTTGGTACAACTTACTCAGCTACGGGGAAGTTGAATTTATGGGAATCCATGGACAGAGCAACTAAGCTGGACCTAACTGGAACTGCCTCAAGAACTCAAGGGGGACCTTTCAATGGACGACACAATTTTGGCGGCGGTCTTGGATTGACACATAATTTTGGATAAACTACGTGACAGTTTTCTGAATTTCAGTTTTAGTAAATTTGTATTTATTGTCAAATCTTTTTAATGTAAAATAAAATAAAAATAATTAAAGCACTTAGTATGTGAAGTATTCATAAAAGCAATGTGTACATCAAAGTTTCGAAATTCTGCAAATATTATGCTCCTTTTCGCATGTTGTTTATTATTTTCTGCGATACTCTACCACTGCCGATAAAGTAGCATTGTTTTTAAGTTTAATGTCAGTCATTCCATACTAAGAAAAACGATGCTAAACATGCAACCTAGGTTCCATCAACAAGAAGATGATTAAGTTCATTTGATCTTACGGAGCTATCTATTATTTACTCCTGGTGGTGTTGCCGAGAAACAGCCTGCCACCAACATTATAACATTGACTGTGCGAGTTACTTTTCCATGCAGTACAAATTTGTTTATCCAAAATTGTATTAAATCCTACGGGGGTGAAAAGAGATATTACGTCATACTCTCCGAGATATTTATTACCCTAATTTGAAATTTTCAAATGCCTCTGAATTTTAATTTGGAATTTTCTGGCTTTAAATATTTTGGTTATTTTGGTTGACTCAAAGTGAAAGACATCAGCACAAATATTCCCAGAATTTATTTAGCTCTCGTTCTTAGAAAATGTTTTACCATTTTTGCTGTGTTTATACAGTGGCACTTTATTATACTATAGTTGTATTGCAACGTGGCAAGGGAAATATATGAGATTCTTTACGAATATGAACGAGTGCGTTAAAGAAAACTACCTTAATCTCAGATTGATTGGATAATTGAAAGGAATCCATGAGTAATTAATACCCAAAAAATTATGGGGAAAATCATAACGGACTAAGCAAGGACGTCAACGATTTTAAGAGAGGCCACAAAATAGCGCTAACTGTGGGTACATCTGCTAAACTACGTAGAGTTTGTGATATTTTTAAGCAGTACCCTTATTTGTCACGAAAAAAAAATACAGAAAACTCAATTGCAGTAACGTCATAAAAAAATGAGGGAGTCTTCTAATTCTTCTAGCATTCATTTGTGTGGAAAAGCACGTAGCATAGAGAATTCACCTAAAAGCATAAAAGAAGTTGGTTTGAGATACCCAGTCCTGATACCATATCAGTATCTCGGTTACGACTATCTTTAACTTCAAAACCTTTTTATTTTCATTGAAGTTAGATTTATTATCAAAGCAAACACAGTTTTATTTTTCGCAATATTAAATAACTGAAATTACTCAATCATTTTGCTACAAACTTAATCAGCCTGATAATTAAGTGCAATCACACTTTCATTTAATCTAAATGTTTACATTGAAATACTGGTGCATACCCAGAGTAAATTGATTACTTTCCAAGCACGTGAATTGAGCTATATTTTCGTTTTCAATATTATTTATATGATAAGCTTTAGCTCTAGGTCTAGGTTCACATTGTACTCTGTAATTTGCAATCAATGGCTTTTTAATTATTTGTGTTTTATCTGTTGTATGTATGTATGCTGAAGTAAATTTGATTACTCCATATAATAACAAAACGCAAGTATTTGACAGGACCTACTCACCGTAGCACATGTATGTACAAAACTATACCATATCTGCAAAACAAAATAATATATGTGTACATATATAGTTACCATCAAGAATATGTGAAGATATTATTTTCAAAGGTTCCTCTAGGCTTCCAGACTTTTTAACATAAAATGCCCCTTTAGATAGTGCGATTCAGTGATTTTTCTGGATTATAAGTGAGATTATTCAAATAAAATGTTATATGGCAAATTTGAACCGTCCATCGTCCTACGAGGAGCAAGCGTAGCATATCCCCAATCCGAACTAATCTCTGTCGACAACTAATCCAAACACTTGACATGAGAATTGTGAAGAAAAGTTTCGACAAAAATTCTAAGAAAAACATTTATTTCTGTAGTTCTGGCCACTATTGTTAGCGGCATTCAAAAAATCTTCGTTCAGGTTCAGAGAGCTGCTCGACTATGTTATAATAACGGCCAGGCTTATAGATAGTTGGGAAAATTTTAAAAGAGAGCTGACGCAAGGTTTTTGCGCGATGAGTGGTCGGTTATAATGAAAATTATATCTCGAAAACGCTAACCTGAGGATTGTGTTGAAAATTACTTTTATTTGATTGCGGAAATGACAAAATACAGAAATTTAACGAAAACTTCGGCTACGAAATTTTTTATTTCAGGTTTAGGAGATTCAAACTTCCCTAATGTCGTCGTAGCTTCAAATTGTGTCACAATGAATTAACTATTAACTCATATTGAATTACGAGTATTCGGTGTTAGAAGGTCAAAAGCGAAGATATATTCCTGAGGATGTTAGAATGGGTAGATATAGCAAGTAATAAGAAGTTTTGTTCTTTGGTATACGAGGGGGGGGGGGCTATAACATATGCATACAGCGCATAAACATCAACATCAGTTAGAAACAAACATAATCGTGAAAGTAATCGAGGTGAGCCAAAAAGGTGTTTGCGTTGTGGAGAATTGGGATATTTAGTCAAAGCTTCTAAGAGAACATAGAACTTGTATCTACTACGTATGTCGCGAGAAGGACATGTTGCTAAGGACTGTCCGCAAAAGAAGATTGAAACAGGATAAATATCACTCAAAAATAAAGGTGGCTGCCACCTGATAGTATACTTGGATTTGAAGAAATGAAGGCTTAATCATACGATATATAATGTGTATAATGTAAATGTAAGGAATGAACATATGTCAATATTTTTGATATGACTTAAAGGTTATGTGATAATGATAATCGCAGATATTTAAACAGGTAATGGTTTAATACTAAATTCAAGCTACACAGCGAGCGACTTTGACCTCCAGAGAACCTTTTATAGACTTCGGAGACGCAAAAAGACCCTAAAGTGACCTAGTTTCTAAAGAATTGTTTGGTCTCCGATCTACCGTCGTGTATTTTAAAACAAACAAGTTTCCAGTTAAATGTTGGTCTACTCGAAAAGGAAGAGCAATAAAGAGAAGTGAATTTGATACATTGTTACAATGAAATTAATAAAGAAATTAATAATTAATACAATGGATTTAGGTTTGAGGATTCTGGTTACTTTTTAAAAAAAAAAGTTGTGTTTATCCAGCAAAATTTGTACACCAAGGATATATTTATTATGCTTTTTCATTTTCCAATAACATAAAAATATTCATAGCTTTCGAGATAATTCTTTCTACCAATCTCTTGCTTGATAATTAACAAAGTTCTCTGGAGATCACAATAGACCAAACTTCAAATTTCGTGTTTACATTTCGGAGACGTGTCTGTAGAGAGTTTTTGATAATGGACCCCTGACCAAGGGCGGATCCAGACATTTGCTCTACGGGGGGCGATTAAAAATGTTAAAATTAGAAATGGAAATAAGAAAGAAACTAATTACTAATATTACGAGGTGTGACAGAAATAAAGGTGAATGGTTTTATTACAAATCAGTTTCCATCAAATTCGAATTATTATCTTCCAAAGTAGGTACTCTCCTTGGCTAGCGATGCACTTATTCCAACGTTGATTTCACGATTGGAAGCATTTCTGGAAGGATTCTTTCGGAACGGCCTTCAGCTGCTCTGTCGTGACTCTCTAAATGTCGAAAAAGGTGTCAAACGTTTTTCTTCTTGTGCAGTTTTTATTTTTGATAAGAGCCATAACTCGCATGAGAGTTACGGTGGATGTGGACAGACAGGATTTATTTTGTTTTTTCAAAGAACTCGCATATCGAGAGTGAGGTGTGACACAGAGCGTTTTCGTGAGCACGGCCCTACCATTGCTTAAATCGCTCAAATCATTTATAGACAGTCTTCAGGGTCAGTTCATTGTCTCTATATACTGATTTAAACTATTCATGAGCTTCTTTCCCAAGTAAAATTTTTTCCAATTTTTGGTGACTGAAGGTGATGGGTAGTTTTATTAGGGGTATATAATGGTTACTCGGTTATATAAGAATTTCAGTGGTTATATAAGAGTTTTATAATATTACCAATTGGTGATGTAGTTATATTAGAGTTCTTTAGGTTACTAATGGTTATCGTGGAAGTAAGTTACTAAAGGTTTTATAAGTTGGTGATGGAAATGTTTCAATCACCGGTCTATATAACTTAGAGTAACCATTACTAGAAGGTATATAAGAAAGTTTTATAATTGTTTTGATCATCACGTTATAAACTTATTGGTAATAAGTGTTTATTGCGGTATCCGTGGTTACCCTTATATAACTCGACAACTTTCAGTAATTTAGGTGACTTTAATAAAAATTGGGATCTTTCGGTAATACATATACCCACTATAAAATATCGTAAAATTTGTTGGTGGCCCTTTGGTAACTACGGTGATCGTTATAAAAACAAATTACTTTTAGTGTCGAATGGAGCCATTATAAAACTGTTTTTATTTATATAACATAATATAACCAAGGGGTATATAAGAACACTAACGTCTGTTTTTTGTCACTATAATTAAGATATATAACATTACCAAAGGTTACATATTATGACTAAAGGATATATAAGGTCATTCAGTTTATATAAAACTACTTGAAGTTTTATAATGGTAATTTGTTCATTTAAGTACAAGCCATCGGTTAAGCCATCTTTATAAATTGCAGATATATGGCTTCCGTTTTATTTTTATCTGAAGAAAATACACCTTTTTAGGTACATAACATTTCTAAAGTATGTTATGTAATTTTTCTGAATTAATGTCAAATAAGTGAAAATCTTAAATTTTGTCATATTTAATTAAAATTATTAAATATTGCTTATTTTTGGGGCGGTCTGTATTTTTTGGAAGTATCTATGATGATATTCACAGTAAAATTTCAATTGCAGCTGAATTTCACCACATATATGCCGAAAAATTGTACTTCTAAAATGTAAAAATATTAAACCATTACATTATAAAAATACAATACAAAAAAAATCGAAAGTCTATGTCAAGATAGGTTTCGTAAATATTTTCATATTATTGTTTTATAAAGGTAACGAAAAATAATTTCCCTAACATTTCAATCACTGAAAGTAATCAGTCTGAGAATTCCAAGCGTTGTGGAAACGTTACCATCACCATTATAAACAAAGGTTATAAAGGTAACCGAAACATTACCGCAACCACTGCTATGATCAAAATAAATTATTCGAGAGCACATTGGGTTATATAAGAGTTATATAAGAAGTTATATTAAGGTAACCAGAATATTTTGGTTACTCATTTTATAAAACTTTTAGTTATATAACGTTACCTAAATCAAGTCACGGTAACCTTTATATAATCCTCCATTTAAGCTCTATAAGGGGTTTATAGTGGTTACGAAGATGTTTCGAGTACCAGTCTATATAACTCAAGTTATATAATTGGGTAATTGAAACCTTGCGGTTACTACTATATAAAAAAAAATGTTTCTTGGGTTGGCACTTTCTTCCAACTAAAACAAAATGTAATATTAACACGTTGTTCGAAATGCATAATGTTCGAAAGACACGGTAAACATGACGTTACTCTTCCTACTCTGGAAGTCGACTGACAAGTCACAACTTGTTTAACCTTAACATTAACTTTCTGAAAGAATTAGGCTGTCAGACCAGGGTTGCCAGAAAATATGATTTTAAATCGGCAATTGAGTGTTAAAAAAATCGTCAAATGGGAGTAAAAATCGTCATACATATTAACTAGTAGTATTTTTTATTTTTTCTACTTTGGAACAATTTCAAAAGATGGTCAGCAGTATTTTTGTTAAATCGTTGGTTGAAAACTAATCGCTCGTACTTTCGTTTTGTGCCTCTCAGTATTCTTATGTGCAAACAAGTCAGATTTACTTGATGAAGCCTTCAATTCCACATTAAAAATCCTGCAAACAACCAACGGCCATTTCTGATTGTAAGTCTAGGAAAACACTTCGTCGAGTAATTTTTGTGAACCATCGTTTCAAATCAGGATCATCTTCCAAAATTGAGAACAACACCGGCGTTTTCTTGTAGTATAGATTTATTATGCCTTGGTGGTATTATAAAAATATTTCACTAAATTATTATTTCAGTATTCTACCTCTAAATTTTTTTTTAGGTTCCGTCTGATTCTCAGAAGAAATGTCCATTTTCAGAATTCTTCGACGTAGTATTCTTATTTTAAAAACATATTTTGAGAATATGAAAAGTTGTAGAAATTAAGAATTTACCTAATATTTTGGTGCTGGTATTGATATTTCTCATTAAATGGTAAAGTAAATTGTAATCATAAATGCTATGCAGATGCAGTTACAGTTGGCTCGAAATTTTTTTTATTTCGGCATGTATTTCCAGGTCAAAAATTTTACATTTACACGTACGGTACCTTCAGGTCAAACATTTTTTGTTTCGGTATATACCTCAAGGTCAAAAATTTGTTCTGTACAAAAATGACCAAACTTTACAATTGTCATAAAATCGTCATTTTGGGAAACAAAATCGGCATTAAGATTCTCGATGCAAAAATCGTCTAAATGACGATAAAATCGTCAATCTGGCAACGCTGTGTCAGACAGATAGCTTCAAATGGATATAGCGCCAGAAGTTGCTGCTTTAAACATTCAATCACCAAAGTTTTTGATCACACCTCGTATATGAGCTCATTGTTAGTATTGTTATGTCATACATACAGTGGTGAAATGACTGAGTGAAGGCTGAGTTACAATTTGACGCTGTCGCGAGTCGCGGACGCTGTTGATAAATCTGTCAAAAGTTAAAATGAATGAAAGTACTCAAGCGGAGGTGCAGTGTGTCGCTAAGGATGTTGCTGACGCTGGTTGCGATGCTTTAAGTTTGAAATATTTCAACTTGAGACGCGCAACACCTTGACAGCTGCAGTTGTGGTAATTTATTTTTGCAGAACATTGAAATTGTGAGTGAAAATTGTAAGTTTTAAGTAATGCCACAGTATTAAATAGCTACTTAATTTATTTATTTACGATTTCATGATTTTATTTAACAATGGAACGGAAATTCAACATATGTTAGAGCATCATCATTGGAACAGCATAAGCAATATGCACTGCGTCCGGGTCAGCATCAGCAACATCATTCGCGACAGCAGCGTCACATTGTAACTCAGGCTTGAATTTGAAGTAATACAAAAGTTTGATACACCTATACAAAATTACAAACAAAATATAATAAAGTAATTAAAAAAACTGCCGTAAATTCTCAATTTGAAAGATTTTCGCAGTATTGGACAAAATTTTATAAAGCCTTTCGTAAAAAAGGAACGCACGTACGTTTACGATTGTCGAAGCTTGCTTCATAGTTTTTACTAAATGTGAATTTCTTTTGATAATATGAAATGTTAAAATTGAGAGTATTTCGTACATATTCTTTAGAGAGATATTGTGTGGTATTATATGCAGTTTCGTAAACTTAAGGAAAATATCGTAAAATTAATAAAAATACTTGCATACCCGAACAATGAAGTACAGCTACTATCTGTATCAATCAGTTTGCTACTAATTGCGTGCATTTGAAAGTAAAACTTCAATTTGTATGTCCGGCATAATTACGGAAACTGGAAAAGTACTTATATCGCTAACAAATTATCTTCGATGCACAAATTTTGCTAATAACTTCATAGTTAAGAATACGGCACTTAACTATGAAGTTATTTGTGGAAGGTGAAAGATAAGTGTGGGAAGTGTTATTTTTAATTTAAGTAAAATAAAGGAAGCAGGGGAAGTACAATCTGTGGAAATAGTTACAAACGATTTGTTCGACTTAATGGAGTTAATTCGATTAATAGAATTTTGAGGAATATCACCAATATTTTAAAGGCATGTAGGTATCTATAATAAAAAATAACGTGAGTGGCATATAAAAGAATTTTTCATAACATATACAATGTAAAATAGACATCAATATTTTAGCGTCAATGAACGCACATCATTTAGGTTTGTTATTTTCTGCTATTAAACAAGTTGGGACTCGAATTAAATTCAAACAGAAATTACGGGATTGGCAGTAGGCTAATATAACTGATTACCTCCTCAGCAATTTTTTTAAATTTTTAAATGTATTGCGAACATTTTATTTATATTCAGGATAACTTTGCAGAAATTGATAATTGAGGAGCGTTTTTTCAAAACTCGATAATTGAAAATTGAAAATTTTTCAGGAGGAGGTTTTTTATGCTTTAACGGGAAATAAATGAATATTTTGAAAGAAACACATTTTTATTCATACAACTAGGTCACCGGCTACATATAAACAGAAAAACAACCAAAATTATCCATAATAACTAATAAAAAAATACTGATGAATTTCAAGTGATTTCATCAAAACTCGATAATTACAGTTTTTATCGAGTTTTGCTAAAACCAACTTAAAAAAATGCTTTAAATGAAAACTTCATCTTCTTCATATATTCTTCGAGAACTTCATCAGAATCTTCTTTTTCATTCGCCTTAAATATAGCGTCATAAAATTGTCTGGCTTCATCGGGAATAGCAAAAAATTTAATAAGTTTCTCTACATCCTGCTTCTTTTTCACAGATACCATGTTTTGAATTGGTATTTCTTGTAAAGTACGCATAGATTCTTCGAGGTCTTTATCTTTTTTGAAAGGACACACGTCAAAAGGTGTTCCGGAGTAGGTGCAACTTATATTAGTTGTAACTTTGGAGTCGTCTTTCCTGTAACCAATCACTCTTGTTTCGCTAATTTTGAAGGGCACTTTGGTTTTTAAAATCATTTTCGAAACACTTTTATAATCACTTAATTTCCAATCACTGTTTAGTTTCCTGACCGTACCGAACTTAGCCAAAATTGTTAAATAGTCTGTAGGACTTAGAATTTCCTCTCTCTTCCTGTATTCTTTTTCTACCCTTCCAAAAATACGATCAGGTGGCATATAGCTGTGACCTCTTATGGGAAAGAAGTGTTGAATATGTGTAAATATTACATTTCGTTTTAAAAAATGATTCAGAGCAGTCATCAGTATGGTGCTTTTATTTTGCGATGCACATGAATCTGAGAATAACCTCAATGTAGTTGGTATGTCCTCTTTTGACTTAACAATCAGAGTAAACTCCAACTGCTCAAGAAAATTGAGTAATGCTGAAGCTATTTGATTGGCTCCACGTCGTCCTTCTGTCTCAAGCCAAGTGTAAAAATAGACATTGTCCTTAGTTTGTTTCTCCTCGTGAATAACAATACCAAGATTGTAAAACCAAACTTGACGGGAATAAAAAATTTCGCCTACTGACAGCTTGGGCAACGGCTGATTTTGTTGCATATCAAAAACAATAGTTATAGTTTTTTTTTTTCATAATTTCATGAAATTTTTTTGTCTTCAGTTGATGCAGTTTTTTTTTGTTCTATGTTCTTGCCTTTTTTCTAAGTCAGATTCGCTTTTAATATTCATTTCAAAAATTTTGCAAGTAGAACACGTATCGCTGTGGGGACTACCAAAGCCCAGATTAAATTGTGTATAAAACATTTTTTTATATTTGGAAAAGGAAGAGTATTCCTCTTTTCTTTCCTCTCTGCTCGTTTTATATAATTCAAACATTTTTCTAAGAGAAAGCTCCGGTGGTAAAAATTTGCGCTGTATTTTTTGTCTCGAATAATGACTTTCTCGGCAGTAGAATGAGTTAATATGCATTTTTATATCTTCTGTCAGTTTTTTATCTTTGGCAGTAGAACGATCCCCACCTCTTCTTTCTTTTGGGACTTCCGACGAGTGAAAATAATATCTATATACAAGTCATATAAAATATTAGACCTTACTGAATATGTCGCTCTAGCTTTTTTTAGAACTTCCTTGCAATTAGAGCACACCTATCTTTTGAGGCACCCGTTATGTTTGTAAAATATTCTGCACAAACGTGCACAATTTCCCCACCTCTTGTTCTTATAAAATATTTAATTGAAACAGCGCGCGAATACTGCTTTTTGGAAGAATCAAGCCTGCGCACAGGGTAATGAACTTTCATATATCGCAGTAAAAAGGCATCTTGTTCTATTTTATGTTTGTTGTTTTTCAAATGGTGAGAAAACACTATAATATTCAAAAAAAAGGTAACGAAAAAGTTAAGAAGGTACCTAAAACATTGTACTTACTGCTTATATCATCCAATGATAACGACCGGGCTTTACAAAATATTTTTCTGTTTCCTTCTCCAGGCACAAGTGTGTGCTTACATTCATTTTTAAATTCATGTTTTATTAATGAACGTTGCATTGTCTTTCTATTCTTAACAGCAATATTCGCCGCCGTCTTACGCAATTTTCTTCCCTTAGCTACTGTATTAACTGGAATATTATATTCCTGACTTTTTTCCATAATTGCCACAAAATTAACGTGACTTCACAATTTGGAATGACAATTAATACTGCAGTTTCTATTATTCATTTGAAGCACAAATGCAACACAAAGGAATAAAGGCTAACGGTAGAATGGCCAGCAGAGAAATACATTTATGACGGCTTAAGTAGCCTGAGTTAAGGCTGAGCTGGACTCGTCTAACTGTTAGAGTGAATTTATCGCTATTTGTTTGACTTTTGATGTAATTATCGAGTTTTGTATAACTTTTGTGTAATTATCGGCTTTTGAAATACCACGAAAATTTATGATCCCTATAACTTTGAAAAAATCGAGTTTTGAAAAAGACCAATGGAATAGGTGAATAGAGATCTGAATTCTGAAAAATTTGATGTCAATATCTCATTTTCGTTAAAAAGGGAGTTATCGAGTTTTGAAAAAACGCTCCTCAATTATTCTTGTGCCCATAGTACATTATCAATATCCCTGAACAATGGGTTAAAGATAAATAATCGAACCCATCTTCACATTGTTTTGTTTGCTGAATATTTACTTGAACACTGATATATTTGTAGTGTTTAAGATTTTACTAAAAAGTGGAAGACAAGTTGATGGAACGAACACTGACACCAATACTATTGTTATATGATAGGTACGATTTGCAGAGTGTCTTCAATTTACCAAAGGTATTTGTTTCGATGTTTTATTATAAACGAAAATTGAACGTATAATCTAACTGCTACATTATTTTACCAAATTAAAAAAAAACATAACGTATTGCGCCGTGTGGACAGAATTGCTTAGCGGCCGTTCAGGGAATGATTTAGTATAAGTTCTTAAAAAGTTATTGACAAATATTATGCTGAATGGCTCACGTGGCGATCATATATTTCTGTGGAATGATTCATGTATCTCTCAAAACCAAAACAGAATAACTTTGACAGCTATATTGCAACTTTTGAATGACATTGAACAAAACAAGTCTATTGCTCAAATAGTGTTCACAATGTTACAGTGTTAGACAAATATTTGAAGCATACAGAAATCACAGTCCACTATCATTGCTCAGGATTTTAAGCAACATGAAATATTGAAGTGTGATTTTACGAATAATCGAAATAAACTCAACTGGTTTCAAATGTGTTGCTAAAAGAACAACTAAGCTTAATACTAAGAGCTCTCCGTTTTCAAAACTGACGATTTTACTTTATTGAACAGGTAATCTCTTTAAGTTGAAATAAAAAACTTCAGCCTGGAGATTGATCGTATCTTTAAAGCGAATTTCTTTATGAGACCAGAAAAATGTGTTCTTCGAACTCTAAAAATACTATCTTCCAGCCACCGAAGAAAAAAATAAAGAACCTAAAAGATTTGCCGCCTTTTTTGTCTAAGAAGGATAAAACATATTTTCAGGCTTTATTTAGACTAAGATAAATTAATAAATTTTGGAAGAAGTTTCTATAATTGATTGAAGCAGAGTAGTAGTATATGCAGTTTGATTCTATTTAGAATTTCTATAGCCTATTCGAAGGCATTGAGTTATCTGATACCATAAAATAACATTAATATTTATTTATTGGATATCGTACGTGCTAGTAATTAATTTTAACAAAATTTATTTTGGCATATACGTTTTTTCTTCAGGTTTATATTAGTTAACGATAATTATTATACAATACCTAGTAATATGAATTTTTTATCATTTAATCGGAACATCAATGAAACAAAGCAAAGCGAAAAACTTCTATCATACAGTTTTTATTTTTGAAGGTTTAAACTTTAAAAGTTGATTTACTAAAATCATAAAATATGCCCTTACGACTTTCCAATATACAAATGATGTTCCATTAAATACAAACATACACATTTTTTGAAAACATCAGATTGCTCAGACTTTTCTTTCTTTTTGTACCTTGAAATTTTTAAATTTTATACACAAATAAATATTAATATAATTTCAATATTTAATTACAATATAAAATGAAGAGAAACTCTAAGAACTTTTGTGAAGGAAGAAATTATTTTCTATTTTTTAGTATGGATTTAGAAGAAGCCTTTTTTAAAAAGATTTTTTTTTATATATATTTTCTGATTTTATTTGATCAGAGTATAAATTTAGACTCGATCGAAGCTCTTGTTACGCTGTCCTAAGCGCGTAAAGGGTGCTAGTTCAATGGAGATGGGCCGCCTGGGTTAAGGGGGGAACCTTCAGTGAGGAATTCTATTGGGCGCCACGTGATTTTTCCACTTTCCATTAAAACATGAGGTATCACGAAACTCAACTCGCATTGAAACTCTATCAATTATATGTTCACTGTATTCAATATATTCAAAAAGTTTTCCAAAATTATTCCGCGGAAATTACTACTAACATTACACTAGTGCGGCAATCACACATAACCTACTTATGGCAAAATATTCCGTATAACTTAAAACGAGCAGCTATAAATAACAACAAATTGAATAATAATTACAAGAAAACAAAATAATAATAATGGTACTTATCTGGCCCGCACTGGTGAACACCATGTTAAATTTCATCTGCCACCAATCCTCCGAGTTTCCACTTTCCTATTTCCTTTAATTTTCCTTTTTCTTTTTGTTTAGCCAAGTATTCATTAAACCTTTTCGTCCAATGGGTTCTTATCTTCCTTCTTTTATTTAAATTTTAATTCTCTCCAATAAATCCTTAGAGCCCTTTTTTTTTTAATTATACTTCTTTTCTGTTCGATCTTAAAAATCCGTCCACTTTCTGTCACCCTCTACTCGGAAGTGACTCCAGCCTACTCCGGGGCAGCATCATGACTCTGCCATGTTTATACTGTTTTCCAATTCAATTTTACAATTTCCTGAAGCTTAAGCCAGGTTACATTATTTTCGGAATTAAGTGTATTATGATGTTAATAGTAGGCTTTCTTGGGCATGGCTTACCCCGGGTGATGGCCACACCAGTTTTATTCTTATGTGTGTGGAACGGAATACTTTAGAGAACGATCTACAATATTTACTAATTTATTTATTGCTTTTTTTTTGTATGGAAACCTGGATCGACCTTTGGCATGACAATCGAGGTATTATTCCAGTGAATCATTTCGGTAGACCGTGCGAGCCGATAACCTAATATAATAAGAACTATTTACCGACAAATATGTTGCATTTACGTATGTTAACTTTAGAGTTAATTGCACTGGTACTTAGTGTATTACAATTATAATTCTATTACTATATGTGGTGTCTGTTGCTCTTGTGAAAAAAAGACAATTCTCCGCCATTCCGCATGAACGTCGACGTGTTTTTTGCAGTTAGGGTGTTGGTGTATGTGGATATATATTCCGCCTCGACCAGTAAATGTGAATATGACAGCTCATGGAAATTTTGTTCTTTCTTGGTCCCGATATTTATCCCGAGGTCTAGGTTCGACACTGAAATAAAAATGTGTAGCAGAATGACTAGTTCAATTAAATAACGTTTAACACTTAGAACCATAACACTCCCCCTTTCTTCCAAAAGATTTCGGTAGAGAGCGAAATCTTTTACAACAAGCCCCTTTTTTTCCACACATCGTATCAACAGGACAACATGCATACACTTATTTATCACAACAACCCTAATCAATTTCGATTAAAATTTAGCCTCATTTGCAATTTTCCTTTCACGTAATACTAAAATAACTTCTAAAATGCGTTCCTTTCCATATATACTCAAAAACTGCTGGTTGTCACCACTTATCTTACAGGTGGACTAGATACCCAAAAATTCTCACATGTTGAACCAACAGTTCAACCCACACTTTCTTAAAATCCACTCTAATAAAGTAGGAAAATTCAATAACATTTGAATTAAATTTAAATTCAATTCTTGATTTCATTTGTATAATACATCATTGAAATATAATGCTACATACACTTTATTTTGGATACAACTGGTCAGTATTCCAAGTAGGAAAAGGTTGAAACTCAGTACAGATTAATTACGCGTCCAAGCGTGCTAACTCAAGTTATAAGATCCATATGAGCAATTGAATTTTTAAACCATATCAACTACTAGTTATGTAACTTTGCGTTGAAATTTGCGACGACCGGCTTACATTTTAAGTATTGCTGACAAAATTTGTGTGTAGTCGAGCTAACTTAAAGGCTAAAAGCTCGTGTACTTGAAAAGGATATGTAATACTAAATAAAAGTGGGAGTGTAATACAAACTTGAGATGAACTCATATGTAGCTCTATAGTTAGTGTATTTTGGGACAATGGTTTTAACCTTATACTCCCATCACGAAGGTAGGTCAGAAATTACGGAATAATGACAAAGTTTTTGTTTTTTTTTTCCTAAATTTACTACTATCCTGGAGGAAATGTGCACTCATTCCTCGCTCGGTGGAGCCGTGGAGTAAGGACGTAGATCCTTGGCATGCCAAGTGCCTACATTTTTGCCGTTCGCGTCAGCCAACTCGTAAGTCTATGGCGAAACCCTACCAAGAATGGTAAAGGGACCAATATATTTCGGAGCCAACTTTGCCGTAAAGTACTTTGCTGCGTCTGACAAAATAAAGTTTCGTCTCCACACTAGGTCATTTTTTATGAAGGTCACATCATGTCTGCGAAGGTCGTACCGAATTTTACCTAATTGGGATGCTTTCACAAGTCAAGCCTGCACATCTTTGCGCAACATTTCCAGTGCTTTGGCATGTAATTCGCCACTTACTTCCTAGTCCTCTATAAATGTTTTAAACTTCTTCCCACATACTGACATCTGCCTTCCGAAGTTAACGAAATACGGGCTCAGTTTTGTGGTCTCGTGCGTCCGAATCGCGCAAGCTACCTTTTGTAATTGTTGATCCCAACTACGGTGGTTGTCGGACACGTAGCCTCGAAGCATGGTTTTTACTACTTGGTTCACTCGTTCCGATGGGTTTGCTTGAGGGTGGTAGAGTGCTGTGAAACTAACTTCCACCCCATAAGTTTGCAAAATTCCTTGCTTCGAAACTGTACACCGTTATCGCAGATGATGTTCCTGGGAGCTCCAAATAAAAGAATGACATTGTTTTCGATATTTTTACACACCAACTTTGCCGTAGCGGATCTGAGTAGAAATAGCATTACGAATTTACCAAACCAGTCCACGACTGTTAGTATAAAGGAAAATCCACTGTGAGATTTCGGAAATGGGCCAATCAAGTCAATGCATATTGTTTCCCAAGGCCTAGTAACTTGTTTGCGAACCGCCATTAGCCCAGCAGGCTTATGCAGATCCGGTTTAACCGCCTGGCACGTCACACAACTTTTCACATATTTGACTACGTCCTGTCGCATTTTAGGCCAATAGAATTGCCTTTGTAAGCGATCATAACTTTTCTGCTTTCCGCCATGTCCCGAGGTAGGATTGTCATGCGCTGTACACAAAGGAGGCTACCTGACTTTGCAATGCTTCCATAGCTTGCCAGCTTCTACACGGCAATCGGGGTACTCCGACGGTTTCTCTCTTACCTGTTTAATCATTTTATTGAACCACTTCTCAGTGGGTTTTAGTCTAATACTCCCTACGAGAGGTACTGATCGGGACAACAAATCAGGGGCTAGGTGTTCTTTACCTTGTCTGTGTATTATCTCGAAGTCGAACTGTTGCATCTTAACTGCCCTGCGCGCGAGTCGAGCAGTAGGGTCCTTTAAGTTTTGTAGCCACACTAAAGAGGCATGGTCTGTTACCACCGTAAACTGAGTTCTATCTAGGTAAAGCCGCAACTTATCTACCGCCCACAATACGGCCAGGCATTCGCGTTCAGTAATGGAGTAGTTTCTCTCACACCGACTGAGTGATCGACTTAAGTAAGCTATGACTGTCTCCTCTTCATCATGCCGTTGTGTTAGAATCGCAACAATACCATACAAGAGAGAATTGGGGCAGTGACTAACTTCTCCTTTATTAATTGAAACGCCTGGTCACACACGTCATTCCAGTGGAATTTCCTATTCCTTTTCAGAAGCGTAGCTAAGGGGGTAACAAGAGACGAAATGACGGAACGAAACGCCGGTACCAGGTTCTCATACCGATAAATCTCCCAATTTCGGTTACATTTTTCGGACGAGGAATTTCTAGGATGCATTTAACCTTCTCTGGGTCGACCTGCAAGCCGCTTTCCCTATGGGCAAGCTTACTGAGCCGATAACTCCAACTTTATCTCCGTTCGCTAATGTAACTAGACTTATTTCGGATTTTAGCAACTTGATTCCAGTTGCTTGCAATTTTCTCCAACCAGTACCACCGACGATCGTTCTCGAAGCACCTAAATCAATCAATCCGACCAAGGAAACAGTAAAAATGGATATTTTTAAGTAGGGTCTTTCATCTTTATTCACTTGCGTGAAGATATAATCCAGCATAGCCGATTCAGAAGGGTCCCTATTCCTTAAATTACTTCGGGCAAAAATGCTCACATTTCTAATTATGGCGGCACTGTTGGGAACATTGGAACTCAGAACGCCGCTTACTACTGAGCTCCCTCCCCGTTTCCCCAACTCGCTCCCCGTTTCCCGAACTCGCTCGAATGTTATTTTGATTACTCTGTCTACTATACCCAGAGCAATTTTGACACCTAGGTCTAATTACTTCAATTTCACCGCATCCAAAGCAACGACAGGGCTCTCTGCAAAATCGAGCTTTGTGTCCTTCTCGTTGATTCACGATGCAAATAGGGGATACTTCACAAGAAACATATGCAAGGTCTGGCTCTAATAGATGTGCGCTCCTTTTAGATGGTGGGGGTGCAAAAGTCTCTACTGAAGCACGAATGGCTTCCAATTTCCTACCAATATCTACAAGTGCGTCCACTGATTCAACTTCGCTTAAGCCCAACTGGCTCTGATAAAACGGACTAATATTCCTTTTAAGAATCTTCATTTTCTCGGGCTAGCTCATCGCTTGTGTTAACCTATTAAATAAGCTAACCATTACTGCCACGTAAGTACCCATGGATTCGTCCCTGCCTTGTGTTCGTCTCTTAATTTCCTCTATGAGGCGATCGTCGTAATGTATGGGTAGAAATTCCTTCCGAAGTTCTTTGACCAATTCGGACCAAGACTGGCATTTGCCTTTGTTAGCTCTATACCACACCAGGGCACGACCAGTGAACAAATCTTAGGCAGATGAGAACAACTGAGGTTTTGACACTCCTCTAGCTCCACTTAACTCCTCTACTCTTTCTAAAAATGAGCTAAGCAGCTGGCCTTGCTCCCCAGAAAACTTAAGGTCCCATTTGTAAATTGGACTCAATGGATGGAAGACAAGGTACGGCTAAGTGTTGTTTCCTTCCTCTTGAGATGACTTGTCGGAAATCTCTTGGTCGGCTTTCGTCTCTATTGCTCCAAGAGCAGACACTAGTTGCCCTTTTAATCTATTTTTTGCGTCAGTCTGTTCTTGTTTAACTGATATGGTCCGTTTCAGCCTATCTAATGCCCAACTAATTTAAGTAATGATTTTTGCGTTGCTATTGCTGTTAACCTTGCCAGTAAAGTTATCCATGAGTCCATTAATTTCCGTTATTTTTTCCTATAAAGCTTCCTTATCCTGTTCAAACGTGAAAGGATACTTATCTACTCTTAACGGATCCCCAGTCTTTTCGATTCTTAACGCGGCGCCCCTTAAGGATTTTCTCATATCTTCTACTGTTCCAATATCTAAACCCCGAACAACTAGCTGATAACTTATCTCTTCTTGGCTTAAGCGATTAACCTCCACTCCGGCTTAGTTATAAAAACAAAAGAGAAAATACGCCAGAACAGAATGAAAGAAATAAGGAATTCGAGCCAACATTTTCCTGGATACCGCAAGTATCGTTGTTAGTATGATCGGAAGCAACAATCATTAATTCCTCCCAACAATTCGGTGTCGATGGTCTTCTGAATCGATTCAAGGGTAAGTTTGATACACGTCTCGGAGAAATTAACGCAAAAAAAAAATAATTATAGCTTTAGTATTATGTTTCTGTTACCTATACCCCCAGTAGGTGACAACCGATGTGTAAATTATTAACTTCGCCTGACGAGAAATATCAGTGTTTGTCAGCAGTGGTGACTAAATATAATTGGAATATGATTGGACTTCAAATATGAGGCAGCGCGATATGCCATTTACTTCACGAAATGATATTTTCAATGTCTCGTAAACGATGATGAAATCTTACTTCCTAATGTTTTAAATATTTAATTTGGGGAAAAGTCTGCACGGTAATTACTGAGATCGGTCGTGAATCCTTACACTACCGTCATGTGGCGATTGTAGAAAGTTCCTTAAAATATACGTGTATACCTGAATAAGTGGTACCACTCCAAGCTTAATATAATAATATTCAGTATGATCACAAAAAAAGGAAATTGCAAAATAAAAAACAAGGAATAAAAATTGAGAAAAATTGTAATTTCTTATGGCCACAATATCCTTATCAGAAAAAAAAAAAATTTACTATTGACCAGAATTGCACGAACCACGAGATAGTCAACAAACGCACCATTCAGTAATACGTGTCGATCAACGTAAGAACGATTTACTTGACGACCTCGAGATTATCAGCCGGATAGTTGTGCGGAGCGCTAATGCTGCCACAACCCCTGTGTAAATGTTCTCACTATTCCTCTCAATTTACAATGGCTCCAACTGGACAAGAAAACATTGCCCGAATTTACAGGTACTAATATTATGACCTTCATACAAACAACCTGACCTTAATTTGGTATAGCACCAGTAAAAATATTATTTTTTTTTAATGAAACCTTGCCGGCACTGAGCGTAAACAAAACCAGATGTAAATGAATGCCAGAAATTTTCTGTTTTTTTTTTGTATTGTTCTGCTAACGCAATGCACCGATGTGATAACCACAAAATTTGCTGCCGCTAATGAAGAGGCAAATAACCTACCGAACTGTTACTATGAGATTAGTGCTTCTATTACTAGGATATTCCTTACACTTTTGGTTAAGCCGTACAAAAAATTTAGATTAAGTAATCTCCGACCGGTAAGAAAGTACAATTGACATTGATCACCAGAAACTAGCATGCAATCTGCCCTATGATTTTCTGCACTGTCATGTATTACCGTAATAAATTTTTGCTTGAAATAATGCTTTATATATAATATGTATTATATGCATAGGAATTATGCTAGACAAAATAAGTTCCACTGCAAAAATTGAGATCTGAGTTCTATCTCCATTTGAACCGATTTCACAATGAACATACACATCCGTTAATAATTTTGTTTTCCCCACTGATTTAACCGCAATTTTGGAAATTTATACCACCACCTACATACAAATATCACTACTATAACTACTATACTACTATAACGCTTTTCCATGCGTTAAATAAACTATTTTCAAAATGTTAAGCTCAGTATCATGTGTATTTTTATGTATTCTCCCACCCAGCAATTTCCCGAGGAGCTGAAAAAAAAATATCTTACGGTACTCCACACCGTATTTGTATTGACCCGTACTGTTATCCTTGTTTAGTATGTATAAAACTATATTTCTACAAGAGATGTTACGCTGCCCTAAGCGCGTAAAGGGTGCTAGCTCAATGGAGGTGGGCCGCCTGGGTTAAGGGGGGAACCTTCAGTGACGAATTCTATTGGGCGCCACGTGATTTTTCCACTTTTGTAGCGTATCCCTCATCCGCCACCCTTCCCCCCCCCCCCCCCCCCCCCCCCTTCATCCTTTCTTTCATCTTTGGGCCTCTCTACTATCTGTAGAGAGAGTACCTGAAAATGGTCAAAAGGTTATCTGTTTAAATTTCGGAAAGTAGCCCTTTGCTACTTCCCCATAAGGCATGAACCTAAAAACCAAAAGAAAAAAAAACATTTCTAAAAGAAAGAAACTAACTCGGGCAGAACACGCACAAATTATAATCTTCCTAATAAATCCCACAGAACGAGGAGAAGAGAAAGAAAGAAGAAAAGCCGAAATCCATAATAAAATCTCACAAATTGGCAACATCACCTCATTGTCAGGGTGAAATTTCGTGCCATTAACCGTTGGTCACAAAATCTTCCAATGGAGCGACGGTAAATGACACACCAAAAATTCTTCACACAACAATACAGTACCGCTGTCAGCCAAAATTCCAGTCCACTAGCGGGAGCACACACATTAAGACCCTAAAAAAATCTGCTGCGCTAGGCACCTACATGAAGTCTGTGAGTACAGGAAACGACGTTCATGCGGTACATGTTGCGAGATAGAACGACAGACAGCGACGATGGTGTGTGTCGTGGAATCGGCTGGAGATTGCGAGCCAGATGTAACTCGGGACAGTCTTTGCGGGATTTGCTCGAGATCGGACGGAAACGTGATTTGCGCAGTATTTGAGCAAAAATTTACCTGACTTTTCTCTTGCTTCGGTGAATAGTTTTAGCTGTAAAGAAATACGGAAAATATATTACTCCAGTAATGAATAATTGAAGAAGATTCGGAAAAATAATAATATGCCGAAAAGTTTTTCTTTCCTGCGCGGCAGTGTCGGCGAAAATTAACGTTGCTATTCCTCAGTGAATCTGAATGGAAATTTCCCGAAGTTTTTAGCTGTGATTACAGAAAAGGAAAAAAATCATAGTTAAGTGTTAAAGATTACGAATATTCAAAGAAATATGAATATTGAAAATTTTGTTATTACCTGTGCGGCAGTGTCGGCGGAAATTAACGTTGCTATCCCTCTGTGAATCTGAATGGAAAGTTCCCGAAGTTTGTTTTATCTGAAAATACTGAAAAGGAAAAAAAAATCATAGTTAAGCATCAGAGATTAAGAATATTCGAAGAAATACGAATATTGAAAATTTTGTTTTATTACCTGCGTGGCAGTGCTCCTATATGCACCCACAGCACTCAACCTGGAAGTAAATAATCGGGTTGAAAATTTTCTTACTCTCCACGTCATTCAGCCAAACTTACTTCCGAGAGGGAAGTAAATTGGCCCTTCACCGGCGAAGAAGTGTCCATACGGCACAGTTGCACTCCATATCATCCCACCTTTACGAAACCGAAGGAGAAAGGAAGCGCGGGAAGCAAGCTCGAAGCTCTGGTAGATAAATTAAGCTCCAATACTATACATTTTTGGAACGGAGGAAACCCTGAAGTCGCCTAATCAATATGTATACGTGAGACATTAGTATGCTCTAAGGTCAGTTGAATTATTCTCAAGTTCATGTATTATTTTTTTTTGTCTTTTTTTTGGCTCATTTTCTTGTCTAGCGAAAAAATTTTTTTTTGTTCTATACGATTTTGAAATAAGTCATTAGAATTTACAATTGGTCACAATACAATTTTGAAATCAAGTGATAGGATTTACAATTGTTAAAGATACAAGTTTGAAATAAATTCTTAGAATTTAAGATTAAGAGCAGATCCGTAGGGTTTGATAAGTCGATACAACAGGAAAGCGCTTATTAGGGCTAAGAATAAGTACTTATAAAGTTGAGGACATATAAGAAAATCATTTTTCCTTTTTATTTGTCTTGTAACATGACAGATTTTTCTTTGTAATCGGGTTTCCTCCCTGGCAAAATGTTTACGCATATTCATACAAATAATTAGCAACAATAAATAAGATACTCTCGATTTGATCAATACTTCTTTTCTTTATTTATCCATTTTGACATTTTGACCATTTTAACATTTTTTTTTTACTAGGACTGGACCAAAATCGAGAGAGTGCCCTCACGCCCTCCCTTTTCTTTTGGGGGGTTATTGGATGGTTATCTGCCGCCGCCCTTCTTCAATCTACCCCCCCCCCCCCCTCTTCATGTTTTTTTTTTTTGGTTTGTTTTAGGTTTTGATGTCCCAGTGCAATGGAGTGAGTAGTCACTGCGGAAACGGTAGCGGACATGATGGAGGTCACCTTGACTAAGGCACTCGAATATACATAATTCAATACATGGGGCTATGAAGAACATCTAGGCTTTGGAGGCTTAGCCAGGGTGGAAGGGGGCGCATGGGCCCAATGTTTCCCCAAAGCCGGAGTCTCAACACCAGTTAAGACTCCCTCTCTCGCCCTCTCTCTCACTCACTTCAGATCATGCTTTTCTCTCGGCGTCGATAGTTCTCCGGGTGTCACAAATCGGTTCAGCGTTGACAAGGTTTCTTCTCTTACATGCTTATTTATTGTTCCCCAGTAAATAAATTTTCTTTTCCAGGTTGAGCGGAGGTAGTGAAAGGCAGTATTGAGCAAGCTTTCGTTGATTGACCCGTCGGGGTCGGCATAAAAAAAAAGTTTTTTGCGTTATCACGCCCGTCAACCGAGTTAAACATCAGTCTTCTGGCTGGCTTACATAGGTTATTCTTTGTTGTTTTTTTTTTCAGAGTTGCACAGTTAACAAGCATTGAGGAGATGTGGGTGGCAAGAACCACCCCGCACCGGCTGCCCGCTAGCGGCGAATTACTTACTGTGCAGCCACCCACGCATATCTCCAAAAATGATTTTTGCAACATGAGGCTTTCATCGCGATCCATGTCTATTCTCGTTTAGGGCGAGCATACACATAGTCGGCGGGAAAGTGCTCAGTGTTACACTTTCCATTAAAACATGAGGTATGACGAAACTAAACTCGCATTGAAACTCTATCAATTATATGTTCACTGTATTCAATATATTCAAAAAGTTTTCCAAAATTATTCCGCGCAAATTACTACTAACAATACACTAGTGCGGCAATCACACATAACCTAACTTATGGCAAAATATTCCGTATAACTTAAAACGAGCAGCTATAAACAACAACAAATTGAATAATAATAACAAGAAAAAAATAATAATAATGGTACTTATCTGGCCCGCACTGGTGAACACCAAGTTAAATTTCATCTGCCACCAAGTTTCCGCTTTCCTATTTCGTTTAATTTTCCTTTTTGTTTTTGTTTAGCCAAGTATTCATTAAACCTTTTCGTCCAATGGGTTCTTATCTTCCTTCTTTTATTTAAATTTTAATTCTCTCCAATAAATTTTTAAAGCCTTTTTTTTTTAATTATACTTCTTTTCTGTTCGATCTGAAATTCCGTCATCTTTCTGTCACCGTCTACTCGGAAGTGCCTCCAGGCTACTCCGGGGCAGCATCATGCCTCTGCCATGTTTATACTGTTTTCCAATTCAATTTTACAATTTCCTGAAGCTTAAGCCAGGTTACATTATTTTCGGAATTAAGTGTATTATGATGTTAATAGTAGGCTTTCTTGGGCATGGCTTACCCCGGGTGGTGGCCACCCCAGTTTTATTCTTATGTGTGTGGAACGGAATACTTTAGGGAACGATCTACAATATTTACTAATTTATTTATTAGTTTTTTTTTGTATGGAAACCTGGATCGACCTTTGGCATGACAATCGAGTTATTATTCCAGTGAATCATTTCGGTAGACCGTGCGAGCCGATAACCTAATATAATAAGAATTATTTACCGACAAATATGTTGCATTTACGTATGTTAACTTTAGAGTTAATTGCACTGGTACTTAGTGTATTACAATTATAATTCTATTACTATTATGTGGTGTCTCTCCGCCATTCTCGCATTTACGTCGACGTGTTTGTGCAGTTAGGGTGTTGGTGTATGTGGATATATATTCCGCATGGACCAGTAAATAAATTTTAAGACGTAGAACCATAACACTCTAGGGGAGGCGATCGCATGTTGTTTATTGTTTTCTGCTATACTCTACCACTGGCGATAAAGTAGCATTAATTTTAAGTTTAATGTCAGCCACTCCATACTAAGAAAGTCGATGCTAAACATGCAACCTAGGTTCCATCAACAAGAAGATGATTAAGTTCATTTGATCTTACTGAGCTACTATGTATTATTTAGTCCTGGTAGTGTTGCCGAGAAACAGCCTGCCACCAAAATTATAACATTGACCCTGTTGGTAAGAGATGGTTGGGGCAGGAATGAAGCATCACCATACCAACAGATTTCGTATGGCAGAGTCAGCATACTGACCTGTTTAAACTAGGTCATTGACTGCGCGATTTACTTTTTCAGGCAGTACAAATTTGTTTTGGCAAAATTGTATTAAATCCTACCTGGATGAAAAGATATATTACCATTGTAAATTTATTTTATTCACCGAGAGGCTGTTGGGTTATCTTCGCACTCGCGGCACTACAGTAGATAACTACAAATTTTATGCATATCGTAGCTCGGATTCTTACCCAAGACACAACATTTTTGTACCCTAGATGAAGTCTATAGGGTATAGGTACTAAGTTTGTCATTCCATTTATAACACCTCGAAATAATGATGGTAGCGCAAAACGGATTGGACACCCATATTCAAAGTTATTATGATTTTTGCATATCTTTCCGTCTGTCCGTGTGTCCATCCGTTCCTCCGTCCTTATGTGCGCACGATAACTCGAGAATGCGTATACTTAGGGATCTCGAATTTTGTACATAGACTTTAAAAAAAGGAAAAATTAAGTTCGAAAATGAGACAACTGCTTCGTGGGGTTGCCATACAAAACTTTCGGTTTCCACTATATATTTGGACACTGCCGTAGAACGCATCGATATAGAGAGCTGGAATTTGGAACATTGTATTTTCATTGTACTAGCAAATAAAATTTTAAATCGAGCAACTCCTTCTTCGTGTTGCCATATAAAAATTTATGTTTTTTACGTATACTGTGAAAACGATCAGTCCAAGACATTTTTTTTGACTAAAAACTTCTTCAGAATACGAAATCCTATAAAATTGTTTATAATCATTTTTTCTGTCCGACAAACCGTTCTAGAAATATATGTGAAAAACCACTTCAAAAATCAAACTTGTATAGATCGGTGACCACACGAAATTTTGGGCATTCATCTAGGGTATCATAAGAATTGGTCTTAGGCCAATTCTAACTTTTTTACCTGTTATATTTTGCCTATAATAAAAGCTATAAAAGTTTATAGTATGACGTGTAATGAAACGACTTTGGAAAATGGAGCGTTGTAGAGTAGGAGACGCAAGGGCCGTTTGGTAATGCTCTGCGTTCATCCTGGTTTATTTTCATCTAGCGACAGGCATTTGATTTCTGACTTCTGACTTTTTTTTTAAAAATTGGATAGGTTGGAGAAGGGGTATGATGCGAGAATTGTTTCCTCAGAATTTTTTGGTTTTAGCTTATAATGATTGCAGATTCGATGTGTAGGTTACTGCGATTTCCAAAGCGTGAAAAATAATAAGCAATTGTGATTGTGCGGCGTGAGTTATATTTGTTTTTGCACTTTTTGAGATACAGCAATCAACTAAATTTTAGCTTTACCTGGTAGATATTACCTAAGCATTGTCTAAGTTGCACAAGGAATACAATAACATTTTATGAACTCAATGAAGTTGCAATTTATGATACCTAATGCATTTTGACGCTAATTAATTAAATTTTCAAAAGAAATATAATGTTTGAAATTCATAGCTTTCGTTACGTGTTCAGGTATTTCGACCGATTTACTTATTTATTTCACTTTGGATTGATTTTAGATTTTTATAGAGTTATGACTAAGCGGAGCCAGGTGGCCTTTGCACTGCAGCCATACTGTGCACCACTTTCTTTGCAGTTTATCCAACAATCCCACTCCTCCTAGGAAAAGAAATATTTTTTGCATGAGGTGTCCTAAAGTCGGGAGGCTTTAAGAAATATGAGCCAAAGGTCTGGAATCTACATTCTAGAATGGCCCCGCATTCTAATAAGATGTGCTCCGATGTTTCATCCTCTTGTAGACACAAGCTAAATACATCAGTGGGATATGCCTATCTGATGCCTGTGTTTGTCTAGTTTGAAGTGTGCAGTTGGGACTCCTGTGAAAATTCTGAGTTCATTCCTAGATAGCCTTAAAAGTTTCTGGCTCTTTTTGGTTGAAGGTCCTTTGATGAATTTTTTAGCTTGTCTGGAGCCTATCATTGAAGTCCATCGTTGGTCCATTTGGCTCTGGATCTAGTCTTAGAAGATACGCTTCACGCTGTGGTAGGAAATACCGCAAAATGGTGCCGGTCCTATGAGGGGCATGAATGCTTCTTTTTTGGCCAATTGTGTTTATTTATATATTTATAATTCTTACTCTTTTACTACATTAACAAAAGTTATATTATCTATTAGTTCTCGTTCTATGGACAGTATCGCTAGAATTCTTAATCTTAAATTACTCATTGTGGAACAACTAGCAACACTGATGGTTTTTTGTTTAAACAATTCTTAATAATATTACTATGTTGGGAACAGAGTTTTCCAAACTATTTTTTTGGATAAATATTGAAAGTTCAAGAGGCCTTCCCCGTTTTTTCAACCTTTGTACATCATGTAGAGACATAAAATTCTGGATCCTTTTCCTTTCAATATGAAACTGTTCCTCGCCAATGTCAACTTGACATTTAAAATTTTCATTTAAAAGATTGTTTGGTAATAGGGCACGAATACTTCGCTGCAAGGACAAGTAGTTCCTCAAACCGTACTTTTATTTCCTGGATAACTCTATCCATCAATAAACAAAAATATTTCTCTTTGTATTTCTACTTGTAAAGATAGCCACACGAACCGCGAATTTTCACCGCTCAATAATCTTTTCCTTCTAACTCGACGTTCAGTGAATATCTGCAACTCATCACACAAAAAAGTCTGTTGTAGCAGCTTTTTGCACTAGGGTGTCCCTTTGTCTAATAAAATATATTTTGTAAAAGAATTCAGTTTTAAATCACATTGATGATTATTTAATCCCTCTATTTGGAAGTATTTTTGCGCGTCATTAATATCCAAAAGGACGGATTCCATAAATAGAGGTTAGCACAGAAAAGAAAAAGATTACATTGAGTTGAGTAATATTCCAGCGATGGTCTCGTTTTAATATTTTCTTCTTCAGATGTCAATTTCTCAAAGCACATAAAATGTTTAATAATTGTTTATTTTTTCAACAGTCACCGCATCTCCACTTGTGCTCCAAACGAGTTTCTACACTGCTCTTAAGGCCTGAATTACAATTATGACTGATCTGTCGATATGCGACTTGATTTTCAGTCGAAGTCGACGCTGAGGTGAAATTTGTAATTAAATTAAAGCTTCAACTGCGAACATACCCAGAAGTGCCAACTACTGTGATTAAACTGAAGTTGGTCGCAGCCGACACCAACTTTTGCACTATGAGCAAAGTTTAGTTTCAGTTGCATTCGCAGTCGAGGTCGAAGTTGCAATAGTATCCTACCACATGCATTTACCATTTGAACAAAGTCGCAGTCCTAATTGTGATTCAGGACTTACACCTTGACCTGTGACAGAAACTATCAAATTTTGCAAAAAAATCAATCAAATTTTGCAAAAAGGAAAAATAATCAAATTTTGCAAAAGTTAATGATTTTTTTTTGCAAAATTGGACTGAAAATAACTCCAGTCGACGACCACAGTAAATGAAAAATCTCCCAAAATATTTTCTGTAAATTCCTAAGAAGAAATGAATGTTATTGCTCTTCTCATTGCTCCTGAAATTGTTAATACAGTGGTGGACTAGTCATATTAAAAATGTACGAAATTCAATAATAAAATTAATTTAATTAATTTAAATTACCCAAGCAGTCACTATACCTGAATTTGGGTAAAATTGGTATGACACATACATAAATCAGGAACAAAGAGGAGGGTGGTAAATAAACTGTTAATAAATGCATTTATATCATGTATACAAAGTGCCCAAATTCTAAGAAATTGTACCATTATAGACATAATTTTTTTTCTAAACGAAATTAAAAAGCAATCTACACAGTAAAAAATTTACACAATTGTAGGAAATATTCCTTAAAATGTAGGAAATGTTGCCCTAAATTTTAGAGAATATTTAATAAATTTTAGGGAATATTCCCTACATTTTAAGGAAAAAACATAAGCTTTGTGGCAACAATTTGTGCATTTTTTACAGTGTAGTGTTAAGGAAGTCTCTTCTTACTTCCTAACTTGTTCTTAAGTTAACTTTACTTCAACCACCACGTATTCGCGATGTCCATGACCGATGGGGCTCTGTTTACAATAACAAACATTGCGCTAAAGAAAGTATTAACAGCTGATGTTTCTTTACATACGTGTTTAAGCTTGAAATCTCCACATCGCCTCGACAAGCACTGCCGCGGTCAGCAGGCATTATATTATATGATTTTGTGGATTACAACATTATCATGTTATTAATTATTATTTTGCAATAATTTAGACATAAATATAAAAAAATGCCGCCCCAAAATATGTGCGACCAGGGGAGGAACACCCCCCCCCCCCCTCCCGCCCAAGATACGCTACTGGGTGTACCACACTAGGGCTTAATTTTCTAGATTGTATTAGTCTTACTCCTTCTGGTAAAACATGTAAACTACGAATTACTGAATTTCTAAATTACTCAATACGAATATGTTCAGGCAAAACCCAAAATCCTATGTATGGGACTTATAGGCTACGCACATTTAGATGTGCAGAACTTAAAATTTGAACTGTCACTGACATCACAAAGCTCCATTTATTATTACTTTAACATTCAAGGAAGAAATTTAGGGAAATGTATTCTAATTCGATCCGTAAATCGAACAACAATCCAAAACCAATATGATATATGTTATAACAATGTACACATATTAAATTTAAAAATTCATATCTCAGAAACGAAAGCTTCTAGCTTTAAAATGGAAATACTAAAAAGAGGTCTAGAGGTCTCCAGAAGAAAACAAAACAGTATATTCAATGCCACCAATACAGTGCCTTTTTGTCGACTTTGAGTCACTACCTAAAGCTTTTTGCATTCACTGCGCCAAATTTTGATAGTTAATAGTTTTCACTATACTTTTATTGAGTTCTTCATAAATATTTTCAGTAAAGTGCACGAATTCCTTTGAAGGTACCTTTAAATTACCATATACTGAGTTACTTCTATTTTTTCGTCTTTGCTTGAAGGAAGCAGTAATGTTTACAAGTAAACAATTATAAGGATTTATTATTTCATTTGCTATATATCCTGCAATGTAAACTACTACTGTTCAGTCCACCGATGAATCCATGTCCCCCAGATGCATTCTCTTGTTGATATTTCCTGAAATACTTAAATAAAGAAAGCGCAAAGTAACAAGTCTAAAGAAAAATCATAAAACTTGATACCTATCTAAGAAAACCAATCAAAGATTCATCCATACAGCCAAAGATTCATCCATGGAACACAGCATACTTCAGGGTGCAAAAGCATCCATAAAGGCACTTTGAAGCAACACTTCATCTAAAAACATAAAACATATCTAATAAATAAATAAAATAATAAAAGAAAGCAAAACTTACCCAAAAGTACACATCCCTCTTGTCTATTTACTTTTCGTAATGTCATTTAATGACATTACTATAGTCAGCTGTCTTCGCCGCAATCAAAAGTTAAGTAAATGCAACGCTGGGCAACACCAAGAGGCGAAACAGACATAACTGGTTGCGGCGGCTATATAAAGCCGACGAGCCGAGGTAGAAAATCATTCTTGGTTCAGAGCTCATCTGATTCGTATAATACCCCGAGTAACAAGAATATCATTCCCGACCTCCAAAATAGAAGAATAATTCTATAGTTCAGAGAATAATCTGAAAATCCCATCATTTCCCAATCTCCTGCCTACACCTAAGCAGTAGAATAATTCTGCCGCAGAGAATAATCTGCAATCTCCTGTCTACACCTAAGCAGAAGAATAACTGCCGCAGAGAATAATCTGCAATCTCCTGCCCACACCTAAGCATTCCTCCCTCATCATCACTAACGCGCGATAGATTGTTTTCAGTTGAGATCAAAACTTCTATCCAGAAATAATAGAGTTGAAGACGCTATAGAATCTTTACGATCAAAATCTTTGCAAAATCTGTGAACCCATAAATAATGTCTTCTCAGGAATTCTCCTCCAACTCATTCTCAATAGCCATTTCATCAACAATAAAACTCACTTTTTTCTAGCGACCTCCAGTTCTCGCATTTATATTTTAATAAGTTAATAATAGTTTGATTAATTCCTGGAGACTAAATTATATTGCTTTGCCAACGCATTATCGTTTCAATGTGTGGCTATGAAAATCCCATACTTCGCATCGCTTTGTAGCAGGCTGAAGTTTTATATTATGCACTAGAAAAGCCCGTCAGCGTTGCCCGGCGATAATATAATTACCTATATGGGTGGGAGTGGGTTGGTCGTAGATGCATAATATCGAAATTTATCTGACTCGGTCGCGTGATCCTAGAGTACCGACTAGGATTTCACTCTGTGTGTGTGTGGGTGTGTGCATGTGTGGTGGGGTGTTGCTCTCTACGTCCGTCGACTCGTTCTCAAGCAGCACCAAATATTTAGTAAAACACGAAATTTTTGTGTGGCAACCCTTCGAAGGAGTTGCCCGATTGGTCCCATTTTCGAACCTAAATTTCCGTTTCTTTAAAAAAAGGCCTATGTACAACATTTCAGCACTCTACGTCGACGAGGTAGGCAGTGTCCAAATATATAGTGAAAAACTAATGTTTTGTACGGCAACATCAAGAAGCGGTCGCTCGATTTCGACCATTTTTGTCATTTTATTTACTATTGCTATAAAAACACCATGTACCAAATTTTAGTTCTTCACGTCAACCCGTTCCCAGACAGTGCCCAAATATATAGTTAAAAAAGAAATTTTTGTATGGGAAACCTACGAAATAGTTGCCCGATTTGTCTCATTTGTGAACCTAAATTTACATTTCTTTTAAGACGCCATGCATAAAATTTGAGCTATCCACGCCGACGCGTTCTCAGACAGTTTCCAAATATATAGTGAAAAACCAAAATTTTGTATGGCAGCACCAAGAAGGGGTTGATCGATTTAGTCTCTTTCTTAAATTTTAGTTGCTACTGCTATGAAAACACAGCGTACCAAATTTCAGCTATCTACGTTGTCAGGCAGTATCCAAATATACACTAAAGAACGAAGTATTTGTATGGCAATATTAAGATATTTCAAGAAAACATCCTTTTTATCCCAGGACCAGCCTTTTCCAAGACTAACTTTGTGAAATAATTGTGAACGCAAAAATGCCTTAACATCATTCGTTTTAGTTGCGAGCAACTCTCTGACACATTTATTGTCGTTTATTGTATTCTTGCTCTTGCTCTGATTTTAAAAAGAATAAGTAAAGAAGCTATATGCATCTGTGAAATTTGAATTTTGAAGTGGTTTTTCGCATGTATAGGGTGTTTCCCATCAGGAGATCAATAGAGCGGGATATGATAGTACCCACCTAGACAAACCAAATATTGTATGGGAAAGGGTGGGTGCAATATCAACCGTTTAGGAGTTCCAGGTTGATTGAGAAAAAAAATATAGTTTTTCAAATAAACACACTGTATTTTAAGAGGTACAGGACTTACGGACACAGTTAAGAGCTTCTTGTATGCAGAGCTGCATAGCATTTCCAACGCCTGCTCAGCCATCTCCAAACTCCTCTCCCATAAAGAATTATTGTTGTCTAAACTAAAAATTTCGGATTTTCTCACCTTTTTTTTAATTTAACCTCTATTACTTTCACAAAACGGCCATTAACATAACTTTTTTTATAAAAACTGTAAACTGTAGACTCTCCGCTTTAAGTTGACCTATTACACCCTATGTGTTAACTGTAGCCGTTAAATATTTATTAACTCATAACCTATTCAGGTAACACCGAAATTAGACGATATTTTTTTAAAATAACGTGCTAAGGCAACAAATTGTCGTTGAGAATAGGTTTGAAAATACGTTTAGAGCTAATAACTCTTAAGATACAGGGTGTTTTGTGAAAAACTAGCTTTTTTACTTAATCACCCTGTAACCCTTAAACGGTTGTTATCCCCCCCCCCTGCCATACAATTTTTGGATCGTTTAGGTGAGTACTATCACCTCCTGCTCTATTGACCTCCTAGTGCAAAACACCCTGTATTTCTAGAACGGTTCGTCGGAGAGTAAAAATGATTAAATCCGATTCCATATTTTGAACAACTTTTCTGTACAATAAAAACGTCTAGGACTGATCGTTTTTACAGTATCCGTAAAAAGCCTAAATTTGTATATGGCAACACCAAGAAGAGGCTGCCCGATTTAGTCTTTTTTGGAAGCTTTACTTAATATTACTATGAAAACGCCGTGTAAAAAATTGCAATTCTCCACGCTGACGCGTTGTCAGGCATTTTCCAAATATATAGTAAAGAACGAAATTTTTGTCCGATTCGGCCCATTTTCGAACTGAAATTTACCTTTTTGTTAAGAGGATCGTGTTCAGCTCTCTAAGTAAATGCGATCTCCAGTTATCGTACGGACTGATGGACGGACATGCAAAAATAAAGACAACTTTTAATATTATGCGTGGGTGTCCAATCCATTTTGCTCTACCATCATCGGAATGAGAAACTTAGTATACCCTATGATTTCATCCAGGATATAATAACAGGTGTGCAGTGCACACAGTTACTAATTTTTTTCTCATGCTTAGGCGCTAGTTACAGCATAACTATCTTAGCTTAATAAATCATTTACCATAGTCACTGCGAGTTGGGTCTATTCCGTTCGCTGATTATATTAAAACGTTCTAGGTATCAATAAAGTTCAATTTTAAAAGTAAAAGTTTATTTCTTATTATTATTTATTTTTTATTATTATTAAAACCAAACACATTGAGTTACATACAGCTCTAAGGGAACTCCACTTACCTGATTTGTTCTACGTATATAAGTTGTGTAATAAGGCTCAATATTCTCAAACAGGTACAACGAAAGCGATCTAGCGTGGAGTTATTTACTTGAAGTTACGACCACTATATAATATATGTATACACAATGATATTATCGCCATACTCATCCCGGAGAGTATGAAGGAGCATAAGTATATTTTCGAGTAAGATAAAGTTGTCATATGTGATTTATTTATTTTTTGCTCTTAGTATTGAAGCTAATACTGATTCTGATTCCGATATATATATTTCCACTTACTTCAACTGCAAAGCAGGCCGCTTATCAACAGAACCCACGACCATCTTGTTTTGAAGATACTAGATTGAAAAATTGGCTTTTAAAAATTGACAACAGTGAGACTAAATTATCATGTCGTTTTTGTAACATTTCTTTAAAGGTTATGCGATTTAGTTCGGCACAGCAAATCGAAGAGTTATTTGACTGCCGCAATTCCTTATACTGATAATCGACAACGCTAAACAGCACTTCAATCGACTGTTTTTAATATGGCAAGCTATTTATCCTATTGACCATTTGTAGGAGTTGGTCAGTGCTTACACAACATTATCAATATCACTTCATAGAACAAATTGTTCTACTATTATTAAAACTGTTTTGAGTGCGCATTTTAATTGAAAAGAATTATTTTAGCATTTTAATTGATGAGTGCAACGATATAGCAGTAAACAAGTTAATAGGATTAATTATAATATTCTTTCAGCCATCCTCGGATTTGTACGTCGTTCAATTTTCAATACGCAAGGCATAGTAGATTCTGTTAAATTCTTACTGAATCAATTTAATGTAAATTTAATGAATTTATTAGCAATTGGAACCGATAACGCGCCAGTAATGATAGGCATAAATAAAGGAGTTCACACTATTTAAAAAAAAGTAATTCCAAATTTAATTTTAATAAAATGCACTTGTCATTGCAACGAGCTATGTCTAATGCAGCTAAAGAGCTTCCGAAAGATATAGAATTTTTACTACGCGAAACCTACAATTGGTTTTGTCATTCTTCTTTACGATTACACCAATACTTTGCATAAATTGATCAATGACAGAAATGATCCTTTAATTATACCTCAAATTTCGGACACAAGATAGTCGTCAAGAAGCTTCGCTGAATCAAGAATTTTATCACAATGGACAGAGTTAAAAATAACTTTTAAAATAGAAAAACACAATTGTAAATCAGCTGAAATACTTTACGAAATGTATAATGACGAAAATAATATTTACCTGTCGTTTCTAAAACCAATTCGTACCAAAACGGATCAAGTGAATAAAGCATTTCAGAGTAAAAATGTAGATGTTACAAAACTTTTAATAAGCCTGATTAAATCACCAAACACGGGGTGCCATATTTTGAAAGCATTGACATTTTCTATATGGATATTGTTCGTGTGTGTACCAAAATGTTCTTGGTTAACATTCCTAAGGTCACCCTTGGATAGCAGTCCACGTGCAATCGAATTTGATCAATTTAGCTCTGCTTGATATCAGCTCATAGATATCAGGATTAATATAATGCTGGTTATGTAAAAATGCTTCCTTAGCACATTAATTGGTTCAAAAATGAAAACTCAATGTAATTCACGACGTTATAATATTTATTCCCGATATAATGTCTTAACGCCTTGACGTTCTGAACCAGAAGCTAAAAAGGACATTGTTGTTTCATTTCACAATTTGAGATTCTGACCAATGATTACTAATACAAATAAATGTTTACAGATTTGTATGCATGAAAGAGTAATGCCAATTGCTAAGAATGATTTTATAGTAGCTATTACATAGATGTTTAGAATTTTATAGGATGATAATTAAAATTGATTTATTTATTTATTGATTTAATTACGAAAACAAATTAGAAACGATTTTGTTGCGGAATTCATTATAAAGCTCGAACATACTCCCCCCGTTGAGAAGGTCACTTCTCAACTAGCCGGTAATTTGAAAATTTTATTAATCGCTCGTTTGCATAGGCCTCGCTGTGTCTTTATAGTCACCACGCGTACTAGTTGATCCTTGCCGGGATGAGTTGTGACAACTCTACCTAACAGCCACCTTGAATGTTGAAGGTTGTCATCGCTGATGAGTACTAATTCGCCTTCCTTCAGACAGTCTTGCTCCTTTCGCTATTTGGGTCTCTCTTGATGGGATGATAAGTATTCCAGCCGCCAGCGTTTCGAAAATCCCTGCACCATAGCCTGCAGAAGCTGCCATCGTTCTAGGCGAGAAATTCTCACTTCGCTGATAGCGGGTTCGGGTATTGTAGTTAAAACTTCTCCAATGAGGAAGTGACTGGGAGTTAAAGCATCGTAGTCTTCTGGATCGGAAGAGAGTACACCATATGAACTCGAATTCAGGAGGGCTTCGATTTGATGCAGCAACGTCGTCATCTCTTCGAAGGTAAGGGTAGATTCTCCAACAACTCGTCGCAAATACCATTTAACTGATCGCACGCCAGCCTCCCATAAGCCGCCAAAGTGAGGTGCGCCTAGAGGAATAAAGTTCCAGGCGATTCTGTTTTGTGATAAGAAGTAAGAGATTAGTTCATTTTTATTACTAGTCATAAAAAGTTCATGCAATTCTGTTAAGTGCCTTTTTCAACCAACAAAGTTAGTAGCGTTATCTGGGAATATTTCTGCCGGTATACCGCGACGAGAGACAAAACGTCGTAGAGCAGAGACGAATGATTCAGCACTAAGATTGCTAACTAGCTCTAAATGTATAGCTGTTGTAGACAAACAAATGAAGAGAGCTATGTATGCTTTAGAAGTTCTTGTTGTCCGGCCTATTCTAGTACCTATAGTTATGGGACCAGCGTAATCAACACCGACTCGAAAGAATGCTCGCGAGGCCCTTACTCGGACTTCTGGTAGGTTTCCCATTAATTGAGAAGTTTTGTTGCTCTTTGTCTAAAGCAAGTAGTTCATTTTCGGAGATCTTTCTGGCTAAACTTCGTATTCCGATAACCCAATATCTTTGCCTTATAATGCCAATCAATAATGATGATCCTCAGAAAGTAATAATTCAGTTACATGATGTGCCTTGGGTAGAATTATTTGATGTTTTGCGTTAAAATTATATGAAGATGTTTGAAGTCGGCCTCCAACTCTTAAGATTCCACTTTGATCGATGAAGGGGCATAAGCTTATTATTGCACTCTTCGGTGATATAGGTCGTTTATGCTCAAGTTCCTTGATTTTAGATGAGAATACGGATTGTTGAACACACTTTATACATATCACGGTCGCATCGTTCAACTCTTCTGCTGACGGGTAGCCTCCCTTCCTATTCTTTCGTAGCGCCTTGGAATTGTATGCAAATCGTCGACAGTACGTTATTACCCTGATTAATCTTGAGAAGGATGAAAACCCTGAGGCGATTTCTGAGATGATGTTCACTTTAGCTTTCTGGATGAACGATAATAGATTTTTAGTTTTAGCCTCCTTGTTCACCTTATGACTAACTTCCAAAGGATTGCTTGGTGGCCATATGTTTGGGTCTTTTAAGAGCCATGATGGGCCGCTGCACCACAGCTTACAGTCATGTAATTCTTCTGGTAATATTCCTCGCGATGCAATGTCGGCTGGATTGTCCTTTGAGCCTACGTGTCTCCAATGGCTACGTGGTATTAGTTCCAGTTCCAGTTGTTTGCAACATACGTTTTCCAATTGCGAGGAACATCTGAGAGACATGCTAGCACGATCGACGTGCCTGTCCAAGCTACTACATGTATTTCTGCTGAAGATATGGATTGTTTTATTTTCTGCACAACCCTGGCTAGCAGAAGGGCGCCAGATAATTCTAGCCAGGGTAAGGACACTTGCTTTAGCGGAGCCACCTTCGTTTTTGATGCTACGATTTTTGTTACAATATTGTCCACTGTTCGGCAGTACACGACAGCGCTGAAAGCTGCTTCAGAAGCATCTGAAAATCCGTGTAACTGTATTCTGCACTTCCCCCGTAGATAGACCTTGGTATCCTGATCTTTTAAAGAGCTGGTAATGTTGTTTTTATCAGCTCCCATTTATTGACTATTTCATTGGGCAGTTCATCATCCCAATCAAACCTTAGAAGCCAGAGTTTTTGCATAAAAATTTTTATATTAATTACCACTGGTGAAAGTCAGCCCAAAAGGTAAAGATCATTGATGATTCCGATAAAATTGATCTTTTTGAAATTGTGTCAATGGTAAATGGAGATACAGCAAACGAAAATGTATCTTCTAGATATTCCAAAGTATTCCAAGTACCTTAGGTACCTCTAAATTGTCATCTATGCAGATACAGCTATTTTCTGTATAGTTTCCTTCATTTGCCAAAAGTTCTCTTGCATTTGAGTGCCATTTCGTGAGATGAAATCCGGAAGACTGAAGTATCTGTGAAAGCTCTGATTTTAATCTTAAAGCTTCAGAAATTTAAGAACAGCCACTCAACAAATCGTCCACATAAAAATCAGTCTGTATAATTGAGGCTGCTTGAGGGAATATTGATTTAAAATCTTCCCCAACTTGATGAAGTACCCTAGTGGCTAAGAACGGCGCAGAAGCTGTACCATATGTAATAGTTTTTAGTCTGTAGTACTAGATAGGAGAGCAACTGTCTGTGGCGACTCGTATTAAATATGTTTTATGCGCTCCTCCGATTCCTCTGGCAAATTTGTTTCGTTAAGCACTGCGTTACGTGTTCGAAGTTTTGTGAGTAGGCCAAATTTTTTAAATTGTTTTTAAATTTTTCTCGATTGTCATTCTCGTTGTGATTTGAAAAAGATAAATAGTAAAAATTTTGTAAAAAATATAGAAATAAAGAGTCTAGTTATATTACTTAAAAATAGAACCGAGAATTAGTTGTTGCGCGAATTTTTAATTAACAAAGAAAATAAATCAAAAATATATTAACCGCATTTAAAAGTGTTGTTATTTTTGGGGATAATCCCGAAATTCCTTATTGGTGACCCCGACGTGATTCGTTGTAAGCGACTTCTGGTTTCCCCCCCTCCAGCGGTAAGGGACCGGAGAGTTGCCTACAACTGTAAAATAGCCCTAACTGGAGCCAGGAGCAGTTTTTCAGCCCTGACCCCGTTTTCAACCAAAGGTGCTAGCATCCAGTTTCGCAAATTTCAAGAGGAGGCAGCCTGCGCTACAAAAACGCACAGAGCTAACCAAGATAAGCATTCGAGGCTTCCCGAAGTAGGCATCTAGTTCCGCAAATTTTAAGAGGAGGCAGCCTGCGCTACGGAACGCACAGAGCTAACCAGGATAAGTGTTCGAGGCTTCTCGAAGCAGAAAATATTTTATATATTATTTATTCATTTTTTGTTTATATATTTATTTACATATATAGATATAGACATTAATTTTTGCAATATTATCTCTATATATATACGATTTTCTTGCAATTCTGTTCAAATATTATCTCTATATATTCTCGTATAATTTGTCACGTTTTAAGAATCTGTTCCCTTCCCCTAAGTTCTTTCTCTAAGTTTTTCTTCGTATAGCTCCCTTGAGCAGTGTAAAAGTTTTGTTTGTAACGTATACGTAACGCATTCGGGTTTTATTAAGTATCGCGAGTTTGGATAAAGTGCTTTAAGTATTGTGTTGTGGTTCAGGAATCTGAGGAAGTGCCAGTCCGCGTCATGAGTTTGACCGATGATTCGTCGCTCGTCGCCTCTCCACCTGCGAATCTCGAGGCTGTTTCAGTAAAGCCTACTCCGTTCTGGAAGCCGTACCCGGAACTGTGATTTTGTCAGCTGGAAGCTCAGTTCGAGCTTGCGGGTATAACTCAAGGCAGGATCAAGTTTAACATAACGATTAGTGCGTTGGATGTGGATGTGGTACGCGTGGTTAGTGACGTGCTCTTCAACCCACCGCCTGCTGATAAATACAAGACGCTGAAGGAGATGTTGATTTCTCGCCTATCCGGTAGCGAGCAGCAGAAGATCCAGCAGTTACTCACCGAGATGTCTCTTGGCGACCTCCAACCTTCGCAACTGCTTCGTGAGATGCAGTCCTTGAATCAAGGACGTTTGAGTGACCCTGTTCTTAAATCACTGTGGCTGCAACGATTGTCACCGCAGATGCAAGCTACCCTCTCATGTAATCCTGGTCGAGGATTCTACACCTTATGTTATTTGGGTTGCGTTGCGTTTTTAAGGAAGAATTCTGCGCTACGGCAGCAGAAATGGTCTACGGTGAGAATATTAGGTTACCGTACGATTTCTTTCAAAATTCTAAAGTCTTCAAACCCCAAAATGATTTCGTAGCAACTCTGCGCGGTTCTATAGCCCAAATCAAACCTGTTCCGGCTTCAATCCACTCTTTAACGAAATTTTTCAAATTTAAAGATTTAGACTCCTGCCATTCCGTTTTCGTACGCACGGACGCAGTTCGGATCTCTCTGCAACCACCTTATGAAGGTCCTTTCGAGGTCCTGAAGAGAAGCGAAAAATTGTTTGTTCTGCGGATTAAGGATAGAGAAGTCAACACCTCCGTCGATCGTTTTGAACCTTGCTACGAAGAGGTTGTCTTCTCTCCAAAGAATTCTTTGAAAGTCCTGATCATCAGACTTCACTAATACCTGCCGATACATATTTTCAATGTCGGCTGAAAATGCAATGTTATGCTTCCAAAAGTTCAACAGAATCGTAATTAGATCCTTTTATATTGTGGGTCCTACCATTAATTTTTCATTTAGAGAATAATCTGAGGAACTTATGCACGACCCATCGAACACTACACGAATTTTGGGCTTCGGAGCACTTTTAAACACAGCATGGTGCAGAAGGTAATAACCCTTTCTAACGTCAATATCTACTTCTTCCCTCGGAATGGCTTCCATGTGCCCCAGTGTTGCATACTCCTTCATGAAATTTACATATTTCTCTTTGAACAAGGGAACTCGTGTAAATCGTCGTTCCATGGCATAAAGCCGTTTGATGGAATTTGACGTCAAAAGGTGCAGTATTTTCTTTAAAAAGTAAAGAAACAATATATCGACCGTATTCATCTCTTGAGAACGGATGTTTAAAGTGAATTTCAGATTGTTTCTATTCTTCTGTCAGTCTGATTTTATCGGAAGAAATTTCTTCAGCTTTAGAGTCTGGTCTAGGTTCATTGTGATTCTACAATGAAGGTTTAAGGCTGAAGTACTATACATGGCAGAATTACCGAACAGAATCCATCCGAAAAGCGTCCTTTGAGCAAATGGCTCCTCATCAATTCATTTTTCTTCTTGAAACACTTCAAAGAAATGGTCAGCGCCAATGATCACATCCACTATGGCTGGAATATTGAAATTGGGATCGGCGACCTCAAGCTTGCTAATGTGATTCTGGTTGGAAATCGTAACTGGCTCAGAGGGAATGAGTGATGTCAATTCATTCATTACGAAAGTTTCTGTTCTTAACTTAGATTTATCCCAGTAAGAGAACATATTGAAGACGACCTTTCCTCGTGTGGTGCCTACTCCTGAAGACTGCAAGCCACAAATTGACAATCTTGCATTTTGTCTTTTCAAAGCTAAGCGCTGTGCACATGATTCAGAAATCAATGACACCTGAGATCCGGAATCCTGCAATATTCTACAGGATTGTAAGCTTCCTGAATATCCAACACTTTCACTAAAGCCGTAGGAAGTAACGATACTTGCAAAGAAGAGGCAGTGTTGCCAGGATTTTGCCTATCTTGAACGCAGGTGTTGAAAGACGAAATTTCTGCTTGCTGATAGGTAATAGCTGCATTCTTCGAAGTGCTTGGTTCATAGTTGCTGGGGTTGACTGGAGATTGTATTGGGTTGATAGAAGATTGTAATGTGTTGATTGAAGACTGAATGTTAGCCATTGAATTTCTGGTTTGTGGAGGTTTACTGAAGCCTACATCGGAAGGTGGACACGATTTCCAGATTGAGGTGAGAAAGACACAACCTTGGCACTAGACGAGTGCAATAAGGGATGATGATTTCCCTTAAAAACATTACAGCGCATTTTAGAATGACATGATTTCACAGAATGATTAGACCCAAGGAATTTGAAGCAAAGTGATTTCTCAATTATGAAAGCCTTGCGGTTAGTTAATGAATCGCCTTGAATTTTTCACACCAGTAAAGTGGTTGATTTGAACCGCATTTAGGACATGTTACTTGCCCTTGAGTTGTTGCAGTATGTAATAATTTCACTGTTTGGTGTCGTTTTGTGATGACACTACACGTTTCCAGGGCATCGCAGCGTCTGCCAAGGAAGTCCAAAAAATCTTGGAAGCTTGGAAATTCCTTATTAACTGTTTCCTGGGACCATGGCTCTCTTGTCTCATTGTCTAATTTGGTTAGACCAAAATAAATTAACCATGGATCTTTACTCTCGGCCTTAGTACATAGCGCCTTTAAACCACGCGTTACTTCAACAAATATGTCGTGAAGACTTCTTAGCTGCTTAATTGAAGATTGATTTACCACAACATGCTCAAGGAATGTTTTAATGAGAGCCGTTATTATATGAATTTTTTTGTCGAAACGCCCCTATAACTTATTCCAGGCTTCGGTGTAATTCGCATCGCTAATAGTTAAATGCCATATCACAGAAGCAGCACTCCCTTTTAATAAGCCTTCAAAGAATTGAAGTTTCTGTGAACCTGATAAGGAATTATTTGAACATGCGGAAGCCTCAAAAAGATCTTTCAATGAAATCCATTCCTAATATTCACCAGAGAAACAAGGAATATTCAACTTGGGTAAACGTGTAGCGGCAGCAGTTTGATTTCTTTCAAATGATTGAAAGAATGACTGTTGCTGATTGAAAATCTGATTTACAGTTGAATTTAACTGTTCAGGGGGTGAACTTTCAGTTGGATGATTAGAGCTTCGAGAGTTAGTAGTGATTTGATTTGATAGTACTGGTCCCCGTATTCTTCAATTACAGAAATTTGGTCATCAATTAATAGTAAGCTGTCTTCGATACTTTGAAATTCATTCTAAGTTTCCTCCACCTTTTTCAATCTTATCATAATATCTTCTAAAGGGGTTGTGTTCGTAATAGTTTCAACAAATGCCCTTAAACGTGTTAAAGTCCCTTTGGTTCTATATAACTATGTATGTATGCAAATAGAAATTTTCACGTAAAAATATAAAACAATTTAAGATATATATATTTTAATAATTTTTTATATAATTTATCGTATTTTTACCACAATTTGTAGTTATATATATTTACCAATATGCACGAATGGGTATTGCACCGATTTTATATGTTCTTATTGTATGTATTAGATAGCACTGTTTAAATCTGATGTTAATAATTTATATTTCTACAAGATAAAAAACTGTGCATGCAAGTACTTATCTTTACGTTTTTTGTTGATTGTAGATTTGTGGATTTTTCAGCTTATAAATTCGATAAATCCGGCATTGAAGGACCAGAATGTTCGTGTATGTACCAAAATGTTCTTGGTTAACCTTCCTAAGGTCACCCTTGGATTGAAGTCCACGTGCAATCGAATTTGATCAATTTAGCTCTGCTTGATATCAGCTCGTAGATATCAGGATTAATATAATGCTGGTTATGTGAAAATGCTTCCATAGCACGTTAATGGGTTCAAAAATGAAAACTCAATGTAATTCACGACGTTATAATATTTATTCCCGATACTATGTCTTAACGCCCTGACGTTCTGAACCAGACGCAAAAAAGGAACATGTTGTTTCATTTCACAATTTGAGATTCTGACCAATGATTACTAATACAAATAAATGTTTACAGATTTGTATGCATGAAAGTGTAATGCCAATTGCTAAGAATGATTGTATAGTAGCTATTACATAGATGTTTAGAATTTTATAGGATGATAATTAAAATTGATTTATTTATTAATGATTTAATTACGAAAATAAGTTAGAAACGATTTTGTTGCGGAATTCATTATAAAGGTCGAATAGATATAAATAAATATGTAGATTCCGAGGGTAATTTAGGTTTCATATTTGAGCAAAAAATTGCAGTTGTTTGATAAAAGTACCTACTGAAAAACTGGGAGAGATATAAACAGAATGGGAAAACTTAATAAATATAAAGTGGCAATACAAGAAACAAAAGATTTGTATATTGAAATAAAAAATTAAAAAAAAAGTTGCGATCGGATTAAATCTTTTAGAAAACATTTCTTCCTTGGCCTTGAAATTGCTGTGTTTACTACATTCAAACGGAGATGTAGAACGAGTGTTTCGCCAAGTCGACTTAATTAAAAATAAGACTAGAAAGAGGATGTCTACGAAAATGTTATAGGCGATTGTAACAATAAGATTTGCTTGCAAAAAAGCAACAAATGTTGTGTTGGTTATATTCTTCCCCCAAATGTAATTAAAAAGATTGGATCTATAGAAGTCTACAGCATAAGTAAAGCTCAAAGTATGGAATGCAAGCAATTAGTTGAGGATAGATACTGTAGGTTTAGATTTACTTTCAATATATTTTTCTGAAAACACCAAACAATAATGTATGTAAAGAACTTGCTTTTTATATCTTTGTATTAAAGAATATTTTATATTTCAATATATTTATGTTTGTTATCTGAGTTTTTCTTATTAATCTGTTTATGTTTAGAAGAGAAAAATGCTTTTATTTTTATTAAAATTTTTATTCTACCTTTTAACGTACCTACTTTCACTTAAAATAATAATTGACAGAATACTACTCATTGAAAAGTCGAAGAGGTATTTTTTAAGGCCTAAGAAGAAAAATTAACGCCCACAGTTTTTAAGAAGAAAATTTAATGCCCACAGTTCTTCTAGACGGTGCTCAACCATAAAAGAACTTAGCAGCACAAAGCACTACCCGTATTTGTGACGAAAAAAAATCAGACAAATTCAATTGCAGTAACGTCGTAAAAAAATAAGGTAGTCTTTTCATTCTCGCATTCATTTGTGTGGAAAAGCACGTTGCATAGAGAATTCACCTAAAAGCATAAAAGAGGTTGAATTAAGATAACCAGTCCTGATGCGGTATCAGTATCTCGGTTACGACTATCTATGACTTCAAAACCTTTTTATTTTCATTGAAGTTATATTTATTATCACAGCAAACACATTTTTACTTTTCGCAATATTAAATAAGTGAGATTACTCAATCATTTTGCTACAAATTTAATCAGCCTCATAATTAAGTGCAATCACACTTTAGTTTACCCATAATGTTTATATTGAAATACATGGTGTCCCAGACATTCAATAGATACTCCTAATATCCTATTACATTAACTTCTACGGGTCTCTATATTTTATGCCAGGCCACATTCAGTGCTATATGACGGATCGACGCCGGAAATCAAAACCCATATAGCAATATTGCAACTTGCTGCTGAGGAGGTTGGCCAATATCTCCTTTGGTGTTGAACACATAGAGATTGGATCGTAGAAGTAAGTATTCATCAAAATAAATTAAAGCAAGAGCTAATACAAAGCGCGTTATTGATGATAAATGACGGATAATTTAAAGAAGGTACATCTATAAGTTCTCAATACAAAATCTCAATATAAAACATCGCTTCAACTATTTAAGCTCAAAAATTCAAATGATAAAACTCCGTATTATTTTATATTTTTATTTATATTCCACTTCAGTCAATGCGGTGAATTGATTTGGATCTTTCTTGTGGCCATATATAGACAAAAAAGTTCAAACAGAACTTTGCACAACTTTTTCGCGATGAACTGTAAATTAACTGAAATGATAAATAACTGAAAATTAATATTTAATAAACGATTGAATTTTTGCTGAGGCAAGGACCAGCAAGGATTTTAAAGATCTTTACAACTTTTTATCTCTGTACATCGTCCTTCCTTGTCAGATTGAAATGTTTTTCAATCAGCCACAACTTCATTCACTTAGTATTGTACGATTTCCGAAATTCAGAATTGATCGTAGTAATTGGCCTGTGCATCTCAAAGTCTTAAAAAAGTCATAAATTTATAATTTGTGAATTTTAAATATGTAAGAGTATATCTCTGACATAACAGAAATGTTATTAACAAACTAATTTAAACGCCTCTAGAAAAAAAATCAATAAAACGTAAAATCCCCTTTGTGGGTAATACAAATTGATCATTTACAAATTCCCTTAAGTTGATGATCTTCCAAATTTCCTTAATTCGTATTTATCAAGCTGTTTGAAGCTATTGTAATTCGCCCAGCGCAGCTTCACTTTTCTATTGATTTTATAACAAAATAAAACTCTTCCGGTTGTCTTAACATCATATTCAGACACTTATCTCCGGTGAAAATTTTAGATTCGTTATCTTTTAAAATCCTCAGAGAAACTCGAAGAAAAATTGTTCTTATCAGGAAAAGCCAAGTCTGCGGTGTTCCCCTTTATAGCAACTCCGGTAAATATAAAAGCTAACTTAAGGCTGCAATCAGCATCAGTACAACATCTTAACCGAATCGAATATTTACAAGAAATTTCAATAAGATGCAATCAAAAATAGTAGTTGTATGGCGTTAGCTTTTGCTGCAACAGTTTTTTCACATGCAGTACCACAAACATATCGTATTCGACGAGATGTATTGGGAGGGCAAATCAGCACAAATCCATCAGGAGGAATTGACGCTCTATTTAAGGCACAGACAGGAATAGGAACTGCAGATCACAATCTTATCGGAACAGCTTTTGCAGCTGGCAATACAAACAAAGGACCAGTTGCGACTGGTGCTGCCCTTGGATACAACATGTGAGTAGTACTATACTATTTTGTTTTCAGAATGGCTAAGAATGCTTTCTTACATAGTAACGATCATGGATTGTCGGTGGCTAAAACACACGTCCCTGGGGTAATTGATACCACAGACTACAATGCTCGTTTAAACTTGCTCAAAAATGACCATGGCAGAGTTGATGTAAATGCATTCAAATCAAACATGCACTTGCCCAGTGGATTTGACCTTACTAAAACTGGAGGAAATGTGGACTTCAATTCTATTAACGGTCATGGAGCAAAGTTTGAAGTTAGTCGCATTCCAGAGCTTGGTACAACTTATTCAGCTACGGGAAAGTTAAATCTATGGGAATCAATGGACAGAGCAACTAAGCTCGACCTAACTGGAACTGCCTCAAGAACTCAAGGGGGACCTTTCGATGGACGACACAATTTCGGCGGCGGTCTTGGATTGACACATAGTTTTGGATAAAATATGTGATATTGTTTTTGAATTCTGGTTTTAGTAAATTTGTATTTATTGTCAAATCTTTTTAATGTAAAATAAAATAAAAATAATTAAAGCACTTTGTATGTGAAGTATTCATCAAAGCAATGTGTACATCAAAGTTTCGAAATTATGCAAATATTGTGCTCCTTTTAACATTTTTTTTATTGTTTTCTGCGATACCCTACCACTGTTGATAAAGTAGCATTGATTGTAAGTTTAATGTCAGCTATTCCATACTAAGAAAATCTATGCTAAATATGCAACCTAGGTTCCATCAACAAGATTTTGATTAAGTTCATTTGATCTACTGAGCTACTATGTATTATTTAGTCCTGGTAGTGTTGCCGAGAAACAGTCTGCCACCAACATTATAACATTAGGCTGAATTACGATAGAAGTAAATAACTGTACGAAATTAAACGAGGCTGAGGTTTACTTACAAAAAATTCATACTCTTAGCCTAAATATATATCACATTCCGTAAGAGTTATTATCTTGATATTTAATGTTTTCAATTTTGAAAAGTGGTAAAAGTGATAAAATTAACAAATGGAAGTTGATGTAATTGAAGATATGTGCCTTCTATTAATTCGCAGTGCCCAAATGACATTTTATGTGTTAAATTTTAAAAAGTGGTAAATGTGCGATTCTTACCGCACTATACTTACTGAAAATTGGATATTTAAACTTAACGAAAGTTCCCTTCACACGAGTTAAAGTCAATTTGTGTACGCCTGTTAAATTAAAGGGCGCGTTCGCTTTACGTAAGTAAATGTACTTACGTATATTTCTATTGTAGTTCAGCCTATTGACTATGCGATTTACTTTTCCATGCAGTACAAATTTGTTTATCCAAAATTGTATTAAACCCTACGGGGGTGAAAAGAGATACCGCCATACTCTCCGAGATATTTATTACCCTAATTTGAAATTTTCACATGCCTCTGAAATTTAATTTGGAATCTTCTGGCTTTAAATATTTTGGTTATTTTGGTTGACTCAATTCCCAGAATTTATTTAGCTCTCGTTCTTAGAAAATGTTTTACCATTTTTGCTGTGTTTATACAGTGGCACTTTATTATACTATTGTTGTATTTCAACGTTGCAATCTTTACGAAAATGAACGTGTGCGTTAAAGAAAACTACCTTAATCTCGAGATTGACCGGAAAGAGGTTGGATTGAGAAACCCAGTCCTGATGCGGTATCAGTATCTCGGTTACGACTATCTTTAACTTCGAAACCCTTTTATTTTCATCATTTTAATATCAAAGCAAACACATTTTTATTTTTCGCAATATTAAATAACTGAAATTACTCAATCAATTTGCTACAAATTTAATCAGCCTCATAATTAAGTGCAATCACACTTTCATTTAATCGTAATGTTTACATTGAAATACTGGTGCACACCCAGAGTAAATTGATTACTTTCCAAGCACGTGATTTGAGCTGTATTTTCGTTTTCAAGATTATTTATATGATAAGCTTTAGCTAATTATTTGTGTTTTATCTGTTGTATGTATGTCTGTTGAAGTAAATTTGATTACTCCATATAATAACAAAACGCAAGTATTTGACAGTACTCACCGTAGCACATGTATGTGTAAAACTGTACCATACTTGCAAAACAAAATAATATATATGTACATAAATAGTTACCATGAAAGTATATGAAGACATTATGTTCAGAGGTTCCTCTAGGCTTCCAGAATCTTTAACATAAAATGCCAATTTAGATGGTGCGATTCAGTGGATGGTTAACATATTTTTCTGGATTATAAGTGAGATTATTCAAATAAAATGTTATACGGTAAATTTGAACCGTCCATCATCCTACGCAGAAAAAGTGTAGCTATCCATATCTCTAATCCCAACTTATCTCTATCCACAACTAATCCAAACACGTGATATGTTTGCAGTGGTGCATGAGAATTCTGAAGAAAACTTTCGAGAAAAATCCTAAGAAAAACTTTTATATTTCCCTAGTCCCGGCCACTATTGTTGGGTGCATTCAAAAAATCATCGTTCAGGTGGAGTAGAGCTGCTCGATTATGTTTCAATAGCCGACAGGCTTATATAAATAGTTGGGAAAATTTTAAAAGAGAGCTGAATCTAGGTTCCTCCTCTTTGCGAGATGTGTGGTCGGTTAATGGAAATTATATCTCGAAAACTCTAGCATGAGGATTGTGTTGAAAATTACTTTTATTTGATTGCGGCGATGACAAAATACAGAAATTTATCGGAAACTACGGCTATGAAATTTTTTATTTCAGGTTTAGGAGATTCAAACTTCTCTAATGTCCTCGTTGCTTCAAATTGTGAGGATGTTAGAATGGGTAGATATAGTAAGTAATAAGAAGTTTTGTTCTTTGTATACGAGGGAGGGGGGGCGGCATTAAAGAATGCACACAGCATAATGGAAGCTAGATCGTCCATCAACATCAGTTAAAAACAAACATAATCGTGCAAGTAATCGAGGTGAGCCAAAAAGGTGTTTTCGTTATGGAAAATTGGGACATTTGGTCAAAGCTTCTAAGAGTGTACATAGAACTTGTATCTACTACGTATGCCGTGAGAAGGACATGTTGCTAAGGGCTGTCCGCAAAAGAAGATTGAAACAGGATAAGTATTACTCAAGAATAAAGGTAGGTGGCTGCCACTTGAGATATAGTTGGATTTGGGAAGTGATTGGACCACAATATGAGAAAATAATTAAGGAAAATACTAAGCAAAACGAACGCTGTGTAACTATGCTGAAAGGTTCATTATTGTTACGTTTTACAAACGAAATGACAGACTTGGTACGCTATGATTTCATACTCGAGTTTAGGGTATAGAAATGAAGGCTTCATCATGAGTTATGAAATGTGTATAATGTAACTGTAAGGAATGAACAGTAACGAAAAAAGGAAGGGAGTGGCCAAGTGTCAATATTTTCAATGTGACTTAAACATAATGTGATGATGATAATCGTCGATATTGTAGAGAGTTTTTGATAATGGTCTCCAGGGTCCTAATTTTTTGGTCTATTGAGACAAAAGTCTGTAGCTGTGTAAACATTTCGGAGATTGTAATCTCTATAAAGCGGAGACTGGAGAACAAAAGTCTCTCACACCTTTAGAAACCATGACTATGTGTCGAAATTATTAGTTGTGACTTAGACCGTTGATACACGATAAACTGCGTTTCTTATGCCTAATCTGCAATGCATGGTACAGCGACGTCGTCAAGGTGATATCATTTGCTGAAAAATGCATATAAATACATGAATTATCTAAGTAGTGGTAAGCTTCCAAATTAAACAGCTGTTGACCTATCAATGATCATAAATGTAATTGCTTACTCGATTTCATTGCAGAATTACATTAAAGGAAGTAGTTGGTCTCACTAATTTATACTGTAGTATAGTAAACTAAGGAGTTATTCAGGACAAGTCGAAAAATATAAAATATTGCTTTCAAGACTCAAAGAACAAGTTCCAGTTACAGCTCTTTTGTTTTAAATTCACGGCATGGTTCTAAATTATGCTAAATACACCTGAGGTATTCCAACATCGTTTATACTGATTAACTAGTACTCATATGCTTGTGCCCACGTGGTCACATACAAAAATTCAAATAGAAAGAGAGCTACCAAATTATTCATGTACTAAGCTTGCTCAAAAAGAAAAAAGAATTATTTCCAGCAGTTCTTGCAATCCAGTTGTCTTCTGGGATCTTGTTTAGTTAATTTCCCTCGTTTTTTCACCTCTATCAAAATCGCTCAGCTTGAAAGCATTTTCTGTACCTATTTGTGAAAAATATAAGAAAATGTCAGCAGAACATTTTTTTCCCTTTTGGCCAGCCTAACCTATACATGCATAATTCTGTCACAAATTTCAATAAATCGCATTAGAACTGATTCATTAATCTAATTTTTCATTAATTGAAACAAATTTACATTGCACTACTGCAACTGGACTAGCAGTAAAATTCTACTCAAAGCTACATTTTTTATGGATTTTTGGGCGATGCAGATACATGAGCACTTTCCGTCAAATTTACCATAAGAAGTTCCGAATAGACATATTCACACACTTTTACTTTAAAATTGAAATTTCGCTAGTTTGCAGTTATTGTAATCCACCTAGCATTGTTCCATTATTCATTGATTTTGTCACAAATCACAAATCCTATTGCTGTATTAACGTAGCGAGACATTTGTCTCCAGTGAATATTTTTAGATTCCTTATCTCGATGAAATCCCCCGAGTAGCTCGAAAGAAAAATTCTTGTTTTCAGGAAAATTGCGACTGCTGTGGAAAAGCAGAGTCTGTGGTGTGCCCCTTTATCGTACGCGCGGTAAATATAAAAGCTAACTTAAGGCTGCAATCAGCATCAGTACAACATCTTAACCGAATCGAATATTTGCAAGAAATTTCAATAAGATGCAATCAAAAATAGTAGTTGCTTGTATGGCGTTAGCTTTTGCTGCAACAGTTTTTTCACATGCAGTACCACAAACTTATCGTATTCGACAAGATGTATTGGGAGGACAAATCAGCACAAATCCATCAGGAGAAAATGACGCTCTATTGAAGGCACAGACAGGAATAGGAACTCCAGATCACAATCTTATCGGAACAGCTTTTTCAGCTGGCAATACAAACAAAGGACCAGTTGCGACTGGTGCTGCCCTTGGATACAACATGTGAGTAGTACTATACTATTTTGTTTTCAGAATGGCTAAGAATGCTTTCTTCAATAGTAACGATCATGGATTGTCGGTGGCTAAAACACACGTCCCTGGGGTAATTGATACCACAGACTACAATGCTCGTTTAAACTTGCTCAAAAATGACCATGGCAGAGTTGATGTGAATGCATTCAAATCAAACATGCACTTGCCCAGTGGATTTGACCTTACTAAAACTGGAGGAAATGTGGACTTCAATTCTATTAACGGTCATGGAGCAAAGTTTGAAGTTAGTCGCATTCCAGAGCTTGGTACAACTTATTCAGCTACGGGAAAGTTAAATCTATGGGAATCAATGGACAGAGCAACTAAGCTCGACCTAACTGGAACTGCCTCAAGAACTCAAGGGGGACCTTTCTATGGACGACACAATTTCGGCGGCGGTCTTGGATTGACACATAATTTTGGATAAACTACGTGACAGTTTTCTGAATTTCAGTTTTAGTAAATTTGTATTTATTGTCAAAATAAAATTAAGTTAAATTATTAAAGCAACTTTTTCGTATGTGAAATATGTATGTAGATGTATTCGTTAAAAGTAAATGTTGAACATGATATTTTAAAAATAAAAGTAAAGTTCGAAAATGGGACCAATTGGGTAATTCCTTCTTGTGGTTGCCGTACAAAAATTTCGTTTTTCATTATATATTTGGACACTGCTTGCATTGTATGTTGAGAGCTGAAATTTTATTCACGGCGTCTTCATAAAAATATTAAATATTTTGAAAAATGGGCTGAATCGGGCAACCCTTCTTGGTGTTGCCATATAAATATTTAGATTTGATACGTATATTGTGAAAACGATCAATCCTAGACGTTTTTATTGAACTGAGAAATTCTACAGAATATAAAATCCTACGAAATTGATTATATACTCGTATACTTTATCATTTTACTGTGCGACGAACTATTCTAGAAATACATGCGAAATTCACGAGTCACCACTTTACTAATCAAACTTGCACATACGGGTGGATAGGCACACAAAATTACATACGGGCAGTCATCTTAGGCTGGTGCCAAAGCAGATTGTGAAGTCTACAAAAGATAAAAATTAATGACAGGCAAGGACCAGGCGGAAAATTTTGTTAAGGTTATAATTAAAGGCACATTCGCTTTAAACGCAAGAATCAAAAAAAAATTTTTAACGTATATTTTACTTTTTTTCAATAAATAAATAGTTTAACGATGAGTAAACTGTCTTAGGTATACATATTTGAATAATATATATATTTTTTTAAATATTTCTGTTGATAATGGATTAAAGTGCAATGAAAGAACTTACATCAATGTAAAATTACTAAAGCTAAATGAATTTAATTGAAGAAAGTGGGGAAAAATATTTTGTAAAAGCAGACAGATTAGAAATTGGGATTTGCATTTGAAATGGGTTGAGAGGATGATCACATATTTCAACGGGGCTGAACATTTTTTACATGCAAAGTCAGCCCCCCCCCCCCCCCCCCCCCCCCCCCCAGATACGCGGAAACTCAGTTAAGTATTCAAAGTCTGAATATGAATTCGACAAACTTACAGACCAAACCATTTTTACTGTCAGAAGGACTCAGAAGTTTTGGTCTGGAGTTCTGCTATGACTATTGAACAAGTCTTAGTGAGATCCAGGGTGGACTCACACGGTCGTGCATGGTCAGAAAGTGTTCTAGCTAAATTTATTTCTACAATGATAATTTTAGTTGAAGTATGCAACTCAATGGACATTTTTTTCAATGTTGCTTTTGCAACGACGGAACTTTCAAAGAATATCGAGTTGCCAGAGATGTGGCAGATGCAAACCTTCAAAAATTATCCGATTTTCTCGATCGTTATGACCCATTTCTAGTTACTGAAAACATAAGTTGATTTATTCTGGAATTAGTGACACTGAAACAATTAACTGCTATAATGCGCGAGTTATGTTGCCCACTCAAGGTAACACAACTAAACAAAACGAACACTTGACGAAAGCCTAGGAAGATACGAAATTCGCATTCCCTATAAAAGAATAAAGTTTCATGAGAGATGCACATTTGAAGATATCATTATTCATGACAACTGCCGACTTATCAGAATATGAGACACCGCCCAAAAATCTTTGGGTACAGAGCAATTTAAAATTTAATAAAAACCTAGCCTTAAGATCAGACTGAAAGTGTAATCACTTTTAAGAGTGATTCCGGTTTTTGTATTCGATTTAAATTTCTAAATAAATATTTTTGCAATTAAAAAATAATCAGTTTTACAAAACATTTTGTTCGCGTGATGAAGGTGAAATATTAATGAAATCTATTATTGGAAATAATTTTGATAGCGTTATATTTCAAAGGAAGAAAAAAGTATTATCTCTAAAAGCTCTTCAATTATTAGTAAAAGTGAACGATGAAAAAGTAGTCATCAAGCCTTTATTATTATGCCAAAAAATGTTGATCAATATTAACATCAAAGATGAAATTAATGAGTTTTTGGAATAAGAACTTACTTCATTTCCTCTGTCACTATTTACAGAAATTGGATTTAGAAGAAACATAAGATCTGAATCTTAGGGCGAATTTACAAGCATTAATGCTTTGCCAGCCTGTAACAATATTTTACATGTCCATGACGATGGGTTCTTACTACATAAAGTCATTTGCAAAATGAACGATACTATTGAAGAAATTTCAAATAAATATTTTAATTATATTCGAGGCCATTATGCAAGTAATAGTTTTATAGTATTCGATGGACACGAAACAAGCCGAACGTTCCGTTGTAAGAAATCTGTAAACATCCCTATATAATTTGAATATCAAGATATAAGTAAAATACCGTTTTCGATACGATTATCCAATCAAAGTAACAAAAAAAGTTTAATACAACCTTCATCGGATAAACTAAAATCCGAGCGATTTTTGTGCAAGAAAACTGCCAAACATATGATAATAAACTGTCGTCGTCGTGATTAAGAACCAGCAAAGGGTCTTGATATAGAAATTGAAGAGCTCGAAGATATAAAATTTCTTAGAATTTTATAATTTCTCATAATTTTTTTATTTTTATAAAGAATATAAATAAATTAATTAGTATATTTAATAATTATGTATTCAAATTATTTTATTCAAATATACCTAAAACAGCTTACGCTGGGCCAGCGAGTCTTACAACTTTCAGTAGGTATGGCAATGCACCGTTGCATTGCCGTGAAAAATTTAAGTTTCAGGATGGTCTCCGCCACTTTCTTTGATTAAATTCATTCAACTTTAGTAAGTAATATTACATGAAAATAAATTCTGTCATTGCAATTTAAATGAAAATCATGAAATATATTGAAAATTTCTTGATTAGAATAGTCATTTCTTTCTTTTTCTCAATTTTAAGCGGTTTGATAAATAATAAATCGTCAACGTTTAAAATGAGCCCCGATAGAATATTTAAATGAAAAAAACACCAATAAAAATTTTGGTTTTTTTTTCGAAAAATGTAAATATCTCGGAGACTGCTTGTTCTCCAAAAAATCATTCGTATACAATGCGTCATTTTATCGGAGCATATGACGTTATGTTAAAAAATGCCCTATCTACAACTTTTGTGAAGAACATTTTCCACTAGTAGGTAAAATCCTGGATGGAGCTGGTGACCTAGTGTGGTCGCTTTCGATTATTATTGATAATGTTATTAATTATATTTGATGTTCTCGTTGAAAAACAGATAACATACAAGGATGTAAAATTACTACACGGGGACTAGGAAGGTCCATAAGCAGTTTGCTATTAAATTGAATGCAGTACTTAAATGAATTAGTAGCTCATTTACACCTGCAGCAGTTCGAGCCTATTGAACTTGCAGGTCGCCAGTAAAGTTTCCAGAAAACTGGCGCCTAGAATTATGGGAAATCTATTTCTTATTGAACTGAACCGGGAGCAAGTTGAATGCTGTGCTCTATGACATTTGGCGTGTTATATGGATTGAAATTGACTAGGTCGGATATTCCTATAGTCTGAACAAGCTTGGCGTCGTACCTGTGACCAGCATACAACCTGTTAAGGACCTAATGACCCTGGTCTCCTTGGGAGAGAAGTCCAAGTCGAGCCAGGTGGGTTTTCGGGATAACGGGTAAATTCTTCATCCTAGTCTTTACGTATGGAGCAGTTTATAGCTACAATACCTTGCTATATTATTAGACCCATTAGCATTTTCAGTTTTAAGTCATGATAACTTTAAGTGTTTGCAATATTTGGCCGTATTTTTTAATTAATCACTTTCCCTGTCCCTTAGGAAATAAAATACAACACCAAACATATTTAATAAGTATTTATTAGATTAAAAAAAACGGACATACGACGAGCCATGCTGACCCAATTTCTTTTTTTAATTGGGAAGGTGAGCTAGTCATGTTTTAAGCATTATTAGCTTATACGAAAAATGTATTGATTATATTTTAATGGTTTTTATTATAGGTATATATCTGTACCAGGTATATTATTCCACTTAACAGGACATTTTTTGCCTTTATTCGAGTTTCTAGGCAACGATATTAACATTAAAGTATTGCCAGCACAGAATGAAAAGTAAAAACAAATAATCAATAAAATCAGTTGTAAGATATCAAATCCAAAGTAAAACCACTGATTTGTTGACAATTGGTCTAATAATTTGGTAAGGTACTGTAGTAGGGCGTCCTCAGAGACTTGGTCTGATACTACAGCTTGTTTTGCATTCTTGTCAGTCAATTAATTAAGGGCTTGGCCTCTGTGGCCCGGAATCCAGAGGATTCGAAAGGCTCGAGATTGGCTCTGAACTAACAGATTGAAGATTGATCTCACATAGTAGTTTGAACTTTCTTTACTTACGGCTAGATACACAGAGCTTTTGAGTCCATGATAATGAGGGATTTTGTTCGAGAGTGTGATGTTCCCAGTTCAACAGCCAGTCTGATGGTCAGTAGTGCACCTGACGTGGAGGATCTTAGTACATTATATCTCTTTGTGACGGAGTTCAGAGATGTGAAATTGTGAAATGTGTCCCGTTAGTTGAACGAAGCATCAGTGGCATTACAGGCCAGTCGTTGGAATAGTGAGCGTTGACAGCATCGATATACATTTGCGAAAGTTTTTCATCTGAGAGAAACTTACACAAAATGTTTGGATATAATTTTTTGTCTAGCCTAGCCTTGTACTCAAGTAGACTATAATGCATTTTGCCAATATTTTTGAATTCATCATAAAAATTTACATAAATTGGTTTGTCTACCTTGTAATAATTCTGCGCGTCATATTTTTTCAAATTCACCTACTCACGTGTGGTTAATTTTACATGAAAGAATTTGTATTTTTTATTAGTTATGTACCGCTATATATTATAATTACATCACAAATAGTATTGTACCTGAAAATAACTCTAGTCGGCCACCAAAGTGAATAAAAATTCTACCGTAACATTTTGTGTAAACTTCTAACAGAAAAATTGATTATTGCTTGTCTACGCGTCTACGCTCATAAAAATTGTTGTCGCCCTCCAAAAGTGCGTATCAATTCTAAGGGAAAAATTTCTCATAAATTTCTGAGCAACATGTAAAAAAGCTTGAATTGGTCTAAGACCAACTCTTATAATACCCTATAATCACCGATCTATACAAGTTTAGTTTTTGTGTTACAAATGGAATGACAAACTTAGTATACCCTATAGATTTCATCTAGGGTATAAAAATTGAGGCATTCGCTCCTTCATCAGGTCGAGAGACATCGTTGATTTTATATTGAAGCGAGGCGCTGCTCTCGGCCTTGGCCAATACATAAAAATTCGAATGAAGAAATTTCCAAAAAAAATCTAGAAAAAATAGTGGCCTTCTTTTCATCGGGTCGTGGCAACGGTGATTTTGTATGGAGGGAGGAATTGCTGACTTACCAGTTGGGCACGTCATCAAGTGCCAAGTCGAGGCATTTGCGAGACATCGTTAATTTTATATTCTAGAAAAAAGTTGCATATTTTTGTTCTGCGTCTATGGTAATATCACAGATAACTAAATACAGAAAAAGAATGGCCTAACTAAAAATTGACCCCATTTATAATCAGCAGCAAACTACTCATAGCCAAGTATAGCTTTTGTTAACAGCCAAGTTAGTAAAGTTTTGTAGGACAGTCAACAGCACTTTGCTTTTTGGAGCACAGTTTTCTAAATAGACTTTAATAACTTATATAAAAAGCACTAGTATGCGGTATATGTTTTGTATACACACACGTTGTTTGCAAAAAGCAATTCCGGAATTTTTACATATCAATACCAATGGTCTAGAAATCTGTGGAAGAATAACTAACTATATGTCGCCCTTGCATACAATTTTGTTCTAAGAGGATGTTTAGTTGCAACGTTGCAACCAATAGCACAGACGAGGAATGGGTCATTCCATGTCAAATAGGCAACAGGTGTGACGTGATCATCACTAATTTTGTTGAAATTTTTACATACCTGGACGGTTTGTGAAAACAAAAATACGAATTAAAAATTTTACTTCTACTGTGCGTATTTCGCGAGTTATGGCATTTTCAAAATTTTGCAAGAATGCTGTCCTGGTCTTCTTTAAAAATTCAAGTAGGACAGTGACATTTGAAAGATTGGATCTCAATCTATCTAAGAAAAATAGAATCTTAAAAATATACGCGAAAAGGGACATTAGGGATAAGGATTTTATCCTTTAACCTTGAATATCCTGGAAGACGTACTTTTGATTTTGTTCATTTTATTATATTTTATACTTTATATTATATATAAATTTAGCTTGGGATCTGAAGGGAATGAAGGAGTAAAAACTCAGGAAAGCTTCACCAAAATACATCTATAAGTACTTACAAATAAAAAATACCTTTTTATTACAGGGTGTCCCGTATGTGGTCTTTCATTTGAAGGCTACGGATAGGCCATACTTAGCCAAACAAAAAATTGTATGGGAGGTGGGGGAAAATTCTTACGGTTTTGGAGATAACGGGATTTAAAAATATTATATTTATATATCAGCCTGCACCTTCGTATCGGTGCAGCCTATGAAGATGATTTAAACTTTTGTAGATTGACAATCGTTGGACCTCTCCGCAGGTGTAAAAATTTGACCCTTTCTCTTTTCCGTTTTGAAGTTATGGTTCAACAAATTTAAAATTGGGGATTTTTAACTCGGTCTTATTAACAACTATATTTATAATAAAATAAGTAAAAAACGAGTTTTCAAACAAAACTGAGGCCAAGCCGCATGAAAAAGTAGAAAATAAACTTTTCTTCACACACAGAGGTGGACTCAGATTTTTTTGATTGGGACATTTCTCTTGAATATTCTTTCTCTTCATGAATCAACTCACTTATTACCTCTGATTGATCATACTGAAATTATATCGGTGACTGTCAGCGAATAAGATCTGAGTCCACCTTTGTGTGTGAAGAAAAGTTCATTTTCTACTTTTTCATGCGGCTTGGCCTCAGTTTTGTACGAAAACTCGTTTTTTACTTATTTTATTTTCTGCCTTTTTCACGTTAACTAAATTGTTATTACGTGCTTCATGGAGATATTTTAAAACAATTTTTAAGTCATGTTTGGTGCCGATCCGAAATCAAAAATTTTTCGAGTATCAAATCGTTGAAGTACTGCAATGGTTTTCTGAAATTTAAACAGCGCTTTTTAGCTGTATTCCAACTTGATCCTATATAACATGAATTTTCCCGATTTTCCATGTTTTCCACAGACTTTTCCTATTACTATGAATTTTTTTAAAAATTTACATGAATTTTCCACGATTTTTCATGCAAGTTTTCATGATTGTTGAAGAGAAAGTATTAATGCCAGTAGGACAGAAAATAAATGATTCCGCATAGCTTATAAAATTTTTTTGTGGGAAAACTTTCCGCAAAAGTCAGAGAATTCCGGAAATCTTCGGAAAATTTTCCAGGAAAATTGGAAAATTCTGCATTTTTCCTGAAACAGATTTATCACTAATAATATCGATGAAAATTTGTCCGATGATTTTCCCGCTTTTCCCGGTTTTCCACGGAGTTTTCCCTAGAAGCAACTTTATGCAACCCATTTCGCTCTACAACTTTGTCGGAGGTTGCAAAACGCTCAAACGCTTCCTTGGCCTGAAAAACTCCTACAAAACTTTACTAACTTGGGTGTTAACAAAAGCTATACTTGGCTATGAGTAGTTTGCTGCTGATTATAAATGGGGTCAATTTTTAGTTAGGCCATTCCTTTTTTTGTATTTAGTTATCTGTGATATTACCATAGACGCAGAACAAAAATATGCAACTTTTTTCTAGAATATAAAATTAACGATGTCTCGCAAATGCCTCGACTTGGCACTTGATGACGTGCCCAACTGGTAAGTCAGCAATTCCTCCATCCATACAAAATCACCGTTGCCTCGACCCGATGAAAAGAAGGCCACTATTTTTTCTAGAATTTTTTTGGAAATTTCTTCATTTGAATTTTTATGTATTGGCCAAGGCCGAGAGCAGCGCCTCGCTTCAATATAAAATCAACGATGTCTCTCGACCTGATGAAGGAGCGAATGCCTCAATTTTTATACCCTAGATGAAATCTATAGGGTATACTAAGTTTGTCATTCCATTTGTAACACAAAAACTAAACTTGTATAGATCGGTGATTATAGGGTATTATAAGAGTTGGTCTTAGACCAATTCTAGCTTTTTTACATGTTGCTTAGAAATTTATGAGAAATTTTTCCCTTAGAATTGATACGCACTTTTGGAGGGCGACAACAATTTTTATGAGCGTAGACGCGTAGACAAGCAATAATCAATTTTTCTTTTAGAAGTTTACACAAAATGTTACGGTAGAATTTTTATTCACTTTGGTGGCCGACTAGAGTTATGTTCAAGTTCAATACTATTTGTGATGTAATTATAATATATAGATGTACATAACTAATAAAAAATACAAATTCTTTCAGGTAAAATTAACCCCAGTGAGTAGGTGAATTTTAAAAAAATATGATGTGCAGAATTATTACAAGGTAGACAAACCAATTTATGTAAATTATTATGATGAATTCAAAAATATTGGAAAAATGTATTATAGTCTACTTGAGTACAAGGCTAGGCTAGAATAAAAATAATATCCAAACATTTTGTGTAAGTTTCTCTCAGATGAAAAACTTTCGCAAATGTATATCGATGCTGTCATACATATACGAAATAGAAAGAATTATCTCAAAAGCTATGAGTATTTTTATGTTATTGAAAAGTGAAAAAGATAAAAAATATATCTAAATATTCAAGAATATAAAATTAACGATGTCTCGCAAATGCCTCGACTTGGTACTTGATGACGTGCCGAACGGGTAAGCCAGCAATTCCTCCCTCCATACAAATTCACTGTTGCCTCGACCCGATGAAAACAAGCCCACTATTTTTTCTAGAATTTTTTTGGAAATTTCTTCCTTCGAATTTTTATGCATTGGCCGAGGCCGAGAGCAAAGCCTCGCTTCAATATAAAATCAATGATGTCTTTCGACCTGATGTAGGAGGGAATGCCTCAATTTTTATACCCTAGATGAAATCTATAGGGTATACTAAGTTTGTGATTCCATTTGTAACACGTCGAAAGAATGATGGTAGAGCAAAATGTATTGGAGAGCCACGCATAATATTACAAGTTATTTTCATTTTTGCGTGTCCGCCCGCCCGTCTGTATTTCCGTCTGTGCGCACTATAACTCGAGAACGCGTATACTTAGAGAGCTGAAATTTTGTACACGGACTTAAAAAAAAAGTAAAATTAAGTTCGAAAATGAGACAAATCAGGCAACTCCTTCGTGGGGTTGCCATACAAATATTTCGTTTTCCACTATATATTTGAACACTTCCTGAGAACGCGTCGACTTAGAGAGCTTAAATTTAGTACACGTTGTTTTTATAGTAATAACAAATAATATATCAAAAATGGAATAAATCGGGCAACCCCTTCTTGATGTTGCCATATAAAAATTTTGGTTTTTTACATATACTGTGAAAACGATCAATCCTAGACATTTTTATTGTACTAAAAACTTCTTCAACATACGAAATCTTATAAGATTGGCTAGAATAATTTTTCTATCCGACGAACAGTTCTAGGAATATATGCGGAAAACCACTTCAAAAACTAAACTTGTATAGATCGGTGATTATAGGGTATTATAAGAGTTGGTCTTACACCAATTCTAGCTGTTTTACATGTTGCTTAGAAATTTATGAGAATTTTTTTCCTTAGAATTTATCCGCACTTTTGGAGGGCGACAACAATTTATATGAGCGTAGACACGTAGACAAGCAATAATCAAATTTTCTTTTCGAAGTTTACACAAAATGTTTCGGTAGAATTTTTATTCACTTTGGTGGCCGACTAGAGTTATTTTCAGGTACAATACTATTTGTGATGTAATTATAATATATAGCGGTACATAACTAATAAAAAATACAAATTCTTTCAGGTAAAATTAACCACACGTGAGTAGGTGAATTTGAAAAAATATGACGCGCAGAATTATTACAAGGTAGACAAACCAATTTATGTAAATTTTTATGATGAATTCAAAAATATTGGCAAAATGCATTATAGTCTACTTGAGTACAAGGCTAGGCTAGAATAAAAATTATATTCAAACATTTTGTGTAAGTTTCTCTCAGATGAAATACTTTCGCAAATGTATATCGATGCTGTCAACGCTCACTATTCCAACGACTGGCCTGTAATGCCACTGATGCTTCGTTCAACTAACGGGACACATTTCACAATTTCACATCTCTGAACTCCGTCACAAAGAGATATAATGTACTAAGATCCTCCACGTCAGGTGCACTACTGACCATCAGACTGGCTGTTGAACTGGGAACATCACACTCTCGAACAAAATCCCTCATTATCATGGACTCAAAAGCTCTGTGTATCTAGCCGTAAGTAAAGATAGTTCAAACTACTATGTGAGATCAATCTTCAATCTGTTAGTTCAGAGCCAATCTCGAGCCTTTCGAATCCTCTGGATTCCGGGCCACAGAGGTCAAGCCCTTAATTAATTGACAGACAAGAATGCAAAACAAGCTGCAGTATCAGACCAAGTCTCTGAGGACGCCATACTACAGTACCTTACCAAATTATTAGACCAATTGTCAATAAATCAGTGGTTTTACTTTGGATTTGATATCTTACAACTGATTTTATTGATTATTTGTTTTTACTTTCATTCTGTGCTGGCAATACTTTAATGTTAATATCGTTGCCTAGCAACTCGAATAAAGGCAAAAAATGTCCTGTTAAGTGGAATAATATACCTGGTACAGATATATACCTATAATAAAAACCATTAAAATATAATCAATACATTTTTCGTATAAGCTAATAATGCTTAAAACATGACTAGCTCACCTTCCCAATTAAAAAAATAAATTGGGTCAGCATGACTCGTCGTATGTTCGTTTTTTTTAATCTAATAAATACTTATTAAATATGTTTGGTGTTGTATTTTATTTCCTAAGCGACAGGGAAAGTGATTAATTAAAAAATACGGCCAAATATTGCAAACACTTAAAGTTATCATAACTTAATACTGAAAATGCTAATGGGTCTAATAATATAGTAAGGTATTGTAGCTATAAACTGCTCCATACGTAAAGACCGGGATGGAGAATTTACCCGTTACCCCGAAAACCCACTGGTTCGACTTGAACTTCTCTCCCAAGGAGACCAGATTCATTAACAGGTTGTATGCTGGCCACAGGTGCGACGCCAAGCTTGTTCAGACTATAGGAAAATCCGGCCTAGTCAATTTCAACCCATATAACACACCAAATGTCATAGAGCACAGCATTCAACTTGCTCGCGGTTCAGTTCAATAAGAAATAGATTTCCTATAATTCAAGGCGCCAGTTTTCTGGAAACTTTACTGGCGACAAGTTCAATAGGCTCGAACTGCTGCAGGTGTAAATGAGCTACTAATTCATTTAAGTACTGCATTCAATTTAATAGCAAACTGCTTATGGACCTTCCTACTCCCCGTGTAGTAATTTTACATCCTTGTATGTTATCTGTTTTTCAACGAGAACATCAAATATAATTAATAACATTATCAATAATAATCGAAAGTGACTACACAAGGTCACCAGCTCCATCCAGGGGCAAGCACTCTTAAAGTGCTGTTGCAGCCGAACATGGCAATTGATTCTTAGCCGGACACGGTCAAGCCATCGAGAAAAACCTCGAGCTCGTAAGTCGAGCCCACAGGTTCAGATCGAAAACCAACAAGAAGAAGAAGAAGAAATTTTTAAATAAAGATTTTATGGAGAATTTAATAAAATATTTGTGGTTTTTGCTGTTTATGGTAAGCAAATTAGTTACTTTATCTACTTAAATTATATTAATACATGTTAAGTGTTTCATTTTGTTATTAACATTTGTATATGACAAAAATGTCATATTAGTTAATTAACTTGGTTATTAATTTACTTCTATCTAAATTGTTGATTTGATGGTTTTATTTGTTAAATTTTTTATTAAAGAATATCTGGCCTAGTTTCTGTACTTTGTTTTACATATTCAACAAAGGGAAAAGGAAACAGCACGGGGAATACTTGTGCTTTAGTGACGGGCATACTGGGACTATTGGGAGCATTGGACTGGGAAATGAAACCAGATCTTCATTTCTTCATTTTCTTTTCTTTTCTTCTTTTCTTTTCAGCTTTCGAGACTCCGCTGGCTGGTTCAACAGTTATAATTAAGAAACAATTAAACACGAGATAAAGTGAAATGCAATTGTAAAATGGGGCGGTTGTTTAGGGGTTGAAAGTATTTTTTGAGGCCAGCCATTCCCTTTAACTCGTACACGAATTTGTGTACTTCTTTACTATTTTCGACACTCTCGTAGACCCACTTTTCGTCATCACAGCGAGCTGACATTTGGCACACAGGTTAATGTCGCGTGACAATTGAATCTATCAAAATTTGAACCGGAAATTTCCATGGAAAACCCGGAAAATCGGGAAAAATCATTTGAAAATTTGGTACAAATTTGATTAGTGATAAATCCGTTTCAGGAAAAATGCAGAGTTTTCCGATTTTTCCGAAAAAATTTTTTCGGAATTTTCCGAATTTTCCGGAAAATTTTCCGGTAAAAAAGTTTTCTAAATTATGCAGGATCAAGTTCCCTATCAACTGGCATCATTACTTTCTCTCCGCCAATGGTGAAAACTTGCAGAGAAAATCGAGCAAAATTCATGTAAAAACGCTTTTCCGGAGTTTTTCCGACCAAGAAAGTGTTTGAGCGTTTTGCAACCTAAGACAAAGTTGTAGAGCGAAATGAATTGCATAATAATTTTTACTCGAATAAATGTTTTGAAAAACTGGTAAATCAGTGTCTTTTCAGCCGTCATAAAATATCTCCATGCAGCACGTAATAACAATTTAGTTAACGTGAAAAAGGCAGAAAATAAAATAAGTAAAAAACGAGTTTACATACAAAACTGAAGCCAAGCCGCATGGAAAAGTAGAAAATGAACTTTTCTTCGCACACAAAGGTGGACTCTGATTTTATTCGCTGACAATCACCGATATAATTTCAGTATGATCAATCAGAGGTAATAAGTGATTTGATTCATGAGGAGAAAGAATATTCAAGAGAAATGTCCCAATCAAAAAATCTGAGTCCACCTCTGTGTGTGAAGAAAAGTTTATTTTCTACTTTTTCATGCGGCTTGGCCTCAGTTTTGTTTGAAAACTCGTTTTTTACTTATTTTATTTGATATTTTCGACGCAATTTTACCTACTAGTGGAAAACGTTCTTCACAAAAGTTGTAGATACTAAAAATGTCTAAAACTTTCGTACAGGGCATTTTTTAACATAACGTCATATGCTCCGATAAAATGACGCATTGTATACGAATGATTTTTTGGAGAACAAGCAGTTTCCAAGAAATTTACATTTTTCAAAAAAAAAAAACCAAAATTGAGAAAAACGAAAGAAATGACTATTCTAATCAAGAAATTTTCAATATATCTTATGATTTTCAAATAAATTGCAATGACAGAATGTATTTTCATGTAATATTACTTACTAAAGTTGAATGAATTTAATCAAAGAAAGTGGCGGAAACCATCCTGAAACTTAAATTTTTCCCTACTGAAAGTTGTAAGACTCGCTGGCCTAGCGTAAGCTGTTTTAGGTATATTTGAATAAAATAATTTGAATACATAATTATTAAATATACCAATTAATTTATTTATATTCTTTATAAAAATAAAAAAATTATGAGAAATTATAAAATTCTAAGAAATTTTATATCTTCGAGCTCTTCAATTTCTATATCAAGACCCTTTGCTGGTTCTTAATCACGACGACGACAGTTTATTATCATATGTTTGGCAGTTTTCTTGCACAAAAATCGCTCGGATTTTAGTTTATCCGATGAAGGTTGTATTAAACTTTTTTTGTTACTTTGATTGGATAATCGTATCGAAAACGGTATTTTACTTATATCTTGATATTCAAATTATATAGGGATGTTTACAGATTTCTTACAACGGAACGTTCGGCTTGTTTCGTGTCCATCGAATACTATAAAACTATTACTTGCATAATGGCCTCGAATATAATTAAAATATTTATTTGAAATTTCTTCAATAGTATCGTTCATTTTGCAAATGACTTTATGTAGTAAGAACCCATCGTCATGGACATGTAAAATATTGTTACAGGCTGGCAAAGCATTAATGCTTGTAAATTCGCCCTAAGATTCAGATCTTATGTTTCTTCTAAATCCAATTTCTGTAAATAGTGACAGAGGAAATGAAGTAAGTTCTTATTCCAAAAACTCATTAATTTCATCTTTGATGTTAATATTGATCAACATTTTTTGGCATAATAATAAAGGCTTGATGACTACTTTTTCATCGTTCACTTTTACTAATAATTGAAGAGCTTTTAGAGATAATACTTTTTTCTTCCTTTGAAATATAACGCTATCAAAATTATTTCCAATAATAGATTTCATTAATATTTCACCTTCATCACGCGAACAAAATGTTTTGTAAAACTGATTATTTTTTATTTGCAAAAATATTTATTTAGAAATTTAAATCGAATACAAAAACCGGAATCACTCTTAAAAGTGATTACACTTTCAGTCCGATCTTAATGCTAGGTTTTTATTAAATTTTAAATTGCTCTGTACCCAAAGATTTTTGGGCGGTGTCTCATATTCTGATAAGTCGGCAGTTGTCATGAATAATGATATCTTCAAATGTGCATCTCTCATGAAACTTTATTCTTTTATAGGGAATGCGAATTTCGTATCTTCCTAGGCTTTCGTCAAGTGTTCGTTTTGTTTAGTTGTGATACCTTGAGTGGGCAACATAACTCGCGCATTATAGCAGTTAATTGTTTCAGTGTCACTAATTCCAGAATAAATCAACATTATGTTTTCAGTAACTAGAAATGGGTCATAGCGATCGAGAAAATCGGATAATTTTTGTAGGTTTGCGTCTGCCACATATCTCGCAACTCGATATTCTTTGAAATCTATATGTTGTTCCGTCGTTGTAAAAGCAACATTGAAAAAATTTTCCATTGAGTTGCATACTTCAACTAAAATGATCATTGTCAAAATAAATTTAGCTAGAACACTTTCTGACCATGCACGACCGTGTGAGTCCACCCTGGATCTCATTAAGACTTGTTCAATAGTCATAGCAGACATCCAGACCAAAACTTGTGAGTCTTTCTGGCAGTAAAAATGGTTTGGTCTGTAAGTTTGTCGAATTCATATTCAGACTTTGAATACTTAACTGAGTTTCCGCATATCTTGCAGATATAAATGGGCTGACTTTGCAAGTAAAAAATGTATAATTAAAAAAAAAATTATTTTACTCAAATATGTATACCTAAAACAGTTTACTCATCGTTAAACTATTTATTCAGTGAAAAAAAAGTAAAATATACGTTTAAAAAAGTGCACACTGGACCAGCGAGTATATTTACTATCCACGACTTTTTTGAAGAAGATTTTCAGCTAAGACGTCACGTTTCGCCGAAAATCGCCAACAAACAGCTTTCAACCTCCAAATACCCCCCATTTCAAAATTTAACTTTATTTGGTGTTTAGTTTTTTTTCTCTTGGCACTCTCATATCAAAAACAAGAACCGAAAAATGTGAACCGAAAAACTCACTTTATTCCCATTTAAAGCAAGATTTTTGCTCCAATGATTAATAAAATACAGCGAATAAGATAAACTAAGAATTTTACTGAGAAAATAGTATATTTATTCCAGATTTTTAAGAAAACACAACTTTTATGTTTTATCGGTAGAAATATTGTTCGGTCGAAAAATTCGGCTCATAAAATATAAAACTTGTGTTTTTCTTAAAAATCTGAGATAAAAGTACATTCCATTAGTAAAATTATTAGTTTACCCTATTTCCCATAACTTTATTAATCATTGGAGCAAAAATCTTCTTTTAAAGTGGTATAAATTGAGTTTTTCGGTTTACATTTTTTTGATTCTTGCGTTTAAAGCGAATGTGCCTTTAATTATAACCTTAACAAAATTTTCCGCCTGGTCCTTGCCTATCATTAATTTTTATCTTTTGTAGACTTCACAATCTGCTTTGGCACCAGCCTAAGATGACTGCCCGTATGTAATTTTGTGTGCCTATCCACCCGTATGTGCAAGTTTGATTAGTAAAGTGGTGACTCGTGAATTTCGCATGTATTTCTAGAATAGTTCGTCGCACAGTAAAATGATAAAGTATACGAGTATATAATCAATTTCGTAGGATTTTATATTCTGTAGAATTTCTCAGTTCAATAAAAACGTCTAGGATTGATCGTTTTCACAATATACGTATGAAATCTAAATATTTATATGGCAACACCAAGAAGGGTTGCCCGATTCAGCCCATTTTTCAAAATATTTAATATTTTTATGAAGACGCCGTGAATAAAATTTCAGCTCTCAACATACAATGCAAGCAGTGTCCAAATATATAATGAAAAACGAAATTTTTGTACGGCAACCACAAGAAGGAATTACCCAATTGGTCCCATTTTCGAACTTTACTTTTATTTTTAAAATATCATGTTCAACATTTACTTTTAACGAATACATCTACATACATATTTCACATACGAAAAAGTTGCTTTAATAATTTAACGTAATTTTATTTTGACAATAAATACAAATTTACTAAAACTGAAATTCAGAAAACTGTCACGTAGTTTATCCAAAATTATGTGTCAATCCAAGCCCGCGGCCGAAATTGTGTCGTCCATCGAAAGGTCCCCCTTGAGTTCTTGAGGCAGTTCCAGTTAGGTCGAGCTTAGTTGCTCTGTCCATTGATTCCCATAGATTTAACTTTCCCGTAGCTGAATAAGTTGTACCAAGCTCTGGAATGCGACTAACTTCAAACTTTGCTCCATGACCGTTAATAGAATTGAAGTCCACATTTCCTCCAGTTTTAGTAAGGTCAAATCCACTGGGCAAGTGCATGTTTGATTTGAATGCATTCACAACAACTCTGCCATGGTCGTTTTTGAGCAAGTTTAAACGAGCATTGTAGTCTGTGGTATCAATTACACCAGGGACGTGTGTTTTAGCCACCGACAATCCATGTTCGTTTCTATGGAAGAAAGCATTCTTAGCCATTCTAAAAACAAAATGGTATAGTACTACTCACATGTTGTATCCAAGGGCAGCACCAGTCGCAACTGGTCCTTTGTTTGTATTGCCAGCTGCAAAAGCTGTTCCGATAAGATTGTGACCTTCAGTTCCTATTCCTGTCTGTGCCTTCAATAGAGCGTCATTTCCTCCTGATGGATTTGTGCTGATTTGTCCTCCCAAAACATCTCGTCGAGCGCGGTAAATTCGTGGACCACTTGAAGGAACTGGATAGAAAGGTTCCCTGACAACAATCGGATGATTGTTAGGATTGTATGGGAAGGCTTTGAATATAAGGTGTTTGTGCTAATACTGTGGCCGCAAAAGCTAATACCAAACAACCTATTCCTCCTACTTTAGTTTCCATCTTTTTCTAGTATCTGAGATGTGTTCAATTCACTAGTGATGCTGTACTGATACTGATTGCGGCTTTAACGAAGCTTTTATATGCATCGCAATAGTGCTGCAGGGGCTTTCCCTGGGTGATGCAGCTACTGCTTATATTGCACTTCACTGATAACAGATGATAATATTAACAGTTCAGAAATTTTTAATGTAGCTATTTATTGTTCTAATTATAATTTTATGAAGGAAAATTGCCTGATTTTCTTTTTTCAGTTTGTGTGGTCATTCTGACGTGCTACGTGTAACTTCCGAGCTGGAAATTTATGTTGTTCACAAGAGATATGCTATGCGATTCAGTGGTATCGTTGTGGAGGTAAGGTCTTATCTAATGATACTGACCTGACAGGGTTACGTAGACTGAAGTGGGAGTCCATAAATACTCCGCTGGGTCAACTCTGCAAGTGTCCACACAATGCACTTTCACAGAAAAGGTTTCAGTGCTGGATTTATCTTTCTTGATGTTGAAATAGAGATAAGTAATATTACATGAAAATAAATTATGTCATTGCAATTTATTTGAAAATCATAAAATGTATTGAAAATTTCTTGATTAGAATAGTCATTTCTTTCGTTTTTCTGAATTTTAAGCGGTTTGATAAATAATAAATCGTCAACATTTAAAATGAACCCGGATAGAATATTTAAATGAAAAAAACAGCAATAAAAATTTTGGCTTTTTTTTCGAAAAATGTAAATATCTCGGAAACTGCTTGTTCTGCAAAAAATCATTCGTATACAATGCGTCATTTTATCGGAGCATATGATGTTATTTTAAAAAATGCCCTTTACGAAGGTTTTAGATATTTTTAGTATCTACAACTTTTGTGAAGAACGTTTTCCACTAGTAGGTAAAATTTCGTCGAAAATATCAAAAAAAATACTTTCAATCCCTAAACAACCGCCCCATTTTACAATTGCATTTCACTTTATCTCGTGTTTAATTGTTTTTTTCTTAATTATAACTGTTGAACCAGCCAGCGGAGTCTTGAAAGCTGAAAAGAAAAGAAGAAAAGAAAAGAAAATGAAGAAATGAAGATCTGGTTTCATTTCCCAGTCCAATGCTCCCAATAGTCCCAATATGCCCGTCACTTAAGCACAAGTATTCCCCGTGCTGTTTCCTTTTCCCTTTGTTGAATGTGTAAAACAAAGTACAGAAACTAGGCCAGATATTCTTTAATAACAAATTTAACAAATAAAACCATCAAATCGACAATTTAGATAGAAATAAATTAATAGCCAAGTTAATTAACTAATGTGACATTTTCCGCATATACAAAAGTTAATAACAAAATGAAACACTTAACATGTATTAATATAATTTAAATAGATAAAAAGTAACTAATTTGCTTACCATAAACACCAAAAACCACAAATATTTTATTAAATTCTCCATAAAATCTTTATTACAAATTTCTTCTTCTTCTTCTTGTTGGTTTTCGATCTGAACCTGTGGGCTCGACTTACGAGCTCGAGGTTTTTCTCGATGGCTTGACCCTATGGGGTATAACGCCGTGTCCGGCTAAGAATCAAATGCCATGTTCGGCTGCAACAAGACTTTAAGAGTGCTTGCCCCTGGATGGAGCTGGTGACCTTGTGTAGTCACTTTCGATTATTATTGATAATGTTATTAATTATATTTGATGTTCTCGTTGAAAAACAGATAACATACAAGGATGTAAAATTACTATACGGGGAGTAGGAAGGTCCATAAGCAGTTTGCTATTAAATTGAATGCAGTACTTAAATGAATTAGTAGCTCATTTACACCTGCAGCAGTTCGAGCCTATTGAACTTGCAGGTCGTCAGTAAAGTTTCCAGAAAACTGGCGCCTAGAATTATAGGAAATCTATTTCTTATTGAACTGAACCGCGAGCAAGTTGAATGCTGTGCTCTATGACATTTGGTGTGTTATATGGGTTGAAATTGACTAGGCCGGATTTTCCTATAGTCTGAACAAGCTTGGCGTCGTACCTGTGGCCAGCATACAACCTGTTAATGAATCTGGTCTCCTTGGGAGAGAAGTTCAAGTCGAACCAGTGGGTTTTCGGGGTAACGGGTAAATTCTCCATCCCGGTCTTTACGTATGGAGCAGTTTATAGCTACAATACCTTGCTATATTATTAGACCCATTAGCATTTTCAGTTTTAAGTTATGATAACTTTAAGTGTTTGCAATATTTGGCCGTATTTTTTAATTAATCACTTTCCCTGTCGCTTAGGAAATAAAATACAACACCAATCATATTTAATAAGTATTTATTAGATTAAAAAAAACCGACATACGACGAGTCATGCTGACCCAATTTTTTTTTTAATTGGGAAGGTGAGCTAGTCATGTTTTAAGCATTATTAGCTTATACGAAAAATGTATTGATTATATTTTAATGGTTTTTATTATAGGTATATAACCGTACCGGGTGTATTATTCCACTTAACAGGACATTTTTTGCCTTTATTCGAGTTGCTAGGCAACGATGTGAACATTAAAGTATTGCCAGCACAGAATGAACAGTAAAAACAAATAATCAATAAAATCAGTTGTAAGATATCAAATCCAAAGTAAAACCAATGATTTGTTGGCAATTGGTCTTATAATTTGGCAAGGTACTGTAGTAGTGCAACCTCAAGGAAAAGGGAGGTCTCAGAGACTTGGTGTGATACTGCAGCTTGTTTTGCCTTCTTGTCTGTCAGTTCATTAAGGGCTGAGTGCCTGTGGCCCGCAGTCCAGAAGATTCGAAATGCTCGAGATTGGCTCTGAACTAACAGATTGAAGATTGATCATAAAGTAATAAAGGCTAAAGAGATGACAAGATTAACATTGCTTTGCGAACCATTTTTTGAAAGCTCAATCCGAAAGTTTGGATGCAATCGTCAAAGCTTTTATTGCAGAGCTCGCGTCTTCCGTATTGAATTTTGAGCCCACTGTACCAGCAGCACATCAAGTCAAGGCAGGCATGATGTACTGAATGGAGTAAATGCAACACTACCAAATTTTACCATGGTAGATATTAATACGCATATGAATGTGTTGCTTTTGGAAGCTCTTTTGATACAAAATATTATTGCTTCAGGCGACGGCAATGTTCAGGCGGAAGAAAAATTTTGTGATGATATACAACTCATTTGGGGGTATTAGCTGCGTTTTTTATACTGCAAAGGTTCATTGGAAATTTAAATTAATTTCATTCTATTAAACGTCTGTAGATAGCCATGATTTTTTATGAGGGCAAATTATCAAATTGCACTTCAATTTTCACAAAATACCAAAATAGATCTAAAATATTGGGATCTAATTCTAAAGTTTTAATTCTTCAAAAGCTGGCAATTGTACTGAGATTGGTGTTGACGAAAAATGTATAATTTGCGATCAAGGCTCTAATAATCGAGGTTGCCTAAAAAGTTTAGGAGTTATCTCAGAAAAGCCATGTTTTTTTACAATTCTGAAAAAGTATATGCAATACATGATATTCCTCTTCTTGTTGAATCAGTTCGGAATATTTTGATTAAATCAGAAATAAAATAACAAGATGGGGTCGTTAGCTGGTAAGTTTTGGAAGAACTATATAATGTGGAGAAACATCAGCCAGTAAAAATGTGCCCAAAGTTATCTGACAAGCATGTGTATCCAAACACTTGGCAAAAAATGAAAGTTTCTGTTGCAGTGGAAGTTTTTAGTCATACGTGCAGTGCTGCTAATCGTACAATACAGACTTTAGGGAAATTTAGCAATGAAACCAAATGTAAAGCAATATCAACTGCCGATTTTTTTGAAAAAGTCAACAATACTTTCGATTGTCTTAATAGTAAGTCACCGTCTAGTAAAAATATATATATATATAAATTTCTAAGAAAAAATTGTGGCCTTTTCTTCATCGGGTCGAGGCAACGGTGATTTTGAATGGAACAAGGAATTGCTGGCTTATCCTTTGGGCACGTCATCAAGTGCCAAGTCGAGGCATTTGCGAGACATCGTTAATTTTATATTCTTGAAAAGTGTTGCATATGTTTGTTCTGCGTCTATTGTAATATCACAGATACCTAAATACAGAAAACGAATGGCTTAACTAAAAATTGACCCCATTTATAATCAGCAGCAAACTACTCATAGCCAAGTATAGCTTTTGTTAACAGCCAAGTTAGTAAAGTTTTGTAGGACAGTCAACAACACTTTGCTTTTTGGTGCACAGTTTTCTAAATTGACTTTAATAACTTATATAAAAAGCACTATATGCGGTATATGTTTTGTATACACACACACTGTTCGCAAAAAGCAATTCAGGAATTTTTACATATACAATCCCAATGGTCCAGAAATCTATGGAAGAACAAATAACTATATGTCGCCCTTGCATTAAAATTTCATATTTGGAGGGTTTGTGAAAACAAATACAAATTAAAATTTTTACTTCTACAGTGCGTATTTCGCGACTTGTGGCATTTTCAAAATTTCGCAAGAATGCTGTCCTGGTTTTCTTTAAAAATCCATGTATATTCTTCTAGCAGTGACATTTGAAAGATTGGACCTTAATCTATCGAAGAAAAATATTATCTTAAAAATATACGCGAAAAGGGACATTAGGGATAAGGATTTCATCATTTATCCTTGAATATCCTGGAAGACGTACTTTTGGTTTTGTTCATTTTTTTATATTTTACGAGTATACTTTATATTATCCACTAAAACATATGAAAAGTTTAACTTGTGATTTCAACGGGATCAAGGAGCAAAAACTCGAAAAACCTGTTTGTTACAGGGTGTCCCGTATGTGGTCTTGAATTTGAAGCCTATGGATAGGCCAGGCTTAAACAAGCAAAAAATTGTATGGTAGGTGGGGGAAAATCCTTACGGTTTTCGAGATAACGGGATTTAAAAATATTTGGGTATATTTTTATATATCACCCTGTAACTTTGTATAGGTGCAGCTTATGATGATGAATTAAAATTTTGTAGATTGACAATCGTTGGACCTCTCCATTGGTGTACAAATTTTAAACTTTCTCTTCACCGTTTTGAAGTTATGGTTCAACAAATTTAAATTTTCGGATTTTTAACTCGGTTTTATAAACAACTATATTTATCAAAAAACACGTCATCAACACCAATTTGACTCCGTTGGGGTTCTCATGTGGTAGTAAGTGAGTCTGTTTCATAGCTTGTGAAGTATTCTCGAGGGTTTTGTCCCGGTATTTGTTCGTTCACTGTCCCTGTTCTGGAACATGGCATAGTGTAGGTTGACAGGGCCTATGGCTATATTGGCGTACGACCTCTTGGTTAGTACTTTATTGGCATCTTTGATTGGGTGCAAATCTTACGATTGGCAATGAGGGACGGAAAAGGTTCACCATTCAATTTGATGAGCATATCAAACATATTCTCTTGGCTGCGCGTTTGTTTGCACTGCATATATCAGTACGGGCTCTTGGCTTTGCATTGTAAAAGGCCGTGGCCATACCTGAAGCATCTCATGCATAGTCTTGGTCGGGGGGTTGAAATATTCCACAGAGCAAATGGCTCCGGCATTCGCTACTCCCTTGAAATGTCAGAGCTCACGAGGACAAGTTTCACGACAGGAGTGGGGATAAACTTATTCTCATCGATCCTTTTGGTGAAACGGAAAGCAAGACTAGCCTTAATAGGCGATGAGATATATTGGAGAAATTCTTCATCTGATAGATCAGAGGGCACATTTTCACTATACCCTGCTTGCGAAAGTGGTAAGTGGGATGAAACATTTCAAACATGCTGGCAGAAGCCCTTTCGTGGAAATGTTTTTGGTAGCTGCGCCACTAGAGCAAAATACCTTTACCGAGTTAAAAGACTACTTTTGTGCGAAACTGAACCCAGTTTTTGTCAGAATGATGCCAACCTTTATATTCCTTAGTCCGACTCTGTTTTCTTTCGAGCTGGCACTGTTTTCAGCCCTAGTCACCAAGATTCAGTAAGGGCCCTTGTCTCTATTTGATTGGGATTGGGACTACCAGAGATAGTGATCGGTAGAACTGTGTAAGCGGCGTCTGTCAAGTCTTGATTTGGATCACGCATCCTACTACGTTTACCATTAGGAGCCTCTGGTTAAAAAATATTTTCAGAGCTTCCGGAGAACTATTTAAGCGCTGCTTTCGTACTGCAGTTTGATTTAGCAGTTCTGGGTATGTCTGATGAGATATTAGTTATCTGTGAGCTTTGGGTAAGATTGTTGGTGGGAGTTCAGCTCTGGCCATTCGTCAGGTCCTGCCCCCCAGTGTCTCCTGTGTCCACATCTACCTCATTTTCCGTCATTATACAGTAATGTTGCATTCTATCAGCAACCGTTTTAAAAGGACACCGAGAGCAACACGCACCGCTTGAAATGCACACGCGGTTCAGTTATGTATTACAAAGAATAAAAAGGTAACAACTGAAGATTGAATAGCTGTATACAAACCTGGCTCCACTCTGAGCACAGCAAATGGAAGAAAAAACACTATTGAAATGATTTCTGAACAGTGAAAAATTATTATTAAAAACTTCTTACTGTCTGCTGATGAGGTTTTGTGGAGAATTGCAATAAGGTTATGTAGAAAACAGAAATCCACTGCTTGAAGTATTTCTAATTATATTCGCTGGTTGATAATAAATTTAAATTTCACTTTAGCCACTAATGAATTCAAAATAAACCGTTATGGATGCTCCCAAAAAACTTAACCAATTCACTTGCACGTTCTGTTCGAAGTGATTACAAACCTCAAAACACGTAATATTTTAAATGTACTTGTCAGCTCGAACTTTAATTACTTTTGGCGGGAAGTACATTGCCCTAAGAAATTTTTATAGGTAGGAGTCAAAAATCGACTTAATCTAACGCGAAATTTAAGGAATAACGCGAAATTCAAGTATGTATACTAATATTTTAATTTCTACAATAAGTAAAAAAGAGACGAACAGATAATAAAAAAGAGGCAATTCAAAAATATTTACGCAAATACACGACGACAAGAATAATGCGCAGTAACTTGGTATCACAACAGACGTCTTCTATGTTTTTGATATTTCCTTTCTATTCACCACATTATTAAAAATGTAAATTTTCATAAAATTTGCTGTAAAAATTCAATAATATCAATTAAATTTATTAAATCACTATATAAAAATCATAGTCGAAGCCAAGGAAACAACTCATTCAATTAATTTGTCAGATATTCTGAGTTTTATTAATTTTTAATTTTTCTTCTGTCCAAACAGATGGGCAAGATTGGCATCACCAACAAAATTGGCCGAACTAGGTCTATAAAACTCAGAAATTAGATAAACACGCTCTCTTAATTTTGGGTCAAATACAGCAGAAACATCTAGACAAAATCCGGAAATTTTACAAGGCTTCAACAAATATTATAAGAGGTTGCTACCATGAAGTGAATAATATGCAAATATGAACTTAAACCTGTAAATGAGATAGGTGCTGGCTTGCAAATAAGAACCAACCATTACCTTTCACCAAATAATTTATTTGAAAATAATAAGTCACAATTTTTAATATACAGATCCTTACGCAAATCAATAACAAAGTCAATAAAATCAAAAAAAATATGACTATGATAAAATAATAGAAATAATGTAACACAATAAAGAAAGTCCACCAATCTGTGGATAGACTAGACATATTTAATATAGATAGACTTAGTTGACCATCCTAAGCCACGCCAAGACTACTTTACAACACAAGGTAAAATATGGGATATAAAATTACTTGGCGGCCCAAGCCACGCCAAAACTGCCTTGCAACACAAAGTATAATGTATGTGAAAATACTTGATGGACCAAATCCACACCAAGCCTACCTTTCAGCATAAGATGTAATAATATTAAATATTTATTATGAATTGAAGAATAATGAGGGAGGGACTTGCTTGATGGTCGTCTGAGGAATAATGAAATCGAATTTACTGCTTTCGGCCTTATATACTCTGGAGCTTCGTGACAATAGTGAGTCATCCGTCACAATATTTGTTCATCCTTCTTAAATGTCGAATATGGCCGACATCACTACTCAATTTCCTGAGTTTATTCTTACTCAGTTTGTCCCACCTTGAGAAGTGAATGCCCGAATACATTTGTTTAGAGCGGCTTATGAATTGGAACTAAATAAGGTTGTCTGACTGCAGGCCGGCAAGTGTAAATCAACAGAATAGATGTCCAGATCTGTCAGATAAATATTTCTATTAATATTTATTTTATAGATAAATTTTTGTGTTTATTATAAGAAATTTTGCCTTGTAATTTTATTTGTTTTCTTTTCAGCACTTGTATCGGATAACTCCAGAGCAGAGCTACCCAATCACCCAATTTTGCAATTTGTGCAAGCAAATAGATTAAATTTAATCAGCGTTTGTTGTTGTTTTTTCTATTATAAAGATGCCCTGATGTTGCGTTATACTGCAAAAGGAAGAAATCGGCCAATGGTTTAAACGTTGTCCAAATGTAATCTCTTCGTTGAGAAATTAGACTTAAGAAGCAAATTGTGAAGTGAATTGTGAATTTGACTAGTTAAGTCTTAGAATTAAAATTTATAATAGGACCGTATGAAATTTAAATAAAATTTTGTTTCATTAAGTATCTACAACTAAAAACAAGTTTTGGTGTATAATAAGTAAAGTTTAAGAATTTGTAGAGTTTTATAGAGTTTTATGAAAAGTATTTTTATTTCTGAAGCGTGATTAAAATCAATTTTTGTAATTAAAAATCCACATCTTCTTAGTTAATATCCCAAGCAACTTTCCTTTTTCAGATTGGATAAAAGAAGCTTTGTTTTATGAAATACAGTTTATTTTTTCAATAACCTTAACTAAATTTTTCTACTGGTCCTTGTCTGTTATTAATTTTTTCTTTCAAAAAGGTATTGCACCAGCCTATCTGCTATCATAGGAATTAGCCTTAGATTTTTTAGTTGTTCACTATATATTTGGGCACTGCATGTGAACACTTCGACGTAGAGTAATGGTGTATGATGTTTAGCATAGTAAATACAATTTCAAAAATGGGCTTAATCTGGCAGCTCCTTCATTGTGTAGCAATATAAAAGTTTAGGTTTTTCACGTATACTGTGAAAACTATTAGGCCTAGATGTTTTTATTGTATTAAAAAGTTGTTCAGAATATGTAATTCTATGAAATTGATCACAATCAGCGTTGTGCGACGTAGTCTAGGAGAGTAGACTACATTATTGTCTACGCGTCGACAATTATCTGTAGACTTTAATCACATATTTTATAAGCGTAGATTATGTAGAGAATAAAAAATGGTAGAAAATTCAAATTGGTTTATTATACTTCTTTTGTTAGCAAATACCCAAAAATTAATGATTCGGATAATAACCGAAATATTTTCTTCTAGCTTAGAATAATGACTAATACTAGTAAACATAAAGAGAAATGTATGTAGCGAAATTTAGTTATAATTCCATCAGCAATTAAAATTAAGAGAAGCTATGCAGATTAATATAAATTAATCAGAATTATCATCATATTCGTTGTTTGCATCATGTATAATTCTAAAAAAATTATAAACTTGCAGCAATCGTTACATCTTTCAAAGGATAACCGATTTCAGCTTGGAGAATGAATGTCTGAATACCTTGAGAAAATTGTTTCGATTTGGACAAATGATGCTGGAATATGCAACAGTTTTATGGCCAACTGAGACAGACTTGCCGGCCAATGGTGTTTTACATTTTTCTCGTATCGATTTTTCAACAATGAAATTTTCCTTTGAAATCTATCCTAATCTTCTACTCCCGCACAATTTAGTTCTGTAAATAAAAACTTGTGGATTTTTCCACATTCAATCCGATTCCATCGAAAGCTTTATTTTTCGGTCTGCTGGCATATTTTATAATTACATAATATCTTAAATTTATGTTGTTAATTTGTATAAGAATAACATTCAACTGATGTACATGCACTAATTAACAGAGTACAAGGTATTAACATTGTTGACACAGTAATCGATAGTTTTTATACATAGTATACAATAAACTTGTTTGCCTATTCTAATGTGTGCGCTAAAGGGTAGCCAATGAAAGTCTACGCCTAGAAGAGCAATACTGTCCAGCAGGAAATGCAAGCGCGCAAAGATGAATGCAAGTTAACACCAAAAGCAACATTCGCCGTAATTTGATGCGACAACAACTTCTCCCTCAACCTGGAAAATACATTTCGGTTAGCAGGAAATTTCTGCTGACCACGCGTCTGGTAATTTTAAGTTAGAGATAATTTACGTTTAGAGAAACTTGTAATTTTTAGTCTTAATTCTATATCCGAAAAATAAAGGTGCAGGTAACCTGCCTGCCTAGAAAAATATATTTTTTTTGAGGTTTTTATAATAAATTTTATTAACTTGCAGCAGCCCTCCCTTGGAAGTTTGCATCGCTTCCCCACCGTATCCTTGTTCATATCGCCTTAACGTGAGCATGTCCACAGAAGGAGCGCTCAGTTGCAGGTTCTTGGGAAGCATTCTTAAAGCGCTTATAGGGTAGCACTCTTGGAGCGCTTGTAGCGTAGCATGCTTGGAGCGCTTGTAGGGTACCAGTCTCTGAGCGCTTGTAGGGAATACAGAGAGAATTATGTTAAGGACTTTATTAAAAATTATGGAATCTGTCTTTGGTAGAATAAGTATTTGGTCAAAGTCATCTGGACTAAGTCTACACACAGGTAAAATGCTGCTTACCACTAGAAATAGCAACCTGTATTTACCGTGCTAGATAAGCAGGTATATATGTATATACTTTCATATTATCTACATCTATATAGGAACCCTACGGAAGAAATGGGGTATTAAGCCCCAAGGATTTTTTGGTTGTAAACAATCTGTGGTTCGTTTGTTTAGTGGCTAACCTGAAGAAAGGGAATGCATCTTTCCCATTCTAGGTTAGTTACAATCCGAATTAGCGACATGATTTCACAGATATTCAAAGATCAACTTCAATAGATGCTCCTAATATCCTATTACATTAACTTCTATGCGCTCTCTATATTTCATGCCAGGCCTCATGCAGTGTTATAAGAGGGATAGAATACGGAAATCAAAACCCATATAGCAATATTGCAACTTGCTGCTGAGGAGGATGGTCAATATCTCCTTTGGTGTTGAACACCTAGAGACTGGATCGTAGAAGTAGGTATTCATCAAAATAAATTAAAGCAAGAACTAGTAATACAAAGCGCGATAAATTACGTCATTATTTTTATTAATTTAACATGAATAAAAAGGTCTGTTATTGATGATAAATGATGGATAATCTAAAGAAGTTAAATCTGTAAGTTCTCAATACAAAATCTCAATATAAAACTCTCGCTACAGCTATTTAAGCTCAAAAATTCAAACGATAAAACTCCGTATTATGTTATATTTTTATTTATACTCCACTTCAGTCAATGTTTTTGCGGGTGCATTGATTTGGATCTTTCTTGTGGCCATATATAGACAAAAAATTCAAACTAAATTTTTCACAACTTTTTCGCGTTGAACTGTAAATTACCTGAAATGAGAAGCAACTGAAAATTTATATTTAATAAACAATTTCCGTTTTGCTGAGACAAGGACCCACAAGGATTTTAATGATCTTTATACCTTGTTACCTCTGTACATCGCCATTCCTTGTCAGATTGAAATGTTTTTAAATCAACCTGAATTGCATTCACTTGGTAATGTATGATTTTCGAAATTCGGAATTGATCGAAATAATTGGGCTGTGCATCTCAAAGTCTTAAAAAAGTCTTACATTTATAATTTGTGAATTTTAAATGTGTAAGAGTATATCTCTGACATAACAGAAATGTTATTAGCAAATTAATTCAAACGCCTTTAGAAAAAAATCCAAAAAGCTTAAAATTCCCTTTGTGGGTAATATAAATTGAACATTTACAAAATTCCCTTAATTTGATGATCTTCCAAATTTCCGTAATTCGTATTTATCAAGATTGTAGTTATTGTAATTCGCCTGGCGCAGGTTCACTTTTCTATTGATTTTATAACAAAATAAAACTCTTCCGGTTGTCTTAGCATCATATTCATACACTTATCTCCGGTGAAAATTTCAGATTCGTTATCTTTTAAAATCCCCAGAGAAACTCGAAGAAAAATTGTTCTTATCAGGAAAAGCCAAGTCTGTGGACTGTGGTGTTCCTCTTTATAGCAACACCGGTAAATATAAAAGCTAACTTAAGGCTGCAATCAGCATCAGTACAACATCTTAACCGAATCGAATATTTGCAAGAAATTTCAATAAGATGCAATCCAAAATAGTAGTTGCTTGTATGGCGTTAGCTTTTGCTGCAACAGTTTTTTCACATGCAGTACCACAAACTGATCGTATTCGACGAGATGTATTGGGAGGAGAAATCAGCACAAATCCATCAGGAGGAAATGACGCTCTATTGAAGGCACAGACAGGAATAGGAACTCCAGATCACAATCTTATCGGAACAGCTTTTGCAGCTGGCAATACAAACAAAGGACCAGTTGCGACTGGTGTTGCCCTTGGATACAACATGTGAGTAGTACTATAAAATTTTGTTTTTAGAATGGCTAAGAATGCTTTCTTCAATAGTAACGATCATGGATTGTCGGTGGCTAAAACACACGTCCCTGGGGTAATTGATACCACAGACTACAATTCTCGTTTAAACTTGCTCAAAAATGACCATGGCAGAGTTGATGTGAATGCATTCAAATCAAACATGCACTTTCCCAGTGGATTTGACCTTACTAAAACTGGAGGAAATGTGGACTTCAACTCTATTAACGGTCATGGAGCAAAGCTTGAAGTTAGTCGCATTCCAGAGCTTGGTACAACTTACTCAGCTACGGGGAAGTTGAATTTATGGGAATCCATGGACAGAGCAACTAAGCTGGACCTAACTGGAACTGCCTCAAGAACTCAAGGGGGACCTTTCGATGGACGACACAATTTCGGCGGCGGTCTTGGATTGACACATAATTTTGGATAAACTACGTGACAGTTTTCTGAATTTTGGTTTTAGTAAATTTGTATTTATTGTCAAATCTTTTTAATGTAAAATAAAATAAAAATAATTAAAGCACTTAGTATATGAAGTATTCATAAAAGCAATGTGTACATCAAAGTCTCGAAATTAGGCAAATATTATGCTCCTTTTAGCAGCTTTTTTATTCCTTTCTGCGATACCCTACCACGGTTGATAAAGTAGCATTGATTCTAAGTTTAATGTCAGCCATTCGATACTAAGAAAATCGATGCTAAACAGGAAACCTAGGTTCCATCAACAAGAAGATGATTAAGTTCATTTGATCTTACTGAGCTATGTATTATTTACTCCTGGTGGTGTTGCCGAGAAACAGTCTGCCACCAGCATTATAACAATAGGTTGAACTACAATAGGAGTAAATAACTTTACGAAATTAAACGAGACTGAGGTTTATTTACAAAATATATATATATATATATATATATATATATATATATAAATATATATCACATTCCGTAAGATTTATTTTCTTGATTTTAATGTTTTCGATTTTGAAAAGTGGTAAAAGTCAAAAAATGAACAAATGGAAGTTGATGTAATTGATGATTTGTGCTTTCTATTAATTCACAGTACCATTTTTATTCCATTTTAAGTTTTACATTGCAATTTTAATCATTTAGTAATAAATTAACTGTTTGACACATCGCGTTCTTACGGAATGTGCGACTCTTACCGCACTATATTTACTGAAAATTGGATAATTAAACTTAGCGAAAGTTCCCCTCACACGAGTTAAAGTTATTTTGTGTACACCTTTTAAATTAAAGGGCGCGTTCGCTTTACGTAAGTAAATGTACTTACGTATATTTGTATTATAGTTCAACCTATTGACTATGCGAGTTACTTTTCCATGCAGTTCAAATTTGTTTATCCAAAGTTGTATTAAATCCTACGGGGTGAAAAGAGGTATTACCGCCATACTCTCCGAGACATGAAATTTTCAAATGCCTCTGAAATTCAATTTGGAATTTTCTGGCTTTAAATATTTTGGTTATTTTGGTTGATTCAAAATGGAAGACATCAACAAAAATATTCCCAGAATTTATTTAGCTCTCGTTCTTAGAAAATGTTTTACCATTTTTGCCGTGTTCATACAGTGGCACTTAATTATACTATAGTTGTATTTCACGGAGGCAAGGGAAATATATGAGAATCTTGAATATGAACGTGTGCGTTAAAGAAAACTACCTTAATCTCGAGCTTAATCGCATAATTGAAAATAATCCATGGTTAATTAATACCCAAAAAATATGGGGAAATCCCAACAGACTAAGCAAGGACGACAACGATTTTAAGAGCGGCCACAAAATAGCGCTAAGTGTCGGTACATCTGCCAAACTACGGAGAGTTCGTCATATTTTTGAGCATTACCCGTATTTGTGACGAAAAAAAAATACAGAAAAACTCAATTGCAGTTACATCATAAAAAAGGGAGGCTTTTTATTCTCGCATTCATTTGTGTGGAAAAGCACGTAGCATAGAGAATTCACCTAAAAGCATAAAAGAAGTTGGTTTGAGATACCCAGTCCTGATACCATATCAGTATCTCGGTTTTATTTTCATTGAAGTTAGATTTATTATCAAAGTAAACACATTTTTATTTTTCGCAATATTAAATAACTGAAATTAGTCAATCATTTGCTACAAATTTAATCAGCCTCATAATTAAGTGCAATCACACTTTCATTTAATCGTAATGTTTACATTGAAATACTGGTGCACACCCAGAGTAAATTGATTACTTTCCAAGCACGTGAATTGAGCTGTATTTTCGTTTTCAAGATTATTTATATGATAAGCTTTAGCTAATTATTTGTGTTTTATCTGTTGTATGTATGTCTGTTGAAGTAAATTTGATTACTCCATATAATAACAAAACGCAAGTATTTGACAGTACTCACCGTAGCACATGTATGTGTAAAACTGTACCATGCTTGCAAAACAAAATAATATATATGTACATAAATAGTTACCATGAAAGTGTATGAAGACATTATGTTCAGAGGTTCCTCTAGGCTTCCAGAACTTTTAACATAAAATGCCCCTTTAGATGGTGCGATTCAGTGGGTAGCTAACATATTTTTCTGGATTATAAGTGAGATTATTCAAATGAAATGTTATACGGAAAATTTGAACCGTCCGTCATCCTACGCATAAAAAGCGTAGCTATCCATATCCCTAATCCCAACTAATCTCTATCCACAACTAATCCAAACACGTGACATGTCTGCAGTGGTGCATGAGACTTCTGGAGAAAACTTTCGAGAAAAATCCTAAGAAAAACTTTTATATTTCCCTAGTCCCGGCCACTATTGTTGGCGGCATTCAAAAAATCATCGTTCACGTTGAGTAGAGCTGCTCGATTATGTTATAATAGCCCACATGCTTATATAAATAGTTGGGAAAATTTTAAAAGAGAGGTGAATCTAGGTTCCTCTTCTTTGCGAGATATGTGGTCGGTTAATGGAAATTATATCTCGAAAACTCTAGCATGAGGATTATGTTGAAAATTACTTTTATTTGATTGCGGCGATGACAAAATACAGAAATTTATCGGAAACTACGGCTATGAAATTTTTTATGTCAGGTTTAGGAGATTCAAACTTCTCTAATGTCCTCGTAGCTTCAAATTGTGTCACAATGAATTAACTCTTAACTCATATTGAATTATTCGGAGTTAGATGGTCAAAAGCGGAGCTATATTCGTGAGGATGTTAGAATGGGTAGATATAGCAAGTAATAAGAAGTTTTGTTCTTTGGTATACGAGGTAGGGGGGGGCAGTAAAGAATGCACACAGCATAATGGAAGCTAGATCGTCCATCAACATCAGTTAAAAACAAACATAATCGTGCAAGTAATCGAGGTGAGCCAAAAAGGTGTTTTCGTTCTGGAAAATTGGGACATTTAGTCAAAGCTTCTAAGAGTGTACATAGAACTTGTATCTACTACGTATGTCGCGAGAAGGACATGTTGGTAAGGGCTGTCCGCAAAAGAAGATTGAAACTGGATAAGTATCACTCAAGAATAAAGGTAGGTGGCTGCCACTTGAGATATAGTTGGATTTGGGAAGTGATTGGACCACAATATGAGAAAATAATTAAGGAAAATACTAAGCAAAACGAACGCTGTGTAACTATGCTGAAAGGTTCATTATTGTTACGTGTTACAAACGAAATGACAGACTTGGTACGCTATGATTTCATACTCGAGTTTAGGGTATAGAAATGAAGGCTTCATCATGAGTTATGAAATGTGTATAATGTAACTGTAAGGAATGAACAGTAACGAAAAAAGGAAGGGAGTGGCCAAGTGTCAATATTTTCAATGTGACTTAAACATAATGTGATGATGATAATCGTCGATATTGTAGAGAGTTTTTGATAATGGTCTCCAGGGTCCTAATTTTTTGGTCTATAGAGACAAAAGTCTGTAGCTGTGTAAACATTTCGGAGATTGTAATCTCTATAAAGCGGAGACTGGAGAACAAAAGTCTCTCACACCTTTAGAAACCATGACTATGTGTCGAAATTATTAGTTGTGACTTAGACCCTTGATACACGATAAACTGCGTTTCTTATGCCTAATCTGCAATGCATGGTACAGCGACGTCGTCAAGTTGATATTATTTGCTGAAAAATGCATATAAATACATGAATTATCTAAGTAGTGGCAAGCTTCCAAATTAAACAGCTGTTGACCTATCAATGATCATAAATGTAATTGCTTACTCGATTTCATTGCAGAATTACATTAAAGGAAGTAGTTGGTCTCACTAATTTATACTGTAGTATAGTAAACTAAGGAGTTATTCGGGACAAGTCGAAAAATATAAAATATTGCTTTCAAGACTCAAAGAACAAGTTCCAGTTACAGCTCTTTTGTTCTAAATTCACGGCATGGTTCTAAATTATGCTAAATACACCTGAGGTATTCCAACACCGTTTATACTGCTACTCAAAAGCTTGTGCCCACGTAGTCACATACAAAAATTCAAATAGAAAGAGAGCTACCAAATTACTCATGTACTAAGCTTGCTCAAAAACAAAAAAGAATTATTTCCAGCAGTTCTTGCAATCCAGTTGTCTTCTGAGATCTTGTTTAGTTAATTTCCCTCGTTTTTTACTTCTATCAAAATCGCTCAGCTTGAAAGCATTTTCTATGCCTATTTTTGAAAATTTTTAGAAAATGTCAGCACAAATTTTTTTTTCCCCTTTTGGCCAGCCTAACCTATACATGCATAATTCTGTCACAAATTTCAATAAATCGCATTAGAACTGAGTCATTTATTTAATTTTTCATTAATTGAAACACATTTACATTCCACTACCGCAACTGGACTAGCAATAAAATTCCACTGAAAGCTACATTTTTTATGGATTTTTGGGAGATGCAGATACATGAGCACTTTCCGTCAAATTTACCATAAGAAGTTCCGAACAGACATATTCACACACTTTTACTTTAAAATTGTAATTTCGCTAGTTTGCAGTTATTGTAATCCACCTAGCATTGTTCCATTATTCATTGATTTTGTCACAAATCACAAATCCTATTGCTGTATTAACGTAGCGAGACATTTGTCTCCAGTGAATATTTTTAGATTCCTTATCTCGATGAAATCCCCCGAGTAGCTCGAAATGAAAAATTCTTGTTTTCAGGAAAATTGCGACTGCTGTGGAAAAGCAGAGTCTGTGGTGTGCCCCTTTATCGTACGCGCGGTAAATATAAAAGCTAACTTAAGGTTGCAATCAGCATCAGTACAACATCTTAACCGAATCGAATATTTGCAAGAAATTTCAATAAGATGCAATCAAAAATAGTAGTTGCTTGTATGGCGTTAGCTTTTGCTGCAACAGTTTTTTCACATGCAGTACCACAAACTTATCGTATTCGACGAGATGTATTGGGAGGACAAATCAGCACAAATCCATCAGGAGGAAATGACGCTCTATTGAAGGCACAGACAGGAATAGGAACTCCAGATCACAATCTTATCGGAACAGTTTTTGCAGCTGGCAATACAAACAAAGGACCAGTTGCGACTGGTGCTGCCCTTGGATACAACATGTGAGTAGTACTATAATATTTTGTTTTTAGAATGGCTAAGAATGCTTTCTTCCATAGAAACGAACATGGATTGTCGGTGGCTAAAACACACGTCCCTGGGGTAATTGATACCACAAACTACAATGCTCGTTTAAACTTGCTCAAAAATGACCATGGCAGAGTTGATGTGAATGCATTCAAATCAAACATGCACTTGCCCAGTGGATTTGACCTTACTAAAACTGGAGGAAATGTGGACTTCAATTCTATTAACGGTCATGGAGCAAAGTTTGAAGTTAGTCGCATTCCAGAGCTTGGTACAACTTACTCATCTACGGGGAAGTTGAATTTATGGGAATCGATGGACAGAGCAACTAAGCTCGACCTAACTGGAACTGCCTCAAGAACTCAAGGGGGACCCTTCGATGGACGACACAATTTCGGCGGCGGTCTTGGATTGACACATAATTTTGGATAAACTACGTGACAGTTTTCTGAATTTTGGTTTTAGTAAATTTGTATTTATTGTCAAAATAAAATTAAGTTTAATTATTAAAGCAACTTCTTCGTATGTGAAATATGTATGTAGATGTATGCGTTAAAAGTAAATGTTGAACATGATATTTTAAAAATAAAAGTAAAGTTCGAAAATGGGACCAATCGGGTAATTCCTTCTTGGGGTTGCCGTACAAAAATTTCGTTTTTCATTATATATTTGGACACTGCTTGCATTGTATGTTGAGAGCTGAAATTTTATTCACGGCGTCTTCATAAAAATATTAAATATTTTGAAAAATGGGCTGAATCGGGCAACCCTTCTTGTTGTTGCCATATAGAATATTTAGATTTGATACGTATATTGTGAAAACGATCAATCCTAGACGTTTCTATTGAACTGAGAAATTCTACAGAATATAAAATCCTACGAAATTGATTATATACTCGTATACTTTATCATTTTACTGTGCGACGCACTATTCTAGAAATACATGCGAAATTCACGAGTCACCACTTTACCAATCAAACTTGCACATACGGGTGGATAGCCACACAAAATTATATATGGACAGTCATCTTAGGCTGGTGCCAAAGCGGATTGTGAAGTCTACAAAAGAGAAAAATTAATGACAGGCAACGGCCAGGCGGAAAAGTTTGTAAAGGTTATAATTAAAAGCACTTTCGCTTTAAACGCAAAAAAAAATGTAAACCGGAAAACTCAATTTATAGCACTTTAAAAGAAGATTTTTGCTCCAATGATTAACAAAGTCATGGGAAATAGGGTAAACTTACAATTTTACTAATAAAATAACATTTTTATCTCAGATTTTTAAGAAAAACACAAGTTTTATATTTTATGAGCCGAATTTATTGACCGAACAATATTTCTACCGATATAACATAATAGTTGTGTTTTGTTAAAAATCTGGTACAAATATACTATTTTCTCAGTAAAATTCTTAGTTTATCTTATTCGCTGTATTTTATTAATCATTGGAGCAAATGCTTTAAATGGGAATAAATTGAGTTCTTCGGTTCACATTTTTCGGTTCTTGTTTTTGATATGAGAGTGCCAAGAGAAAAAAAAATAAACATCAAATAAAGTTAAATTTTGAAATGGGGGGTATTTGGAGGTTGAAAGCTGTTTGTTGGCGATTTTCGGCGAAACGTGACGTCTTAGCTGAAAATCTTCTTCAAAAAAGTCGTGGATAGTAAATATACTCGCTGGTCCAGTGTGCACATTTTTTTAACGTATATTTTACTTTTTTTTTCACTGAATAAATAGTTTAACGATGAGTAAACTGTCTTAGGTATACATATTTGAGTACAATAATTTTTTTTTAATTATTTCTGTTGATAGTGGATTAAAGTGGAATGAAAGAACTTACATCAATGTAAAATTACTAAAGCTAAATGAATATAATTGAAGAAAGTTGGGAAAAATATTTTGTAAAAGCAGACAGGTCAGAAATTGGGATTTGCATTTGAAATGGGTTGAGAGGATGATCACATATTTCCACGGGGCTGAACATTTTTTACATGCAAAGTCAGCCCCCCCCCCCCCCAAATACGCGGAAACTCAGTTAAGTATATTCAAAGTCTGAATATGAATTCGACAAACTTACAGACCAAAGCATTTTTACTGTCAGAAGGACTCACAAGTTTTGGTCTGGATGTCTGCTATGACTATTGAACAAGTCTTAATGAGATCCAGGGTGGACTCACACGGTCGTGCATGGTCAGAAAGTGTTCTAGCTAAATTTATTTTGACAATGATCATTTTAGTTGAAGTATGCAACTGAATGGAAAATTTTTTCAATGTTGCTTTTACAACGACGGAACAACATATAGATTTCAAAGAATATCGAGTTGCCAGATATGTGGCAGACGCAAACCTTCAAAAATTATCCGATTTTCTCGATCGCTATGACCCATTTCTAGTTACTGAAAACATAATGTTGATTTATTCTGCAATTAGTGACACTGAAACAATTAACTGCTATAATGCGCGAGTTATGTTGCCCTCTCAAGGTAACACAACTAAACAAAACGAAAACTTGACGAAAGCCTAAGAAGATACGAAATTCGCATTCCCTATAAAAGAATAAAGTTTCATAAGAGATGCACATTTGAAGATATCATTATTCATGACAACTGCCGACTTATCAGAATATGAGACACCGCCCAAAAGATCTTTGGGTACAGAGCAATTTAAAATTTAATAAAAACCTAGCCTTAAGATCGGACTGAAGGTGTAATCACTTTTAAGAGTGATTCCGGTTTTTGTATTCGATTTAAATTTCTAAATAAATATTTTTGCAAATAAAAAATAATCAGTTTTACAAAACATTTTGTTCACGTGATGAAGGTGAAATATTAATGAAATCTATTATTGCAAATAATTTTGATAGCGTTAAATTTCAAAGGAAGAAAAAAGTATTATCTTTAAAAGCTCTTCAATTATTATTAAAAGTAAACGATGAAAAAGTAGTCATCAAGCCTTTATTATTATGCCAAAAAATTTTGATCAATATTAACATCAAAGATGATATTAATGAGTTTTTGGAATAAGAACTTACTTCATTTCCTCTGTCAATATTTACAGAAATTGGATTTAGAAGAAACATAAGATCTGAATCTTAGGGCGAATTTACAAACATTAATGCTTTGCCAGCCTGTAACAATATTTTACATGTCCTTGACGATGGGTTCTTACTACATAAAGTCATTTGCAAAATGAACGATACTATTGAAGAAATTTCAAATAAATATTTTAATTATATTCGAGGCCATTATGCAAGTAATAGTTTTATAGTATTCGATGGACACGAAACAAGCCGAACGTTCCGTTGTAAGAAAGCTGTAAACATCCCTATATAATTTGAATATCAAGATATAAGTAAAATACCGTTTTCAATACGATTATCCAATCAAAGTAACAAAAAAAGTTTAATACAACCTTCATCGGATAAACTAAAATCCGAGCGATTTTTGTGCAAGAAAACTGCCAAACATATGATAATAAACTGTCGTCGTCGTGATTAAGAACCAGCAAAGGGTCTTGATATAGAAATTGAAGAGCTCGAAGATATAAAATTTCTTAGAATTTTATAATTTCTCATAATTTTTTTATTTTTATAAAGAATATAAAAAAATTAATTGGTATATTTAATAATTATGTATTCAAATTATTTTATTCAAATATACCTAAAACAGCTTACGCTGGGCCAGCGAGTCTTACAGCTTTCAGTAGGTATGGTACGGTGCATTGCATTGCCGTGAAAAATTTAAGCTTCAGGATGGTTTCCGCCACTTTCTTTGATTAAATTCATTCAATTTTAGTAAGTAATATGACATGAAAATAAATTCTGTCATTGCAATTTATTTGAAAATCATAAAATATATTGAAAATTTCTTGATTAGAATAGTCATTTCTTTCTTTTTCTCAATTTTAAGCGGTTTGATAAATAATAAATCGTCAACGTTTAAAATGAGCCCGGATAGAATATTTAAATGAAAAAAAACACCAATAAAAATTTTGGTTTTTTTTTTCGAAAAATGTAAATATCTCGGAAACTGCTTGTTCTCCAAAAAATCATTCGTATACAATGCGTCATTTTATCGGAGCATATGACGTTATGTTAAAAAATGCCCTGTACGAAAGTTTTAGACATTTTTAGTATCTACAACTTTTGTGAAGAACGTTTTCCACTAGTAGGTAAAATTGCGTCGAAAATATCAAATAAAATAAGTAAAAAACGAGTTTTCAAACAAAACTGAGGCCAAGCCGCATGAAAAAGTAGAAAATAAACTTTTCTTCACAGACAGAGGTGGACTCAGATTTTTTGATTGGGACATTTCTCTTGAATATTCTTTCTCCTCATGAATCAAATCACTTATTACCTCTGATTAATCATATGTACTGAAATATATCGGTGATATTCAGCGAATAAAATCTGAGTACACCTCTGTGTGTGAAGAAAAGTCTATTTTCTACTTTTTCATGCGGCTTGGTTCAGTTTTGTTTGAAAACTCGTTTTTTACATATTTTATTTTCTGCCTTTTTCACGTTAACTAAATTGTTATTCCGTGCTGCATAGAGATATTTTATGACGGCTGAAAAGACACTGATTTACCAGTTTTTCAAAACATTTATTCGAATAAAAATTATTATGCAATTCATTTCGCTCTACAACTTTGTCTTAGGTTGCAAAACGCTCAAACGCTTCCTTGGTCGGAAAAACTCCGGAAAAGCGTTTTACATGAATTTTCCTTGATTTTCTCTGCAAGTTTTCACCATTGGCGGAGAGAAAGTAATGATGCCAGTTGATAGGGAACTTGATCCTGCATAATTTAGAAAACCTTTTTACCGGAAAATTTTCCGGAAAAGTCGGAAAATTCCGGAAAATAAACTCTGCATTTTTCCTGAAACGGATTTATCACCAATCAAATTTGTACCAAATTTTCAAATGCTTTTTCCCGATTTTCCGGGTTTTCCATGGAAATTTCCGGTTCAAATTTTGATAGATTCAATTGTCACGCGACATGAACCTGTGTGCCAAATTTCAGCTCTCTGTGATGACGAAAAGTGGGTCTACGAGAGTGTCGAAAATAGTAAAGAAATAGACAAATTCGTGTACGAGTTAAACGGAATGGCTGGCTTAAAAAAATACTTTCAACCCCTAAGCAACCGCCCCATTTTACAATTGCATTTCACTTTATCTCGTGTTTAATTTTTTTTTTTCTTAATTATAACTGTTGAACCAGCCAGCGGAGTCTTGAAAGCTGAAAAGAAAAGAAGAAAAGAAAAGAAAATGAAGAAATGAAGATCTGGTTTCATTTCCCAGTCCAATGCTCCCAATAGTCCCAATATGCCCGTCACTTAAGCACAAGTATTCCCCGTGCTGTTTCCTTTTCCCTTTGTTGAATGTGTAAAACAAAGTACAGAAACTAGGCCAGATATTCTTTAATAAAAAATTTAACAAATAAAACCATCAAATCGACAATTTAGATAGAAATAAATTAATAACCAAGTTAATTAACTAATATGACATTTTCCGCATATACAAAAGTTAATAACAAAATGAAACACTTAACATGTATTAATATAATTTAAGTAGATAAAAAGTAAGTGTTTATGGTATGCAAAAACACCAAAAACCACAAATATTTTATTAAATTCTCCATAAAATCTTTATTACAAATTTCTTCTTCTTCTTCTTGTTGGTTTTCGATCTGAACCTGTGGGCTCGACTTACGAGCTCGAGGTTTTTCTCGATGGCTTGACCCTATGGGGTATAACGCCGTGTCCGGCTAAGAATCAAATGCCATGTTCGGCTGCAACAAGACTTTAAGAGTGCTTGCCCCTGGATGGAGCTGGTGACCTTGTGTAGTCACTTTCGATTATTATTGATAATGTTATTAATTATATTTGATGTTCTCGTTGAAAAACAGATAACATACAGGGATGTAAAATTACTACACGGGGAGTAGGAAGGTCCATAAGCAGTTTGCTATTAAATTGAATGCAGTACTTAAATGTATTAGTAGCTCATTTACACCTGCAGCAGTTCGAGCCTATTGAACTTGCAGGTCGCCAGTAAAGTTTCCAGAAAACTGGCGCCTAGAATTATGGGAAATCTATTTCTTATTGAACTGAACCGGGAGCAAGTTGAATGCTGTGCTCTATGACATTTGGTGTGTTATATGGGTTGAAATTGACTAGGCCGGATTTTCCTATAGTCTGAACAAGCTTGGCGTCGTACCTGTGGCCAGCATACAACCTGTTAATGAATCTGGTCTCCTTGGGAGAGAAGTTCAAATCGAACCAGTGGGTGTTCGGGGTAAATTCTTCATCCCAGTCTTCACGTATGGAGCAGTTTATAGCTACAATACCTTGCTATATTATTAGACCCATTAGCATTTTCAGTTTTAAGTTATGATTCTTTAAGTGTTTGCAATATTTGGCCGTATTTTTTAATAAATCACTTTCCCTGTCCCTTAGGATATAAAATACAACACTGAACTTATTTAATAAGTATTTATTAGACTAAGAAAAAAAAACAGACATACGGCGAGACATGCTGACCCAATTTCTTTTTTTATTGGGAAGGTGAGCTAGTCATGTTTTAAGCATTATTAGCTTATACGAAGAATTTATTGATTATATTTTAATGGTTTTTATTATAGGTATATAACCGTACCGGGTATATTATTCCACTTAACAGGACATTTTTTGCCTTTATTCGAGTTGCTAGGCAATGATGTGAACATTAAAGTATTGCCAGCACAGAATGAAGAGTAAAAACAAATAATCAATAAAATCAGTTGTAAGATATCAAATCCAAAGTAAAACCACTGATTTGTTGATAATTGGTCTAATAATTTGTTAAGGTACTGTAGTAGGGCGTCCTCAGAGACTTGGTCTGATACTACAGCTTGTTTTGCATTCTTGTCTGTCAATTAATTAAGGGCTTGGTCTCTGAGGCCCGGAATCCAGAGGATTCGAAAGGCTCGAGATTGGCTCTGAACTAACAGATTGAAGATTGATCTCACATAGTAGTTTGAACTTTCTTTACTTACGGCTAGATACACAGAGCTTTTGAGTCCATGATAATGAGGGATTTTGTTCGAGAGTGTGATGTTCCCAGTTCAACAGCCAGTCTGATGGTCAGTAGTGCACTTGACGTGGAGGATCTTAGTACATTATATCTCTTTGTGACGGAGTTCAGAGATGTGAAATTGTGAAATGTGTCCCGTTAGTTGAACGAAGCATCAGTGGCATTACAGGCCAGTCGTTGGAATAGTGAGCGTTGACAGCATCGATATACATTTGCGAAAGTTTTTCATCTGAGAGAAACTTACACAAAATGTTTGGATATAATTTTTATTCTAGCCTAGCCTTGTACTCAAGTAGACTATAATACATTTTTCCAATATTTTTGAATTCATCATAATAATTTACGTAAATTGGTTTGTCTACCTTGTAATAATTCTGCGCATCATATTTTTTAAAATTCACCTACTCACTGGGGTTAATTTTACCTGAAAGAAGTTGTATTTTTTTTTAGTTATGTACATCTATGTATATATTACAATTACATCACAAATAGTATTGTACCTGAAAATAACTCTAGTCGGCCACCAAAGTGAATAAAAATTCTACCGTAACATTTTGTGTAAACTTCTAAAACAAAAATTGATTATTGCTTGTATACGCGTCTACGCTCATAAAAATTGTTGTCGCCCTCCAAAAGTGCGTATCAATTCTATGGGAAAAATTTCTCATAAATTTCTAAGCAACATGTAAAAAAGCTAGAATTGGTCTAAGACCAACTCTTATAATACCCTATAATCACCGATCTATACAAGTTTAGTGTTTGTGTTACAAATAGAATGACAAACTTAGTATACCCTATAGATTTCATCTAGGGTATAAAAATTGAGGCATTCCCTCCTTCATCAGGTCGAGAGACATCGTTGATTTTATATTGAAGCGAGGCGCTGCTCTCGGCCTTGGCCAATGCATAAAAATTCGAAGGAAGAAATTTCCAAAAAAATTCTAGAAAAAATAGTGGCCTTCTTTTCATCGGGTCGAGGCAACGGTGATTTTGTATGGAGGGAGGAATTGCTGACTTACCAGTTGGGCACGTCATCAAGTGCCAAGTCGAGGCATTTGCGAGACATCGTTAATTTTATATTCTAGAAAAAAGTTGCATATTTTTGTTCTGCGTCTATGGTAATATCACAAATAACTAAATACAGAAAAAGAATGGCCTAACTAAAAATTGACCCCATTTATAATCAGCAGCAAACTACACATAGCCAAGTATAGCTTTTGTTAACAGCCAAGTTAGTAAAGTTTTGTAGGACAGTCAACAGCACTTTCCTTTTTGGAGCACAGTTTTCTAAATAGACTTTAATAACTTATATAAAAAGCACTAGTATGCGGTATATGTTTTGTATACACACACACTGTTTGCAAAAAGCAATTCCGGAATTTTTACATATCAATACCAATGGTCTAGAAATCTGTGGAAGAACAATTAACAATATGTCGCCCTTGCATACAATTTTGTTCTAAGAGGATGTTTAGTTGCGACGTTGCAACCAATAGCACAGACAAGGAATGGGTCATTCCATGTCAAATAGGCAACAGGTGTGACGTGATCATCACTAATTTTGTTGAAATTTTTACATACCTGGAGGGTTCGTGGAAACAAAAATACGAATTAAAAATTTTACTTCTACTGTGCGTATTTCGCGAGTTATGGCATTTTCAAAATTTTTCAAGAATGCTGTCCTGGTCTTCTTTAAAAATTCATGTACGACAGTGACATTTGAAAGATTGGATCTCAATCTATCTAAGAAAAATAGAATCTTAAAAATATACGCGAAAAGAGACATTAGGGATAAGGATTTTATCCTTTATCCTTGAATATCCTGGAAGACGTACTTTTGATTTTGTTCATTTTATTATATTTTATACTTTATATTATCCACTAAAACAAATTAAAATTTAGCTTGGGATCTGAAGGGAATGAAGGAGTAAAAACTCAGGAATGCTTCACCAAAATACAACTATAACTACTTACAAATAATACATAATACATAATACTACTTACAAATACAGGGTGTCCCGTATGTGGTCTTTCATTTGAAGGCTACGGATAGGCCATACTTAGCCAAACAAAAAATTGTATGGGAGGTGGGGGAAAATTCTTACGGTTTTGGAGATAACGGGATTTAAAAATATTATATTTATATATCAGCCTGCACCTTCGTATCGGTGCAGCCTATGAAGATGATTTAAACTTTTGTAGATTGACAATCGTTGGACCTCTCCGCAGGTGTAAAACTTTTACCCTTTCTCTTTTCCGTTTTGAAGTTATGGTTCAACAAATTTAAAATTGGGGATTTTTAACTCGGTCTTATTAACAACTATATTTATAATAAAATAAGTAAAAAACGAGTTTTCAAACAAAACTGAGGCCAAGCCGCATGAAAAAGTAGAAAATAAACTCTTCTTCACACACAGAGGTGGACTCAGATTTTTTTGATTGGGACATTTCTCTTGAATATTCTTTCTCTTCATGAATCAACTCACTTATTACCTCTGATTGATCATACTGAAATTATATCGGTGATTGTCAGCGAATAAGATCTGAGTCCACCTTTGTGTGTGAAGAAAAGTTCATTTTCTACTTTTTCATGCAGCTTGGCCTCAGTTTTGTACGAAAACTCGTTTTTTACTTACTTTATTTTCTGCCTTTTTCACGTTAACTAAATTGTTATTACGTGCTTCATGGAGATATTTTAAAAATATTTTTAAGTCATGTGTGGTGCCGATCCGAAATCAAAAATTTTTCGAGTATCAAATCGTTGAAGTACTGCAACGGTTTTCTGAAATTTAAACAGCGCTTTTTAGCTGTATTCCAACTTGATCCTATATAACATGAATTTTCCCGATTTTCCATGTTTTCCACAGACTTTTCCTATTACTATGAATTTTTTTAAAAATTTACATGAATTTTCCACGATTTTTCATGCAAGTTTTCATGATTGTTGAAGAGAAAGTATTGATGCCAGTAGGACAGAAAATAAATGATTCCGCATAGCTTATAAAACTTTTTTGTTGGAAAATTTTCCGCAAAAGTCGGAGAATTCCGGAAATCTTCGGAAAATTTTCGAGGAAAATTGGAAAATTCTGCATTTTTCCTGAAACAGATTTATCACTAATCATATCGATGAAAATTTGTCCGATGATTTTCCCGCTTTTCCCGGTTTTCCACGGAGTTTTCCACAGAAGCAACTTTATGCAACCCATTTCGCTCTACAACTTTGTCTTACGTTGAAAAATTCCGGAAAAGCGTTTTACATGAATTTTCCTCGAGTTTTTCTGCAAGTTTTCACCATTGTCGGAGTAATGATGCCAGTTGATAGGGAACTTGATCCTGCATAATTTAGAAAACTTTTTTACCGGAAAATTTTCCGGAAAAGTCGGAAAATTCCGGAAATTTTTGCGGAAAAATCGGAAAACTCTGCCTTTTTCCTGAAACGGATTTATCACTAATCAAACTTGTACCACATTTTCAAATGATTTTTCCATATTTTCCGGATTTTCCATGGAAAATTCCGGTTCAAATTTTGATAGATTCAATTGTCACGCGACGTGAACTTGTGTGCCAAATTTCAGCTCGCTGTGATGACGTAAAGTGGGTCTACGGGAGTGTCGAAAATAGTAAAAAAGAAATGTATAAATAAAAAGACAGACAAATTCGTGTACGAGTTAAAGGGAATGGCCTCACAAAAATACGTCATCAACCCAGCAAACATTGCGATTCGAAATCGAATCGAAAGCGTTTTAACGGAGTTTGACTTCGATCGCGATATCGTTCTCGATTCGATTTCGATCCGGTCACGACTAAAAGGAACATTCTATATCGAATCGTGATAATGATTCGTAATGACGATTCGATAACGATTCGTAATGACGTTTCGATAACGATTCGTAATGACGATTCGATAACGATTCGTAACGACGATTCGATAACGATTCGTAATCATGATTCGATAACGATTCGCAATGATGATTCGATAAAGATTCGTAATAACGATTCGATAACGATTCGAGACTGTTTCATCGTCCCAAATTTGAATCGACGGGTATTCGTGGGGTTTAAAAGATTTCAGTAAATTCACAATAAAATGATATCATATTGATAAAATAGGGAATAGGAGTAAATGGAAACTCTGCTCATATGTTGCAGAAAATTCTTTTGAAATCCAATAAATTTAATACTTTTCTGTGGGGTTGGAAAATAAATATTGGCTAACAAATTTATCAAATTTGGAAGGAATTTTATGCAATATATTGAAAATGTTATAACTGACTGATTATATTCTTTGATTTATTATAAATTAATGGAAATAAAAACAATTCTTTAAACAAAAACTAAATAAAGCCTCTTCAGAGAAAAATTAAAAGAAGAGAAAAAAAACGGAAAAGAATTTATATTTTGGGCTTATATTTAGCTTTCTTTGTCAGCCTGTCCTTCGCGTAATGGAAATGACGCATTGCTGTTTTCTCGAAGAATTCTTCGGGAAGGCCAGGAAACTTTTCGTTAAATGCATCTATAGAAAATGAACAATTATAAATGCAATCTGTTGTGCATTTTTTACACTTACTTTTTATAGCCGTAACTATCCTGAGCTCCCTCGCTGACTGCTAGCCCTTTTTCCCAAGCCAACAAAACGCCTGAGCAATGTCATCCGTAAATATATTTTTGAGAGAATCCTTAATAAATTTTTTTGGATCAGAAGATCCTTTTTGCACAAAAGATCGCTGCTGCAGTAAATATTTTATTTTGTTAGTAATTATAGGTGTACGTAAAGTAAATGAAAAGTTTGTACCATTTCTTCGAATTTTTGAATATTTTCTTTCATCTAACTGAGAGCTAGTACCTTTAAGAGAGCGCACCTCTTTTCGTAGCTGGACTACACTATACGTTAAGTCTGTAAACATTTGCTTCATTTCCTCCCTGAAGACATTAAGTCCTTGTGAAAATTGTCCAAAGCAATTGCATTTATTGAGTGGAACTAGTGGACTTGCAGGGGCAGTAATATTTGCACAAATTAATGGAGGTCCTCCTTGTGCAGATGTATCAATTCCTAAAATACTTTTTTAAAAAAGGACATAATATATTTAGAATCTATTTTATAAATAATGAATGCCATTCTCTGCAATGGTACATTCTGAAGAATAGTTATATTTTTTTTCTAGTTGAAAGTCCTTCTATTTCTTCTTCACAATAGTCTAAATTAAAAAACAAATATTAAAAATATTTTCGTTTATATAAAAAGATTAATACCTGATTTTCGTTTCAAAACTGGCACATATAAAAAATTCTTCGTTGAAGTGTTTGGATCAGACATTTAGGAAAAATAATCTAGGAAAATTCTAGGATCGAAACAAGAAAGGGAAAATGGATAAACTAATATAAAGACTTAAAACGATATAATTGATCTAAAACCAATTCTGCTTTACCCTAGATGCGTACACGTTCAATAAATATGAACATACTTTATTTTATCATTATTATTTGTACGCATTATTATTACTATCCTTATTTTCTCGCCTAGGGAATACTAAAAAATGTTAATAATGAATTATTGGAACTTCTTCAGCATTTTGAAATACCCCAATTTTTCTTTCAATTTCGGCCAGGGTATGCCGTTCTTCCTGCGAGTTTACTTTCAAAGGAACTAATTCTGAAGAAAACATATTGATTAATGCTGCGTTTAGAGGACTAGTAAAGAACGGATGAATGTTTTCAACTTGCGAACTCTCGAAAATAGGTTTTCCTAATTCTTCTTTTATAGTTTTCACCTTAAAGATTTTGTTTCTTTGTAGATAGTTTGAAATGTTCTAATTGTACAGATTCAAAAGATGTTCCATTAAATTTTTCAAATATCGGATATATTTTTGTTTCTGAACGGATATTATTGATACTTCTTTCAACTAAGCGATTGTAAATTTTACTGCAAATAAAACTGCCTTTCCTTACGTCTTTTTTTTAAATTATGCAGAAAGTTCTCACATTTAAAAGCGCTATAGTTTTCAAGGCTTCCGAATGGTGCCACATCTCCTGCTAAATGTGTGAAGCAGTGAAAATTAAAAGTGATGAATTGTTCATTATATAATCGAGAAACATCTCTCACGAAACTAATAAGAATCTCCTGGGCACAAGAATTATTAGTAAAGCAATCTTCCTTACTTAAAAGAATACGAATTGCACTACTAAATTTAAGAAAATGTATGTACGAAAACAAGTGGACCTGTGTACAGTAAAAACTGCCGCAATTCAGTGGCTTTCCAGCGGTCTAAATCGCATAAATCTCGGGGATGTCTACAGAATTCAATTGGAATTTGCTTTTTAAGATTATTCATTCTATTATCGAACATTGTAATCTTCCATGAAGTTAAAGAAAAATTATTTCCTTTTGATTTTATCCATGCTTGCAATAAGGTTTTGGTAACTCCTAGACAAACAACTTTGAATATAATTGATAATTGTTGAGTACATCAAACATATTCTCACTGATCGGAAGATGGTTTGCTTGACTGGCTACAACCAGGAACATGGCGTCATTATTTTGAGAATGTCTTGTCCAATTTGCTTTGCCGGACATAGAGGGTCAGTTGGTTTGTAGTTTCCCTTGCAATTGTTACAATAGGCTGACTTTTGGCAAGTTTTTGATTCACAGGCTTCCTTACAGCAATTATCGCAGTACGGGTTCTTGGCTTTGAATTGTAAAAGGCCGTGGCCATACCTGAGGCATCTCATGCATATTCTTGGTCGGGGGTAAAATATTCCACAGAGCAGATGGCTCCGGAATTCGCTACTTCCGTTGAAATTTCAGAGCTCATGAAGGCAAGTTTTACGACAGGAGTGGGGATAAACTTATTCTCATTGATCCTTTTGGTGAAACGGAAAGCATGAATAACCCTAATAGGCGATGAGATATATTGGAGAAATTCTTCATCTGATAGATCAGAGGGCACATTTTCACTATACCCTGCTTGCGAAAGTGGTAAGTGGGATGAAACATTTCAAACATGCTGGCAGAAGCCCTTTCGTGGAAATGTTTTTGGCAGCTGCGCCACTAGAGCAAAATACCTTTACCGAGTTAAAAGACTACTTTTGTGCGAAACTGAACCCAGTTTTTGTCAGAATGATGCCAACCTTTATATTCCTTAGTCCGACTCTGTTTTCTTTCGAGCTGGCACTGTTTTCAGCCCTAGTCACCAAGATTCAGTAAGGGCCCTTGTCTCTATTTGATTGGGATTGGGACTACCAGAGATAGTGATCGGTAGAACTGTGTAAGCGGCGTCTGTCAAGTCTTGATTTGGATCACGCATCCTACTACGTTTACCGTTAGGAGCCTCTGGTTAAAAAATATTTTCAGAGCTTCCGGAGAACTATTTAAGCGTTGCTTTCGTACTGCAGTTTGATTTAGCAGTTCTGGGTATGTCTGATGAGATATTAGTTATCTGTGAGCTTTGGGTAAGATTGTTGGTGGGAGTTCAGCTCTGGCCATTCGTAAGGTCCTGCCCCCCAGTGTCTCCTGTGTCCACATCTACCTCATTTTCCGTCATTATACAGTAATGTTGCATTCTATCAGCAACCGTTTTAAAAGGGCACCGAGAGCAACACGCACCGCTTGAAATGCACACGCGGTTCAGTTATGTATTACAAAGAATAAAAAGGTAACAACTGAAGATTGAATAGCTGTATACAAACCTGGCTCCACTCTGAGCACAGCAAATGGAAGAAAAAACACTATTGAAATGATTTCTGAACAGTGAAAAATTATCATTAAAAACTTCTTACTGTCTGCTGATGAGGTTTTGTGGAGAATTGCAATAAGGTTATGTAGAAAACAGAAATCCACTGCTTGAAGTATTTCTAATTATATTCGCTGGTTGATAATAAATTTAAATTTCACTTTAGCCACTAATGAATTCAAAATAAACCGTTATGGATGCTCCCAAAAAACTTAACCAATTCACTTGCACGTTCTGTTCGAAGTGATTACAAACCTCAAAACACGTAATATTTTAAATGTACTTGTCAGCTCGAACTTTAATTACTTTTGGCGGGAAGTACATTGCCCTAAGAAATTTTTATACGTGGGATTCAAAAATCGACTTAATCTAACGCGAAATTTAAGGAATAACGCGAAATTCAAGTATACTAATATTTTAATTTCTACAATAAGTAAAAAAGAGACGAACAGATAATAAAAAAGAGGCAACTCAAAAATATTTACGCAAATACACGACGACAAGAATAATGCGCAGTAACTTGGTATCACAACAGACGTCTTCTATGTTTTTGATATTTCCTTTCTATTCACCACATTATTAAAAATGTAAATTTTCATAAAATTTGCTGTAAAAATTCAATAATATCAATTAAATTTATTAAATCACTATATAAAAATCATAGTCGAAGCCAAGGAAACAACTCATTCAATTAATTTGTCAGATATTCTGAGTTTTATTAATTTTTAATTTTTCTTCTGTCCAAACAGATGGGCAAGATTGGCATCACCAACAAAAATGGCCGAACTAGGTCTATAAAACTCAGAAATTAGATAAACACGCTCTCTTAATTTTGGGTCAAATACAGCAGAAACATCTAGACAAAATCCGGAAATTTTACAAGGCTTCAACAAATATTATAAGAGGTTGCTACCATGAAGTGAATAATATGCAAATATGAACTTAAACCTGTAAATGAGATAGGTGCTGGCTTGCAAATAAGAACCAACCATTACCTTTCACCAAATAATTTATTTGAAAAAAAAATCAAAAAAAATATGACTATGATAAAATAATAGAAATAATGTAACACAATAAAGAAAATCCACCAATCTGTGGATAGACTAGACATATTTAATATAGATAGACTTAGTTGACCGTCCTAAGCCACGCCAAGACTACTTTACAACACAAGGTAAAATATGGGATATAAAATTACTTGGCGGTCCAAGCCACGCCAAAACTGCCTTTCAACACAAAGTATAATGTATGTGAAAATACTTGATGGACCAAATCCACACCAAGCCTACCTTTCAGCATAAGATGTAATAATATTAAATATTTATTATGAATTGAAGAATAATGAGGGAGGGACTTGCTTGATGGTCGTCTGAGGAATAATGAAGTCGAATTTACTGCTTTCGGCCTTATATACTCGGAGCTTCGTGACAATAGTGAGTCATCCGTCACAATATTTGTTCATCCTTCTTAAATGTCGAATATGGCCAACATCACTACTCAATTTCCTGAGTTTATTCTTACTCAGTTTGTCCAACCTTGAGAAATGAATGCCCGAATCCATGTTAATCAACAGAATAGATGCCCAGATCTGTCAGATAAGTATTTCTATTAATATTTATTTTATAGATAAATTTTTGTGTTTATAATAAGAATTTTGCATTGTAATTTTATTTGTTTTCTTTGCACTTGTACCGGATAACTCCAGAACAGACCTACCCAATCACCCAATTTGTGCAATTTGTGCAAACAAATAGATTAAATTTAATCAGCATTTGTTGTTGTTTTTTCTATTATAAAGTTGCCCTGATGTTGCGTTATACTGCAAAAGGAAGAATAACAGATTTGAAATCGGCCAATGGATTAAACGTTGTGCAAATATTCTTCGTTGAGAAATTTGACTTAACAAGCGAATTGTGAAGTGAATTGTGAATTTGATTAGTTAAGTCTTAGAATTAAAATTTATAATAAGACCGTATGAAATTTGAATAAAATTTTGTTTCATTAAGTATCTACAACTAAAGACAAGTTTTGGTGTAAAATAAGTAAAGTTTAAGAATTTGTAGAGTTTTATAGAGTTTTATGAAAAGTATTTTTATTTCTGAAGCGTGATTAAAATCAATTTTTGTAATTAAAAATCCACATCTTCTTAGTTAATATCCCAAGCAACTTTCCTTTTTCAGATTGGATAAAAGAAGCTTTGTTTTATGAAATACAGTTTATTTTTTCAATAACCTTAACTAAATTTTACTACTGGTCCTTGTCTGTTATTAATCTTTTCTTTTCAAAAAGGAATTGCACCAGCCTATCTGCTATCATAGGAATTAGCCTTAGATTTTTTAGTTGTTCACTATATATTTGGGCACTGCATGTGAACACTTCGACGTAGAGTAATGGTGTATGGTATTTTCATAGCATAGTAAATACAATTTCAAAAATGGGCTCAATCTGGCAGCTCCTTCATTGTGTAGCCTTATAAAAGTTTAGGTTTTTCACGTATACTGTGAAAAAGATTAGGCTTAGATGTTTTTCTTGTATTAAAAAGTTGTTCAGAATATGAAATTTTATGAAATTGATCACAATCAGCGTTGTGCGACGTAGTCTAGGAGAGTAGACTACATTATTGTCTACGCGTCGACAATTATCTGTAGACTTTAATCTCTTGTCTACACATATTTTATAACCGTAGATTATGTAGAGAATAAAAAATGGTAGAAAATAAACATAAAGAGAAATGTATGTAACGAAATTTAGTTATAATTCCATCAGCAATTAAAATTAAGAGAAGTTATGCAGATTAATATAAATTAATCAGAATTATCATCATATTCGTTGTTTGCATCATCTATAATTCTAAAAAAATTATAAACTTGCAGCAATCGTTACACCTTTCAAAGGATAACCGATTTCAGCTTGGAGAATGAATGTCTGAACACCTTGAGAAAATTGTTTCGATTTGGACAAATGATGCTGGAATATGCAACAGTTTTATGGCCAACTGAGACAGACTTGCCGGCCAATGGTGTTTTACATTTTTCTCGTATCGATTTTTCAACAATGAAACTTTCCTTTGAAATCTATCCTAATCTTCTACTCCCGCACAATTTAGTTCTGTAAATAAAAACTTGTGGATTTTTCCACATTCAATCCGATTCCATCGAAAGCTTTATTTTTCGGTCTGCTGGCATATTTTATAATTACATAATATCTTAAATTTATGTTGTTAATTTGTATAAGAATAACATTCAAGTGATGTACATGCACTAATTAACAGAGTACAAGGTTAACATTGTTGACACAATAATCGATAGTTTTTATACATAGTCTACAATAAACTTGTTTGCCTATGCTAATGTGTACGCTAAAGGGTAGCCAATGAAAGTCTACGCCTAGAAGAGCAACACTGTCCAGCAGGAAATGGAAGCGCGCAAAGATGAATGCAGCAGCCCTCCTTTGGAAATTTGCAGCGCTTCCCCACAGTATCCTTGTTCATATCGCCTTAACGTGAGCATGTCCGCAGAAGGAGCGCTCAGTTGCAGATTCTTGGGAAGCATTCTTAAAGCGCTTATAGGGTAGCACTCTTGGAGCGCTTGTAGGGTAGCATGCTTGGAGCGCTTGTTGGCTACCAGTCTCTGAGCGCTTGTAGGGAATACAGAGGGAGTTATGTTAAGGACTTTATTAAAAATTGTGGAATCTGTCTTTGGTAGAATAACTATTTGGTCAAAGTCATCTGGACTAAGTCTACACACAGGTAAAATGCTGCTTACCACTAGAAATAGCAACCTGTATTTACCGTGCTAGATAAGCAGGTATATATGTATATACTTTCATATTATCTACATCTATATAGGAACCCTACGGAAGAAATGGGGTATTAAGCCCCAAGGATTTTTTGGTTGTAAACAATCTGTGTTTCGTTTGTTTAGTGGCTAACCTGAAGAAAGGGAATGCATCTTTCCCATTCTAGGTTAGTTACAATCCGAATTAGCGACATGATTTCACAGATATTCAAAGATCAACTTCAATAGATGCTCCTAATATCCTATTACATTAACTTCTATGCGCTCTCTATATTTCATGCCAGGCCTCATGCAGTGTTATAAGAGGGATAGAATACGGAAATCAAAACCCATATAGCAATATTGCAACTTGCTGCTGAGGAGGATGGTCAATATCTCCTTTGGTGTTGAACACCTAGAGACTGGATTGTAGAAGTAGGTATTCATCAAAATAAATTAAAGCAAGAACTAGTAATACAATGCGCGATAAATCGCCAAATTACGTCATTATTTTTATTAATTTAACATGAATAAAAAGGTCTGTTATTGATGATAAATGATGGATAATCTAAAGAAGTTAAATCTGTAAGTTCTCAATACAAAATCTCAATATAAAACTCTCGCTACAGCTATTTAAGCTCAAAAATTCAAACGATAAAACTCCGTATTATGTTATATTTTTATTTATACTCCACTTCAGTCAATGTTTTTGTGGGTGAATTGAATTGGATCTTTATTGTGGCCATATATAGACAAAAAATTCAAATTTTTCACAACTTTTTCGCGATGAATTGTAAATTACCTGAAATGATAAATAACCGAAAATTTATATTTAATAAATAATTTCCGTTTTGCTGAGACAAGGACCCGCAAGGATTTTAAAGATCTTTATACCTTTGTTACCTCTGTACATCGCCACTCCTTGTCAGATTGAAATGTTTTTAAATCAACCTGAATTGCATTCACTTGGTAATGTATGATTTTCGAAATTCGGAATTGATCGAAATAATTGGGCTGTGCATCTCAAAGTCTTAAAAAAGTCTTAAATCCATAATTTGTGAATTTTAAATATGTAAGAGTATATCTCTGACATAACAGAAATGTTATTAGCAAATTAATTCAAACGCCTTTAGAAAAAAATCCAAAAAGCTAAAAATCCCTTTGTGGGTAATATAAATTGAACATTTACAAAATTCCCTTAATTTGATGATCTTCCAAATTTCCGTAATTCGTATTTATCAAGATTGTAGTCATTGTAATTCGCCTGGCGCGGGTTCACTTTTCTATTGATTTTATAACAAAATAAAACTCTTCCGGTTGTCTTAGCATCATATTCATACACTTATCTCCGGTGAAAATTTCAGATTCGTTATCTTTTAAAATCCCCAGAGAAACTCGAAGAAAAATTGTTCTTATCAGGAAAAGCCAAGTCTGTGGACTGTGTTGTTCCCCTTTATAGCAACACCGGTAAATATAAAAGCTAACTTAAGGCTGCAATCAGCATCAGTACAACATCTTAACCGAATCGAATATTTGCAAGAAATTTCAATAAGATGCAATCAAAAATAGTAGTTGCTTGTGTGGCGTTAGCTTTTGCTGCAACAGTTTTTTCACATGCAGTACCACAAACTTATCGTATTCGACTAAGCTCGACCTAACTGGAACTACCTCAAGAACTCAAGGGGGACCTTTCGATGGACGACACAATTTCGGCGGCGGTCTTGGATTGAAACATAATTTTGGATAAACTACGTGACAGTTTTCTGAATTTTGGTTTTAGTAAATTTTTATTTATTGTCAAAATAAAATTAAGTTAAATTATTAAAGCAACTTCTTCGTATGTGAAATATGTATGTAGATGTATGCGTTAAAAGTAAATGTTGAACATGACATTTAAAAATAAAAGTAAAGTTCGAAAATGGGACAAATCGGGTAATTCCTTCTTGGGGTTGCCATACAAAAATTTCGTTTTTCATTATATATTTGGACACTGCTTGCAATGTATGTTGTTAGCTGAAATTTTATTCACGGCGTCTTCATAAAAATATAAAATATTTTCAAAAATGGTCTGAATCGGGCAACCCTTCTTGGTGTTGCCATATGGATATTTAGATTTGATACGTATATGGTGAAAACGATCAATCCTAGATGGGTTTATTGAACTGAGAAATTCTTCAGATTATAAAATCCTACGAAATTGATTATATACTCGTATACTTTATCATTTTACTGTGCGACGCACTATTCTAGAAATACATGCGAAATTCACGAGTCACCACTTTACCAATCAAACTTGCACATACGGGTGGATAGCCACACAAAATTATATATGGACAGTCATCTTAGGCTGGTGCCAAAGCGGATTGTGAAGTCTACAAAAGAGAAAAATTAATGACAGGCAACGGCCAGGCGGAAAAGTTTGTAAAGGTTATAATTAAAAGCACTTTCGTTTTAAACGCAAGAATCAAAAAAATGTAAACCGAAAAACTCAATTTATACCACTTTAAAAGAAGATGTTTGCTCCAATGATTAATAAAGTCACGGGAAATAGGGTAAACTAATAATTTTGCTAATGGAATGTACTTTTATCTCAGATTTGTAAGAAAAATACAACTTTTATATTTGATGAGCCGAATTTTTCGACCGAACAATATTTCTGCCGATAAAACATAAAAGTTGTGTTTTCTTAAAAATCTGAAATAAATATACTATTTTCTCAGTAAAATTCTTAGTTTATCTTATTCGCTATATTTTATTAATCATTGGAGCAAAAATCTTGCTTTAAATGGGAATAAAATGAGTTTTTCGTTTCACATTTTTCGGTTCTTGTTTTTGATATGAGAGTGACAAGAGAAAAAAAAATAAACACCAAATAAAGTTAAATTTTGAAATGGGGGGTATTTGGGGGTTGAAAGCTGTTTGTTGGCGATTTTCGGCGAAACGTGACGTCCTAGCTGAAAATCTTCTTCAAAAAGTCGTGGATAGTAAATATACTCGCTGGTCCAGTGTGCACACTTTTTTAACGTATATTTTACTTTTTTTTCACTGAATAAAGAGTTTAACGATGAGTAAACTGTCTTAGGTATACATATTTGAGTAAAATAATTTTTTTTTTAATTATTTCTGTTGATAGTGGATTAAAGTGCAATGAAAGAACTTACATCAATGTAAAATTACTAAAGCTAAATGAATATAATTGAAGAAAGTGGGGAAAAATATTTTGTAAAAGCAGACAGGTCAGAAATTGGGATTTGCATTTGAAATGGGTTGAGAGGATGATCACATATTTCCACGGGGCTGAACATTTTTTACATGCAAAGTCAGCCCCCCCCCCCCCCCCCCCCAAATACGCGGAAACTCAGTTAAGTATATTCAAAGTCTGAATATGAATTCGACAAACTTACAGACCAAAGCATTTTTACTGTCAGAAGGACTCACAAGTTTTGGTCTGGAGGTCTCAATGGAAATTTTTTTCAATGTTGCTTTTGCAACGACGGAACTTTCAAAGAATATCGATTTGCCAGAGATGTGGCAGACGCAAATCTTCAAAAATTATCCGATTTTCTCGATCGTTATGACCCATTTCTAGTTACTGAAAACATAAGTTGATTTATTCTGGAATTAGTGACACTGAAACAATTAACTGCTATAATGCGCGAGTTATGTTGCCCTCTCAAGGTAACACAACTAAACAAAACGAAAACTTGACGAAAGCCTAGGAAGATATGAAATTAGCATTCCCTATAAAAGATTAAAGTTTCATGAGAGATGCACATATCACCATTATTCATGACAACTGCCGACTTATCAGAATATGAGACACCGCCCAAAAGATCTTTGTGTACAGAGTAATTTAAAATTTAATAAAAACCTAGCCTTAAGATCGGACTGAAAGTGTAATCACTTTTAAGAGTGATTCCGGTTTTTGCATTCCATTTAAATTTCTAACAACGTAAGCAGTGTATTGGGAATAAAAATATTTTTGCAAATAAAAAATAATCAGTTTTACAAAACATTTTGTTCGCGTGATGAAGGTGAAATATTAATGAAATCTATTATTGGAAATAATTGTGATAGCGTTAAATTTCAAAGGAAGAAAAAGTATTATCTTTAAAAGCTCTTCAATTATTAGTTAAAGTAAACGATGAAAAAGTAGTCATCAAGCCTTTATTATTATGCCAAAGAATTTTGATAAATATTAACATCAAAGATGATATTTATGAGTTTTTGGAATAAGAACTTACATCATTTCCTCTGTCACTATTTACAGAAATTGGATTTAGAAGAAACATAAGATCTGCATCTTAGGGCGAATTTACAAGCATTAATGCTTTGCCAGCCTGTAACAATATTTTACATGTCCTTGACGATGGGTTCTTACTACATAAAGTCATTTGCAAAATGAACGATACTATTGAAGAAATTTCAAATAAATATTTTAATTATATCCGAGGCCATTATGTAGCTAATAGTTTTATAGTATTCCATGGACACGAAACAAGCCGACCGTACGTTGTATATTTCTGTAAATATCCCTATATAAATTTGAATATCAAGATATATATCAAATACCGTTTTCGATACGATTATCCAATCTAGGGAACAAAAAAAGTTTAATACAACCTAGTATATCAGATAAACTAAAATCCGAGCGATTTTTGTGCAAGAAAACTGCCGATGACACCAATCCATTAATTGCAAATACTGCAATTGAACTAGAAAAACACGATGATAAAACTGTCGTCGACGTGATGAAGAACCATCAAAGATATAGAAATAGAAAAGTTCGAAGAAGTCGATAATCTCGAAGATTCTTCAGAATTTGAAAGTTTTATTGATGAAGATGAAGGACAACCATAATGCAAAAGATATAAAATTTCTTAGAATTTTATAATTTCTCATAATTTTTTTATTTTTATAAAGAATATAAATAAGTTAATTGATATATTTAATAATTATGTATTCAAATTATTTTATTCAAATATACCTAAAACAGCTTACGCTGGGCCAGCGAGTCTTACAGCTTTCAGTAGGTATGGTACGGTGCATTGCATTGCCGTGAAAAATTTAAGTTTCAGGATGGTTTCCGCCACTTTCTTTGATTAAATTCATTCAACTTTAGTAAGTAATATTACATGAAAATAAATTCTGTCATTGCAATTTATTTGAAAATCATAAAATATATTGAAAATTTCTTGATTAGAATAGTCATTTCTTTCGTTTTTCTCAATTTTAAGCGGTTTGATAGATAATAAATCGTCAACATTTAAAATGAACCCGGATAGAATATTTAAATGAGAAAAACACCAATAAATATTTTGGTTTTTTTTTCGAAAAATGTAAATATCTCGGAAACTGCTTGTTCTGCAAAAAATCATTCGTATACAATGCGTCATTTTATCGGAGCATATGATGTTATGTTAAAAAATGCCCGTTACGAAGGTTTTAGATATTTTTAGTATCTAAAACTTTTATGAAGAACGTTTTACACTAGTAGGTAAAATTGCGTCGAAAATATCAAAAAAATGCTTTCAACCCCTAAACAACCGCCCCATTTTACAATTGCATTTCGCTTTATCTCGTGTTTAATTGTTTTTTTCTTAATTATAACTGTTGAACCAGCCAGCGGAGTCTTGAAAGCTGAAAAGAAAAGAAGAAAAGAAAAGAAAATGAAGAAATGAAGATCTGGTTTCATTTCCCAGTCCAATGCTCCCAATAGTCCCAATATGCCCGTCACTTAAGCACAAGTATTCCCCGTGCTGTTTCCTTTTCCCTTTGTTGAATGTGTAAAACAAAGTACAGAAACTAGGCCAGATATTCTTTAATAACAAATTTAACAAATAAAACCATCAAATCGACAATTTAGATAGAAATAAATTAATAACCAAGTTAATTAACTAATATGACATTTTCCGCATATACAAATGTTAATAACAAAATGAAACACTTAACATGTATTAAAATAGTTTAAATAGATAAAAAGTAACTAATTTGCTTACCATAAACACCAAAAACCACAAATATTTTATTAAATTCTCCATAAAATCTTTATTACAAATTTCTTCTTCTTCTTCTTGTTGGTTTTCGATCTGAACCTGTGGGCTCGACTTACGAGCTCGAGGTTTTTCTCGATGGCTTGACCCTATGGGGTATAACGCCGTGTCCGGCTAAGAATCAAATGCCATGTTCGGCTGCAACAAGACTTTAAGAGTGCTTGCCCCTGGATGGAGCTGGTGACCTTGTGTAGTCACTTTCGATTATTATTGATAATGTTATTAATTATATTTGATGTTCTCGTTGAAAAACAGATAACATACAAGGATGTAAAATTACTACACGGGGAGTAGGAAGGTCCATAAGCAGTTTCCCAGCAAACATTGCGATTCGAATCGAATCGAAAACGTTTTAACGGAGTTTGACTTCGATCTCGATTCGTTCTCGATTCGATTTCGATCCGGTCACGACTAAAAGGAACATTCTATATCGAATCGTGATAACGATTCGTAATGACGATTTGATAACGATTCCTAATGACGATTCGATAACGATTCGTAACGACGATTCGATAACGATTTGTAATCACGATTTGATAACGATTCGCAATGATGATTCGATAAAGAATCGTAATAACGCTTCGATAACGATTCGAGACTATTTCATCGTCCCAAATTTGAATCGACGGGTATTCGTGGGGTTTAAATGATTTCAGTAAATTCACAATCAAATGATATCGTATTGGTAAAATAGGGAATAGGAGTAAATGGAAACTCTGCTCATATGTTGCAGAAAATTCTTTTGAAATCCACTAAATTTAATACTTTTCTGTGGGGTTGAAAAATAAATATTGTCTAACAAATTTATCAAATTTGGAAGGAATTTTCTGCAATATATTGAAAATGTTATAACTGACTGATTATATTCTTTGATTTATTATAAATTAATGGAAATAAAAACAATTCTTTAAACAAAAACTAAATAAAGCCTCTTCAGAGAAAAATTAAAAGAAGAGAAAAAAAACGGAAAAGAATTTATATTTTGGGCTTATATCTAGCTTTCTTTGTCAGCCTGTCCTTCGCGTAATGGAAATGACGCATTGCTGTTTTCTCGAAGAATTCTTCGGGAAGGCCAGGAAACTTTTCGTTAAATGCATCTACAGAAAATGAACAATTATAAATGCAATCTGTTAGTGCATTTTTTACACTTACTATTTATAGCCGTAACTATCCTGAGCTCCCTCGCTGACTGCTAGCCCTTTTTCCCAAGCCAACAAAACGCCTGAGCAATGTCATCCGTAAATATATTTTTGAGAGAATCCTTAATAAATTTTTTTGGATCAGAAGATCCTTTTTGCACAACAGATCGCTGCTGCAGTAAATATTTTATTTTGTTAGTAATTATAGGTGTACGTAAAGTAAATAAAAAGTTTGTACCATTTCTTCAAATTTTTGAATATTTTCTTTCAATATTTTTTCAAACTCAAGAAAATCTTGTTTTGTTGGAAAAGGAAATACTATGCCATCATCTAACTGAGAGCTAGTACCTTTAAGAGAGCGCACCTCTTTTCGTAGCTGGACTACACTATACGTTAAGTCTGTAAACATTTGCTTCATTTCCTCTCTGAAGACATTAAGTCCTTGTGAAAATTGTCCAAGGCAATTGCATTTATTGAGTGGAACTAGTGGACTTGCAGGGGCAGTAATATTTGCACAAATTAATGGAGGTCCTCCTTGTGCAGATGTATCAATTCCTAAAATACTTTTTTAAAAAAGGACATAATATATTTAGAATCTATTTTATAAATAATGAATGCCATTCTCTGCAATGGTACATTCTGAAGAATAGTTATATTTTTTTTCTAGTTGAAAGTCCTTCTATTTCTTCTTCACAATAGTCTAAATTAAAAAACAAATATTAAAAATATTTTCGTTTATATAAAAAGATTAATACCTGATTTTCGTTTCAAAACTGGCACATATAAAAAATTCTTCGTTGAAGTGTTTGGATCAGACATTTAGGAAAAATAATCTAGGAAAATTCTAGGATCGAAACAAGAAAGGGAAAATGGATAAACTAATATAAAGACTTAAAACGATATAATTGATCTAAAACCAATTCTGCTTTACCCTAGATGCGTACACGTTCAATAAATATGAACATACTTTATTTTATCATTATTATTTGTACGCATTATTATTACATTCCTTATTTTCTCGCCTAGGGAATACTAAAAAATTTTAATAATGAATTATTGGAACTTCTTCAGCATTTTGAAATACCCCAATTTTTCTTTAGATTTCGGCCAGGGTATGCCGTTCTTCCTGCGAGTTTACTTTCAAAGGAACTAATTCTGAAGAAAATATATTGACCAATGCTGCGTTTAGAGGACTAGTAAAGAACGGATGAATGTTTTCAACTTGCGAACTCTCGAAAATAGGTTTTCCTAATTCTTCTTTTATAGTTTTCACCTTAAAGATTTTGTTTTCACTTAAAAGGTAATAATTATTTGGAGCCTTTGTAGATAGTTTGAAATGTTCTAATTGTACAGATTCAAAAGATGTTTCATTAAATTTTTCAAATATCGGATATATTTTTGTTTCTGAACGGATATTATTGATACTTCTTTCAACTAAGCGATTGTAAATTTGACTGCAAATAAAACTGCCTTTCCTTACGTCTTTTTTTAAATTATGCAGAAAGTTCTCAAATTTAAAAGCGCTATAATGTGTGAAGCAGTGAAAATTAAAAGTGATGAGTTGTTCATTATATAATCGAGAAACATCTCTCACGAAACTAATAAAAATCTCCTGGGCACAAGAATTATTAGTAAAGCAATCTTCCTTACTTAAAAGAATACGAATTGCACTACTAAATTTAAGAAAATGTATGTATCTTTCATCATCTAATATATTTTTGAAAACAAGTCGACCTGTGTACAGTAAAAACTGCCGCAATTCAGTGGCTTTCCAGCGGTCTAAATCGCATAAATCTCGGGGATGTCTACAGAATTCAATTGGAATTTGCTTTTTAAGATTTTTCATTCTATTATCGAACATTGTAATCTTCCATGAAGTTAAAGAAAAATTATTACCTTTTGATTTTATCCATGCTTGCAATAAGGTTTTGGTAACTCCTAGACAAAACACTTTGCATATAATTGATAATTGTTGAGTACATTAAACATATTCTCACTGATCGGAAGATGGTTTGCTTGACTGGCTACAACCAGGAACATGGCTGCGCGTCTGTTTGCACTGCTTATCGTCATTATTTTGAGAATGTCTTGTCCAATTTGCTATGCCGGACATAGAGGGTCAGTTGGTTTGTAGTTTCCCTTGCAATTGTTACAATAGGCTGACTTTTGGCAAGTTTTTGATTCACAGGCTTCCTTGCAGCAATTATCGCAGTACGGGTTCTTGGCTTTGAATTGTAAAAGGCCGTGGCAATACCTGAGGCATCTCATGCATATTCTTGGTCGGGGATAAAATATTCCACAGAGCACATGGCTCCGGTATTCGCTACTTCCGTTGGAATTTCAGAGCTCATGAAGGCAAGTTTTACGACAGGAGTGGGGATAAACTTATTCTCATTGATCCTTCTGGTGAAACGGAAAGCATGAATAACCCTAATAGGCGATGAGATATATTGGAGAAATTCTTCATCTGATAAATCAGAGGGCACATTTTTCACTATACCCTGCTTGCGAAAGTGGGTAAGTGATATGAAACATTACAAACATGCTGGCAGAAGCCCTTTCTTGGGGATACCTTTGGCAGCTGCGCCACTAGAGCAAAATACCTTTACCGAGTTAAAAGACTACTTTTGTGCGAAACTGAACCCAGTTTTTGTCAGAATGATGCCAACCTTTATATTCCTTAGTCCGACTCTGTTTTCTTTCGAGCTGGCACTGTTTTCAGCCCTAGTCACCAAGATTCAGTAAGGGCCCTTGTCTCTATTTGATTGGGATTGCGACTATCAGAGATAGTGATCGGTAGAACTGTGTTAGCAGCGTCTGTCAAGTCTTGATTTGGATCACGCATCCTACTACGTTTACCGTTAGGAGCCTCTGGGTAAAAATATTTTCAGAGCTTCCGGAGAACTATTTAAGCGCTGCTTTCGTACTGCAGTTTGATTAGCAGTTCTGGGTATGTCTGATGAGATATTAGTTATCTGTGAGCTTTGGGTAAGATTGTTGGTGGGAGTTCAGCTCTGGCCATTCGTCAGGTCCTGTCCTCCGGGGTCTCCTGTGTCCACATCTACCTCATTTTCCGTCATTATACTGTAATGTTGCATTCTATCAGCAACCCTTATAAAAGTACACCGAGAGCAACACGCACCACTTGAAATGCACACCCAGTTCAGATATGTATTAGAAAGAATAACAAGGAAACAACTGAAGATTGAATAGCTGTATACAAACCTGGCTCCACTCTGAGCACAGCAAACGGAAGAAAAACCACTATTGAAATGATTTCTGAACAGTGAACAATTATCATTAAAAACTTCTTACTGTCTGCTGATGAGGCCTTGTGGAGAATTGCAATAAAGTTATGTAGTAAACAGAAATCCACTGCTTGAAGTATTTTTAATTATATTCGCTGGTTGATAATAAATTTAAATTTCACTTTAGCTACTAATGAATTCAAAATAAACCGTTATGGATGCTCCCAAAAAACTTAACCAATTTACTTGCACGTTCTGTTCGAAGTGATTACAAACCTCAAAACACGTAATATTTTAAATGTACTTGTCAGATCGAACTTTAATTACTTTTCGCGGGAAGTACATTGCCCTAAGAAATTTGTATACGTGGAATTCAAAAATCGAATTAATTTAGCACGAAATTTAAGGAATAAATTAACTAATATTTTAATTTCTACAATAGGTAAAAAGGAGACGAACAGATAATAAAAAAGAGACAATTCAAAAAAATTTACGCAAATACACGACGACAAGAATAATGCGCAGTAACTTAGTATCACAACAGACGTCTTCTATGTTTTTTACAAAAATGTAAATTTTCATCAAATTTTCTGTAAAAATTCAATAATATCAATTAAATTTATTAAATCATTTTATAAAAATCATAGTCGAAGCCAAGGAAACAACTCATTCAATTAATTTGTCAGATTTTCTGAGTTTTATTAATTTTTATTTTTTCTACTGTCCAAACAGATGGGCAAGATTGGCATCACCAACAAAAATGGCCGAACTAGGTCTATAAAAGTCAGAAATTAGCTAAATACGCTCTCTTAATTTTGGGTATACAGATTCTTACGCAAATCAATAACAAAGTCAATAAAATCAAAAAAAATATGACTATGATAAAATAATAGAAATAATGTAACACAATAAAGAAAATCCACCAATCTGTGGATAGACTAGACATATTTAATATAGATAGACTTAGTTGACCGTCCTAAGCCACGCCAAGACTACTTTACAACACAAGGTAAAATATGGGATATAAAATTACTTGGCGGTCCAAGCCACGCCAAAACTGCCTTTCAACACAAAGTATAATGTATGTGAAAATACTTGATGGACCAAATCCACACCAAGCCTACCTTTCAGCATAAGATGTAATAATATTAAATATTTATTATGAATTGAAGAATAATGAGGGAGGGACTTGCTTGATGGTCGTCTGAGGAATAATGAAGTCGAATTTACTGCTTTCGGCCTTATATACTCGGAGCTTCGTGACAATAGTGAGTCATCCGTCACAATATTTGTTCATCCTTCTTAAATGTCGAATATGGCCAACATCACTACTCAATTTCCTGAGTTTATTCTTACTCAGTTTGTCCAACCTTGAGAAATGAATGCCCGAATCCATGTTAATCAACAGAATAGATGCCCAGATCTGTCAGATAAGTATTTCTATTAATATTTATTTTATAGATAAATTTTTGTGTTTATAATAAGAATTTTGCATTGTAATTTTATTTGTTTTCTTTGCACTTGTACCGGATAACTCCAGAACAGACCTACCCAATCACCCAATTTGTGCAATTTGTGCAAACAAATAGATTAAATTTAATCAGCATTTGTTGTTGTTTTTTCTATTATAAAGTTGCCCTGATGTTGCGTTATACTGCAAAAGGAAGAATAACAGATTTGAAATCGGCCAATGGATTAAACGTTGTGCAAATATTCTTCGTTGAGAAATTTGACTTAACAAGCGAATTGTGAAGTGAATTGTGAATTTGATTAGTTAAGTCTTAGAATTAAAATTTATAATAAGACCGTATGAAATTTGAATAAAATTTTGTTTCATTAAGTATCTACAACTAAAGACAAGTTTTGGTGTAAAATAAGTAAAGTTTAAGAATTTGTAGAGTTTTATAGAGTTTTATGAAAAGTATTTTTATTTCTGAAGCGTGATTAAAATCAATTTTTGTAATTAAAAATCCACATCTTCTTAGTTAATATCCCAAGCAACTTTCCTTTTTCAGATTGGATAAAAGAAGCTTTGTTTTATGAAATACAGTTTATTTTTTCAATAACCTTAACTAAATTTTACTACTGGTCCTTGTCTGTTATTAATCTTTTCTTTTCAAAAAGGAATTGCACCAGCCTATCTGCTATCATAGGAATTAGCCTTAGATTTTTTAGTTGTTCACTATATATTTGGGCACTGCATGTGAACACTTCGACGTAGAGTAATGGTGTATGGTATTTTCATAGCATAGTAAATACAATTTCAAAAATGGGCTCAATCTGGCAGCTCCTTCATTGTGTAGCCTTATAAAAGTTTAGGTTTTTCACGTATACTGTGAAAAAGATTAGGCCTAGATGTTTTTATTGTATTAAAAAGTTGTTCAGAATATGAAATTTTATGAAATTGATCACAATCAGCGTTGTGCGACGTAGTCTAGGAGAGTAGACTACATTATTGTCTACGCGTCGACAATTATCTGTAGACTTTAATGTCTTGTCTACACATATTTTATAACCGTAGATTATGTAGAGAATAAAAAATGGTAGAAAATAAACATAAAGAGAAATGTATGTAACGAAATTTAGTTATAATTCCATCAGCAATTAAAATTAAGAGAAGTTATTCAGATTAATATAAATTAATCATAATTATCATCATATTCGTTGTATGCATCATCTATAATTCTAAAAAGATTATAAACTTGCAGCAATCGTTACACCTTTCAAAGGATAACCGATTTCAGCTTGGAGAATGAATGTCTGAACAGCTTGAGAAAATTGTGGAATATGCAACAGTTTTATGGCCAACTGAGACAGACTTGCCGGCCAATGGTGTTTTACACTTTTCTCGTATCGATTTTTCAACAATGAAATTTTCCTTTGAAATCTATCCTAATCTTCTACTCCCGCACAATTTAGTTCTGTAAATAAAAACTTGTGGATTTTTCCACATTCAATCCGATTCCATCGAAAGCTTTATTTTTTGGTCTGCTGGCATATTTTATAATTACATAATATCTTAAATTTATGTTGTTAATTTGTATAAGAATAACATTCAACTGATGTACATGCACTAATTAACAGAGTACAAGGTTAACATTGTTGACACAGTAATCGATAGTTTTTATACATAGTCTGTGTAGTGTTTGCCTATTCTAATGTGTAAGCTAAAGGGTAGCCAATGAAAGTCTACGCCTAGAAGAGCAACACTGTCCAGCAGGAAATGGAAGCGCGCAAAGATGAATGCAGCAGCCCTCCTTTGGAAATTTGCAGCGCTGCCCCACCGTATCCTTGTTCATATCGCCTTAACGTGAGCATGTCCGCAGAAGGAGCGCTCAGTTGCAGATTCTTGGGAAGCGTTCTTGAAGCGCACACTTGGAGCGCTTGTAGGGTATCATGCTTGGAGCGCTTGTTGGGTAGCAGTCTCTGAGCGCTTGTAGGGAATACAGAGGGAATTATGTTAAGGACTTTATTAAAAATTATGGAATCTGTCTTTGGTAGAATAAGTATTTGGTCCAAGTCATCTGGACTGGACTAAGTCTACACACAGGAGAAAATTGGACCGATGCTGCTTACCACTAGAAATAGCAACCTGTATTTACCGTGCTAGATGAACAGGTATATATATACTTTCAATTGTTCTGCATATTATCTACATCTATATAGGAGCTCTAGAGAAATGGGGTTTTAAGCCGGAAGGATTTTTTGGTTGTAAACAATCTGTGGTTCGTTTGTTTAGTGGCCGACCTGAAGAAAGGATTGTAACTAAACTAGAATATGAATGCACTTTTCCCATTCCAGTTTAATTACAATCGGAATTACCGGCATGGTTTCTCAGATCTTTAAAGATCAACTTCAATAGATACTCCTAATATCCTATTACATTAACTTCTACGGGATCTCATGCCAGGCTACATGCAGTGCTATAAGAGGGATAGAAGCCGGAAATCAAAACCCATATAGCAATATTGCAACTTGCTGCTGAGGAGGATGGTCAACATCTTCTTTGGTGTTGAACACCTAGAGATTGGTTCGTGGAAGTATATATTCATCAAAATAAATTAAAGGAATAACTAGTAATTCAAAGTGCGATAAATTGTCGTGTCCCAATAATAAAACTCACGAATCAATCAAACAATAAAAGAATAAATCTTTAAACCAAAGAAAACACACGAATTGCATTTAAAACAATACTTTATTAATCCGAGAACTGACCTAACTTAATGACAATATAACTAAGCTACCTGGCGCTTAGGTAACCTGAACGGACTCTAATCACAATAAGACTGTACACTTTACGGCACTCGCCAGTCCAGTCATTGGTCTTTTATGCATCAATATTCGGAAGTAGACTTTACTTAACAACGCGGATGTAAACAAACGACAACAACCTTGTCGTTTGTTCTACCGGTTGCAGCACCTGAGTCGCACAGTAGTAAAAATCGCTTTACATAATAATTACCATGCTAGGTTAATTATTATTGTAATCGTCGATTGCTCCACTGAGCGCTCATCGCAGCCAGCTGTTGAGCTAATCAGCAAAATAACCGACAGTTGCAGAACAGTACCATGCGAGGTTACTGTTTGGCAATTGCTAATTATTTCACTAAAATGCGACCTTGGCTGCTGGAAGAATCTTCCGTATATTGGGCCATAACAAAATCTGTTATTGATGATAAATGATGGATAATTTAAAGAAGTTAAATCTGTAAGTTCTCAATACAAAATCTCAATATAAAAACCTCGCTTCAACTATTTAAGCTCAAAAATTCATAAGATAAAACTCCGTATTATTTTATATTTTTATTTATACTCCACTTCAGTCAATGTTTTTGCGGGTGCATTGATTTGGATCTTTCTTGTGGCCATATATAGACAAAAAATTCAAACTGAATTTTTCACAACTTTTTCGCGATGAACTGTAAATGAACTGAAATGATAAATAACTGAAAATTAATATTTAATAACCGATTTACGTTTTGCTGAGGCAAGGACCCGCAAGGATTTTAAAGATCTTTATACCTTTGTTACCTCTGTACATCGCCATTCCTTGTCAGATTGAAATGTTTTTAAATCAACCTAAATTTCATTCACTTGGTAATGTATGATTTTCTAAATTCGGAATTGATCGAATTAATTGGCATGTGCATCTCAAAGTCTTAAAAAAGTCTTACAATTATAATTTGTGATTTTTAAATATGTAAGAGTATATCTCTGACAGAGCAGAAATATTATTAGCAAACTAGAACAAACCCCTTTGGAAAAAAAAATAAAAAAAAACTTGAAATTCCCTTTGTGGGTAATATAAATTGATCGTTTACAAAATTCCCTTTATTTGATGGTCTTCCAAATTTCCGTAATTCGTAGTTATTGTAATTCGCCTATCGCAGCTTCACTTTTTTATTGATTTTATAACAAAATAAAACTATTCCGGTTGTCTTAGCATCATAGTCAGACACTTATCTCCAGTGAAAATTTCAGATTCGTTATCTTTTAAAATCCCCCAGAGAAACTCGAAGAAAAATTGTTATTATCGGGAAAAGCCAAGTCTGTGGTGTTGCCCTTTATAGCAACACCGGTAAATATAAAAGCTAAAACCGAATCGAATATTTGCAAGAAATTTCAATAAAATGCAATCAAAAATAGTAGTTGCTTGTATGGCGTTAGCTTTTGCTGCAACAGTTTTTTCACATGCAGTACCACAAACTTATCGTATTCGACGATATGTATTGGGAGGACAAATCAGCACAAATCCATCAGGAGGAAATGACGCTCTATTGAAGGCACAGACAGGAATAGGAACTCCAGATCACAATCTTATCGGAACAGTTTTTGCATCTGGCAATACAAACAAAGGACCAGTTGCGAATGGTGCTGCTCTTGGATACAACATGTGAGTAGTACTGTACAATTTTGTTTTTAGAATAGCTAAGAATTCTTTCTTCCATAGTAACGATCATGGATTGTCGGTGGCCAAAACACACGTCCCTGGGGTAATTGATACCACAGACTACAATGCTCGTTTAAACTTGCTCAAAAATTACCATGGCAGAGTTGATGTGAATGCATTCAAATCAAACATGCACTTGCCCAGTGGATTTGACCTCACTAAAACTGGAGGAAACTTGGACTTCAACTCTATTAACGGTCATGGAGCAAAGCTTGAAGTTAGTCGGATTCCAGAGCTTGGTGCAACTTACTCAGCTACGGGAAAGATGAATTTATGGGAATCCATGCACAGAGCAACTAAGCTCGACCTAACTGGAACTGCCTCAAGAACTCAAGGGGGACCTTTCGATGGACGACACAATTTCGGCGGCGGTCTTGGATTGACACATAATTTTGGATAAACTCTGTGATATTTTTCTGAATTTCAGTTTTAGTAAATTTGCATTTATTGTCAAAATAAAATTAAGTTATATTATTAAAACAACTTTTTCGTATGTGAAATATGTATGTATGTAGATGTATTTGTTAAATATACTTTTAGATAAGCTCTAATTTTTTTTCTAAAAATTATGTAGTTATAAACAATTTTTAAATTAGTAAAATATAATTCTTTAATGTTATTTATTATAAATTTTAAAACTTTGTTTTCCTAAACCATTCGTGTAGCAGTATCATTACCCTGAAAGTGAACTGGTCATGAACAAGTTTTATACCCTAGATAAAATCTCATAGGTTATACCAACCACTTAGAGTGTTAAAATTCTGCAAATGTACTTCATTGAAAACTGTAACTTTAAGTCCGAAAATGAAAGCAATCGGACAACTCCTTCGTGGGCTTGCCATTCAAAAATTTCGTTTTTCATTATATATTTCGGCACTGCTTGAGATTGCCTCTGGGTAGAAAGCTGAAATTTAGTGTATGGTGTTGTCATAACAATAGTAAATAAAATTTTACAGATGGACCTAATCGGGCTATCTCTTCATGGTGTTTTCAATATAAAAATTTAGCTTTTTTTAATATACTATAAAAACCGGCCAAGTGCGTGTCGGACTTGCGCACGAAGGGTTCCATACCATGGTGCAAAATGAGAGTCATGTGAAAAAATAATGCTGTCATTGGAAAAAATAATAATAATGCTTTCTTTAAAAAAAAAACCTACTTATGATAATAATAATGAATGAGAATAGAACGAGGAAAAAACGCCGAAAAAATCACGTTTGTTGTATGGGGGTCCCCTTTAATTTTTAAATTTATTTTATTTTTATTTTTTGTTGTTATAGCGGCAATAGATGTACACACTCTGGGAAAATTTCAACTAGCTACATATCACGGTTCATGCGATACAGCCCGGTGACAGATAGACAGACAGCGAAGTCTTAGTAATACGGTTCGCGTTGTTACCCTTTGGGTACGGAACCCTAAAAACGGTCATCCGTTGACGGTGGTTTGTACTGAAAATTTGTTCAGAATATAAAATCCTGTGAAATTCGTCACAATCATTAGATATGTGTGCAAACAACCACTTCAATAATCAAATTTTCACAGAGGTGTGACCATACAAAATTACATACGGCATACATTCATCTAACTAGCGTAATATAAGAATTGTTCTAAGTCTTAAACCAATTCTAGCTTTTTTACTTGTTTGTTTCTAATTATGTGCCTATGGTAAGCGGATACTTCACTTTAGACCGTCATTAGTGGAATATATCGACAAAATTTTGGATCCTGGGAGTCATAATCCTCAAAATTAATTATTAAATCCTGTTAAATTTCGAAATCCCGGAAAACCTCCTTCTACCTTTTCATAAAAGCTTTATATGTATATGTAATACCTACATGCATTTTAAAACGCACTGTAAAAAATTGCGAAGTGTAGTCCCACAATACAAAATTTCGGACCTTAAAACCCCTGAAAAGCAAGTTCCACAAATTAAGTTTTGGCAAACAAATCGAAGTTATTGGTAAAATATTAGTTATTAGAAAATAAAATGCCAAATAATGCTTTTATTTTTTTCCTCCAGTGTCCAAATTCTGCACGACATGATGCATGTATGTTTTATGATCTTAAATACTTAGTAGGAATACAAAAACCGTAGTACAACAGAAATAAATCCTTCAACCGTTAAAGTTACGTTGTTCTTTTTCCAAAAACTTTCTTTGGATGTTTTGCTTTAACTTTCATAATATGGAGGGAGGTGTAATCTTCAAAGAACTTACGAAAGCAAAAATTCTTTTATGCTGTTTGAGACAAACTAATGGAGTTTATATGGGTATTGATTCAAAAATGCCTATTTGATATTCCAGTCATTCGTAGATACTTAGATTTTGCCTATTTCCATATCCATAGCTCTGATCGACAAGTTACTTCTGCTATTGTTAGTTTATCTGTAGACACGTAGGCCGAATTGTCCGGAATTATTATTTTATTATACTAGGTCAGTTGAACTCATTTCCGTGAAGACCACTGTTAGACAAGGAATCTATGTGTGACACAGTGAGAACTCGATTGTGTCAATTTCTCATGGGTTCAAATAATCTGCATTTCTTCGACCCATTTAGAGCCTCTTTCGTATAAAATTAAAAACTCACACTCAATAATTATCATGAATTGTTTCTAAGCTTTGCAGATTGATGTTTTAACAATTGGAAATTGGTGTAGATTTTCACAAAAAATAAGCTTCAACAATCATGTAACAAATAAAATTGCAAAATTTGGACAAAAGCGTTCGAAGCATCCAGAAAAAATGAAAGTCTGGTGCAGATTTTGGCGCTACAATTACCATTAACGGTGAAAAATACCGGATATTATTATAACTGTTTCTTTTTAACCTCAGTTGAAATGATTTGACCTTTCCGGAATGTGTTTTCAACTGTGCAATATCACTTGTCACATAGTGACAGCAACAATAGAATTATTTTCAAGGAAATAGCGACATAAACTAGGCATTTCATACAAATTGACGCTGTGGATTATTTTCTGCGGGGCTTGAGATGTTGTAAATCTGGCCGACCAGTTAGGTTATGTAGCAACGTGACAGTACAGATCAAAATTTAATTCGTGTCTTTATGATACACACAAAACGTCGTCCACGTTATTAATGACCTAAAAAGAAAGGAATTTGCGGGATGTTTTTGGTACAAGGACGCAGGACGCCACAGCAGATGCATACATAATTTGATTTTAAAACAAATTAATTTCATAATTTTCCAGGATTCTGATGTGTTAATTTTGAAAACGTAAAAAACCATAGCCAGAATTTATAGTTCTATTGTATACGGTAATAGATGGCATTGCGAACATAATGCATTTGTGCAGCCATCTTCTGTAATACAAACAATACACTATTGCACACAAAAATTGAGAGAAACAATTATAATACATGTAATACTAAAACATTATAAAAACAAGTAAAAACGCTAGAAATGGTCTGAGACTAATTCTTATGATACCCTAGATGTATGCCTGTATATACCCAGCGGGAAATGGACGCGCTTAAAGACGAATGTATGAGCGCTTCTTTGGAAGCTTGCAGTGTTTCGCCATCGTATCCTTGATCATATTTATTTAAGGAGACCATGTGCATGCCCGCAAAGGGTAGCCCTCAGGTGCAGATTCTTGGGAAGCGCTCTTACATTTGTTTTTGAGCGCTTCCATTTCCCGCTGGATAGCATTCTTGGAACGCTTGCAGGGAAATATAGAGGGAATCAGGAATGAATAATTTCAGTTTTATTGTAAATGCGCTCCGTTTTATTTTAAATTAAATTGAATTTCAATTAACCGTACACTTCAACTGACTACTACAGAATGAAAATTCTGCTGTGTTTTCAGATTCATATGAGTCATCTTTTCACAACAAAAAAGAAAAGAGATAGGTTATGAATAAGCCTAAACTCAGAAAAAAGTTCTGCTTTCGCAAAGCTTCCTTTGGCTATGGTAAGCGAGCGCTTCGGAGAAGATATTTTCTGGCTATGGTGTGGAAGCGCTTGATATATTTCCCGCTGGGTAGTTTCGTACGGTCATCTCTCTGGGCAAATTTGATTGTTGAAGTAGTTTTCCACACATAACCAATTTCATAGAATTTCATATTCTGAAGAGCTTTTCAGTACAATAAAAACGTCTATTACTGATCTTTTTCACAGTATTCGTTAAAAACCCAAATTTTTTATGGCTACAGCAAAAATGGGTTGCCCGATTCAGCCAATTTTTTTCTACTATTTCTATGGAAACGATGTGTATAAAAATTTAGCTCTCTACATTAATTAATGCGTTCCCAATCAGTATCGTTGCATGGCAACACCACGAGTGAGTTACCCGATTCGTTGTCCTATTTTCGAACTTAAATTTGCTTTTCTTAAAAAACCTCGTGTACAAAATTTGATTTCTCTAAGTACACGTATTCTCGAGTTATCGTGATTACAGATGGAAAGACGGACGGACAGAGGAACATGCAAAAATGAAAATGACTTTTAATATTATGCGAGTTAATTATTTTCGTATTCTCCCGGAGAGAAAAAAGAAAAGAAAAAGAAATCGATTTTTAAATCACAACAAAAACTTGCACTTTATTCTAAACTTTATTCAAGAAATATTTCAACATTCGTTTTTTATTTTACAGCCGTGCTGATTATAAGAGGACCGACATTCAGTTAATTTGATATTTTTATTGTTAAGATAAGCTGTCGGTGCAGCGTAAAATGTGGAAACTTGAGAGTTTATACCTTACCAAGCCATTGGCTTAGATTTCTTTGGAATTTTATAAGTTTCCGGTAAATCATGGGAATTAATAACTTGCGTGGCGTGGGTGTCCAATCCATATTGCTCTACCAGCGTTATTTCTGGGCGTTAGAAATGGAATTACAATGTTAATGATTTAATCTAGGGTGTAACAATTGATAGCTTAAGTCAGAACTTGAAAAGCTATATTTATAATCAATGTGTACATCTTCAGAAATTAAGAATGGCTCTGAATAGGGATGTAATTTTGCTTTCCCAGCATAAACTTATACTCTTGGAAGGATCCGTAATACTTTTCCTTACAATGTTCTTCCAAATTTCAACTGATATCATTTACTACTAAGCTCATTTGATATTTTCCTCAGCCACCCATTACGTTAGTTGTTGCTCTTAACATCAATATTCAATAGGTTTCACCCTGTATAAATGTCGTATGTCTGAATATTCCATGAAAATAGCGACGTTAGTCATAAAGTATTAAAAAAGTTAAAAATTCTCATTAGTAAAGATAAGAAGGATTTTCGTTGAATCATCAGGATTTTAAAAGTTTGTACTTAAAAAGATTTTAAATCCTTCCTAAACTTTATTTAATATTATTTCATATATGAATATACTTAATTCTTGATTTATATTTGCACTCTTGAGGTTCTTTTGGGAATTTACAGCTACAATAAAGTTGCACATATTCTTAGATATTTAATTGTCAATATAGTATTGACGAATTTATAAATAATACTGATTAATTTATATAAAAATCAGTAAACTGAATATTACAGTCATATTTAGTTAATATAAAAATCATTAGGTTGAATATTATACATATGTCAATCGTCAGAATAATTTAGTGTTTGATTTTTTAGTAATTTATTCATTTATTTCCGAATAATTCCCGTAACGTTTTATTTGCTCTTTTCTCGGTTGCTTGAACTTTCTTTGCATAATCCACAACTCACTGCTTCCACAATTTCTTCTTATGTGTAGCCTTGAGTGGTATGTACTTCTCGATTAATATTTTGTACCTCGATTCTCATGCATAGCACGAATTAATTAATTACTTTACTGAAATTAAATATTTAAGTTGAATTTGTAACGTCAGTACATATTAGTCTTGAATTGTTTAACCATTTTTTGAACATATCTGTTCGGTCTTTTATTTCAGTTTCCAACTCACAGTCAAAACACACAACACAGTTTCCAACTCACAGTAAAAAGCTGGAATTGGTCTAAGACCATGATACCCTAAATCACTGGCCATATGTAATTTCGTATTGTCACCCATCTGATTTTTGAAGTGGGTTTTCGCATATATTTCTAGAACTGTTCTTCGGACAGTAAAAATGATTATAGCAAATTTTATAGGATTTCATATTCTGAAGAAGTTTGTAGTACAATAAAACCATCTAGGATTGATCGTTTTCACAGTATACGTAAAAATTCTTATTTATTATATGGCAATACCAAGAAAGGGTAGCACGATTTAGCCCACTTTTGAAATTGTATTTACTATTGCTATGGAAACACTGTGTACAAAATTTCAGCTCTACGATAATGCGTTCTCAGTCACTGTCCAACTACATATGTAGTGAAAAATGTAATTTGTGTATGACAACCGTACGAAGGAGTTAAATTTAAGCTCTCTAAGTGCACGCATGCTCGAATTTTCATCCCCACAGACGGACGGACAGGCGGACATGCAAAAATCAAAATATCTTTTAAAATTATACGTGGGTGTTCAATCCATTTTGCTCTAGCAGTATTATTTCTATGTATTACAAATGGAATGACAAACTTAGTATATCCTTTAGATTTCACCTAGAGTATTTAAAAGAACCTTTCAAAAAGTATAGGTAGAAAAATTAGCTTTTATTGACAACCCGGATAAGTCGTCTCAGTTAATTAACTTGTTGAATGTTTGTATTGACCAAAATTATTTTCTGTTTAATAGTGTTTTTTATTCACAGTCGAAAGGCTTAGCTATGGGATCAGCTCTGTCTGCGTTTTTGGCTGAGATTTTTATGTGTCATTTGGAAGATATTTTTTTTAACACAGTAAAAAAAAAATTCGTCTGGTTCCGGTATGTGGATGACGTTTTTTGTCTTTGGACTGGTTAGCGTTAGCTTACCAACTTTGTTAACAAACATTTTAAGCAACCTTGACGACTGTATAAAGTTTACGGTAGACATTGGTAATAATAGCTTAAATTTTTTAGATATTAACATTTTAATTACTGACAATTCCTTAAGTTTGGACATATATAGAAAGGAAACAAATTCTGCGCTGTGATACCTTTTACCTCCAAACATCCTTGATCCACAAAAATTGCAGCCTTCCATACTATGCTTAATAGACTAATCAAAGTTTCCTTAAGTCCAATAAATTAAAAAAAAAAGTTAAACGTGATAATCGACATTGCCACAAATAACGGTTACACGTAGAAAATAGTCTACAAACTTTTATACCACAAAAATAGAAAGGCTGCATTAAATTTAATTTTTGCGGTGGTTAATTGCAACAATAATTTTCAATGGCGAAAATTCCCATATACTAAGGGTACAACTAATAGCCTTAAAAATGTTCTACTTAAATACAACATTAAGCCAGCCCGTGTTAACAATAACAATTTAAAGAGAATTTTGGTTAACAATAAAATTAAAAACAAAATTTCAAATTTAGGAAAACACAGGTATATATAAAATTAAGTGTGACGACCGCTCCGCGAAATACTTATATTGACAAAACAAAACGAAAAATAAAAACCAGATTTTCTGAACATGTCGCAGGAGCTAAACACAAGAAGCCTAAATTGGGTCTCTCAAAATATCTTGCTATAGAAAATCATAGTACAGACATCAATAACCTTTCTCTATTACATAATTTAAGCAATGGTCCTATACTTGATAAATATGAAATTTTCGAAATTAGACGAGCTCTAGCTAGTGAATGATCAAATAGATTTCTCAGACACTTTAACAGACTACTTTAACCAGGCCTATTTTTATAAGTCAACTAACTTTGTTTTCAGTCAGTAGCCAGCTCTTGATAATGCCCTAATAAGGCCAAACGGGTCGGAATTTTGTAATTTGTAATTTTAGTTCTGTTAAAACTTAAAGAAATATATTTGTGGAATATTTTCATACAAGTGTTTTGCTTTGTTTTTGCCCTGATTTAATAATGCGTGTTTTACGTAATAATGGAAGTCGTCGTTTTCATATCTGTAAAGTTGCAATTGCACAATACACACATTACGAAGTAAGTCATCTCCACTTTTAAAATGAATATCCACTTAATTCAAAATTGTAAACAGAAACTTAAGTCATTGCAACTAAGGCTTCGTAACCGTAAGCATTAAGGGCTATTGTTTTCTTTTAGTCGCGAAGATGCCAGAGCCAACGCAGCTAATTTTTTAATAGCTTGGCATATTGCTTGCGGCAGACGTCCATATGGAGAAGGAGAATTTATTATAAGAAACTTGAAAGAAGTGTTTAAAGTTTTGGATCCCAATAATACAAAACTACATAAATTGATCCCTCAGGTTCCTATATCACGCCTGAACTTTGTATTGGTGAAATTAGTAATAATTTTGAAAATAGGGTACACATAGGTTTCTTGGGAATATATGACCCGAGTTGAATAAGTCAAATACGTAAATTCGCTAAAAATTAAGAAACACCACTACATAGGATGTTTTTAGATTGTTGAGTCGAGGCTATCTTCAGCCTTTTGTCTTAAAGTTAGATTTAAAATAATAACATCAAAACGAATAAACTGGGCAAACACTTGTGATAATAAATACCTAAAAACTATTAAAATATGTAAATAATAAATTATGTAAAAATGGACTGCATCATTTCTTAAAGCTAAGGTGACTAGCAATTGTTGTGTTGTCTGTGAGTGTCAATTATACTTTTGTACTGTGTGTCCACCTTGAAGTTCGTGGTATTTGACCTTCTGGCGTGTATATATAGAGCTTCTACATGTTCTTTCGTTTTGTCCAGGATTGTTCTTTGTGAAGTATCGTAGGGTTGTCATAGTTAAAATTATGCTTATTCTTAATGACCTATGCTAAGTATGCTGTGTTATAATTACGATCATGACTTTGTGCCTCAGTGTCGTTTGTGGTGAATTCAGTTGCTAGGCTAAAATCGTTTTTATGCTCCCGCATGGGTGTTTTGATATCCCTCCCCGTCACCCCGATGTAGATCTTGTTACAATTGGTGGTGTTGCATGTTATTTCGTATATTGCACCTATTATAGGTTTTTCAATCCTGATATTAGTATCTGTGTATATTATCTGTCTCAGTTTGTTTTGCGGTTGTAGTCCTAGCGAGATGTTTGAGCTATTATTATCCAGAAAGGGGATGATTTTGTAGCTTATTGGTGGTACGTATGTGAATTGTTTTGCATCTAGTCTCCTGTCCTTGAGAATGGTCGAAACCCATGAGCAAAATATATCTGATGAATAGCACAATACGTGTTGAACTTATTCAACCCGGGTCATATATTCCCAAAAAACCTATGCATAATCTCGTGAAGGACCCATTACACACCAACTTTGAAAATAGGTTGTTGATGTATGATTTGAACAATTGTACACCATTCAGCTTAGCTCTCGACGAATCTACAGACATTTTGGGAGGTTCCACTATTCACTGCCTTCGTCCGCTATGTATCTGCAGAAGTAAACGATAAGGATGAAATGTTAGACTTAGTAGCTTTTGCCGATACAGCTCGCCGTGTCGATGTGTAAAGTACCTACAGCTTTGAATTTCCTCGTAATAAATTCGTAAAAGTTGCGATTGGCGAATAGAGAGAACCAGTAAAATACGAAAAAACTGTGGAGGATTATGTTGCACATTATAAATTTAATTAGAAGAAATGCCAAAACTCATTGTTCAGGATTCATAAGAGTCCGGAATATTAGAAAACCAACGAAAGCTAACATGATAACACATGTATAAACCGACTTAAAGAAAAAATGTAATAAAGGTCTAAATTGATCAATACCTTAGTGAAATGAGCCAGCCAGCAACAACTGCACATGCAGTGCACTACAATGGCACGTAATAATTACCTCTAAGCTGAAAATTTATTAATAATATGCTTAAAATCTTTATAAAGTAGCATTTATTATAAATTTATGAAAAGATGAGTAAGCAAGAAATTTGTAATTAGGTAAAATTAATTTATAAACAATTTTATCGAAACGGTAACACTACAAAAGCAAATGATGATGTCCATCTGCTATGCTAAATTATTGTTACTATAGCAATTATGCCATGCGCCTTCGACTTCCATTCTTTGGTAGCGTGCTCAAACCATGGCTATATAAACCGCTATCTGACTTGATTCGATCACTTTTTCAGTTTAGCAGTGTAGTGATTAACTTGGCAATTTTTCCTAGTAGTATTTCCTAGTGTTGTGATTTTCATTAACAAATCTGATACTTTATTTAGTTGACAACTAAAATAAATATTTTTAATATGGGTTGCAGTAGATTAAAGAATTTTTTTTTGGATAGCGATTAAAGTAAAGATTCCTATTGCGGGTAGCGACTGCAATAACAAAACTACTAACACTGAACCACTTTATTGTGGGTAACGACTACAATAAAAATTCTTATAACGGGTAACGACTGTGATAAGTAAACTACTAACAGAACACTTTACTATGGGTACCGACTGCAATAAAGATTCTTTCTGTGGGTATCGACTGCAGTAAGAATTACTAAACTCACTTTATTCTGGGTATCGACCTCAGTAAAATAGTAAACGAAGTAAATCAACTGCCAAACATTGATCAGGTGAGTACAAGGTCAATTGCTGCAAAATTACTATACTTTCCATTAACATTATATTTACACTAATTTATATTGGATATATTTAAATCTTTACTATTTTATAATAATTAATTTATGGTATTTATTGATTATAGTGAAATAAAGATTCGTTACAAGTGTAGTGAACTTTGTAAAACAAAAGGTGAGAACGAAGCACTAACTTTATACCAGTGGCATAATTTTCACTAGATTTCTTCATTTATTGCATGTGCGCTCTGACTATTGGCAGTACGCTCATCGTCAATTTAAGATCTTTTTAGGATAGTTACGGTTGAGCTATGAAACAGATGAATTTCTTAGTGATCTCCCCTTATGATCAACTTACAATTTTTGCATTTTGAAACTATAAAATCTTATCATAAAATTTGCATATTTTGTGAATCCATTTATTTGTAATATTTTTGAAGATGAAGTTCCAGTTTCTTAAATTTTTTTGGGAATGCGGCTAGGGAATTCCGGTTATTAGAGATGAAATAGTACCAGGAATTTCAAATGCAGCTCAAATCTACTTCTATAATTGAATTTTTGGAAACTCGTGTCAGAATCAAAATGGCCACACTTAAAGAAATCTGCTTGCTGTTTAATATCAATTGTTGGTACAATATACTGGTAGAACGTTTCTACTCCACAATGAAACTCGTGAAGGCAAAATATAGTTCACAGTTGGCCAATCAGCATCTCACAGAATTGCTGCCAACAGCTTTAAAAAATTATACGCTGAAGTATAAGGTGCCTCAAAATGCTCTTCAGTCAACTTGCTGCCCTTGCTGCCTTCAGACGGTGGAACACATACATCGACAAATCATATAAAGTAGCAACTATACACTGCAATGCCCAATAAAATTTCGTGCTGCCTTCATCCTACCAACGAGTTACGTGCGGCAGAGTCAACATACTGACCCATCTAAACAGGCTCAAAAGCAAAAGAAACCCTATCGGTATGAATTGAAAAATAAAAAAAAATTAGTCCTATTTTAAACTTGTTTACAGAGAATTTAAAAAAAATTACGAAAATTTAAACGAGTGTCTAAAAATACCTTAAAACACTCAGGTGCAGGATGGTGAAAGGTGGTGCAACTGTACCACCTTTGTTTGTTAAAAATGTTCATCTATTTATTTAGTTAAACATTAAAAATTAAAACAATACAATTTTTTTTTCATTTTTCTTAATTGTTGTTAAATAATAATTGTAACCTACGTGACTTTTCTGCGAACTTAGACAGTACTTCGCTTACAAAATCTGATAATCATGGAGACTCATGATACATGATACTTACGTAGATTTCGTTATTACGCATCTTCATTTTTGCAGGAGCGGCGGGAGTTCAAAGTTTCAACTTTAAGCGGCTATATTTTCTCAACCAAGCATTGTTCTAGGAAGTAAGTCCTAAATTCATAAATGGAAAAGACATTTTTGGTGGTTTTTATTCAAATATAGCCGCTCGCTTAAAGTTGAGCCTTTGAACTTCCACCCCTCCCAGAGCTTGCCCCTCCCGCAAAAATGAAAATGCGGATTAACGAAATCTACGTAAATATCAAGTTTGGTAAAAAAGTGTTTTTTCGGTAATTTTCGAAATTCGAAAACGAAAAGTACCCTATCTAATAACCAGTTAAGATTCCCGTACAATGACATATAAATGGTTGTCGTAAGTTAAAAACTGTAGGAGGAGATAGAATCCCACGAAAAAACTGAATATTACCTCGATGGGCACATATTCAAAATGTTTGCTTATAACTTTTGATTGTTATTGTTGATAGCACTTAGGAAGATCATTTTGATAAGAGGACATAATGAGCAAATTTTTTCATAGTTTTGCCAAGTTCGTGCAATGGTGATATTTCGAATAAATGTACACTGAAGCGCGACAAAAATTTTGGTGAAATAAAAAATTCTAGAGAAAACTGTTTTTGTTTAAAATAATTGAAGGCATAATTATAACTAATTATGCCATTCTTAGAAAGGCCAATATGAGTTCTTTTAAATAAAGGTTTGAACGTCACAATCCATTAATTACAATAGAACTTATAACGAAATTACTCTGAAGAGTTATGCAAAATCTCGAAAATCGATATTATCGATTTACTCGAAAACAAAGCGGAGTTCGATATAAAAGAATCTGGACTTTTTCACCCAAATGACCTCTACTTTCATCCCCTTAAAGGATTAAAGGCATTTATGGAACACCCTGTATATCTACTTATAATTTCTATTTACAGAAAATTATGATTTTGTTTCGTCTCTAATAATTTCGTTACAAAAAGCGCTTAGTGAATTATTATTTATTTCAGTTAGTGGTGTATTAAATATTTAAGTATGTTTTAATTTATTTTGGAAAATTAAACTTATTTTAAAAAAAAACAATTTTAAATCTGTAGATATACAAATTCACGAAACCTCGGTAGTTCTCGTAATGTAATTTATTACTTGCATTTAAAATTAAAAAGAAGTTAAGCATACAATTACTACGTTTTTACTTCGTTTTAATTTTTTATTTTCAATTGATCTATTTGCAACTGGTGTAATTAATTTTTGGAAAAAAGTTCCAAAAAATATAGTCTTGTTGAACTGATTTTAAATTTTGTTATCACAACAATGTATACAATAGTTTCTGGTGGTGAAAAACTTAAAGTTTGGAAAGCACGTTTATGTTAGGATTAGAAGATTTAATATTCAATTTTATAGTAGAAAATATATTCAACGGCTAATTTTAAGAGGTAAATATTTTTTCAGAACAAAAATATCAATGATTAGGGTTCCACGATAAGCAGATAGAGAAAGATCTGGAAATAAATTTTTCGTGCAGTCATGTAATATTTGTAAGAGGGATGATTTTGCAAAAGATTCGTAATTACAAAAAAAAAAAACTGTGAAAAATTGTTGGGAACATTTGGTGGAATAAATAGTTATTTTCACATGCACCATCTTACATAAAATCCTGACGACGACCATCTATACCTACTAAGCATTAAAAATAAAAGAATCAGAGAAACTTTGAATAAAGTTTTTAACTAAAATTTTCATTCAGACGTACTAAATTTGCTCAAAACCATAGATGAAACTACCTTGTAGCAGATTGGGCGGTAAATATAAATATTTTCAAATCGTAAATAATAATATAAACTTTGTTTAACGCATAAACTCATTTCTCTTAATCTCTTAATCAAATACTGCAGAAGTATACTACCAGCTTAAATAAAACTCATTTCCGGGAAACTAAGTTGAAGAGCTTAAGAGGTAGCTTAAAATGTTCTGCTTATTTAATTAAGTGTCGTAGAAAAATCTTTTGTTTTTCAATAACTTTTACGCGAATTCGTAAAGTCCCCTCCCAATTGATACATTTTGCAGTAAGTCCACTCAAGTACTTAGGTACTTTTCATTACAGCTTTCATTATGATTGATGGGAACTTTTTACTTAGCTGATATTTGATAACTTTTTAACTTGATTCGTGTCATAAAGTATTTTTCGTCTCTTTCAGTTAATTTTACAAACAGTTTTTGTGTTAAATTTTAAGACAAGGGAGCTGTTTATATTCAATTAAGGAAAGGTCTATATCCTATTTGTTGTACTTAGGGTGTCTGAGACTAATCTCATAATCTTCAATCGGGGATTTTTCTATATTAGGGAATGGGTGTATAGATGCGAATGGAGCTAAAGAGATTTTACGCTTTGGTTGACAGATTACTTACTGCCAATGTCTTCGAGTAATCCCACCTGAAACTTTTTATAAGGATGACATAGAAATTTTATTAATATTATTTTAAAATTATGGTAAGTGGTAGATAGGGTACTAATCGAATCTACTACTATTTGACTCTAAAGACAATACCTTAATTTACATATACCTGCTCACAATAAATCGTATACGGTGTTATTTTTTTAAAATTAGCGACAGAGTTAAGTCTTATATTGATTTTGGAGTATACTACGAGCAGTACATCGAGCTTTGATCCAGATTTTAAAACATCGATTTTTTAATAAAATTTCGACCCCATTATCTGATATGTGTTTACTGCTCGAAACTTCACAGCTTCAACTCTGTCAAAAAAATTTTAAAAATCAGCACTTCTCCCTCTTTCGAACACAGGCCAACGCAGAAAAGCAACAAGCAGTCCACATGGCACCCATTTGAATAAATATAACTAGAGTAGAGCAGCAAACTCACACCATATTTTTTGTTTTAAATGGACAAGTTTGTATAAATTCAATTTGAAAATTCTTTCACCTTACATAATAGAGAAAGCAGCACCTTGAGGTCTGATAACTCTCGAACCACACATTTTACAATAAAAATATTTCCAAGAGTTTGAAGTTGGGGAGATGAGATTTCGTTTGACATTTAACTCTCCACTGGGAATTCTGTAACTCGGGGAATTTGTTTTGAGAATTAGCTCCCCTGTATTCCACTCGATAAAATTTTCGGCTATTCTAGTTGTGCAGAAATAAAAAGAAGAGTTCTCAACTTACAGCATTGTCTGTTTTTGTTATGTTTTGAGCAGGGTACGTAAAAGCTCGCTCGCGAGCGGCTCTCGAAAGAGCGCTCCAGAAAAGCTCTTTGTAAAATAGCTCCCGCTCGCGAGCCGGCACTCAAAAATTTTTACCTTAAAGCTTTCGCTCGCGAGCTGGAGCAAAAAAAATTTTTTACAGGCTCTCTCTCGTGAGCCCGAGCCGTTAAATAGCTCGGGCTCGCTAGCGAGCCATTGTACCGCTCCAGCTCTTCATCATTATATATACAAGAATTGGATTTTTTCACTGTGTTAAGGCGGAATTACAATTGACGCAACGGAACGTAGCTGAACGGAGAGAAATGTCAAATTTACGCAGTAAAACGGACACCGAGGTTAGCTGCTTACAATGGACGCATGATTAATTGAAAGTGACAGCGACGTTTGACCCAAAATTTATAAACAAATATGGATAAAATCAAAAAATACTTTTCATTCCATTTCCTCTCTGCTTATTACACACTTACCGCAGCACAGTTTCACTTGACGGAACAAAATAAAGAATCCCAAAGCTAATTTGAGGTTATGTTTATCCGTTCAGTTGCTTTAATTGTAGATTTTATTAAACTTGCTGCGTACGACTGCGTTTTCGTCCGTCCACTGTGCGCAGATCCATTTGAAAAGCATACAAATAAAACCGGTTTGACATTTCTCTCCGTTCAGTTGCGTTCCGTTGCGTTCCGTTGCGTCCATTGTAATTCCGCCTTTACTCAATCGGTGTAATTTTAGAGTCAGGGATATATGAAAAAAAAAACTTTTACGAAAGCCGCCCAAATCAAATTTATGACATGTGTTAATTAGGTGCGCGTAGCGTAAGTAACAAAAACATTTTCTTTAATTCTTGGTAAACTATATATATCAATATTTTTGTTTTTTCATTTAATTAATACATATATCTATAGTTTAAAAAATAAAAAGGTTAAAAAAACTAAATATAACATAGTGAATTCTTATTCCATAAATGAGGAGTCGGAGCTGTATAATTAATAGCTCGTGCTTGCGAGTCGGAGCCGTTAAATAGCTCCGGCTCGCGAGCGAGAGCGTTTAAAAAAATTTTTGTTGGCTCCGGCTCGCGAGCGAGAGCGTTTAAAAAAAATTTTTTAGCTTCGGCTCGCGAGCGAGGAGCTGGAAGCCGCATCAGGAGCCGCTCGTGAGCGAGCATTTACGTACCCTGGTTTTGAGGAAGTACCTAGGTACTTAAGAGCCTTAAAATTAAATTATGGATTCACCGCATATCCTGGCTATTAAAAAAAAACAAATTATGAAATACATGGAATACTTAAAGAGATATATGGATTTTGGTATCTCAATCACGCGAAAATGTCAATTTAATCGTCTTACAGTAGAGGAGAGATGCAATAAAACGTTTAAACATTCACGTTAAAGGTTGTATGTAGGATGAAATGACAAACATCTTGTCCTCTAATTCGATATGTAATTAGTTTTTGAGTACGATTGCAAAAGAAATGAATCGGTCCTTTTTGAGGTGGAAACATAGTCGTTTCTTGGTACAAACATGGAGATATTTTCAACTCATCTTTGCGAAGAACTGGAAATTCACTTCTCATGAGAATGAATAACCGCAACCGTACTCTTTAATTTGATACCAAACATTGTATTTTGAATAAGCCCATATAAGGAGTGGTACCACAACTTAAAAAATGGACTAAATCGGGCATTCCGTTCTTGGTGGTGCCATAAGAAAATTTATGTTGGTGATCTGTCCTAGACGTTTTTATTGTACTGAAAAGATCTTCAGAATATAAAATCCTGTGAAATTTGTAGAATATAAGAATTTTAAGACCTTTTATTTTTAACCATTCTAAATAAAATCATAAATACAAGATGAAAAAACAACCGGCTCGTCCGAATTTGAAACCGGGTCCTTCCGCTTGCCGGGCGACTGGTCTTACCACTGCGCTAACGAGACAGATGATTCCCTCTTGTATTTCTTAATTTGTAATTACTAACCCACGTGAAATTGATTGAAATCATCTTTTCTGACCAACGACCCGTTCTACATGAACAAAAGGGTGACCATACGAAATTACATATTCATACATTCTTCTAGGATGTCGTCAGAATTGGTCTCAGACCAATTCAAACATTTTTTCTCTGCTTTTACTTAAATTTGTTATTTTTTATGCATTAAAAAATGCAGAAGCTATTAAATAAATTTTTTGAGTTTTGTGAACTTTTAGTTCGCTGCAAATAATAATTAATTTCGGCACTTGTTGGCGAAGATCGGCGAACGAAGAATAGAATGTCTGTATCGAAGTACAAAATATTTACATTTCTTTAAGATGGCAAGATTAATCTACAAATAAATAGGATTTTTCAAATAAATTAATGTATATTAATGAATTGCGACCCAGATGAACATTCAAAGAGCAGTCAAGTAGAGGGTGTTGGTGTGGGGGTACATATATAGTCAAAGCATTGAAGCCTCAAAACGAATCGCGTGCAGTCCTTGAAAGCTACGACAGACTGAGTGTAGACATAAGTAGTGTTTTAATAAGATGCATACGTATTGACCCTATAACCAAACTGTATAATTTAGAAAGGCTCGAGGCAGATCATTCGCACTGATAATCCCTCTGTATATCGACATTAATTACGCTTTATCAGGATTTAGTACCCTAATTCCTGCCCCTTTTTCCTTGCTGGTACGCTGTGCTTTGTATTATAGAGTATCCCCGTAAATAATATTTAAAAAAATGATTCTCCACGGTCCAAGTGGAAACCTCACTAAATCAGAATTAATGCCGTCCGAAAAATTTTGCACTTATAAATTATACTTCATTTATTCTAGTACCGCAAGGCAAGAAGGGGGAACAATAACCCTATTTGAAAAATTAAATGAGTAATCTTACTATCATATTATTCATACTTGCTTTTTCTAAAAAGTATTTATATGGACAATTGGTTTCCCCGCATTGAACTTCTATGGTAGGCGATCAGAGATAACCACACTGATGACGCATCTCTGATCACTGGGTTGAAAAGGTCACTTTTTCTGCATTTTCATTTGTTGATTTTTTTTTTTTTTGTTCAGGCCATTAAACTAAAATTTTCTACTTATAGCGTTTTGGTAGTTTTTGGTGGGCTTGGACTCACGACATTGCTTATCTTCTCTACTAGTAAAAATAGTCGAATGATTTCTCTTCAGTATTTTCACCATTATCGTCAACCTTTCAGATTTCGTCTGGATATCATACAAATTCGTCATCCATATCACTACTGAGTCATCCAAATCGCTTTCTTCAACACTTGTTCCAAATTAGCGTCATTTAGTTTAAAAGTCTTGATTCCAAAATAATTAGAAGCCAAATATAATTTTAATATTTGAATAACCAATTTCTTCCAAATAAAATGAATGGTTTTATTTAAAAACTGGTTACAATAACACTCTGCTCTTATAATATAATAACATTTAATTAAAAATCTGTAAAAATAAATATCAAATATAAGTATGATAGAAACCTTTCAATAAAGTTAAATGAGCTGTAAAATGTATGAACTTTAAATATGTGTAGTCTCATAAAACTAAAATTTATAAACTTTAAATATGTGTAGTCTCATAAAACTACGCTGTCGCTTAGATCAACTTATTTCTTTAATACCGATTTCTATTGATATTTCAGGAATAGTGCATGGCAATCAGTGGAAAACGAGTTCAATGGAAAATCGTTTAAAGTGATGAGCATGTGGTAGTAGCTCATATTCGTGTAACTTGCCAGATTAACATTTTGGTCATTTTGACGTATACTTTTTATACTGCAAGAGAAATATAAAACCTCTGCTAGAAAATATGATCAAGGGAAATCCATATAAAACTACTTTGACGCAATAATTGTTCGATTAAAAAGTTTAGATTTCGAGGGCTTTTGGAAAAGCGTAAAATCATGGAAATCCGGAAATTATGCTTGATCTAGAGTGATTTTATTAAATAAATCGTTTTAGTTTTTATATCTTCGTTTTTCTGCATTGAAAATACCTTAAAATATCCCTCCTTCCGTCCGTTTCGAAGATAGGACTCATGGAGCGAATATTTCGATATATTACTCAGAAAATAGAAAAATGGAGAAATGAAAAAATATGAAAAGGAAAATGGAAAAAAAATTGGAACAATAACAAAGAAAACATATATTCATCTGTATAAACCATTGAATAAATAACTAATAAGGAAGCGGCATATCGTGCGAATAAGGTACCTTCGGCAAATAAGGCCCACCTAATTTGAAATTCAATAAATCAAGTATTTGGTGATATAGAACTACAAAAACAAGTTTTCCGTGAAGTTTATTTATTTGCACAACTAAAAAAATAGAAAAACTATAAAAGAGGTGGCTATTTGAAAAAATAATTTAGTTTAATAAAACCTTTTCCAAGGGCCTTATTAAGCTACCACAGTATAATAATATTCAAAGCAAAAATTAACTTTTTCAAAATCTAATCAGCGGAATGATTCCCTTTAAACTTGCTAAAATTAAGAAAATTAACAAAATTAAGTTATTTTTAATAATTTCAAATAAAAACAAAAATGCGCCTTTTTACCCCTCAGGGGGCCCCAACAGCTTTAGTCACAAATTTCTTAACGTAGAACAGAGTAAATCCGAACAGTCTTCATCTGGAACAAAAATAATGTCAAAATAATAATGCTATATAGGAACTGTTCGTTGTGAGGTAAACGCATGAGCCCCAGGGCTTCGACGACATTTTCTTGTAGCTGAGCCGCACATGTTAGATGCGTGATGGCCGGCAACAGTTTTTGAGACTTTCAATGTTTTTAGTATAAGACAGCTCTTTGTTTAATTCACAGTTTATTCATTTACTCGAAAGCTAACTTATCTACTTCTATTCAAAACTTATTTTACCGTCGCAAAATTACAATTAAAATGCACTTTTTATGGTGCGTCTGCTGTTGCCGACGAAAGAAGTATAAGAGAGAAAGTGATGTGATATATCATCATCATGTCTCCTAAAGTCACGTACGTACAGCAATCGCGCATGCTAGCGAGCCGAAGTTGTATGCGATTTGCTATGATGGGTGCGTTCACTACATACTCCCCTTCCAGCGGAGCGTTTCATTAATTTTCATTAATTCCTCTTGAATTTTACTACTGTCTTCCTCGTCTTTGGCAGGTCGTGGTCAGAGGACATAATATAAGCTGGTTTTAATCTATCAATTGAGATTTTTACCTTTTTGTTATTTATGTTCACCAGGAATCGTTTACGAAGTCTTCGAATTACTTTGTAAGGTCCGTCGTAAGGCGTGTTAAGACCAGTGCGTACTTTGTCAATTCTGACAAAGACGTAGTCAGCTGTGTCTAAGGACGCCGGGACGTGGATATATGTTTGTTTGGTTTTACGTATGTCTACTGGGATAGTGGACTGCATTGTATTTGTCAGTTGTTGTAGTAACCTAGGGGATTCGTTGGAGGATTCATTCGAAGTGCATGTTGCAAAGAATTCTCCGGGAACCTTTAAGGTTTGTCCATAGACAAGTTCTGATGCTGAGCACCCAAGATCTTCTTTGATGGCTGTTCGAATATCTAGTAACACAAATGGAAGTTCATCGCTCCAGTTAATGCAGTTTCCGCGTGCTATCAAGGAAGATTTTAGCTGTCGGTAAAGTCTCTCTACCATTCCGTTTGCTTGGGGGTGATATACACATGTGCGATTTCGATGCGATGATAGTAACTTCGTTAACTCTGTGAAGAGCTTACACTCAAATTGTCTGCCCTGATCCGTAGTTATTTCGATTGGGACTCCGAACCGAGAGACATATTGGTGAACGAAAGTTTTTCCGATATTTTCAGCGGTCATGTCTTTCATGGGATATGCTTCAGGCCATCTCGTGAATCTGTCGACTATTGTTAGGAAGTATGAATAATCGTATGGGGGTGGTAGAAGTCCGACTATATCCATGTGGATATGCTCAAAGTGTCCGTTGGGTATTTTAAAATGTCCGAATTTGGACTTGGTATGATGATGTACTTTAGACCGCTGGCATGAAATGCATGTTTTTGACCAGTCATTATAGTCTATGCTCATGAGTGGCCAAAAATATCTTGCTGTGATTTTCCTACGTGTCGCGCGGATTCCATCATGCAACAAATTATGTATTGAATCAAAAACTGCTCTTCGGAGTTGATGAGGAACGAAGGGGAGGTTTGTGCTTGAGCTAGTTTGGCACCACAGTTTTTCTCTGGATACAGGAATTGTGAATAGATCAAACTTGGTGGTTGATTGTGATCCCGAATCTTTTCATATTATTGTTTGAAGCTCCACATCATTTTCTTGCAGTTGACTGAGTGACTTTAATGTAAGATCGAGATTGTGTATCTCTGTTCCGGCTCGTGAAAGTAGATCAGCGACCACAATTTGTTTCCTTGTGATGTGTCTTATGTCGCTTGTGAATTGTGATATGTAATCTAAGTTGCAAGCCTGGCGAGGACTACGCTCTGTTTTAGAAGTGAGTTCCATTGTTAAAGGTTTATGATCTGTATAGATAATAAATTCTCTACCTTCAACAAAACAGTGAAAATGTTTCGTTGCTAAATATATAGCGAGAAGTTCGCGATCGAATGCGGAATATTTTTGTTCCGTGCTGGATAGCTTCTTCGAGAAAAAGGCAAGAGGTTCCCATCTACCTTGATTACGTTGTTGTAAAACAGCACCTACTGCGGTATAAGATGCATCTGTTGTTATTCTGTAAATGGTATTCTCGGTTGGGTGAGCTAGAAGCGCTCCTGCTGAAAGGGCATGTTTTGATTTTATAAATGCCTCATTGCAGTGGTCAGGCTAAGTGAAGTGATTTTTCTTTTTATTTGTATTTTTAACATGTTTTCCATATGTGCGTGTATGGGTGTTACTAACTCGGCCAGTTTTGGTATGAATCTGTTATAGTAATTCACCATTCTAACGAATTGCTGTATCTGGCGAATGTTCGTGGGTGCTGGTAAGCTCATGATGGCATCAACTCGTTCCTTGAGCAGAAAGATGCCGTCTTTTCTAATTGTATGTCCGAGAAAATTTATTTCCCCAGTTCTAAATATGCATTTCGATGGCTTGATGGTTAAGCCGAAGTCAGACAGCCTTTGAAAGCATAGGTGTAAGTTCCTTTTGTGCTCTTCTGCGTTTTTACTTGCGATCAATATGTCGTCGACATAGGCAAACACAAAATCTAAATCCCTTACTACTTCATTTATGAAGCGTTGAAATGTTTGACTTGCATTCCGCAAACCGAAAGGCATTCTAGTGAATTCATATAACCCGAATGAAGTTGTTATTGCTGTTTTATAAACGTCTTCTGGAGCAACGGGTATTTGATGGTAGGCCCTTACTGAGCCAATTCTCGAGAATATCGTGCAATCATGTAGCTGGATCGAGAAGTTATGGATGTGAGGGATCAGATACCTGTCAGGTATTGTTATGGCATCGAGACGCCTGTAATCCCCACATGGGCGCTAGTCTTTGCTTCCCTTTTTACTAACCATATGTAGTGGGGAAGATATTGGCGAAAAAGATGGTCGGCAAATGCCTAAGTCAACCATGTGTTGAAATTCCATTAGGGCTACTTTATGATGGGCCGGACCTAATCTTCTAGGCTTACTGAAGGGTGTCTGTCCCTGAATCACAATATGATGCTGAACCTTATGCTGAACCGGAAGGTTAAAATTTGGTGTTTGTATTCAACGGAAGGAAATTCTCTAAGTAATTTCCCGAAATCATTGTCAACCGAAAAGTGTCAACAAGAGCGTAGATAGCGTCAGCTCTGAGGTTTGTTTTTGCATTTACTAAACATTTGTTTCGTAGATAGACTAGCAACCCGAATTTACACAAAAAACCGGCTCCAATCATGGCTCGATTGACCTCCGCGATTGTGAATTGGTGAGTGAAATATCTTCTTAGGCCTAGATTTATTCTTAGCAACTTGGTGCCGTACGTATCTATTGAGGTTCCGTTTGCTGCGGATAGTGAAAAGCAAGGGTTTTCATTTGATTACGATAGAGTGAGTGTGGAACTAAAGACACGTCAGCGCCTGTGTGAATTAAGAAAGTAAGGTGATTGTCCGTGTCTCGAACGAATAAGCGGCGTGGCTGTGAGATTGTCCAACTATTCGCCACACCAGGAGTTGGATGCTCTAGTTTTTTGAAACTTTGTCGTCGTTTAGTGACAGGTTTTCTGACGTTTCTTTACTAAAATTGCAAGGGGTGTGACATTTTCGTTGTAGTTTGCCATATTTTTTATGGTACCAGCAAAAGTTGCTCTCGTAAGAATTCTTATTATATCTCGACCTTGAATTTGATCGTGATTGACGTGGTGCTTGACTTTGTAGTGAAAGTTTATTTAGACCGACTGATAAATTGTTTTCCATTGTATAATTTCTTGTATCTCATCTCTTAGTGACTGATGCATGGATTGCTTCTGAAAATGCGAAGTGTTGTGTTCTTCCATTTCTGCCACACTTTGAAATGTTGTAGAACCTTCCCAGATTTTATCGGCCAGTTGCGTTAAGTCGCTCTCGTCCTTATCTTGATGAGAGATAAGGGCAATATTTATAACTTGCGGAAGTCTCCTGAGCCATAATATCCGAATGAAAGTGTCACTAAAAGTGCCAGAGGCTCCTGCAAATTGTTTGAGTGATCGCAGAAAATCAGAGGGATTGCGATCACCTATTTCCTCACTGGAGAGAAATTTTTCTAGACGCCGCTCTTCACTAAGTGAATGTTGTTCAACAAGTGTTTTCTTGAAGGTTTCGTAAACATTTGCGCTAGGGGGATTTTGAATGAAATCGAGAACCGTTTCTATAACGTCTTGCGGTAGGGCCGCCACTACGGAATTATATTTCAATGCATCTGCTTTAACTTTTCCGACCACGAATTGTGCCTCCACCTGTAAGAACCAGGTGACTGGGGATTTTGTCCAAAAAGGAGGATAATTACTGATTAGGATGTTTTAGGTCTCCCGCTGACAACAACAGAAACGATACATGACAAACGGAATGATAATTTTTTCTTTTACAATGCTAATTAACAAGAAATCCTGAGTTAAGTTTTTATCTTTCAATTGAATTTGAAACTATTATGCAATTAATGATCTTCACACCATATATACATAAGTATATGACACTAACTGTCTTTAATGCGAATATTTCACCGAAAAAAAAAATATTTATTCGGAAAAGAAAATGTAAATTTGCAATGAAATCAATGTAAATATATGATCAAATAAAAGCTGAAATTATTAGAAAGTTAAATCTAGATACTACTCTAGTTACTAAATAATATAATTAATTTGCTGCAGACTGTTCAAGTTCCAAATGAACGAAATTTATTAGCGCCACGCAATTTGTGTCATCCAAAATAATTTGCCTGTCGATTATGTAGATGATTATTTGGAGGTTGGTTTATGTAGACTGCCTCTAATTCCACCCACGCGGGTATTCTTGATATATGTATATGTGTGATGAACCGTAATATTTTATTTGTTACTTTCAGAGATGATTATTACACCTTTTTACCATGTGTGTATGTATCCACGTAATAGAATAATTCCTTGAGATAGGATTCCTGAGGTGGTTCCTGCCTTGGTTCTGTGCACTACCAAATTTTATTGGGTTTTCGCCTCGAGGTCACCAGTTTGTTGGTAGCGAGGTGAACCCATGAGCCCCAGGGTTTCGACGAGTTTTTTTTTGTAGCTGAGCCACACGCGTTAGATGCGTGATGGCTGGCAACAGTTTCTGAGACTTTCAATTTTTTTAGTAAAAGACAGCTCTTTGTTTAATTCACAGTTTATTCATTTACTCTGAAGCTAACTTATGTACTTTTATTCAAAACTTATTTTACCGTCGCCAAATTAAAATTAAAATACACTTTTTATGGAGCGTCTGCTGTTGCCGGCGAAAGAATTATAAGAGAGAAAGTGATGTAATATATCATCATCATATCTCCTAAAGTCACGTACGCACAGCAATCGCGCATGCGCGCATGCTAGCGAGCCGAAGTTGTATGCGATTTGCTATGATGGGTGCGTTCACTACAGAAGATTACTTTCATAATAAGCCCCACGGTCTACTCCAGTCGGCCTTATGACACATATGACAAGATTTTCCAAAATTACTCATTAATCAAATAAACACAATTATGTGCGAAAATATACACCGAAATCATAAACTGCGTTACCTAACGGTCAAACTAAACGAGTTACTACATGTGGAAATAGCAATTAAACAACGGAACTTATGATTTTGTCTAGGCGAAAATTATAAATCCAAGCAGCCATACTGCTCTCGTTGACGTACCGTTCGCTACTGGCAAGATTGCGGCGCGAGCTCCCAGACGCCCCTCGATGCGATCATGTCGACTTAATGCATGTGCATATAAAGTATGAGGGTGCTGCGGTTCATTTTAGTAGGAATTTTTAAATGTGGGTCTTATTACCCTCCGGGATTTATTTACCGCAGGTACCTTATAGTGTACGTGAGTAAACCATTCAATGACAGTCGGACCTCACTAAATAAGTGAGGTTTTGACGTCTCCCAAAGTAATTATTTCAGAGTTCCGGGAGTTCAGTGAAACTTAGTTAAATTTAACAATTTTAATAGAAATTATATAATTGAAATTGTGTTGTGTCGGAAGGGTGAAATGTTTAGTTTTATTGACTTCAGTGTTTTATGATATTAAAGCTGTTAAGATATTAATTTAACGTGATGAATTGTGCGGTGCAATGCTGTAGTAACAATCGCCGAAATTCCAACGGCAAATCGTTTTTTAGGCAAGAAAATATATTTTAAAAAATATGTCCTTCTGTTTTATAAATATCCGTGAAAAAAAAACAATTTTAAAGAAATAGAACAAAAACTGAAAAATACACGAAAGTTTAAATCATGTCCGATTTGTTTATTTGAGAAATGTCAGAAGATTTCTTTTTCTAATAGCAGCCCCAAATTCCTTTTACCTCTGGAAAGGGGGCGCTAACTATTTGTTTATTTTAAATAGATTTTGATTATAAAACGTGGGAGCCGTAAAAATGTCACGATTTCATTATTGCCTTGACGAAACCAATACAAACACAGCATACTAATACATTTCGTGGGTTCCTTAGGCCTTCACCCGATATGTCGTTTCCTTATTAGTTATTTATTCAATGGTATAAGCCCGTATTGGCTGGAAAAAGAAGAAGAAAGCAGGCCTACTTGAACAATTTAAAACTTTTCCCGGTGAAAAATTATGGTCATGATGAATATTCGGAATCGCAAATTTCCCAGCTAGTGTTAGTATTTTTGACCCGAGTTTAGGGGCTAAAGAGATTATTTAGCAACGCACAACTTTTGGTCAATTTTTGAAATTCAAGCAAAGCAATTATTACACCAATTACTCGGTGGGGTTGTTTATATATAAGCAATAAATGATGAAAAATATTTGGACGATTATTTGAATGAAAATTCTACAAAATAGTCGCGCATGAAACGTCATGTGGGACCGACTGTTGAAGCCTGAGAACGGCATTTGCATTGGATATCCTACAAAGAGAAATGAATTGAAACCTGCAAAAGTTGACAACAGTTTTTCACTTATGTTTTGGTCATCTGGTCTTATTTCCATAATATAACGCAAATAGAAAATTATAAAGAGAATATGTATACAGATACAGAGTCTCACACTGTAAGAAATCAGGCCTCTACTTTTTAATGAACTGCAAAATATTTTAAAGACATTTTTTTACTGTTTTTGAAAAAAACTTGACTTTCATTACAATAAATCCGAATCCTACACACCGCCTCTCTCTCCACTCAGTCAAATCTTTTATTTTAAACAGAACTCAAGTTAGTGTTAGGATATTCCCAACTTACATATCTCATGATTGAAGGCTATGAGATCAAATATATATTAAATTAAAGATGATAATAATACCTTCATAATATTAATGAAAGCGGTGATAAAAAATAGCCTTACAGCTTTTTCTTGCCACTCCTTAGTATCAAGGGACAATACCAATGGTAATGCTTTCAGGGCTTCTCTCAATACGACATGTGATGTTGAAAAGGGTTTTAGCTTTCCTTGCGCCAAAACAAAAACTTCATAAAGCCAATATTATCGTGTATAATTTCACCATTATTTCAATATCCTCAACACAAAATGACAAACACAAATTATTTGGTAGCTCCGAATTCCGATCGACTTGAATCCGTTTCCTAAAAAGCAATGTGATTTTAGACCAATAAGCGTTCTACTTTTCCTGGCTAAAGCTGTGGATTAAATAATTTGGACCAGAATAATCTTCTCAGTGAATGACAATGTGCCTTTCGAGTGAGCCACATTTCCAATACAGCCTCATTAAAAATACCTACCGATAGTGTGGATCATTCTAAAATCAGTTTTTAGGTTAATTAATAAGTTCATATATAATCGATAGCAGCGAATTGCAATCAAGGATCGTAAATAGTTAGACGTAAGTCTGAAAGCAAATGTATCTCAGGGTACTATTTCAGAACCTCTTTTGTTCATCTATTGTTTTAAATTTCTCGAATAATTTGCCGATGACATACAATTTCATTCTGGCCATCCAAATGATATCATGTAAGCGTGTGAAGAATAATGGTGAACTTAGAAAATATTTTTCATCGATAATAGTCTCTCCCTAAGCCTTTAGCATTATATCGACATTAAATATAGGTACTCTTTGACTCATCCGCTTATTTCTAAGAATATATAATGTCATATCGCCAAAAATGTAAGTATTTTCTACAGATTACTTGCTGTGACTACGTCCAAATAAAATGATCGTAAGTTATATGCTTTACTTGGTCGAGGATTGATTATATTCCAGTATTTTCACCAATTAAATGGACATTGATTTCGTAAACTTCCTCTTACTACTACACTTCACTTATCGATCCTTATGCGATAAGAATTGGGTGGGTGTATTTCTTATTGCCGATAGCCTGCATATCGCTTTGATGGTATTAATTTTATGCAAGGCATTCATTTCTTTCATACTTTGCTTTATCATATAAAATAAAGTGAATTTAAATTTAAAGCCTCTCTAAAGAAATGTCTGATCTAGAAGAAAGAAACATAAACGTATTCTAGCTAGTAGAAGGACGAAAGTTTTGGAAACTAAAATTATTTAACTAACCGGAGTTTTCCAATTACTATAACCTAAATCTCATGGCAATTGCAGCCAAATGCGGGAGCTCTTTTCTGGAGCAACTCTCAGCCAGATAACTAACTAAGGAACTGACACATCATTTTTGAAAATTTCGAAATTTGTGGGTAGCAGAGCAAATGAGCTCATAAAGAAGGAATAACGTAGCACATAAGTACATAAGAGTACCCATAGAACTTAATATTAACATTCACTAGCTTATTTCAAATCTTCAACTTCAACTTCCTAAAATCCGTCCTTGGACAGGAAGTAGGTGGAGAAGGATAAGTTCTTTTGACTCATGACAAATGCTGCGTAATTAGACCTAAGTTTACGAACCAACGAGTATGAGCTATGCATTTCATACTCCAAATCTGTACCATTCTAATCTAGCATGTTTACACTTCATTTGCGTCGACCTTAGATTTAGTCTCGCCAGTCAATAAAATCTTATCCCTGTCACTATACTCTCGTCAATCAAGATTTACTTGCCGGATTTATCCGAATATATTTCCAGAAACACTTTAGGTGTTTCTTGTGGAGTTGCTCAACCAAAAAGCGTGACTAAGGCATCTTAGACTGCCAGATTTATAGGATATGGGTGAACAATAAAGAGATTCATAATGTTTTGTGCGTACCACCTACCACATTCGGAGCGTACAGTCAGCATTATGCTCTTTTGCCTTCTTATTACGTACAGTTCTTTTTCAAATGTAATTAAGTAAATATGGACAGGACTTTTTCGAATTGCTACGATAGAGGAATCATGAAAAGAGAACTTTAACTATTGTTCTTCCGTCTTAGCTCTATTTTTTATCCGCAATTTCCAGTATCATTTAAGAATAGATACCTACCCTCCGTAAACTTCCCTTTCGGAGACTCCTGTTCACATAAAGAATATTTTGAGGTTTTTTATCGATTCACAATCTGAATATTGAGCATATTCGACATTTGAATTAACTCAGTCTACAATATAAAATGGATCGACTAATATGTATTATGGAAACATTTTTTGTTATGATCTTTAGATTAGATTAGGTAAGAGGAAGGGTGTTTAGGCGTTATCCTCGCATTCACCGGTATCTAAAGGATATATTTTGAGTCCCAGTTTTCATAACTGAGACTATTGATAACGTCTTCGACCTTTCTAGAATTGAGATTCCGCAAATAGTTTGTAGGAGGAAATGTGTGCTCGATATGAAGTAGTTAATTGCACTTCGCTTTTATGTTGCATAAGTATCCTGCTAGAACAGGATGGCATCTTGTTTTTATATGGTACCGCAAAAGACAGCAACCTTAGAACAGCCCCAATTGACTCCTAAGAAGGAATACCTTTTAAATTTTCTCCAGAGGTGATAGTGAATTTATTTTCCCAGCATAGTCCTTGCATGGTATTTGGAAGTGCTGCAAAATTACTCTTGTACCATAAGGGGTGTCTCCGTTTCTCTGTTTGTCATTGGCAAATTCATTGTCTCTGTGGCCTTCGTGCCTTGGTAACCATAAAAGAATGAATTTATTTTTCCTTGCCAGTGTTTTGAGGTTTTTAGACAATTTCACAATCTCTAATTTTATTAAAGTGAACTTTGTAGCAGAGTTAAAATGCGACTTCTTGTCCAAGGGAAAAGTTACAGTTAAGTCTTTGATAGCTCTGCTGATACAGATATTATTATTCTTCTTTAGCTAGTACTTCTGCTTGGAATACCGTTGACGTAGATTCCGTTGGAATACAACATTTATGGACATTTACTCCGAGGCCGCCAATTCCATTGTCGTATAAGACTGATCCTTGTTGTATATTGAATTGTCTTACCAAATCTATCTTAGGTGCGATGACATAAACGCAATCTTTGAAGTATATAAATAAAAATCAATTGCCGCATGTATATTACATCATCACTTGAGAACGGCTCGATCGATTTGGCTATCTTTTTTGTGAGAACAAGTGAAAAAGCTAGAATTGGTCGAAGACCAATTCTTATGATACCCTAGATGAATGCACGTATCAAATTTCGTATGGTCACCCATTTGAGCAATTTTGATTTTTTTGCATTGGTTTCTCACATATATTTCTAGAACGGCTCATCGGACAGAAAAATGATTATAACCAATTTTATAGGAATTCTTATTCTGAAGAAGTTTTTAGTACAATTCAATTATCTAGGACTGATCGCTTTCAAAGTATATGTAAAAAACCAAAAAAATTATATGGCAACACCAAGAAGGGGTTGCCCGATTTAGTTAATTTTTGAAATTTTATTTGCTATTAGTATCAAAACACAATGCACCAAATTTCAGCTTTCTATGTCGACGTGTTCTCAGGTAGTGTCCAAATATATCGTGGAAAACGAAATTTTTGCATGGCAACCCCACGAAGGAGTTGCCCGATTTGTCTCATTTTCGAACTTAATTTTACTTGTTTTTTTTAATGTCCGTGTACATAATTTCAGCTTTCTAAGTGAACGCGTTCTCGAGTTATCGTGCGCACGGGCGGACGGACGGATGGACAGACGGACATGCAAAAATCAAAATAACTTTTAATTTTATGCGGGGGTGTCCAATTCATTTTGCTCTACCATCATTATTTCTGTGGGTTTCAAACGGAATGACAAACTTAGTATACCCTATAGATGTCATCTAGGGTATAAAAATGAAATCGGCAAACCCTTCTCGGTGTTGCCATACAAAACTTTAGTTGTTTACTATATTCATACTTGAAAACTGCTTGAGAACGCGTCGAAGTGGAGATCTCAAATTTTGTACACGGCGTTTTTAAAAATATGTAAATTTATGTTCAAAAATGGGCAACTCCTTCATAGGGTAAGCCACACAAAAATTTCATTTTTTCTATATACTTGGCACTGCCTGAAAACTCGTCAAAGTAGAGAACTAAAATTTGGTAGATGGTGTTATCATAGCAATGGTAACTAAAATTTAAAAAATGGACTAAATCGGGTTACCCTTCTTGGTGTTGGTTTTTCACTATACAGGATGTCCCAGACCAAAATTACTATATTTTACCAAATGATTCCTCTCGTCCAGATAAGTAAAGAATTGTATGGCACGCAGGGTGTGGAGGCCAAACTGTCACCCTACCGAGTTACAGGGTAATTAATAAAATATGCTCTTTTTAAACACCCTATATCTTGAAAAGTACAAGGTACACGGTCTATTTCAAAATGTCATTGTATGCACAACTTTGGGATCTTTGAATGTTAAACCACCCCGTAACCCTCTCCACACCAGAATTATGACGCTACGGTTCTTAAATTTTTATTATTGTTCCGTTATTTTTTTAACAAACATTTTTTATTTTTTAATATAAATTTTTTTTATAAAATTTCGAAAGCCCAGAGTCTCCCCTTTAATTTAACCTATCTGTGACGGTTAAGAAGTTATTAGCTTTTAACCTACTACCAAATTTCAGGTCATATAGGTTAAAAGCTGATAAATTCTTAACGGCTCCAGTTAGCACATAGGATGTAATAGGTTAAATTAAAAATAAGACTCTAAACTTTCGGAATTTGGTAACAAAAATGTATATTAGTGGCGGTATTTTTAAAAAATTTATGGAAAAATAAAAAGTAAATAAAATTTAAAAACCGAAATTTTGAACTTTAAGCGCCATATCTCTGGAGTGGGAGTGGTTTAACATTCATAAAGAAGACCTTAGATTATCTGCACTCAAGGCCGTTTTAAAATAGACCGCATACCCTGTACTTTTCAAGATATTAGGTGTTTAATGAAAAGAGAGCCTAGTTTACGAAACACCCTGTAACTAGGTAGGGTGACATTTTGCTCCCTCCTGTCATACAATTTTTTACTTGTGTCGATGAGAGGAATCATTTAGCAGAATATTGTCATATTAGTGTAGGACACCCTGTATATTTGGACACGGGGGAGCTGAAATTTTGTACACGAGCCTCTTTTAAAAAAGGGGAAATTTAAGTTAACCAGCAAACAGCATATCACCAGTTTCTCACTCTCTTCAATGATTCGCACCATGCGCAAAGGAAAATATTTTCTTTCATAAAAATGCTACAATTTCATGGCTATTTTACTGCAATTTGAGTTTGCCGTAGATTCTTTATTATTCAAAACATCAGTCAAAGATTCAAAGACCAATTTAGAGTTCGAAGAGTATTAAAGATAAAGCGCGTGAATTTCATCTGAAAACTGGATGGAATAAAAATAGATCTTCTTCTTAATGATATCATCACAGATAAGAAATACCTAATTTGCAACCACTCCTCCTCTCCCCCAGCATTTTATCGAAAAAAAATCACGAAGTGTCATCGTAACAGAAGGGGTATTAATATTAGAATTTAAGGTTGAATATTGATCACGAATGAGTCATAATGGTGAGGAAGTAAGAACTCGTGGCGGTAATTGGCAGATAGTAAAAATTCATAATATTCCACATAGTTTAAATATTTGCATTAAATTTGATTTGCTGAAAGCTAACAGAACTGCTTTGGTCAACTAATTGGCTATCACCGGCGGTAAATAGTAGCTGGTTTGCTTGTATATTCATGAAGCCATTCTTGGCAAACGATCACTCTACTGTTTATCTAGCGGGAAGCAGCGGCTAGCAACCTTCGAATGAAAAATTCAGATGATCACTCTTCTTCCGGTGTGGGACAACTTAGCATCCTTCAGAAAGTCAACATTAAGGACCTAGAAGCTCCTACGGATGTTATGGCGAAAAGATTTCCCTTTGAGGGCTTCAGATCCCTCAATGAGCCCATTTCTGGTATACAGGCGCAGAGGTGGTTGGTTCTGAAGTGCAGTTCTCCATTACGCTTTGTACGTCATCCATTTTTCAGGTGGAGGTCTATGCAATAAAGGTTCAGAAAAGCCAAAACAGGAGCTGTAAAAACTCAAACATCTATATTTGATTTGCTCAGACTGACAAGCTGCACTCCTGGGTCTATCCTCTCAAAAATGTTGAGTCAAAACTAGTCTGAAACTGCCACTCGAAGCTCCAGCTTCTGTCTAGAGACAACAAAGTAACGACAAAAAGCGGACCTAACATTTGGTCTACCAACAAGCCACTTATGGGGGAAGTGCAGAAATGGGCAAATAGGCAACTGCATTTCCTGATATAAGGCAGCGAAGGAATTCTTCACCCCTCTCGTGCAAAATAATTAGTCTTAGCAGATAATTGATGTAGTCACTGAATACTGGCTCCTTTCGTTATTTTTTGAAGAAAATTTCCAAATCCATTATTTTATAAATTTTTCAACACATTTAGTAGAAGAAATTTCCAGAATCCTTGAAAAATCCATTTTCTTTATTCTCTTCAATTGATTCGCGATTTCGCCAAATAGATCACATTTTAACGCCTTTACCAGTTATCAGTTCTTTTTTGGAAGACTCCATAAATATATAGTGAAATTGGTCGAACGCGAGGAGAGAAAAAAAAATAAAATAATAATAAAATGATTAAAATGCAAAAGAAAAACTTTATTTTATTTTCAAGAATTAACACTATGTCTTATCCGAACTTAGCGAGCTTAGAAATTACTTATTATGATTACTCCGGGCGAAGAATACAACAAGACTGCCTCTATGGCTTGAAATTAAGCTTTTTCAAGCTCTGTCTTGGTTTTTAGGGAGACGTGAAAGAATGAGACTTTTGAGAAGTCTTTACGTAGAGCTCGGCTTACGTTTCTATCTGTCCGTGAGAACTTCCTGTGGTGCGACATGATGCTTATTGGGTTAATGCTGTGGTAAGTGAAATTGCGGCCGTAGATTGTGAGAATTTGCTTCTTGCGATGAATTTGCCGACGAAAAATGATAAGGTGGAATAATTTCATGGAAATGGTGCAGGATTTTCATGTGAGGACGTAACTCCTCCCTCCCTAAGCGTCGACTCCTGACGATGACTTGCAAGTTGTATCTTTACCTTTGTTTGCCCTTGCCCTCTCTTGTAGCGTACGATTAAGTATATGCCAATGGTTAATACAGCAGCAGCAACGACTAAATCTAAAGTTAGGCTTACGTGCCATCTTTCATTAGTGCTCACTTCAATTTCTTCAATCTGATGTGTATTGTTGATGTTCTTGAAGAGGATATTCTGCAAATTTAATTCGTTTACAACTTGTTCAATGGTAATATTTCGTTCCACGTTTGGTAGGACTCTACTGTGGTATTCTGCTTCCACGTTCTCCAGTCGAAAAGTTCCAATTGAGATTTTACAGTTTGCGAATTTGATGATGTTGTTTCCCTTTATCTTAATTCCCAACTGTTCTCCACAGATGTTTATCAGTAATGTCTCATTTAAATTTTTTGTAATCACTACGTTTTCCGATATTACTTCAATTCCTTCAGAATTATTTTTGTGGTAACTACACTTCATATTCTTATTATTTAATAGATTTGCAATACACTGGTCTTGGTATGGGACAAGTTCCTTTTTCAAAATGTGTTTCCTATCTCTGTTTACAAAAACTGTTTGTTTAGATACGATGACCCTGTCTACATCTGTACTTATTTCTAATGAATCGTTTTTATTTGGAACCTTTTTAATAAGTGTTCTATAGTACGAGCTGTTTACAAAGTTTGGTAGAGATATTACAAAAACTATTACGTTTTCTTTAAAAAGTACATAGTTCTTGATGTAGGGTAACATTTCTACAGTGATCCTATTATCTCTAATTTCTTCCTGCGTCAAGATATCTCTAGGTAATATTTCTAACTTACTTGCTAAGATTATTTCTTCAATATCTGAGACTTGCTTTGACAAAATATAAATGTTCCCGTTAATTTCTGTTGTAATTATGAAAAATTGCAAATCTCGATCAATTTTGTTTACATGATTTCCGAATTCCTTAATCTTGTTAGTTATTTTATCTTGGACAAAGTTATTATGGTTGGTTATGTTCTCTATCTGGTCTGAAATCTGCTTATTTATTGGGACTTGATCGTTTAAATTTTTTATAATATTTCTATTATTTTGTTCTATCACTTCATAATGTTTTTGAATTTCCTTACGATCGTCATTATCCATTACGCCTGTTAAGTATCGGAGATCTTTGCCTACAATATTGACTAATCCTCGTTTGCTTACATGATGTGGAATAATACTACTGAAATCTTCTTTTAAATGCTTGAGGTTATAGAGTAGGGTTGCACGAATTTGGGTTTTTTCGTGGAGCTGAATTATACTTGATTCAATTTTGTTAATACTGTCCTCGTATTGACCTAAGTCTATTACGTGCATAATCCTTTTGTAATTATGGATTAATTTAAGTTCCGACTCGTTGAAGAGGATGTACCCGTTCCCAGAATGTATTTCATCTATTTCTAATAATGGTTGTGCCAAAGTATAAGGCGATGCCAATATGAGTAAAAGAAAAATTATTCCTGAAAAAAGGGTTGTGTTAGTTTTGGTACTTTAATATTCTTCTAAATTGGTTCACGTAGCGTGGTAGGGTTTCTTTGTTTATTTTAAAATGTTCTTCTTCTGATTCCCTAATATTGACTTTTTTGTGATAAGGCTGAAGTTTAGTAACTCGGTTGAGTTTAAGGTAATCCGAGGGTTTGGCTTTATATCTATCCCAGTTGCATCTTTTTATCTATTGCTCTTTATTCCTGACAAGAGTTTGGTGAATTGAAGGGTATTCATTGGGGTTAATCGTTCCGTTTAGGAAGTTTATAGGCTTCTTGCCTGTTGAAGAGTGGGTAGTTTCGTTGTAGACTTTCATGCTTTTAGTTACTGGGTCTTCATCTAATGGTAATCCTTGTTTTTTTTCGACAACTCCTAGGATTCTAAGATGTTCATTGAGTGTATTGTAAAACCTTTCAATGTCAGCGTTACTAGTATGGTTATTCGGGGTAGTAAAATGGATATCTATCCCTTCATTTTTCAGAAAGTTTGTGAAATTTAGACTATTAAATCCCTTTTCTTAATCTGTGATAATCTTTTTTGGTTTTCCAAATGAAGCAATGTACTGCATGGCAGCATTCTTTAGATCTGTCCAATTTCTAGATTTTACGGGTATAATCTGCGCGTGTTTAGTAAACTTATCGATGATAGTTAAGTATGGGTTTCCTTTACTTTTGAACCATATGTCCATATGGACTATTTCAAGAGGTTTGCTTGGGGTTTCTGTAAGTTTAAATGGGAGTTTAAGGGGATATCTTTCATATTTCGCAGTGTTGCATATGTGACAGTTATTTACAACTTTCTGTATTTCTTGTTTAAATTTTGGGAAGTAAAATCTCCTTTTCAGTTCGAGGTATACGTCATTGATTCCTCTATGATTTGTTCTGTGGTGTTGTTCCAATATTCGCTCTTGAAGTTCATGTCGATCTTTGATGTCTTCGAGCAAAAACGAACATTTATTTATTTTCAGTAATTTATTTTTTGAGAAGTGTTTTATATAAGCATTCTGGAATGAGCTGTAAATTGAAATGTCGTCGACCATAACACCGATTATTCCTTTACATGGAATATGGTCTTTGAGAATGTGTATGAAGTAATTTTCATCAGGATTAGGATGTGTAAATGTTTTTCTGGTTCGACCATGAATTTTTTCAACATCTACTTTAATAGGAGAACCTTTTTGTATGACAATTTGTGTTTTATAAAAGTTTAGGGGTGACTCGGTTATCGGGAGTTATTCAGAGTTATCCTCATCAGCTGAGTGTATTGTTGCCTCAGTTGATCTGATGTCGTCGATATCTGCTTCATTTGCGTGTACTTCAATTCTTGATAAAGCATCAGCAACTTTATTCTCTCTACCACTTAAGTATTCGATATCAAAGTTGAACTCTTCTAATTTGATTTTCCATCTTTGTAGTTTGGAGTTTGGGTCTTTAAGATTATGAAGCCATTGTAGTGGTTTATGGTCGGTTTTGATTGTAAATAACCGACCATAGAGATATGGACGAAAGTACTTAACTGCCCAAACTATCGCAAGCAGTTCTTTTTCGATAGTCGAATATTTGCATTTATGTTCATTGAGTGTTCGTGAAGCATAACATACCGGATGGTTGTCTTGGCTTAGTACCGCGCCAATGGCAAAATTGCTAGCGTCTGTGGTGAGTGAGAATTTTTTTGAAAAATCTGGGTATACCAGGATTGGATCAGTTGTAATTAACAACTTTAACTTGTTGAAGACTTCTCTATACTCAGGGTTATTTATGTCTATATGTTTTTCTTTCTTCAAATATGTCGTCATTGGTTTCGCGATTTTTGATAAACTTGCGGTAATATCCAACAAGACCCAAAAACGATTTTATCTCTTTTGTTGTCTTGGGGATTGGAAATTTATTAATCGCTTCGACTTTATTGGGGTTTGGTTTTATTCCGTTGGTTGTTATGACGTGCCCTAAAAATTCTGTTTCTTGTTTTAGGAATTCACTTTTGTCTAATTGTATTTTCAAGTTTGCGTCTTGCAGTTTCTTTAGTATTTTCTCTAAGGAAACGAACTGCTCTTCCTTCCTGGTACTGAAAATTACAATATCATCCAAATAAACGTAACAACTTTTCCCAATGAATTCCTTTAGTACGGAATTCATTAATCGTTGGAAAGTGGCAGGAGCATTCTTTAGTCCGAATGGCATCCTGACAAATTCGTAATGACCACTATCCGTGCTAAATGCAGTCTTTCTAATATCTTCTTTGTCTATTTCTATTTGATGAAAGCCTTTGGCTAGGTCGAGTGTTGTGAAATACATAGCTCGACCTAGTTTATCCAATATGTCCTCGATATTTGGGATGGGATATTTGTCATCAATAGTGACATTATTCAGCTTTCGATAATCGGTAACGATGCGCCACTTTTGTATACCTGACGCATCTTGCTTTTTTGGCACTACCCATATAGGTGCCGAATATGGCGAGTCACTGGGCCTGATAATGCCCTGTTTGAGCATATCGTCAATTTGCTTATGAACTTCCTGACAGTGGACTTCGGGGTAGCGATAAAGTTTAGTATGGATTGGAATTTCATTTATGGTGTTGATTTTGTGCTTGATCTCATGGGTAAATGTTAGGTCGTCGCCTTCATAATAGAAAGCTTTATCGAACTTCTTTATTATTTTAAGGAGCTCGGACTTTGTAGTTGGATCTAAATAATCGCATCTAATTCCGTGTTCGTCAAGAAATACTTCATTCTGGAATGTGTCCAGTTCTTTGAGAGGGACAGGAATTTGGTATTCCCTTTCTTCATCTTCGCTGAAGAAGAGTGGAATTTCATTGCCTGTATTTAATCTTAAGACTTTGTCTTTGTAATTAATTTCGGCTTGAAGGGGAAACATTATGTTATTGCCTATTAGTCCGTCAAATTTGTCATGAAATTTTATCTCTAGGAACTCTAATTTGTCCGTAGAGTCAAATTCTAAAAATCGCAGGGAGTGGTGTTTACTAATGTTTTAATATTGATGGGTGTTATTTTCCTAGCGTATATAGGATTGCAGATGCCTGAATTTATAATACTCATGGTAGCACCTGAATAAACTATAAATTTTAAGGGTCTTCCTTGCGATTGCAATTTTATATGAGGAAGTGATTGCTGCTATCCTCCGAGGCTGTTAAACGAAAATTTTCTATTTGATTTTGAGTCTCTAGTGAGTGAATTCTGGAATTCACGCTCCTATCAATGTCCATAGGTTCTGGGCTGTTATTATTGGGACTAAAATTAGGCGGTTGATTTTGCCTAACATTTTGTGATCTATACTGGGAGGATCTAGCATTAAAATTATTTTGGTTGTAATTATTTTGCCTGTGATTTGTATTATAATTTCGTTGGTTATAACTGTTTTGTCTAAAGCTTGAATTATAGTTTTGTTGGTTGAGATTATTTGGTCTGTCACTTGAATTGTAATTTGGTTGGTTATAATTTTGCCTGGGGCTTGAATTATTATTGCACTTACTGCTAGGATGAGTAGGACTAAATTTGTAAAAATTATTTTGATCTTGAATTGTTCGTGGGTTTCTGTTTTTATAGGAATTGTTCCTTGAAGGGTTAAAATGAGCGTAATTACTTTCGAATAAAATATCTAAAGTTTTCTAAAGAGTTGAGGGGTTTCTACTGAATAGAATCGAACGCATTGGTTCAAGGAGTTTTTCTTTGAAAATTGTTAAACCAGTTTCGATATTTGCTTGAATTGTAAGAAGTGAATTAGCCTCATCTTTCACTTTATTGTTTAGTCTCCTTAAGATACTTTTTATTTGATTATACAAGTCGACACTGTTTGTGGTAAAGGTCACACTTCTTAACTCGTCGAAAATCTGTAATGCCACGTAATTTACTTTTTATTCTGTTTAGCAAAAGATTTTGACTATTTACATCATATTTTAAAATTAACGGGGTTATATTATCTACTAATTCTAAAAATGTGAATAATTCGTCACCTCGTCCATTGAATTCTGGTAAACTTTCTATGTACTTCAGCGGGTTGATAGACAACGTCAATTGATCTGATCCCTGGCTTTGGTTGTATTGGGGATTTATTGATGGTGATGTCATCTTGTCTCCACGTATTTCTGATGGCACTTTATTGGGCAGATTTTCCTCCTCGAGGTTTTCCTCTTCAATGCTCGCAAATTGGCATCGTTGAATAAGGCGTTTAATTCTTTTTGCGCGAGAATCCACTTTTAAATTTTAATGGAGCTCACTTTAATTTGAGATTAATTTTAACTCAACTTTATATCTCTCAACTTTTCACAGTGGTTTAGTTGTTCACTTTTAACTTATCACTTTTGAAAAACCTTTAATTTAGGGTTGACTTTGGCTAATTGATCTCACTGATTTGGGGTTCGCTTTAAAATTTCTTCATGAACCAGTAAAACTGTCGCGATATTAAACACTTTTTATTTTAGTATTTTTACACACACTCACGTTCTTTATCACGAGATCCCTTTAATTGGGATCCTACCGACTGCGCCAAAGAAATTGGTCGAACGCGAGGAGAGAAAAAAATAATAAAATAATAATAAAATGATTAAAATGCAAAAGAAAAACTTTATTTTATTTTCAAGAATTAACACTATGTCTTATCCGAACTTAGCGAGTTTAGAAATTACTTATTATGATTACTCCGGGCGAAAAATACAACAAGACTGCCTGTATGGCTTGAAATTAAGCTTTTTCAAGCTCTTTCTTGGTTTTTAGGGAGACGTGAAAGAATGCGACTTTTGGGTAGTCTTTACGTAGACGTACGGTGCGACATGATGCTTATTGGGTTAATGCTGTGGTAAGTGAAGTTGCGGCCGTAGATCGTGAGAATTTACTTCTGGCGATGAATTTGCAGACGAAAAATGATAAGGTGGAATAATTTCATGGAAATGGTGCAGGATTTTCATGTGAGGACGTAACTATATATTTATTAATATTCTACATGTAGAAAAAAGCAGAAATTTGGTTGCACAAAAATGCACAAAGTAGTGTTGTATCCCAATTTCCACTATAACTTTATTGTCTACATTTATATCGCAAAATTCGTAAAAAGCCCATTGAAAGTCCTTAATTAAAGCTACATTTATACAGCGACATTACATTACGTACGTAAATGTCATGACATACATTTTTGTTTATACTAAAAATATGTCCTAGTTACGCAAGTAAATAGTGATCAGTGACACAGCACTGAGCACAATGGATGAAAATAAAGTTAGGTTCTACGCTATCGATCTTGTTATCTAAATATTTATAAAGAAATTGAACGATACAAAAGGAGCTCCACAAAAGTAAAGATGGGGCTGGGCGCCCAATTTATTTTTACAACGCTTTGACTTGAGGGCTTCTGATAGGTTCTTGAGAGAACTTGTTATAACATAAATCTTTTAAGGGTCGATCGTAGCCAGTTTGAATTCCAATTACAAAAAGTATGCCCCCTCAATAAGTAAGCAGATACTAATATGACAGAAAGAGAAGCATTGTCTCCTGACCTCTTGCTTTGAACGACTTTTTTCTTTTCTGCCGCATATATATTTCTTAGCGAATGTATTTTATTCTACGCTTCCTTGGCCTTAAAGCTTGGTAGGTTAGTTATATTCCGCCAGCTCTTCTAATGCAGCAAACCTTTTGTTATGATTTTTGTAATCCTTATCATTGTAGTACCACAAACTAATTATTCATTATCTAAATAACAATTTTAATTAATTTTGTGTCATATATTTGCAAAGACAATCCTACTTTCAGATTGAGATAAGCTTTCCAGCATCAAATATTACAAGTATGTTACACTCATTTACATCTGTGTAAAAAGCGTACATCCACTTACGTAAGTATGAAAATTAAATTGCTTACGCAATTTACTCTAGCCGTGTAAACAATATATCCAATATCCAATCGTTATGGCAACAATATTTCAATTTATTCATTCTAATTACATTGTAAGGATAAAATCTTTTTACTTGTACAAGCTATGTTCAACATAAGTAAGAAACATATCGGTATATATATGTATGTAAAAAGAAAAAATAAAGAGAGAAGAAAACATGAAAAAACATAGAATACAAGAAATAACTACCTAAAGTTACTGCTAAAAACTAACAAAAAAATACATTAAAATTAAAAAAAAAAAATTAATCACTACTTAACTTACTGCGTATGCTATAATGTAACCTCAATATATTTGAATCCTAGATATTTAGTTACTGCTGTTTGAAGACGCGATTACAAAAATTGTATCTTTGATGCTGCCAAAAGAACCCGACACAATTGATATTTTAACCCTGAGCGGTAAGGAATTGTAAAGTTTTATGGTATGATTGACAAACAGGCGTTTAGTAATGAAATATTCAGATCTGGCCGGCATGCAATTGACTGTTCTAGTAGCTCTCACGAATTGAAGAATGCTATATAAGTAGACAGGACCGTGGTATTTGATAATTTTATGTTAAAAGATCACAACCCAGAAAAGAAGTAGTATAAGCTGACACATGATCATATCTTCTGAGATGATACATACCATATATCTAATAATGGAGTTAAATGTGATCAGCAATTTATTAATATTAAGTTTTCTGAAGAAGGAACTTTTTTTTGATTCTCCGGTATATAGCAAAAGCTAAAAAATGTTTTTAATTTGTTATTTCATTACACAACTCGTTATACTTTGGGTGACAAGTTTCAAGTCTTGGTTTGACTAATCAACAGGTCCCAAATAGCGAAATTGAGTGACTTGAAAAGCAAATGAAAAATTAGAACAAAGAAAAGAAATGAAAAAATTAAAAAAATGAGAACAAAAGAAGAAAACAAATTTTTTATTAAAAAATTTTTAAAAAATTAAAAAAAAAGCAGATTCATTCGATAAGAATCGAACCTATATTCGCCCGCAGTGGGCTGAAAAAGAAGAAAAATTAAAAGGAAGAAGAAGCGTTTCGTGTTAGCAGAAAACCTTCCACTCATCGGTGCAGCTTGGTTTTCTGCCTGCTGCAGACGCTTGAAACAGATCAAATTGATCTCCTCTCGTATAAACTCAGAACAAATTCTGGGTGTGAATTATATGAGGCAAAAAACACTCCTATTTATACCAAGGAGGAAGAAATTAAGATAGAGATTACATACTCTACAGGATTTTTTACCGGGTTAAACTTATATTTGCTGATATAATTCACACCCAGAATTTGTTCTGAGTTTATATGAGAGGAGATCAATTTGATCTGTTTCAAGCGTCTGCAGCAGGCAGAAAACCAAGCTGCACCGATGAGTGAGTGGAAGGTTTTTTGCTAACACGAAACGCTTCTTCTTCCTTTTAACGTGGAAAGAATGGATTCAATCGAAGAAGAACTATCCGCTTTTTTCTATCGAATAACGGTAGCGCGAGAAAATCTTAAGAAAGCGAATATTGAAGTCCGTGCATTATTAAAGCCCGAAGAAATGCAAAAGGAATTCGAAGCGATTGCTGAATACGACGACAAAGCTGTGGCTATTACTGCACGCCTCAGACAACGTCTACTTAAATTACGGGAATATCAAAATCGCATTAATAATATTCCATCATCTGATAGCCTTGCACAGCCTCTAGGCATGCAGAGCAAATATTCAAATTCGGCTAAGTTACCGAAACTTATTTTAAAATCATTCTCTGGGGATATTAAAGACTGAACGCCATTTTGGGAACGTTTTCGTTCTTCAGTCCATGTGAGAACCGACTTGTCGGGAGCGGACAAGTTCAATTATTTACAAACGCATCTTACAGGAAGAGCAGCAGACTCAATTGCTAGATTTATACCATCAGACTCTAATTACGATGCGGCAATTTCCACGCTTCAAGAGGAATATGGGGATAAAGAAAAATTGATTGATAATTCTATCCAGCAGCTAATGGAGTTACCGAAAGTTTCATCGCGTCCAGATATTGTTGGATTGCGCCGCCTCTATAACAGCGCTACAGATAGCACAAGGTCTTTAACAGCTCTCGGGTTACCGCCATCGCAGTATTCCGTAATTTTAAAATCTATCATCTTGCGATGTATGCCAACGGAGCTGGTAATCGTTTTTCATCGTGCAGCAGACAACGAGGGGCATCTAGGAGAAGAGAAGATTAACGCAAAAGTTGAAGTAACTGATAAAAAGAAGATGGCTTCAACACAGAGCGAATGCGGCAGCAGCGGCTGTTATGGCGGAGATGAACAAGTGAAGAGCATTTTGAAGTATCTAAAAAGAGAATTTGAGTCTTTTGAGAAGTCAGTGCAGACTCCATCGCCAACATCTACATCTACATCAACACGAGCTAATCGCACTAGCTTTCAAGGAGGTAACAGTAGGCCTTATAAAACTGCAGCCGGCTTACTAACGCCAACAGAATATCAGAAATGTTATTTTTGTAAGTCTCTTTCTCATACTACACAGCAATGCAACTCACTCGATTTCTCAGCGAAAAGAAATATTGAAACGAGACGGTAGGTGTTTCATATGCACTCGTCGAGGTCATGGATCCAGAAATTGCTTAATTAGAAATATATAATGCGAGAAATGTAAGGGTCATCACGCCACATCTTTGTGTGATCCGATTTTTTTCGCTAAACCTACAATAAAACAGTCAGTGAAGTACAGTGATAAACAAACAGCTGAGCGTAACGCAAAAGACAAAAGCGAAATCACTTCCCAAATAACAACAAATTTGTGCTGACAAACTGGGCTTACAAATAATTGACAAAGTGGATATTAGAATATTTTCTTTCGGTTGCTCTAAAACAATTCCAACAAAAGCCTTTGATCGTGTGCGTGTCGTTTTAAAATCTCAATACGACAATCAGTTAGTGACAATTTTAGCAATAGTTGTGCCAGAAATTCGCTTAGACATCTTAGATCTATCTTGAACCTGGCATCAGTGTTTTAATAGGTGCTGATTATTTTTGGAATATTGTACGTCATTCCTCCCAACAAATTTATGAAAATCTTACTGCTATTGATTCAATTTTCGATTGGACCTTGCAGGGGCAGCTACAGACTCATTTTGTGAGAATTTTGCTTTATCTACATCAGCAACTGTTACCTTAGAGGCCTGTGTACTTGATGATGTCTAGGTCTAGGACTTAAAGATAGTTGGAATTAAGAGCAATATTAGTTAAGAAACGATAAATAAAGATTTTGATAAATACATAACGAAAAACAATAGCCGCTACGAATGTTCTTTATTGTGGAAAAGCGTTGATTGCGGTTTAGATAGCTATTTCAGTGGTGCAAGGCAACGACTGTCGAAGTTAGTTCAACGAATGTCCAGAGAGCCATCGAAACTGCTGGAATATGATCGCGAGATGTGGAATTTTATAACGAGAGGAATAGCGGAAAGAGTTGAAGAAGGCTTAACAACAGCTTCGCGGGTTTATTACATGCCTCACCGAGCTATATACAGGGAAAACGCGAATTGTGTTTGATGCCTCTGCTAACTCAGGTAACAGTCTTTCTTTAAATTCTCAATTATTATCGGGATCGAACTTAATCCCTGATGTTATGTATATGCTCCTAAATTTCCGACTAGGCAGGATAGGATTAGTGGCCGATATTAAAAAGGCTTTCCTTCAAATTTCCCAATCTAAAGAAGATCGCGATGTTCACCGTTTTCTGTGGTTTAATGAAAGGATTACGGATATTACAAAACTACCAGAATTAGCTACTTATCGTATGATGCGTTTAACTTTTGGTGTGGCTTGTAGCCCGTTCCTGCTATGTGCGACATTGAAAAACAATTTCAACGAGAGCACGAGAAGTATCCAGAGACTTGCGAAATTCTAAGTAATTCCTTTTACATGGATGATGATGGATGTAAGTTTAGATAGCTGTGATTTTGCTTACCGGTTTTATAAAGATACGTGTACCATTCGTCAAGGAGCTTGCATGAACTTTCGCAAGTGGAATTCAAATAATTTCCAATTACGTCAGCATTTCAAAGAAGTTGATAACGTTCAAAAGGTCTTTGGCATTAAATGGTACTGTCTATCAGATGAAATTACTATCGATCTTCAAGAGCTCTCTAATATGCCTTCAACGATTTGGACAAAAAGAAAAGTTTTGCAGTTTATCTCGAAAATATTTGATGCATTGGGTTTAATTGGCCCCTTTACCATAAAGCTTAAAATTTTATTTCAAGATATTTGGCAGCTTCGTTGCGACTGGGATGAGGCAATTCCAAGTAAGTTGCCTTTCCGATATGCCAATTTTAATGGATTTAACTATCCCTCGATACGTTTTCGTATCCGCCAAAATAATCAATCGACAATTGCACGTATTTTGTGATGCAAGTCCTAAAGCTTATGAAGCGGTTTCCTACGTTAGGAGCGAAAACGAAGAAGGAACGATATAAGTTATGTACGTTCGAAGAGTCGGGTTGCACCTTTAAAGGGTGAAAAGGGTGGTGATTTAACAATACGTAGACTAGAGCTAACAGCAGCTCTTATCGCTGCACGCCTCTCAGATTATATATACAAGCAATCAAATACAAGTTTTGATTCCAGAAATATATGGTCCGATTCCAAAATAGCTCTTCATTGGATAAATAATGATCGACACAAATACCAATACGTTACACAACGCGTTCAGGACATACGTCAAATTACAAGCGCCTCAGATTGGAGATATTGTCCAAGCGAGACAAATCCTGCTGCTTTACTTACCCGCGGAATCATTCGACTTGGTAGTCGTTTGGAAAATTCTGATCTAACTTTCAACGAATCTTTTCCTACCATCATTCCGAAGTCAACGCATGCCACAACTATTATTATAGCAGACATGCATCTACGTACATTGCACGACGGAGTTAACATTGTTTTAACACGATTACGAGAGAAATTCTGGATTATAAGGGGTCGTAAAAAAATTAAGGCTGTTATCAACAATTGTACAATATGTAAACGTCTTCGTGGTAAACCTATCTCGCAGCTCTTTGCTCGTTTACCGAGGAACAGACTGACTACTACTAGACCTTTTGAAACCACCGGGATTGATTTTGCTGGCCCACTATACGTTCGGATTTCGACAGATAAAGGCAAAACAAAGAAGGTTTACATTCTTTTATTTACTTGTGCAGTAGTTAGAGCAGTCCACTTGGAATTGGTGTCTGATCTGAGTACTCCTTCTTGCATTTTAGCTCTGCGACGACTTTTTAGTCGTAGGGGGATACCAAATCCATAATATCTGATACCGCTAAAACGTTTAAACGAGCTAGTTTAGAATTCAGGCAGCTTAGTACCAGTGTATGTTCCGAAGAGGTACAAGATTATATTTCAAACCAAGGTGTTGCTTCGTAATTCATAGTTGTACGAGCTGCATGGTGGGGAGGCTTCTGGAAGCATCTCATCAAGACGGTTCAGGATATTTTAAAGGCAACGATTGGACGAGCAGTATTTAGTGTGGATCAACTAAAAACATTTCTGGTGGAAGTAGATTCAGTGATAAATGCGCGACCATTAACGTATGTTAACAAGGATCCCATTGACTTAACTCCGTTAACGCCGGCTCATTTTTTGACCGAGTGTATTCTAACTATCATCAGTTTGACGTCTGCCAACGTTAGCGACAGCGATATACGGTTTTTGTGGAGAATACGGCTAAAACTAACTAATTCATTCTTAAAACGTTTTAAAACTGAATATCTTCAGCGTTTAAGATCAGCACATCATACAATTCACAGTTTTTCATCAAATGTAAGAATTGGAGATGTGGTTATTGTTCATATTGGTTTAACACCAAGAATATTGTGGAAGCTTGCAGTTATTGAAAATGTGTCCTGGTCGCGATGGTCGAGTTCGAGCCTGCCGTCTACGACTTCATAATGGTTCCAGGATGCGGCGGGCGGTGAAACATCTGTATCCTCTTGAGGTCCTAAACTCATCGCCGGCCGGAGGATGTTAAAAAAGAAGACCATACCGGAACTGAGCCGTCGTTTATAGTTTCTCTTATTGCACTCATTACTATGTCTGTATGCATTTATTCTCTTCAACACATATTTGTAGTAGCCTCATAGGCTTAACTGAGTTTTTGTACGATCAGTCCTTTTTTAAATCGCGCAGAGCCCTAAACTAGAATTGTAATGAGAATAGAATAAAGTGATATAAAATTAACGCTCATCTTTTAATACTAATTCCTATCTGGCTTCTGGTGATCAAGTTAACTTAATAATTTTAACAGCAAATGAGAGGAACGTGTTTTTCATGTAAGTGGCTCAAAACATTATTTAGGAACTCTACTTGGTCATCAACATCAGTCATAAATTGTACCGAGTTCCCATCTATGAACTGCATTTCAGTAAAAAGAGCAGTAGTATTAATGAAATTGTAGTTATAGCAGAAGGTCGGTAAACATATTTAATTGAAAAATAAGTAGTTAGAAGTATCACCTGTGAAAACTCTGATACTTTGGCATAAGATCAACAAGTTCGTTAAGCAATAATCGAACTGTCCGGCAATTTGGTGGCTTGTAAACACAGCCAACCAAACACCTATCGCTAGTTGAAAGGATTGCACAAAATATGTATTCCTTCACATTTTCACTAGTGCTGACCAGTAAAAACCAACATCAAAAACTTTGTTTGAAAAAGATGGCGACACCTCCTCTTCTGCGATTAATGCAGTCATTAACATACTTAGAGCAAAATTTGTTTCAGCTGGCAGTAGATTTAAATTCTGCCACCACTTCTACCCTAAATCTCTGAATAACTGTATTTTACATAACTGCTATATGAATGTGTTGTTAGCATATGAGCTACACATATTTCATCGTGCCAAAATTTTCTTTTCCAAAACATCTCCAAGTCTGGCATTGATCTAACTCTTCTCTGATATCACGACTCCAGTTTACGTTTTCTAAATGAAAATTTATGCGTCTTCACATTTATCGCACATCGGCAACGAGAGAATCACAACACAAAAAAAGTTGTTTTTGGGAAATCGCAAATTTTTGTATCAGTAAATCTCTAAAAATCAGATTTAAAATTTACTGAGTATATTTTGCGCCATCTCTCGGCAAGAAAGTGCACAATGATGATGACATGCTTTAGCAGGTAAAATTCAAGACTGCCGATCTTTTGATACACTAATGTCAATTTCGTACTTGTTGTGCTGTGACAATATTGTTGCCGATGTGCGTTATGTTTAATATTGTTATTGATATTCATACTGTACATATTTAGAATTAGAATTACTAACTAACCCACTAATTCCATTAGAACCAATAGATCCGCTATTGGTATTTGATTCTTTATTATTCTACTATATCCAAGCATCCGCTATCCAATTATGTATCTGACTCCCTAGTGGGATCTAAATTTTTCTTTTCATTGCAAGAGAAAGCGTAGTGGTCAAGTTGTCTACTTCGATTTTCTTCTATTTGACGTCGAAGCGTCAACTGATAAGTTTACTCAAGTATTTCTTTCTTGTCCAAAAAATCTTTCGTCAACAGAATCCTAAACGTTTCAATGACATGTTGAATATTTAATTATGAACTTTCTCTTACTAAAAACAATATATTTCTCAGTGGCAGATTTAAGTAGTTTCGAGTGGGCCTTTTTGCGGAAAGCACTAGGCGGTTTTTAGTAACAGAAATTTTCATTCCTGTGGCTTTTACAAATTGCTTGATGGTTTGTGGTCCAATTGTTTCCTGTTTTTAATTATGCTCGAAGCTTCTGATTTATCTATAACCCCATTTAGCAAGTGTCAGATAAGGTGCTGACGTCAGATAAAACACCACTGCCACCGACTCTCAAGATAAGGAGTTTTTGGTCTGGATTTGCAGTCCCCAACATAGGGTAAAACAAGGGAAACAAAGGAATTTCTTTATATAGTAATGATATACACAAATATATTAAAATTAAAAATAAATCTCTCTAGATTCAGTTCAATGTTCACTAGTGAGTAGACGTGTATTTTTAGCGGCTCCCAGTTTTCTTCAATTTTGATTCCAAGTGATATATCCTCGCAGTTTCACTGGATGTGGACTGCCCGAGAAGAGTTTTCTTATGGTTTTTTTTTTCTCAATCGTGTCGATTAATTTTGGTGGCTTTTAACAAAAGCATTATTTTCAATAATTTCCTAAATTCAATTGATATATTGTGTCGCTTGACGGGTGATCGTAAAACGGTGGCTTTCCTCTTGGTTTTTGGGAGTCGCTCCCGCTCTTTTGTTACTAGAAGAGTGTTTTTGGATTGGACTGTGCCGTTTTCTTTTTGGTGCTGTGAGACGCTCTTTAGTTTTACGTTCTCACTATGACAGGCAGGAATAATAAAAAAGAGAAAACCCCATATACATCCAACTCAGATGATAGCAACCAGGATTTAACGAGAAGCCTAACCAAATTATTGTTTGATGAACTTGGAGCTCGTGACTATGTCATGGAGAAATTACAATCCACGGAATCTCGTCTCTTAGGCAAGATCAATAGCCTCATGCAACAACCTGAGTCCTGCATTATGTACATCCAAAATTGAAACTGCTGTCAGTGCATTTAACAAAAATCTTGCTGCCTGTGATGAATCGTTGTCTAGACTCCAACAAGATAACAACACGCTAAAGTCCCAGTTAAATATTTTTCTGCAGACTCAGCGTCTAAGGGATGCAATTATCAGTGGAATACCTCGCTTGCATAATGAGAGTGCACTCAGTGTCATCAAGAATATCGCCGCTGTGATCGAATGCCCGTTGTCGTCATATACAGAAGCTTTCCGCATCAAACCTAATGCCTAATCTATAATGCGTGGTAAAACCACGTCGTTAAGACGACATGGATTTTTGTGTTTGCTTCCCGCTCTTGCATTTGAAAATTCACGCTTGCAAAAATGTTTCTTCTCTTTCATTCATTTGACGACATGAGCCATTGCCGTCTTTCCAGGCCGTGACATCGAATTCTTTGAATATATTAGAGCGGTAGATACGATTTCGTACTTCTCTTAGTATTTGTTCTTATGAAAAAATGCATTACTTCAACTTCAACCTTATGCACAATTAAATTAACCTCCGTACTAAAAGTTTTAATCAGGAATTTTGTTATTTAATTCCTTGTGCATTTACCAGCATAAAAATCTAAGTACTATCTTTAAGAAATTTTTTTATATTTTATTACTCAAACATAACACTACACATAAAAATGAGAAAATGTGTTGGATTCTATTGCTTTCATACCAGAAATTATAAAGCACACGTATATGAAAGCTCACATCAAAGTGGGAGCAAATAGTTCTTAAATCAGATCTACTTTTGCTTGAAACTGTTTTTCTTTGGAAAATGTATAAAAACCGAATGTATAAATTATACCACCATAACGGCAACAAATTTACCTATAAGATAGATTAATATTTGAATTACCTTTGAATTATAATTTAAAAGTTATGAAGAGTTAAACACAGAATACCGTTGCCGTCCGTTCGATTCACAGTGTAGTAGTTAATCAGCAAAAACGATATAGTAATACCTCAGGTATATTCGGCATAATTTAGAACCATGTGGAGGAATTTAGAACAAAACAGCTGTAAACTCGAACTTGCACTTTCAGTCTTAAAAACAAAGACTTTTATTAATTGTCTTGTCAGACTGCACTCTACATAGCTTTTTAGTTTGCTATAATCTTATAGTATAAATTGTTGAGAACAAAGACTTCCGTTGATGTAATTCTGCAATGACATTTATGATAGTTAATTGACAGGTCAACAGCTGTTTAATTTTGCAACTTACCACTACTTACATATTTCATGTATGTATTTATATATTAATAATAATAATTCTCTTCTTGCGGAAGCGCTAAAGCTACACATGTTGGGGAAATTATTTTCAGCTATAACGAGGAATGGTATTCGCCGTGCCAAGAAGAATAAATATGACATGGAGTGCTTTTCTTTATTTTTTCTGTGGAAGGAATAGAAGGAGAAGAATACTAATCACGTGGTACAAGAATATTCGAAACAGAAATTATTAAGTAAATAGAAAAGAATAAAAATTTGACAGTTGTGTACAACGCAAAATGTAATATCACCTGGAGACCATCATATACAATTTTCAGGTTAAGATAATAAAATATCCTGTTTTAATTACAAAATGAAATCAATTTTTCGTATCTCTGCTGTTGCTGGATTCCATTTTCTTGGAGTGATGTTAACCATTTGACATTTTTCAAATTGTATGCCATTTATTCCAACTATGCAAATGCGTTCAGAATACACCACAGCGAATAAGGAAACACAGAATGGAATAAACGGAATATTCCGAATGGATAAATAAACACTTTTGTTGCGTTCTGAATATTCGGAATGAATAAAGAAAAGCACTCATGGTTGCGCTCACCAACAGAATAAAACCGTGCAAAAAGTGATTGTTTTTTCACTACCAAACGCTATCGTGCGTTCACTGTGCACGAAAAATGACAGATGCACACTTCCTTTCACTCTCTTCTGTGTTCACTGAGTAGACTGACAGTGACTTGTAGCGCGCACCTTTCAAAATCGTATTTTGGATAGTGAAATGTTAAGTAGCGAAGTAGTGGATACGGATGGGAGGATGACAATAACACGGCAACTTTATACGTTAGCGTATATAGTTCGAGTCTTGATTATATTTTCCTAAATGATTGTTACTAAGTTATGTAAATAAAGGCAATATCCTGATAAAGTGTAAATTATTTTATTTAAATGAAAAAATCTTCTTAGTTAAGATTGTTGGAATGATAACATCTCAATTGGCTGCCTTCATAATAAAACGGTATTAATAGGAAGTCAACCGTAAAGAATCGCAGTTTTTGTTATATTGTTTTGCCTAGTACTAGTACGATGAACTAATTCTGTGCTCTTCATGCTCTATATAGGACGATTAGGGAAACGTACTTATTATATTATTAAGACTCGAAGGATTAGTGAGATTTTTACCCAGTGCTGTGAATTTAATAAAGATGCTGGAAGCGATTCAGCAGACTGCATTCTAGTTAATACAACCGATGGACCACAATATCAGCCCGATTTCCCTTCACCAAATTTTAGTACCAGAGATATTTATGTTTTCGTCTTTTCCATAATATTATCTAGTTTTCTCGCTTTTCTTTTATGAAAACCTAAAACCACGCGAAGAATTACGTCTACGATAATGGAACAAAAGATGGTGCCTCTCTTATCGCCAGTTTCACAGTCTGAGTTTAAACCAAATATTTAGTTTAAACTCGACGAATGAGTTTCATAGTTTGGTTTAAACCCCGGTATAAACTAGAGTTTAAACCGTGCCATCCCTCGGTTTAAACTCAAGATAATTTTATTTTGACAGAAGCATTGTTTGTTTGTATGAAGAAAATAATTTCATCACGAATTTATATTTAGACATTTCTAGCGATGAAGAAGATTTTTTGCATTAAATTTACAACTCTGTCGACGACTGAGAGTAATCAGAAATCATTTTAATGAGTGGGACGATGTTGATTTTTATGCTTGTCTTCCTAGTTCATTTAGCATCGATGTCTCACATATGTTCTTTAATACCGTCGCGTTTCTCAGTCAATGTTATTGTAATGTCGCTATTGCTGGTGTCTTCAATGTCACTATTTTAAAAGCTAGTGCTCATACTGATCTTTTCTTGTCGGAGATGCAGTTCGCGCATTCAAGTACAGTGAATTCGTCACCAACTTATTTTAATACTACTAACTCATCTTTCTTGGATCTTTTTGAATTAGAAATCCTCCTTCGGTGCTTCTTTTTAATCAATTATGTCTCAGCATTTAGGACCACGATATTATCTTCATGTCTTGTGATGTAAAACTCCATTTAAATGTTATTCCCAAATAATATTATTTAGAAACTTTAACAGTATATATTTGAATCCCCTATTAATTTACTATGAATCGATATCATGGAACCATGTATACCATCTGTTCTGTGGATGACCAAATTAAATTTTCAGCGACTCAATAAAATATTTATATGTATGATAAACATGTCCCTTTACTTAAAAAGGTTATTAAACCGAAATCCTGTCCATGGTTTACTCAAGAAATTCAATCAATGATCGCCGAGGGGGAATATCTTTTTTGTCGTTTTCTCAGACTTAAGACTAGTGATACGTTACGAAATAAAGTAATTTTAAAAATTCTTAATATTAAGTGACCAGATTACAAAAATAAATTTGACTTAAATGTACCCACTAAAACTCTATGGCACAATCTTCGGTATTTCAACGTTTATGGCAAATAAAAATCTGAAAATTACATCAATCCGAATGATCTCAATTCATATTTTGTTGAAAGCACTCTACCACGTGGTGACATACCAGCACCTCAAACCCCGTATCCAGCTGCAGAGTTTTCCTCTGGATTGTTTTCGGGGGGTTGATTGCACCGAAGTATATAATGCCATTTATTCCATTAAATCGGCGGCTATTGGCTCAGATGGTATGTCACCAAAATTTATCAAATTAATTGCGCCGCGCATTATCAGCCCACTACTACATCTTTCTAATAATTATATTACTAAGTCCTTCTTTCCCAGTGTTTGAAAAATTACTAACGTGGTCCCAATACCTAAAAAACCAGAAAAACTTTTATGTTTCAAATCCAGAAGCACTTAAGAGAAAATGAATTTTTGAGCAAAATCCAGTCAGGCTTTCAGCCTGGATATAGCTATGAAACCGCTTTTCTAAAAGTTTCCTCCGATAGTCGCTTTTCACTCGACAAGGGAGAGTTAGCTATATTGTCGCATCTTGACTTTTCTAAAAGCATTCGATAGTTTCTGTTTATCCTAGGACCGCTGTGTTTCAGGGTGTACATTAACGACTTACCTTCGATGATCCGTGTTGATAAAATACATATGTATGCCGATGATGTACAAATTTATCTTTCTCGTCCTATCGGACTCATCGAAGACTGTGTGGCCCGCGTTAATGATGACTTGAGTGGAATATGTAAATGGAATTTAAACAACAATCTCAATCTAAATCCTGCCAAGGCTCAGTGCATTGCCTTTTCTCATAGTTCACTTGATACTTTGTCGTTACCATCTACCAAAATATATGGCCTAACTATCGCATATGAATCAAAAATCCGCAATTTGGGTGGTATTTTAAACTCTAACATGAAATGCTGCGACCATGTCGATTTAACTCTATCTAAAATCTATTCCACCTTGCGTCGTCTTTGGATATCAGCTAGAGTTCTTTCTCACAAGTTACGTTGCCATCTTGTCAAATCACTGATCTTGCCATGTTTTAGTCAAGGACAAGGCTGTCTTGTATTTTCTAAGTTTGATTCTAGGTGCTTAAGAAAATTAAATGTAGCATTTAATGACTTTCGCCCTGGTAGCCCAATCATCATGAGCGCGCTGATGAGCTCATGATGATTGGTTGGATAAATGTAATGCTGAATTTTGTTCTAGCACCGGGACTAATTCAATGATTGCTCTTGTGAATAAATCAAATCCCTCATCGCTGGGCATAATCATGATTCTCATTGGTGAGTAAATCAAATACCTCATCGCTGAGCGTAATCATGATTATCAAGGGTGATATAGTTTTTAAATTCAGAAAATAATAGATTTGGGACGATCACGCATGTCATATGCCTGCACGAAAGTACAACTATACTGTTATACATCCGTGCAGGGATACGAAATTCAATCACAAACATAAAGAAATATTATAATTGCAATGCAGCTACATATGCCTATTACAAATGTCATCAACAAATTTGTTATTTTTTTACTTTTTTTCTAAATAGGAATATACTATCCATAAAAATTTCAAAATTACTTACCAATGATTTATAAATACTTAAACTTAACTGGAACTGGATGAATTCAATTACACTTCACTTTAAATTATATTTTATCTTCGCTTCTCACAAAGGAATGAAGAAGAAAGATAAAATTCAGTTCGCACTTTGAAGGCGCATACCAAAAAACAAAGGAAATTTTTAGCGCAACACCATTTATCTCCATTTCACTCGTACATTAGATGCAGTAGACCCACTGAATAAATAACTAATAAGGAAACGGCATATCGGCTGAAAACCTAAGCCACTCCGCGTTGCGTTTGTATGACTGACATAATTTAGCCACCAATGACAATTCAATTGTAAATAAACAAACCGGCATTAGTAAATTGTTAAATTTTTTGCCATGGCTGTTTATTTTTATAAATATTTCACTTTTATTTTGCTAGAAACACTATAATTAATTAGTACAGCTAGAAAAGTTACTTGAAAAATGCTTTCCCACGAAAATAACTCCGTTCGTTCCTGCAGCACAGCACAGCGCACTTCATTACGGTTATTTAAGACTCCGGAGTCTCTATTACATTAAATATCGTTCACAAAAGAATATTTTACACTTATTTCACGCTACTATTAAGTAAAAACCCTGTTAAATTATTTATTTATTACAATATCACGAATCCAAATCCGATAACTTCTTTTCACAATTATCAAATGTCAGAAATGTTGAACTGACGCAAAATTGCCACTAGGCCCTCTTGTCATTTCCCCCCCCCCCTCGACCATAGGTCACACTGTCATTGAATTGCTTAAACACGTACACTGTATTCGCACGATACCCCGCTTCCTTATTAGTTATTTATTCAATGAGTAGACCTACATATCAGTATCACTAACATATATATAAATGGACTGACTGATATCCTGTTTCATGTGGCACCAGTTTTGAGTTCAGAAAGTGTGCTCTCACTGTCAATGCTGCCAACTGTCGTAAACTGGCGCTATATTTAAATTACTTAGGAATTTACTTAGATGAATGTCAGTGGATTTTACGGAATTTACCACAAAAGTATTCGGGACTCTTTGTTTTGTTAAATTTTATTATGAGCTAAAGGGAATGTTTTTCACAAGGCTGTTTTGGTAGGAAAGTTTTGATTACTAAGTTTCTAGTTCTGGAAATACCCCCGAGCTTCAAGCAAGTTCTGGTTTCCAATCATTACTGTTCATTGGGAAAGTATTCTCTCACGGAAAGAGACAGGAATATGAAAGTGGTGCCATTTACTTTCATGCATTTTTGCTACAACGAGCAGTCCATGTATATACATGACAGTGATCAGTATCCATACCAATTTATTGATGAGGTGATAAATGAGTTGGCGAAGAACTTCATCAACGCGCTCAGTAAAGAAGTTAGTTGTCGTGCGACAACATAATGTACACTCAGATTGTCGTACTTGACTAAAAAGTTGTGTTAGTTATCATAAGAGCCCTGCACGCCTGCACCGGTACTAAAATTTTGTAACCTGATGAGCGTTGTCTACCATGGCTCTAACTGAAGACGGACACCATAATTGGCATCTATGTCAGTTTTGATGTTTGAATTAAAAAATATTTCCTAGATATCGAAAACTTTTTTAGCGGTTCATGAAGCAGGACAGAATATATTGAAGAAAGAGATACATCATGACAAATGTATTTTCAGTCGTCAAACGCCATTTTACCTTTTTCAATCTGGTCATATTAACTAAAAGGTGAAAGAAAATTTTGTAAAAACTATTTCTGCATAAAGTAAAGACTGTGAATAATTATCTGCTGATATTAAAGTGATAAATGTCTAAGTGATGTTCAACGTTCTTTACCAACTTACAAGGTCATCAATCTTTAATAGCCCTTCTCAATTGGCTGAGGGTTTCACTGTATTTTCATACAGAATGAAGTGATCCGTGAAAAATTGCCACAACAATAACAATCTACGACATTGGAAACCATTTTTCAGGCAAGTATAGTTATGAAATATTATTTTATGTACTTTACACACATATTTATATTATATTAAATTAAAATCAATAACAAAAATGTTATCACTTTAAATTTATGCTAGAAGCTGGATATAATCCAGTTGTCTTTGTTCCGGAAATTTTGCAACACCAAGTGGGTGAATGAAATGTTCTGGAGTTAAAGGTGCCAGGTCTGTTCGATCCTCTGACATATAAGTGAGAGGACGACCATTCATGACTTTAGTCACTGATTTAATAACTTCCACCAACTCTCTACGTTTCAGAGATCCTTTTCCAAGAGTTCTCCTCATGAGGTCCTTGGCGGAACGAATAAGGCGCTCCCACCATCAACCCTACCTCGAAGCCAAATTACACAAGAACCTCCAAGTACATAATTCGTCTAACTCCTTCCTCTTTGGAAATGGCATCCCAATCCAATTTCTTGAACAGTTTGTCGGAAACTCAGAAATTCGTTCCATTATCTGTATAAATCGTTATCGGTCTTTGTGCTCAATGTGTCGATAAGTTCAAACTGTACTGCTCGATAAGCATCACAAGTGAAGAGTACCAACCAGATTTTCTTTGTGTTCTTCAAGATCAATGGACCAGCCAGGTCTATTCCGGTTACCTCGAGCGGGTCTGCATCTCTCACTCGATCTTTGGGAAGTGGTCCTTCTTCTGTGACCGTTTGCTTGGCAGTGAAACGACGACAACGGAAACAACGAGTTATCACAGCCTTCACACTCCTTCTTGAGTGGACGATTCAAAATTTCTGTCGGGACTTTGTCACCAAAAAACCAACTCCAGAATGACAGTAAGTGCGGAGATAATCGAATATAAGCTGCTTGTGATTACATTCAAACCTTTTAAATTAGTTCTATCTCTTTCTGGATAAGCTTCCATCTACTTCGATCTAATGCTGTCTCAGCTCATTTGATCTCCGTATATGCTAATTCCCTAGTGGTCTTATTGCCTTTATCTTTGGGGAAAAAATTATCTAGAAAACGACGTACTCACGCGGATATAAGCACAAGACGTAAACTCCTTGTCGACCTCTCTAATGCACGTGTACTGCGCATTATTAGAACGTACACGCAAATTTGAATTTATTTTACATTACAAAAATAAATTTGACTTAAATGTACCCACTAAAACTCTATGGCACAATCTTCGGTATTTCAACGTTTATGGCAAATAAAAATCTGAAAATTACATCAATCCGAATGATCTCAATTCATATTTTGTTGAAAGCACTCTACCACGTGGTGACATACCAGCACCTCAAACCCCGTATCCAGCTGCAGAGTTTTCCTCTGGATTGTTTTCGGGGGGTTGATTGCACCGAAGTATATAATGCCATTTATTCCATTAAATCGGCGGCTATTGGCTCAGATGGTATGTCACCAAAATTTATCAAATTAATTGCGCCGCGCATTATCAGCCCACTACTACATCTTTCTAACAATTATATTACTAAGTCCTTCTTTCCCAGTGTTTGAAAAATTACTAACGTGGTCCCAATACCTAAAAAACCAGAAAAACTTTTATGTTTCAAATCCAGAAGCACTTAAGAGAAAATGAATTTTTGAGCAAAATCCAGTCAGGCTTTCAGCCTGGATATAGCTATGAAACCGCTTTTCTAAAAGTTTCCTCCGATAGTCGCTTTTCACTCGACAAGGGAGAGTTAGCTATATTGTCGCATCTTGACTTTTCTAAAAGCATTCGATAGTTTCTGTTTATCCTAGGACCGCTGTGTTTCAGGGTGTACATTAACGACTTACCTTCGATGATCCGTGTTGATAAAATACATATGTATGCCGATGATGTACAAATTTATCTTTCTCGTCCTATCGGACTCATCGAAGACTGTGTGGCCCGCGTTAATGATGACTTGAGTGGAATATGTAAATGGAATTTAAACAACAATCTCAATCTAAATCCTGCCAAGGCTCAGTGCATTGCCTTTTCTCATAGTTCACTTGATACTTTGTCGTTACCATCTACCAAAATATATGGCCTAACTATCGCATATGAATCAAAAATCCGCAATTTGGGTGGTATTTTAAACTCTAACATGAAATGCTGCGACCATGTCGATTTAACTCTATCTAAAATCTATTCCACCTTGCGTCGTCTTTGGATATCAGCTAGAGTTCTTTCTCACAAGTTACGTTGCCATCTTGTCAAATCACTGATCTTGCCATGTTTTAGTCAAGGACAAGGCTGTCTTGTATTTTCTAAGTTTGATTCTAGGTGCTTAAGAAAATTAAATGTAGCATTTAATGACTTTCGCCCTGGTAGCCCAATCATCATGAGCGCGCTGATGAGCTCATGATGATTGGTTGGATAAATGTAATGCTGAATTTTGTTCTAGCACCGGGACTAATTCAATGATTGCTCTTGTGAATAAATCAAATCCCTCATCGCTGGGCATAATCATGATTCTCATTGGTGAGTAAATCAAATACCTCATCGCTGAGCGTAATCATGATTATCAAGGGTGATATAGTTTTTAAATTCAGAAAATAATAGATTTGGGACGATCACGCATGTCATATGCCTGCACGAAAGTACAACTATACTGTTATACATCCGTGCAGGGATACGAAATTCAATCACAAACATAAAGAAATATTATAATTGCAATGCAGCTACATATGCCTATTACAAATGTCATCAACAAATTTGTTATTTTTTTACTTTTTTTCTAAATAGGAATATACTATCCATAAAAATTTCAAAATTACTTACCAATGATTTATAAATACTTAAACTTAACTGGAACTGGATGAATTCAATTACACTTCACTCTAAATTATATTTTATCTTCGCTTCTCACAAAGGAATGAAGAAGAAAGATAAAATTCAGTTCGCACTTTGAAGGCGCATACCAAAAAACAAAGGAAATTTTTAGCGCAACACCATTTATCTCCATTTCACTCGTACATTAGATGCAGTAGACCCACTGAATAAATAACTAATAAGGAAACGGCATATCGGCTGAAAACCTAAGCCACTCCGCGTTGCGTTTGTATGACTGACATAATTTAGCCACCAATGACAATTCAATTGTAAATAAACAAACCGGCATTAGTAAATTGTTAAATTTTTTGCCATGGCTGTTTATTTTTATAAATATTTCACTTTTATTTTGCTAGAAACACTATAATTAATTAGTAAAGCTAGAAAAGTTACTTGAAAAATGCTTTCCCACGAAAATAACTCCGTTCGTTCCTGCAGCACAGCACAGCGCACTTCATTACGGTTATTTAAGACTCCGGAGTCTCTATTACATTAAATATCGTTCACAAAAGAATATTTTACACTTATTTCACGCTACTATTAAGTAAAAACCCTGTTAAATTATTTATTTATTACAATATCACGAATCCAAATCCGATAACTTCTTTTCACAATTATCAAATGTCAGAAATGTTGAACTGACGCAAAATTGCCACTAGGCCCTCTTGTCATTTCCCCCCCCCCCCCTCGACCATAGGTCACACTGTCATTGAATTGCTTAAACACGTACACTGTATTCGCACGATACCCCGCTTCCTTATTAGTTATTTATTCAATGAGTAGACCTACATATCAGTATCACTAACATATATATAAATGGACTGACTGATATCCTGTTTCATGTGGCACCAGTTTTGAGTTCAGAAAGTGTGCTCTCACTGTCAATGCTGCCAACTGTCGTAAACTGGCGCTATATTTAAATTACTTGGGAATTTACTTAGATGAATGTCAGTGGATTTTACGGAATTTACCACAAAAGTATTCGGGACTCTTTGTTTTGTTAAATTTTATTATGAGCTAAAGGGAATGTTTTTCACAAGGCTGTTTTGGTAGGAAAGTTTTGATTACTAAGTTTCTAGTTCTGGAAATACCCCCGAGCTTCAAGCAAGTTCTGGTTTCCAATCATTACTGTTCATTGGGAAAGTATTCTCTCACGGAAAGAGACAGGAATATGAAAGTGGTGCCATTTACTTTCATGCATTTTTGCTACAACGAGCAGTCCATGTATATACATGACAGTGATCAGTATCCTTACCAATTTATTGATGAGGTGATAAATGAGTTGGCGAAGAACTTCATCAACGCGCTCAGTAAAGAAGTTAGTTGTCGTGCGACAACATAATGTACACTCAGATTGTCGTACTTGACTAAAAAGTTGTGTTAGTTATCATAAGAGCCCTGCACGCCTGCACCGGTACTAAAATTTTGTAACCTGATGAGCGTTGTCTACCATGGCTCTAACTGAAGACGGACACCATAATTGGCATCTATGTCAGTTTTGATGTTTGAATTAAAAAATATTTCCTAGATATCGAAAACTTTTTTAGCGGTTCATGAAGCAGGACAGAATATATTGAAGAAAGAGATACATCATGACAAATGTATTTTCAGTCGTCAAACGCCATTTTACCTTTTTCAATCTGGTCATATTAACTAAAAGGTGAAAGAAAATTTTGTAAAAACTATTTCTGCATAAAGTAAAGACTGTGAATAATTATCTGCTGATATTAAAGTGATAAATGTCTAAGTGATGTTCAACGTTCTTTACCAACTTACAAGGTCATCAATCTTTAATAGCCCTTCTCAATTGGCTGAGGGTTTCACTGTATTTTCATACAGAATGAAGTGATCCGTGAAAAATTGCCACAACAATAACAATCTACGACATTGGAAACCATTTTTCAGGCAAGTATAGTTATGAAATATTATTTTATGTACTTTACACACATATTTATATTATATTAAATTAAAATCAATAACAAAAATGTTATCACTTTAAATTTATGCTAGAAGCTGGATATAATCCAGTTGTCTTTGTTCCGGAAATTTTGCAACACCAAGTGGGTGAATGAAATGTTCTGGAGTTAAAGGTGCCAGGTCTGTTCGATCCTCTGACATATAAGTGAGAGGACGACCATTCATGACTTTAGTCACTGATTTAATAACTTCCACCAACTCTCTACGTTTCAGAGATCCTTTTCCAAGAGTTCTCCTCATGAGGTCCTTGGCGGAACGAATAAGGCGCTCCCACCATCAACCCTACCTCGAAGCCAAATTACACAAGAACCTCCAAGTACATAATTCGTCTAACTCCTTCCTCTTTGGAAATGGCATCCCAATCCAATTTCTTGAACAGTTTGTCGGAAACTCAGAAATTCGTTCCATTATCTGTATAAATCGTTATCGGTCTTTGTGCTCAATGTGTCGATAAGTTCAAACTGTACTGCTCGATAAGCATCACAAGTGAAGAGTACCAACCAGATTTTCTTTGTGTTCTTCAAGATCAATGGACCAGCCAGGTCTATTCCGGTTACCTCGAGCGGGTCTGCATCTCTCACTCGATCTTTGGGAAGTGGTCCTTCTTCTGTGACCGTTTGCTTGGCAGTGAAACGACGACAACGGAAACAACGAGTTATCACAGCCTTCACACTCCTTCTTGAGTGGACGATTCAAAATTTCTGTCGGGACTTTGTCACCAAAAAACCAACTCCAGAATGACAGTAAGTGCGGAGATAATCGAATATAAGCTGCTTGTGATTACATTCAAACCTTTTAAATTAGTTCTATCTCTTTCTGGATAAGCTTCCATCTACTTCGATCTAATGCTGTCTCAGCTCATTTGATCTCCGTATATGCTAATTCCCTAGTGGTCTTATTGCCTTTATCTTTGGGGAAAAAATTATCTAGAAAACGACGTACTCACGCGGATATAAGCACAAGACGTAAACTCCTTGTCGACCTCTCTAATGCACGTGTACTGCGCATTATTAGAACGTACACGCAAATTTGAATTTATTTTACATTACAAAAATAAATTTGACTTAAATGTACCCACTAAAACTCTATGGCACAATCTTCGGTATTTCAACGTTTATGGCAAATAAAAATCTGAAAATTACATCAATCCGAATGATCTCAATTCATATTTTGTTGAAAGCACTCTACCACGTGGTGACATACCAGCACCTCAAACCCCGTATCCAGCTGCAGAGTTTTCCTCTGGATTGTTTTCGGGGGGTTGATTGCACCGAAGTATATAATGCCATTTATTCCATTAAATCGGCGGCTATTGGCTCAGATGGTATGTCACCAAAATTTATCAAATTAATTGCGCCGCGCATTATCAGCCCACTACTACATCTTTCTAACAATTATATTACTAAGTCCTTCTTTCCCAGTGTTTGAAAAATTACTAACGTGGTCCCAATACCTAAAAAACCAGAAAAACTTTTATGTTTCAAATCCAGAAGCACTTAAGAGAAAATGAATTTTTGAGCAAAATCCAGTCAGGCTTTCAGCCTGGATATAGCTATGAAACCGCTTTTCTAAAAGTTTCCTCCGATAGTCGCTTTTCACTCGACAAGGGAGAGTTAGCTATATTGTCGCATCTTGACTTTTCTAAAAGCATTCGATAGTTTCTGTTTATCCTAGGACCGCTGTGTTTCAGGGTGTACATTAACGACTTACCTTCGATGATCCGTGTTGATAAAATACATATGTATGCCGATGATGTACAAATTTATCTTTCTCGTCCTATCGGACTCATCGAAGACTGTGTGGCCCGCGTTAATGATGACTTGAGTGGAATATGTAAATGGAATTTAAACAACAATCTCAATCTAAATCCTGCCAAGGCTCAGTGCATTGCCTTTTCTCATAGTTCACTTGATACTTTGTCGTTACCATCTACCAAAATATATGGCCTAACTATCGCATATGAATCAAAAATCCGCAATTTGGGTGGTATTTTAAACTCTAACATGAAATGCTGCGACCATGTCGATTTAACTCTATCTAAAATCTATTCCACCTTGCGTCGTCTTTGGATATCAGCTAGAGTTCTTTCTCACAAGTTACGTTGCCATCTTGTCAAATCACTGATCTTGCCATGTTTTAGTCAAGGACAAGGCTGTCTTGTATTTTCTAAGTTTGATTCTAGGTGCTTAAGAAAATTAAATGTAGCATTTAATGACTTTCGCCCTGGTAGCCCAATCATCATGAGCGCGCTGATGAGCTCATGATGATTGGTTGGATAAATGTAATGCTGAATTTTGTTCTAGCACCGGGACTAATTCAATGATTGCTCTTGTGAATAAATCAAATCCCTCATCGCTGGGCATAATCATGATTCTCATTGGTGAGTAAATCAAATACCTCATCGCTGAGCGTAATCATGATTATCAAGGGTGATATAGTTTTTAAATTCAGAAATAATAGATTTGGGACGATCACGCATGTCATATGCCTGCACGAAAGTACAACTATACTGTTATACATCCGTGCAGGGATACGAAATTCAATCACAAACATAAAGAAATATTATAATTGCAATGCAGCTACATATGCCTATTACAAATGTCATCAACAAATTTGTTATTTTTTTACTTTTTTTCTAAATAGGAATATACTATCCATAAAAATTTCAAAATTACTTACCAATGATTTATAAATACTTAAACTTAACTGGAACTGGATGAATTCAATTACACTTCACTCTAAATTATATTTTATCTTCGCTTCTCACAAAGGAATGAAGAAGAAAGATAAAATTCAGTTCGCACTTTGAAGGCGCATACCAAAAAACAAAGGAAATTTTTAGCGCAACACCATTTATCTCCATTTCACTCGTACATTAGATGCAGTAGACCCACTGAATAAATAACTAATAAGGAAACGGCATATCGGCTGAAAACCTAAGCCACTCCGCGTTGCGTTTGTATGACTGACATAATTTAGCCACCAATGACAATTCAATTGTAAATAAACAAACCGGCATTAGTAAATTGTTAAATTTTTTGCCATGGCTGTTTATTTTTATAAATATTTCACTTTTATTTTGCTAGAAACACTATAATTAATTAGTAAAGCTAGAAAAGTTACTTGAAAAATGCTTTCCCACGAAAATAACTCCGTTCGTTCCTGCAGCACAGCACAGCGCACTTCATTACGGTTATTTAAGACTCCGGAGTCTCTATTACATTAAATATCGTTCACAAAAGAATATTTTACACTTATTTCACGCTACTATTAAGTAAAAACCCTGTTAAATTATTTATTTATTACAATATCACGAATCCAAATCCGATAACTTCTTTTCACAATTATCAAATGTCAGAAATGTTGAACTGACGCAAAATTGCCACTAGGCCCTCTTGTCATTTCCCCCCCCCCCCTCGACCATAGGTCACACTGTCATTGAATTGCTTAAACACGTACACTGTATTCGCACGATACCCCGCTTCCTTATTAGTTATTTATTCAATGAGTAGACCTACATATCAGTATCACTAACATATATATAAATGGACTGACTGATATCCTGTTTCATGTGGCACCAGTTTTGAGTTCAGAAAGTGTGCTCTCACTGTCAATGCTGCCAACTGTCGTAAACTGGCGCTATATTTAAATTACTTGGGAATTTACTTAGATGAATGTCAGTGGATTTTACGGAATTTACCACAAAAGTATTCGGGACTCTTTGTTTTGTTAAATTTTATTATGAGCTAAAGGGAATGTTTTTCACAAGGCTGTTTTGGTAGGAAAGTTTTGATTACTAAGTTTCTAGTTCTGGAAATACCCCCGAGCTTCAAGCAAGTTCTGGTTTCCAATCATTACTGTTCATTGGGAAAGTATTCTCTCACGGAAAGAGACAGGAATATGAAAGTGGTGCCATTTACTTTCATGCATTTTTGCTACAACGAGCAGTCCATGTATATACATGACAGTGATCAGTATCCATACCAATTTATTGATGAGGTGATAAATGAGTTGGCGAAGAACTTCATCAACGCGCTCAGTAAAGAAGTTAGTTGTCGTGCGACAACATAATGTACACTCAGATTGTCGTACTTGACTAAAAAGTTGTGTTAGTTATCATAAGAGCCCTGCACGCCTGCACCGGTACTAAAATTTTGTAACCTGATGAGCGTTGTCTACCATGGCTCTAACTGAAGACGGACACCATAATTGGCATCTATGTCAGTTTTGATGTTTGAATTAAAAAATATTTCCTAGATATCGAAAACTTTTTTAGCGGTTCATGAAGCAGGACAGAATATATTGAAGAAAGAGATACATCATGACAAATGTATTTTCAGTCGTCAAACGCCATTTTACCTTTTTCAATCTGGTCATATTAACTAAAAGGTGAAAGAAAATTTTGTAAAAACTATTTCTGCATAAAGTAAAGACTGTGAATAATTATCTGCTGATATTAAAGTGATAAATGTCTAAGTGATGTTCAACGTTCTTTACCAACTTACAAGGTCATCAATCTTTAATAGCCCTTCTCAATTGGCTGAGGGTTTCACTGTATTTTCATACAGAATGAAGTGATCCGTGAAAAATTGCCACAACAATAACAATCTACGACATTGGAAACCATTTTTCAGGCAAGTATAGTTATGAAATATTATTTTATGTACTTTACACACATATTTATATTATATTAAATTAAAATCAATAACAAAAATGTTATCACTTTAAATTTATGCTAGAAGCTGGATATAATCCAGTTGTCTTTGTTCCGGAAATTTTGCAACACCAAGTGGGTGAATGAAATGTTCTGGAGTTAAAGGTGCCAGGTCTGTTCGATCCTCTGACATATAAGTGAGAGGACGACCATTCATGACTTTAGTCACTGATTTAATAACTTCCACCAACTCTCTACGTTTCAGAGATCCTTTTCCAAGAGTTCTCCTCATGAGGTCCTTGGCGGAACGAATAAGGCGCTCCCACCATCAACCCTACCTCGAAGCCAAATTACACAAGAACCTCCAAGTACATAATTCGTCTAACTCCTTCCTCTTTGGAAATGGCATCCCAATCCAATTTCTTGAACAGTTTGTCGGAAACTCAGAAATTCGTTCCATTATCTGTATAAATCGTTATCGGTCTTTGTGCTCAATGTGTCGATAAGTTCAAACTGTACTGCTCGATAAGCATCACAAGTGAAGAGTACCAACCAGATTTTCTTTGTGTTCTTCAAGATCAATGGACCAGCCAGGTCTATTCCGGTTACCTCGAGCGGGTCTGCATCTCTCACTCGATCTTTGGGAAGTGGTCCTTCTTCTGTGACCGTTTGCTTGGCAGTGAAACGACGACAACGGAAACAACGAGTTATCACAGCCTTCACACTCCTTCTTGAGTGGACGATTCAAAATTTCTGTCGGGACTTTGTCACCAAAAAACCAACTCCAGAATGACAGTAAGTGCGGAGATAATCGAATATAAGCTGCTTGTGATTACATTCAAACCTTTTAAATTAGTTCTATCTCTTTCTGGATAAGCTTCCATCTACTTCGATCTAATGCTGTCTCAGCTCATTTGATCTCCGTATATGCTAATTCCCTAGTGGTCTTATTGCCTTTATCTTTGGGGAAAAAATTATCTAGAAAACGACGTACTCACGCGGATATAAGCACAAGACGTAAACTCCTTGTCGACCTCTCTAATGCACGTGTACTGCGCATTATTAGAACGTACACGCAAATTTGAATTTATGAAACTGAAATGAAGGCACTGGTGAATTCGGATCAAGAGCTCTCTTATCAAAACAAACACTACTCACTTCGTTTTAACTTTCAATAAAATGTCACACTTATTTTTTCTTTCAGAATTTCCCACTATTAAGATCAGATAATGTATATAAGATTTTAGGTCCGAGATCTAAACACACTAGAAACACACTGATTAACAATGTACGATTTTCAAAACTAGTTGTATTGGAATAAAACTCAATATATAAGTTTTGGGTCAGAGATCTTAATCACACTGAGAAAACACTTAATGGCAGAAAGTTGCAATATACGATCGTCAAGAAAGTGATATAAATATATATTTGTAAAATAAATATAGAGTAAAGTTGAAACATTATAGTTGATAGATAAGCACACGAAGTATATAATATGTAGATATACAGGGTGTCCCGTAAGTCGACGTCAAGCCGGAATCGGGTGATAGACCAAATCATAACAGTTACCAGAAAAATATAAAAAGAATTCTAAGTCATGTATTTTTCAAATTATAGACATTTCTTTTGTTTTCGAGAAAATGTACACCTTGTGATGGTTTTTTAGTTTTAGAGAAAATGTACACTCTGTGATGGCTTTTAGCTCCTGTTGCTACAAATCTTTACCTTTTTTCAATTTTATGTTTCTTATGTAATCCCGAATAGTGCTTATGTAACCTGCTGCTTTAAATTCTAGTCCTACTGTTCTAGCTTAGAAGAAAATGTCACATTTTGCCGAACCAAGAATAGAAAATTAATATTTCACCCAACTTTAACTGACTGTAATGAAAAAAAAATGTACAATGCCAGTTTGGCAAGTAACTTTAAAAGTTGACGCAATTAATAAGGGTTCTAAAATGGTATAACACTTACTACAATATTTCTTAGATTACGGAAAAAAAATTATTTTCTTCAAGAAACCCAGTTTCAAAAAATTTTTTTTCACCTACTAAAAATGATTCTATTGTACCCAAAGCTTGCCGTAAGCCCGTACCTTTCAGATTTTAGTTTGAGTCAGACGGAGAGTTATTACATGAAGTGTGAGTGAGACAGATTGTGACGCTTTCAAGTTAGAGATCCTAACTTTTGTTGAATTTAGGACAAATTTTCCTAAGTTTAAAATTAAACACCAATTATTTGGATGCTAAGATTTATTATTTACAAAAGATGTTCAAACTGCCTTCATTCAGCTACAATTCAAGTTCGACATCTTCTTAAAAAAGATCGGGTTATCAGACGGGCAAATCTTCCATTGTTGACAAATTCAACTGCTTCCGAAATTCTGGAGCTCAAGTTTTTGTAAAGTTCGGTGAGCTATACTTTTAGGCATCCTGTGCTTTCCTGGATTGCACTTACCAAAGCACTTGGGTCTTCTTCAACTGCTTGAAGTACTACGTCCTCGTAAAGTAAGAAACTCTTTCTTCACCATGTACTTGGTTTGGAAGTCGGCTCCCTGTGGAGAGTAGACGATGCACATTTGTAAAAACCACTGACTTATAAAATGGACTGAGCGATTTGCTATTTCATGTGGCACAAAAAATATTGTGTTTCTGTATATCACCGTTAGAGCACCCTTTAAAACGATTACATAAAAAACATGTAAAACTCAACCAATCAGATGAAATTTTACACCCGTAAATCGAATTTAATTAAAAAAATATTTTTTCTTGTGCCCAAGTGATATTTTAATCGCTTATAAGGAATTAAACTCATTCCGACTTTAATTTTCAAAAGTTATTCGTAACTGAATCCTGCTTATGCGCAAGAGAGACGGAGCATGGTAAACACTATCTCTACCTTATTCTTTCAGAGCTGATTGCGTCTGTAGCCAACATAAAAACATCAAATTGCATAAGCAAACGTTCCAGAATGCAATATTTTGTGTTGGTAGCTCCAACTCTGCCATAGGTCGAAAGAGAGAACTATAAAACTTGTGCCATGCTTTCCTATAGGAAAACGACAATACGCTCAGTCCATTGTTATAAGTCAGTGGTAAAAACTCAATGCTTTGACGAGCGAGTGTCACTTTCATGCTCACTCTCCGTCTCACTCAAACTAAAATCTGAAAGTTACGGTCTTACGGCAGGCTTTGGGTAAAATAGAATCATTTTTAGTAGGTGAAAAGAAAGTTTTTGAAACTGGGTTTCTTGAAGAATATTTTTTTCTTTTCGTAATCTAAGAAATGTTGTAGCAAGTGTTATACCATTTTAGAATCCTTATTAAATGCGTCAACTTTTAATGTTACTTGCAAACTGGCGTAGTACATTTCTTTTTCATTACAGTCAGTTAAAGTTGGGTGAAATATTAATTTTCTATTCTTGGTTCGGCAAAATGTGACATATTCTTCCAAGCTGAATAGTTGGCGTAGAATTTAAAGCAACAGGTTACATAAGCACTATTTAGGATTACATAAGAAAAATAAAATTGAAAAAAAGTCAAGAAATGTCAATAATTAGAAAAATACATGACGTAGATTTTTTTTTTATATTTTTGTGGTAACTATTATGATTTGGTCTATTACCCATTTCTGGCTTGACGTCGACTTACGGGACATCCTGTATACACGGTGTCCCGTAAGTCGACGTCAAGCCGGAATCGGGTGATAGACCAAATCATAACAGTTGGCAAGTAAATTTAAAAGTTGACGCATTTAATAAGGATTCTAGAACGGTATAATACTTGCTACATTATTTCTTAGATTACGGAAAAAAAATCTTTTCTTCAAGAAACCCAGTTTCGAAAAATTTGTTTTCACTTATTAAAAATGATTCTAGATGGTAGAGCTTCCAACTCTGAAGAAATACTGATGTCACTCAGAATTAATTAATTAATGATGTTTGACCAACCTAAAATAAAAGGAGAAATTCGATTAAAATCAAATGAAAAAATCTTACCAGCTTCTGGAGAATCAACAGATGCAAAGGATACCACGACGACCTGAAATAAACAAAATGAAAGATAATATGATTAATGTAAATAAACGAATAAACATAAACAACAAATTGTGTTTACATAGCGCCTTACAATGCATGCAAACAACAACAAAAAAAACGCAATAATCTTTATGCTCAGCAACATAAAGCATAAAATTACCTCAAGTACCAACTTAAGGGCACACAATAAACCCTTTTTCAATGATTTCGTGAATACCTGAGATGAAAAATTTTGCAAATAAAACTCAGCTTGGCAGGTAAACACGGTATTGGAAAAAGGTGGGGATTTCACAAAAACTACACATACAATTAGTAAAACCTTATACCAACCTGTGCAATAATGCATAATTCTCACGATGAACACCTACAAGTTACACAAAACACTGAATTTAACACATAATTTAATAAAAACTAAACTCGCGCGCGGCTGACATATCGCGTATAAATCAAACCAACGAACTTCGTATTTTCGCGACGTTTAAAATGTCACCCCGATAGTCGCGATATTTTCCACGGTTTACGGAATAATCGCGAATTTTCGAAATTACATACCTTTACACCAATGAGTGCGAAAGAGACACAAATGAGTGAAAAGGACAAGGATGAAAATGAACGAAAATGAATTCTGAGAGGAATTGAAATTTAACATGGCGAAACGATAAGTTATGGCAAGATTTAGAAAAACTTATAATTATGCCAAATTAATACAGATTTCTATGGGAAAGATGTCAAAAAATGCAATTTGTAATTTGACATCAATTAACAACAACGAAATCATATACTGTAGTCAAATAAGCCAGAAAATTCAAGAATTCATATTTATGGATGCGAAATCGGAACGAAATTCTCTATAAAAAGGGGGTGCATTCTTCATTCTTCCTTCTTACTTTTCACATTGTCAAGGTGCGAGCACATGCAGTAGCATACCTCCCACTTTTTCGCAATTTCAATACAGTGACATCAGCAATTGAAACAGAATTTTCAGCAGTGCATCAGAAACAGAAAATGTCTACAAGACAATTAGCAAAGCAGCCAGGAATTTTTGGTAACTTTGTTTGTGGAATTTTATCAGCCACAAATTTTTAAATCAAATTAAAGGTTAATTTGCGAATTATTCATATTCATTAAATATCATTGTGTTTGCATACACACATGTATGAAATTAACAAAAACGATTGGGTTGGTTCTTATTAACTATTTTCCTCATTTCAGCAATTTAAAGTTCTTTTTGAATTTATTTAACTCAGTCAAATCGAAATTTCAAGCAATTATTCATCGTGTAAAAGCTATGCCTTTAGGTCATTTTTACATAAGATTATAATTGGAAACTAGATCGGCATTGAGTTCTAATCACTTTTTAACTTTCAGCCATTAGTGAAAATTAAGCATAGTTAAGATACGTAGAAAAAGAAAATTTTGACCTTTAATGTATTACATGTTAAAGTAGCATAATTTGTCATAATTGAAAGGAAAAATTCGAGTAAAACATGATTTTGTAGTAGGTATAATTAATTTTCTTTTATTTTGTACATAAGTATAAACATAATTTAAACCAGTGAACTTAAATTGAAGTTTATAAACCTACTAGTGTTAGTCATTTGACGTTAAATTTACAACTTAAAAAAAACTAATTGAATTAAGTCAACGTAATTGATTTTGCATAAAATTAGCATTTGTCCACTGAATAATATGTTTCTTGCAATAAACTTGAGTGAACAATTGAGTGACAAAATTTCAGTTTTTTATTTAATCGCCACACTCCGCCAGGGTATTTTATTTCAGCATACGTAGATTCTCGTTTGTAATTGCAGTTTGTTCGAAAGTCAATTATAGGAATCGACAAATTTCATTAAACTGTACCTTGCGAACGCAGTCTTTTCGTAGTTGTCAATTATTGGAATTGACACATCAGCTGTGATAAAACATATGGTGAATAATAAAGCTTTGTATCCAGCATACAGAAGAACGATTGCCCGATAATTGCTGAATATATGGGTTTACAATGAATAGCCTAGCAAAATAAAACTGTAGCTAGATACGTTATATATACATATGTAAAGGCACCAGATTTATTCATATTACAGTTGGAACCCAGGTCACAATAAATAAGGCAAACATTAGTGAAGAACCACTTTAATACGTATACTGGATATATTCAAATTGAAAACAGGAATCGATATTAGATTATATAAGTTGGCTGTGGTGAAATTACAGCACTTAATTGTAGAATTAACGATGACATCGAGATTATCAACAGAACCAATGTAATTCTATAGCAGTCAAATTTAGAGCAACATACAGAAGAATCATCGATTGACTTCATTCAGATATATAGAAATTTACTACATTTTCCTAAATCCTACCTCCACAAACGCAAGAATGTTTACTTTCTGATGCCACGCCGCATCTACCAGCTCTGTAAACTTTCCAGCCCTATATGCAGACCTGCCACGTTCCAGTTCAGGCTTCAAGGTTGAAATCAAGAAATTTTCGTTGCTTTTATTTCTGGGCTTGCTATAAAATTTGACTTTCCGTATTGAACAGTCTCTTGTAGAAATACTACGTACTCCACAATACGTAGAGCTGGCTCAGGAGAAGGAGGTGGTCCAAGTAGGATTAGGTTGAGCGCCACGTGATTTTCTCTCAGCCGGTTAATTCAAGAAACCGGATTTTGTTCAACACCTGTAAACTTCACCTAGAGTTTCCTTCCAACAGAATGAAAAAGGAGGTATAAAAGGAATTATAAAAAATAATAATTGTCTGCACCTATATAAAATAAATTTAAAAAAAAGGTATTCCACAAGACCTTCAAGAGATTCGATTCATTACTAAGGGATTTTATTATGATATATATATTTAATAAAAAAGAAGACACATAACCATGCTACTACGACGTATGCCACATTGTTCAACCTTATGCAAGATATCAGGTAGAATATCACTCTTATTAAATGATTATACTACGACAAGACATATAGGAAAGAATATTATTAATATTATAGCTTTAGATTTTATAAAATAGCTCAGAAGGAAAATTATGACTGTATCGTTAGGCCAGTCAGCCACACATAATACAAAGGGCTAAAATTCACTGACGCCCCTGATAGCCCAAATGAAATGCATAGAACAAATTTTGAGAAATTTCCTTAAAGTTATTAATATTCAAATACTCATCTTTTAACTTTGCGGTTGCCAATTTCTGCTCTATCTCATAGGTTTAACGGATCCCTTTTGTCCGTCACCGACTATGATAACTGTACAACCGAAATTCCTTTTATTCTGAGTTCCTTTTTCAATTCTTTCCTTTTTAAGCTTTTCCTTCAAAGTCTCCTCCTATTTCTTCGAATTAAACGTTTACTGCTGCTTGCATATATATTTTCGTTGAATCAAACTTTTCTCTATAAACTTACAAATGTATTTTTCGGATTGCGGTCACACGGTGCTGCTTGAATTCTTCGACCTAGGTTGTGTTTTGCAGATATTATACGCATATTTGCTGCCTTATCGTACACATAGTCGGGGTTTTACATGTTAACTATTTGATTATTATTGCATATGTTTTTCTTTTGCACCTGTTTTGTATCTCTAGGTATGAAATTATAACGAATACTTTGACAGATTTATTAGGTTGGAAATGCGGCGAATCTGATGTTAAAATAAAGAAAAAGACGAGTTCCACAAAATTTTGAAATTTTATAATAATCTTTTCCAATCTTTTTAATCTTCCATTTGCAGACATATGAAAATAAAAAAAAAACACAGATACTCCACACCTCACACCACAAGTTGTTTGTTAAAATTGAGTACCCTCTCTGATTACATTTACTGAATTGTATTTTTTTACTTTATTTAAGAGCCAAATATGTCCATACAAGATTCCATATAAGAGGACGAAAAAGGTGAATTTTTCAAGCTGTGGGATGAATAAATGATTAATATAAAAGTCCTCGTCGTTTGGTCAGGTTTGGCAAACATATTTTATTCGTAGTAAAAGCGTAATTTGTTCATTTTCAATTTTAGATCTACAGACTTCAAGAGGATTTCTCATTAGAAAATATCTCTACAATATTTACAATAATCCGAAAATCTACTTGAATTTGACTTGTACCTTGCATTATTCATAAGGACATTCACTTACAGGACCCCACTTATAAATTTCTTATTCGTAACCTCTTCTAACATGCCGGATAATTGCTGGTTTTCCAAAAAATATTCCATCTTTGTGCAGGTAGATATGTGCTTTAAATTTCTATTAGAGTCCCTAAAATTTAATAAAAACAGCTTAAGAGATAGGAAAACAGGTAAAAAGTCTTTTACAGTCAAATAGATTTAACATACCACATCAAGGGTTTTCTCTTGTCTTGTGGAACATTTTAGATTATTCATTCTTAGCAGGCATTCAATGTACTTAAGGACAAGAACATCTGCCGATTTGGCTTTGTACAAGAATTTCTTGTTTTGTTTGTTCCAATAACTCAGAGAATATCATCAACCCTACCCATCAAAAAAAGGGTCTGCAAAGTGCCCTTCATTGTTACGACAGCTGTTAGCACCACATCATGACAATTTCGTCCGTCGCTTCCTGTCGTCTGATTTGGGAAGATTACAAAGCTCTGGATCTAGTACCGCAGGGCTTTACCATCAGAGTGGTTTAAATTCCACAGCAAAAGGTTTCTAGTTAGTCGAAGATTTCACGTTTAAATTTCATTCGGCAAAGCTTATTCTTAGGCTATGCATACTTGCTGGAGCTTAGGAAGTTTTACAGGTAAAAAAAAACACAGAGACAGATTAGGTACACCACCTTTACGCTGACTTACATTTTGTGGTTTCTTGAAATTTGTTTAGCTTTTATGAAGTGTCACTTGTATCGCTTTTATGTGTAATTAATTGAATTTTTTAATTAGCATTTAGGTGAGGAATTTAATAATGCAGTGAAATTCTGTTATGAGAGTTTTGAATGAAAATAAAATAACCGTTGCTAAGCAGATCTGTGTAATAGATATTTAATATGTATGTTCTTAGTGACGTACGTCATAAGGCTAAGCTTTTTTGTTGGTTGGCAAAGCAACCGACACAGATGAAGTAAAAAAAAGACAACGAAGCCTTCTAATATTTAATTGAATTTTAAGCACGTATTGGAATTGACTGATTTGCTAAATAAATGACTTATCCACCGTTCGGGATATAGCCGGGAACTTAGTTACGAGTTAACAGTATTGTAAGCTCGGTTATCCTCCAATATTTCTGGTTTTTTTTCTCTCAAACCCTCAAGAATTATCCTTAATAAAAATATGTAAAACTGTCTTTTTAGCGAATGAATCTAGCATGACAGGTAATATTTTGAACCTTGCTGGATATTGCCCTAAACTTCATCAATGAGTGACCATTGCAGTCAACGTAATTCCAAGTATGTAGATACTTCAAAGATTGCACTTTTTGTCAAATCGGATGGTAAGCGATATCAATCGACGTGTCAATTTTTTTCTTGTCGGTTAATACCTATCACTTCGTTTAGTTTGAATAATTTACTCTGTGTCTCCCTGTAAGCATTAATTTAGTTAAGAATATGTATAGTGTAATTACAAAATTAAATTAAAGTTGAATTTCTTTTCTAAGGATCGTAAATTTTCTTTCATGGCGTTATCCTACAGAAATTTAGTCGAAAGTGAAAGTGATCTACCGAGGGATTTTACACAAATACGTTCGTCATAGTATACCCCGTGGCGGATATGTCCAACAGAATAGCTAATGATGGCAATCCTGTAACTTCTAAAATAATCAACAACTAAGAGAAGGCAAACCCCGCTATTGTCACGAAAATTTTGTTACGGTCCCCGAGTCCGGTCCCTGTGTGTGCAATTCGTTTATGTAATGTGTTTATGTTTGCTCTATCCGTGTTTAGGTCATCTCCTTCTTTTTTGGTTTGAGCTAGTAATTTCTGCAGATAAGTACAAGTTTTGATTAGTGGTGACCAATAGAGGCTATCGCCGTGACGTTTTTCGAAAATGTGAAGTAAGTTATGGAAAATGTTCCCTTCTGTTTTGTATGAAATAGTTGATTGCGCCTGACAACAATGAAATTTTACTCCAGGTAAGCTTCTAGGGCACTCATTGAAGAAATCGGTTTTTTAAATATTTTTTTTTTGCAATACCACTTAAAAATCTCCAGGTTTAATTTTCTGCAGCTGGTACTAAATGTCTAGTATATCCTCTCTTTTGAGTGGATAGAGTTAGAATGTTCAATTTCTGGTTATGAGTGAGATTAGATTTCCTTTTTTTTCTTATGTTTGACCAGCTTCTGCATAATTAGGGGAACCCGGGGCGGAACGGGGTATCGGGCGGTAAGGGGTAGGGTGAGACGCGCCACCTTCCTGCACAGCTTTCAGTTCGCTGTGCTGCGCTATACAGAGTGGTCGCTGTCAGTGAGACAAACTGCTGAGTTGTGATTTTACCGAAGGCCGGAGAAAGAGGTTCTAAATCCTAATTTTCGCTCTGCTACACCAAGGTAATTACACCATATAATATTCTTTATTCGGAAATTTACATTACATGTTTGTTTCAACATACTTTTAACTGATTAAAAGTCTAGTGATAACTCAAGGCTAACAAATATAATGGCCATAATAATCGTGTTTCAAGGAACGTTTCGTCGGGGCACAATGGGGTATACCCCATTCCGCCCCTGATAATATTTGTACATCACAGATTAATAGGCAGTTTTTGTTTCATCTGCAGATGGTACGTACCTATATCAGGAAAACCAGGCGGCAGTCCTGGTCTACGGATGCTATGAATCAAGCTGTTGATGCGGTCAACAGTGGAAAAATGGGATATGTGGCGGCATCTAATTGGTATGAAGTGCCATGATCAACACTAGAAAGGTATGTGCGGAAGAAACGAGAAAATCCAGAAGCTGTTGTTGATAAGACGTCAGGGAAGTACCACACATTTTCACAGTAGTACAAGAGATAGAGCTTGTAAACTACCTGAAAGATATGTAAAAACAACTCTCGAATGACTATGAAAAAATTTCGTCATCTGGCATATCAGCTAGCAGAAAGAAATGATTGCAGCCGTACTTTCAACAAAACTTTGGAAATGGCGGGAGAAGACTGGGTTAACGGCTTTTTGAAGCGTCACCGAGACTTAAGCCTAAGACAACCAGAAGCAACATACGGAGCAGGGGCTATGGGTTTCAATAAGGTAGCAGTATCGAATTTTTTTACTCTGCTTAATGAAACTCTGAACAAATACAAAACAGATGCCACTAGAATTAATAACTGTTATGAGACTGGAATTAGCGTAGCTCCGAAGCATTTTTCAAAAATAATTGCTATTAAGGGGCAGCGTCAAGTAGGTGTCTTAACTTCTGCAGAAAGAGGCACCACTGTGACAGCCGAGATATGTTGCTCAGCTGCCGGATCTTATGACATGACCCCAATGCTTATATTTCCGTGGAAGAAAAAACAACGCGAATTTGAAATCGGGTTGCCACCAGGGGGCTGGGCTGAAGGCAGCGACTCTGGACGGATGACCACGGACATTTGTTTCAAATGGTTTCAACAGTTCATTCTGTTTTCCAAAGCGACGAAGGAACATCCTGTTCTCTTACTTCTTGATGGGCATGCGTCACACACAAAGAACTTAGCCGTAATAGATATAGCTCGTGACAATGGTGTAAAAATATTGTGCTTCCCTCACACACAAACTGCAGCCATAAGACGTTGCCTTCATGAAACCTTTAAGCTTGTACTATGAGGATGAAATAAGGAACTGGGTCAGGTCGCACCCAGGAAAAGTAGTCAAGCTTTTCGAGATATCCGCGCTTTTTGGCCAAGCCTTCTTAAATGCAGCAAATATGAGAACAGCCATTAAAGACTTTGAAAAAACTGGTATCTTGCCATCAAACTTTAATATATTTACGGATGATGTCTTTCTTCCAGCAGCAACAACGGATATTCCCTTGCAGAACCATGCTGAGAGAACAACACTGGAAGATCCGACTGCACCAGCCGCCGCTCTGTCATGTATTCAAAATCTTTCTACTTCAATTGTCAATGCTCTTCCAGGCACCAAAACAGCCGTATATGCTCTGCTTGCCGAGGAAACACCCGTAGATACTCTGCCATCTACCGAAACACATCAAATTCTTCCGACACCTGTTGATATTAATCTACCTTCTATCCAGCATAATTCTTCTGCGCCTACGAATGACGAGATTCTTGCACCGCCAGTGAACATTTATATCAATTCCAAACCGGGATGTTCTTGGATGCCCGATTCCTCTGCCCGCGCTATTGCTGACACAAATTTTTCAATAACGTCCCCAAAAACATTATCCCGTTGCCAAAAGTGAAACCTGGAATGAAAAGAGTAACAAGGGAGCGTGGGAAAACGGTAATCCGTACTTCCTCACCTTACAAGACTCAATTAGAGGAATCTATTAAAACAAAACATAATATGAAGGAAGCGAGAGCAGAAAAATGAAACAAAAACTGAAAGAAAACAAACCCAAAGGAATGAAAAGTAGGCCAAAGAAACAAAAACGAATCGTAACTGAATCTGAAGAAATCTCGGAAGAAGAAGACGCGGCCTGCTTGTATTGCAACGATTTACATATATTCTAAGTCCAGTGAAGGCTAGTGTTCTTGCGCCATTTGCAAAAAATGGGCGCATATGGTGTGTGCTGGTCTAGACAGTGACGAATATGACAGTATTCTAATCTGTGAACTGTGCCAATAATTGGTACCCCATTTTGCCACGGGTGCATTTCCCATTGTACCCCGGGGGTGGGGCAGAAAGGGAAATTTTCTCTTTTTTTCAGACACTGATTTTGAATAGTAATTTTTAATTTACATAAGATTAACTCTTTCAATGTCTCCCAAATTGTAATCAAAGTTTAGCTACCCCATTCCGCCCCGGGTTCCCCTACGACACCGCATAACAAGCAATGAGCGAAAACTAATAAATCCTAACCTAGACATTATGGATTTTAGTCTTTCCGTCAATGAAAATTAAAGTGGGAATTGGTTTTTTGTTGGCTCTGACGGAAGATATTAGGTTATTAAGTATGAATTTTGAATTTATCTGATGGTTATATCTTAGGAAGTAGGTACGTAAAAGATTATTCATTCTCGAACAATAAAAGAAAAGAAGAAATACTTAAAAAGGATTCGATTAGAGACGGGAGTTTTATTAAAAAGATAAAAAGAAGAAAATATATATATTCTGAATTTATCATCGTTCTCCTAAAGATGAAACAGTTGTACATTAGGGGAAAATTATACTATCACTCAATTAGTTTATAAGTGTTGGTTGGCTATTAAATGATAAGAAATTTGTAACCGTTGCTCAGTAAAGATTTAGTAGTTATCGCAGAGTGTAATTTCGATACTAGCTGGGAATCGGGGAGGAAACGGTCAGTCCAACTTCACTCTCCATCGTGTAAGAGTCACACACACTGCTCAGCGAACCTGCCCTCGCGCCCTCTACGCTGAGACACAAACTGAGGCTCTTTTTCGTTACGTCTAGAGTGTCTTCATTGCATCACGGCTTTTTACACTCTACTCTACTTATTTTAAAAATAATAAAACTTTTATGTCAAATTCAAATCTTCTTCTTATTCAAAACTAATCGTGGCAACCATGCCTCAAACTGCTCCCAGCCATGATGGTGGGCTGCTTTTACCAATTCAACAGATGGCAGCAGTTACTTTTAAATACACAGGGCTTTTGTGTTTCTGTAAAATTTTACGTCGCTTACAATAGTCATAGTGTGATATCTATCACGTAGTAGTACACTATTCCATAGGTGTCCTTCTTCGCGTTATATGAAAGTATATGTAGGCGTGTAAATCTGATCTCGAACGAGATTTCTATGAAATCTCCCGGAAGGGGAGTTGTGTTACGGTCCCCGAGGAAGATTGTCCCTGTGTGTGCAATTATGTTCGTTCTATCTGATTAGGTCATCTCCTTCTTTTTTGCTTCGAGCTGTAATACTGCAGATAATTTTTTTTAGGCATTGACTTTCCGACCATCCTGGGTCGGTCCTATTACTTCTATCCCCCGGATGTCATCACTGGAGGTAGCCAATGCTGGAGCCGAGCGTATTACTGAGGGTCACTTTGGAGCAGATCATATTAAGGAACGTTCGAAGTAAATTTTAGCTAAACCGGATCATCTATTAGATCTTACAAAATATTATCGTCAACGACTTGAAAATCAAAATTTAAGATAGTAGAAGTGGATTTGTCGGACTTTATTCGTATATTTGAGTCTGAAACGAACATTGTAAAATTAGTTGTGAAATTAGTTAAGATCGCAGAGTTGAATTATCCTTGTATACCTTAGCCTAAAACGAACATTGTAAAATTAGTTAAGGTTTCATGTATTTGTGTTTTTTTAGCTTTTGAATTGTGTAAAGTAGAATAGAGATTGTGGCAGCATAAAACATACACGCAGCAGTACGTGCAGAAAAAACATAATACTACATGTTAATATAAATCACACTTAGCATACAACCCTGGACGACGGAATGTCAACAGGCCATGACAAGGAAGAAGAAGCAGCGAAATAAAAGATTACTTCCTTCTTCTCTTTTTGCTGGTTGGCGATGGTAGAAGTATTGTTCCTGGTTATCACTAAACATTCCGCCACGTTTCTACATAGAGTTTATAAATGTATAATTTCACTTCATGTTATTAAAGTTGTATATACAGTAAAGCTTATAAAGTTGTGCATTAAAGCTGTTTTTACAATCATAAGTTGTGGAAATTATTTCTATCAAAAATCCATCACGCCAAAACACAACAGAGATGATTAAATTCCGGATCACTAAATATTGAGGTCTATAATTTAGCTTTCATCGTTCCATGCGCTTTGCTTAATCTGTTCAGGCTCGGATCCGTCCATATTTGTAGCTGTTTTGAACGTCTGGAACAAAATAAGACCACACAAAGAATCTTGTTTAAAAAATATAAAATTTATGGTACTTATCTGAACAGTTGTAGCTGTCAATTTTGTTAACGCAGTAGTAGCAGTTTACATGTCGTAAATCTTCTTCAAGATAACATCAATATTGAATAACAATATCCGATCTAGCGAACACATAAAATGTTGATTGTTGATTCTAAAAGATGCAATGAGAGATTAGTTATTTAATGTCTAGAAAATGTAAACAGATTCCCTCTTACCACAGGACAAAACAATTTAACATAAGAACTATAGTCAACTAGCACAATAAATAACATACAAAACATGCAAGAACACTTAAGAACATTTCAATATTCCAAAAGAGCTCTTCGGACAAAAATAATAATGATAATTTACACACTTACAACACGCTATCTAGTCAACTTATTTACTTTCTTATGACAGCTGACACCTCCGATCCGATCATCGAAATATATCTTCGAGAATCGAGGATAGAATGGGAAAAGGGTCAAGAGCTACCAACCTTAAAGGTTGAAAGAAACTCTTGGTAATAACCATATGAAAAAGAGAGAACATAAAAAAGGGGTAAAGAAATATGTTATTGCAATGCAGTTATCATAAGATAACCAATCGCATTAAAAGAAAATTAATTTACCGATAAATTTGATAAAAGTTCTAGAACTTTTAAATTTCCCCTACAATACGGGAAATATGTATTAGAATGTTGAAAACAAGGGAGATCAGTTGCGGAATTGGATCGTGTCGGACGTTAAAAAACAGGAATCGAAATCTTTAAATTTATTAGAAATCGTGGTACTTACTTAAAATTAAAAACCCTTTTTTGTTTGGGCGAATGGTTTGTGGGAATGAAGGTGTTCTTAAGTGACAGACATTCATGATTCTGTGCGTTGTGTTAAATTGATTTGAACCCAATTTTTTCCTATTTTGTGAAAATATCAACTTTGAACTCTAAATTTATCATAACAAATCATTAAACTAATTTGTAAAAATAGAATTCACAATAAACTTAAGAATTTCTAAAGTGGTGCTTTTTCTTCGATCAGTAACCTGTTCTGTAAAAGAAAGAGTTTGGTGTAGTGGAAAATACTGGGAGTTTCGATTAAGAATCCCGGGTTCGAGACGAAGTTCGGGCGAAATATTTTTTGTTGTTGCGATAAATTTTAAGACGCCAAGAATTTGAATTAGAAGACAAATCTAAGAAGACAGCTTTCTTTCCTTGTCAGATCGGCACCATTCCTGAAATTATTCATTGGTCCTGTCGAGCCAGATAGTTAGAAAACAAAGAAAGCTGTTCTAAAACACTCTAAGTTTGTGTGAAAAACTTTATCGTGTATTGAAAGACAATAGATTTTCTGTGTTGTGCAAAATTTGAACCTGCTGCGCGTGGAAAAATCCCAAAAGCCAAAGGTGGAAACATCGAAGTTCTCAGTTGCATCTGTAAGTCCATTTCTTATAATATTGGTGTTTGTATCTTATATATATAAGAAATCAAGAAAACTTCGAGATGAAGAATTTAGTAATCCTTCAGCTAGCCCAAAAGACTATTATGGAACAATTTTATACCAATTATACCAAAGACGGAGAGCCCAGAAGAACTGCGCCATATTATTTAAAGAGACTAAAGGATTTTCAAGATCTGTGGAATGAAGCGACGATTACTCATCGTGACATATTAATGAAACAAATTTTGAACCCAAAAATCACTGATGAGATAGTCATAAACTACTTCGAAAAGGAGATTTATTCAATCATGGAAACACACTTCAAGGACAATTATGCTAGAATAGAGGAAAGATTTCATAAGGAATATCCTGATTATAAACCTCAAAAACCGGTTCCCCATGTCGGCAACGGGAATGACTCCACATCTATCTACATGAAAGGTGAAGACTCCATGAGACTTCCAAAAATATCTTTAGAAAGATTCTCCGGTGATTATCGAAAATGGCCAACATTCTACGATTTATTTCGTACTCTAGTACATGAGAACGAATCCTTATCAGATGTTCAAAAGCTGCCGTACTTAAAGCTACACCTGAGTGGAGAAGCTGAAAATTTGTTGAGACACTTCTCAGTCACAGGAAAAAATTATAATACGGCTTGGGATCTATTGAAAGATAGATATGATAATAAAAGAGTGCTTGTCAATGCACACCTCAAGACTCTTCTTTCACAGACTGGATTGTCATCCGAAACAGCCAATGGTATCAAAGTCTTATTAGATACAACAACAGAATCTTTGCAAGCCTTGAACAATTTAGATATATCGACCGAAAGTTGGGACATTTTAATAGTGTATCTTACAGTACAAAAGTTACCATCTGAGACGCACGCGCTTTGGGAACAAAGCTTATCAAACAAAGCCGACCTACCTACATGGAAAGAATTGCAAGAATTTTTGAAAGGTAGATTTAGGACTTTAGAGGCTATCACAGTTAAGAAATATCCTGCAGTAAGCAAAGATTATCGTAATCATACTTTTAGATGCAAAGGAACCACACAAACGTTTTTAGCATCGTCGAGTTCTATGTGCTATCTCTGTGGTAATCAGCATCACATTCGACAATGCGCAAAATTTGCATCCATGAATTTTACGAAAAAATTGGAAACAGTTAAAACAAAGGGTTTGTGTATTAATTGCCTCGGCCTTGGTCACATGCTAGCTCAATGCCCTAGCAAACAGAAATGCATACATTGTAAGCAACGCCATCACACACTATTACATCGTAATTCAAATGAACAACAACAGGCTAGCACATCGAATCGAAACCTAGTGCCTGAGTCAAGCTTTCAATCACATAGGAAACCTACTATGTCTCCTTCTTCCACAAATTCTAGTACAGAGCAAATACTTGGTGCGCAATCGTCATTAATAGTGTCATCTCCAGAGTTCATACCACAACAAAGTGATCGCAACTCACCCCAGGTAAGCTCCTTTTTTATAAACGAGTTACATGAAACCAGTGAAATCTTGTTAGCAACAGCAATGGTTAAGGTCGTTGCCTCGTCGGGAAAAGAGGAAGTATTTCGAGCACTGATTGATCAAGGCTCTCAGGCATCCTTTGTTACTGAAGCCGCAATTCAGGCTTTGAATTTGCCTAAAGAAGCCATTCGCGCTAATGTCTCTGGGATAGGTGAAAGCAGTGCAGGTCAAGTGAATGCTCGAGTCCATCATCATCTATCATCAAAGCTCTCAATAGTGATGCAATCAAGTTGGAAGTGAAAGGTTTAGTGTTGAAGAAGTTAACTCATCTACTGCCTCCTCGAAAACATCGTATTCAAGATTGGGAACACATACGTGGACTTCAACTTGCTGACCCACTATTCTACAAACCTGGAAAAATAGATCTTCTCTTAGGAGCTGATACATACGCGAAAATCATAGAAAATGGTGTTATTAAAGGAAAGCCAGGATCGCCCGTAGCCCAGCAAACAATTCTTGGTTGGATTCTTACTGGGGAAATCAACAATTATAGTTTTTCGAGCGAAAAGCGATTCAAAACAAATCCTTTGTTGCAAGCTGAGTACTCAAAGTGTATTAAGGAATATGCAACCCTCGAGCATATGAAACCGATAGAGCTAAAAGAAGAAAGCATTAATGATAGCATTACAAATTCATACGTATCTTGTTACCTTCCTCACCATTCAGTGATTAAAGCAGATAGCTCAACTACCAAATTGAGAGTAGTATTCGATGCGTCCAGAAAAACATCCTCTAGAATCTCGCTGAATGATATTATGCTGAAAGGTCCAACCATCCAGGATGAATTAGCATGTTTGTTGTTACTATGGAGAAAATATCGAATTGCGTTTACGGCGGACATTGAAAAAAATGTACCGCCAAGTACGAATCAATCCAAAACAAGCTGATCTTCAGAGAATCGTTTGGAGAGAGTCACCCGACACTGCTATTCGTGACTATCAACTTCTGACGGTCACCTTTGGCACGAAAAGTGCTCCTTATCTTGCCACTCGAGTACTTAAGCAATTGGCATTGGATGAAAAAGACAAATACTCCATTGGTTCTCAAGCAACATTATCGGAGTCTTATGTAGATGATTTACTGTCCGGCGGTGACAACTTAGCATGCGCAAGCGAGAAGCAAACACAATTAATCAACCTTCTGAAATCAGGCGGATTCCATCTACGCAAGTGGGCATCAAATAGCTCTCGTTTACTCGAAAATATACCAGAAGAACATATAGAAGTTAAAGTGGCTCTTAACGTTGACGGAGGAGAACAAGTCAAGGCACTTGGCTTGTATTGGGATCCTTCAACTGATTCTCTTTGCTATTCTATTAAATTAGATAATATCCAAGAAGTATGTACCAAACGCACCATCTTATCAGATGTAGCTAAATTATTCGACCCCTTGGGATGGGCCTCACCGAGCATCATTATCGCTAAGATACTTATCCAAAAATTGTGGTTAGCGAAATTGGATTGGGACGAAGCTGTACCTTCAAATACAGAAAAACAATGGTTAGAATTTTGAAATAACATCATTGAACTCAGAACGATCAACTTACCTCGTTGGATACAATATTCGGAAACGAATCACGGCATCGAAATCAACGGCTTCTGCGATGCGTCTCTGGTGGCATTCGCTGCTGTCATCTACATTATTGTTATCGATTCAGAAGGCAACAGAAAAGTTTCCATTTTGTCTGCAAAGTCGAAAGTTGCTCCAATTAGAACAGTATCTTTGCCCAGACTTGAATTATGCGGTGCTGTACTCTTAGTAAAACTTCTGCGGTATGTGTTGAAATCCTTGAAAATTGCTGATGTATCCCTATATGCATGGACAGATTCTGAAATTGTGTTAGCTTGGTTGAGAGGGTATCCTTCGAAGTGGAAGACATTCATAGCGAACAGAGTCTCACACATACATGAGTTAATAGGAGAAGCTGTGTGGCATCACGTTCCTACAAAAGAAAACCCAGCAGACTATGCTACGCGGGGCATCATGCCGACTGAATTGAAGTCATGTTCTCTATGGTGGAATGGCCCAATCTGGTTGGAGAAACACAAAAACTGCTGGCCTAAGAAGAATGATATACCTGAAACAAACATGGAAATCCGATAATTAGCAGTCAACTGCATGCAGACCACAATCGACAGGATGGAAGATCGATACTCATCACTTAACAAACTTCTAAACATAACGGCGTACTGTCATAGATACAAGTCGAAACAGAAAGGACATCTCAAGGCTAATGAAATAGGAACAGCGCTGTCCATATGGTTGAAGAATGTCCAGTTTGAACACTTTTCCGAAGAAATCCAACAATTAAGAAACGGAAAACCATTGGAATCAAGCAATCGATTGCTAAAACTAAGCCCATATCTTCATTCAGATGGACTGTTACGAGTTGGCGGAAGATTGCAGTATGCGGACTTGTCATATAATGAAAAACACCCGATAATCTTACCCGACAAAGGCCATCTAACGCATCTCATTATAGACAAAGTCCACAAAGATACGCTGCACGGTGGCCCACAACTTATGATGAGAGTGATTGCACAAAAATATTGGCTGTTGAATGCGAGAAATACTATAAGACAACATATACATAAATGTGTTCAATGCACGAAACAGCGCGCGGAAATCCAGACTCAATTAATGGGAAGCCTTCCCAGACCTAGAGTAACCAAATCTAGACCTTTCAGTCATGTAGGTGTTGATTATTGCGGACCATTCAACATTCGAAGGCATAGAGGTAGAGGATCGAATACCTATAAGGGATATGTGTCTATCTTTGTGTGCATGACTGTGAAAGCAATTCATATTGAAGTCGTAACTGATCTCAGTGCGGAAGAATTCATTGCCGCTTTTCGACGATTTGAATCACGAAGAGGTTTACCGAGCGACGTTTATTGCGATTGTGGATCCAATTTTGGAGGCGGATATACCATCCTAACAAGGCAAAATAAACAAATGGTCGATCATCTCAATGAAGAAATAGCAAGTCTCATTGAAACTCAGGGCGTTCGATTTCATTTCATTCCTCCCGCATCACTACACTTCGGGGGTCTATGGGAATCCGGCGTACGATCAACCAAATATCACATGAAAAGGATCCTCGGAAATAGTATCCTCACTTATGAGGAATTAGCGACAGTGCTTACACAAATGCAGGCATGTCTGAATTCACGACCACTGTGTCCCTCCAGCAATGACCCGGATGATCTCAATTCACTAACGCCTGCACATTTTTTGATTGGAGACATTTTGTTAACACCACCAGAACCATCTGTACTCGACATAAATATGCATAGGCTAGACCGATGGCAGCATATACAACGACTGCATCAACATTTTTGGGAAAGATGGCACACGGAATATTTATGTCTCCTACAACAACGACCAAAGTGGAAACGAAATAAAAAAAATTTGAAAAACGGGGATCTAGTCATCATAAAAGAAGAAAATCTTCCACCGTCAAGGTGGCTTCTGGGTAGAATTATCGATACCCATCCGGGATCAGACGGTTTAGTGCGCGTCGCGACAATTAAAACAAAAGATTCGATTCTAAAACGCCCTGCCGCGAAACTTTGTTTACTGCCGATAGAAAATAGCGAATTTTAAATCAAAAACATTATAACCTCAAACCAACACATTAACCGCACAAAACAACAACAGCACTAATAATCACAAAACTTGCCTTCACAATTTGATGTCCAAACCTATTTTATCCCTCTTCAATGAGAATCCCAAAATACCAAAACTCCCTTCCTTGACATCCGGATAGCGAGTCGGGGCGCTATAACCCCATCTTCTCCCTCTTCTTCTCTTGCAGGTGTTACAGCGAAAAGGGAACAATTCTTCATAACTAAGCTATTCATACTAGAAAACACAATCTCAGAAGATGTTGGAACACAAGGGTTCCAACCCGGGGAGTATGTTCAGGCTCGGATCCGTCCATATTTGTAGCTGTTTTGAACGTCTGGAACAAAATAAGCCCACACAAAGAATCTTGTTTAAAAAATATAAAATTTATGGTACTTATCTGAACAGTTGTAGCTGTCAATTTTGTTAACGCAGTAGTAGCAGTTTACATGTCGTAAATCTTCTTCAAGATAACATCAATATTGAATAACAATATCCGATCTAGCGAACACATAAAATGTTGATTGTTGATTCTAAAAGATGCAATGATAGATTAGTTATTTAATGTCTAGAAAATGTAAACAGATTCCCTCTTACCACAGGACAAAACAATTTAACATAAGAACTATAGTCAACTAGCACAATAAATAACATACAAAACATGCAAGAACATTTATTAAACAGTTCTTCAGAATATAAAATGCTATAAAACTAGTCATTTTTACTGTTCGACGAACCGTTCTAGAAATACATGCGAAGAGCACTTTAACAATCATAAAAAAAGTTCAATGCCCATTTTAAGCCCTATACATCCAGACATGAAAGATGACTTAAAAGATGTATTATGATACTCTGAACATATTTTATTAACTATGTTTAAGTTTAAGTTTGATCTAGTAGATTTTGGAAAATCTAGTACAAAATCGAATTCCTTAGATCCTATACTCTGAGGTTTAAATAGCTATTTATTGCCATCGCAATACTCACTTTTTTAGTATTTTGTATTCAAACTGAGATAGTGGATTTTTCGTGCCTTAGATCAGCACTAACTCGGTAGGGTTATCTTCGATCGTAAAACGGGTTTTACTGTTCCCCTCCACTCAGCGCAAAGCAACAATTCGTAGAAGAATATTTGTCTCTACATACTTTTAGGGTGGAGGATGTGTACTTTTTAATGATTCAGAAAACTTTCTCGGGAGGTTTTTGTCGCCGTAAACACCATTTTCATGCACTTGCATGCCATACACCTCAGCTACTACATTTCACATATATTTTGTAGTTGTTTCTTGCATGGTAATTAGTTCTCCGTTATGAACATTTTCCTCATAGAGAGGGATTTTCCAAGATGCACTAATTCCGCACAATCACGAGAAGTAGAAAAGTCCACTATTTCACACAAGAAAGTCGTTCAAGCTACATCCGATCGCCAAACCTTTCGCCCCTTTAATTGAAATAAACATTGTTAATAACATGTGTTGAGAGTGTCATAATGCATCCTTTTTGATACCTCCCATGTCTGGAGGTGTCGGACCTAAAATTATATGAAAAGTGAGAATTCCGCTTATTAGTTTTGCAAATTTTTCACATATTATATCCATATCAATTCTGTTTCAGTCCGGCATGTGAACATTGTGGGTGTGGCTCATTAAGTTGTATAGTGGATGGATTACATTAACCGTCTGTGAATAATACTGCATTTGGACTTGGTTCTGCTTGGCTCTCCTTCTTGCTTGTGTGGTAGTTGCAAAAGCTTTCATTTGTTCATTTTGTGTACAAATAGTATCAGCACACTGTACTCCGATTTTCTGACATTATCTAGATTGTGATTTCAGAAAAATTTGGATGAGTATTTAATTAATCTAGTAATCATAATGAATTCTCATCAAATGGGAATTCCTAGCTACCTATCTTACTTATAGGGTAAATAGAAGGAAAAACATGTAGAAAAGAAGTCGTATATAGAACTTTTTTACGAGGATAAAATAAAGACACTAATGATGCAAAATTATAAGAATATATGCGGAAAAGAACATCAAGAATAAGGATTTTATCTTCTATCCTTGAATATCCTGGAAGACGTATTTTTGATTTTATTCATTTTTAGGGTTCCGTATCCAAAGGGTGCCAACGGACCCTATTACTAAGCCTCCACTGCCCGTCCGTCCGGCTCTCTGCCAGCGGGCTGTATCTCATGAACCATAACAGGTGGACAGTTGAACTTTTCACAGAGTGTGTATTTCTATCACCGCTATAACAATAAAATTAAATTAAAAATTAAAGGGGCTCCCATGCAAGAAACGTAATTTTTTCGCCGTTTTATGCTCGACCTTAAAAATCCCTGTATCTCTTGAACCGTAATACAAAGAGTGAGTAATCTTCTAGCTGCTATGTATAAGAACAAATAATGAAAATAAAATTTAGCAAAAAATTAAAGGGGGTCCGCATACAATAAACTTTTGTTTTTGCTCGATCTTAATAATGGCAATACATACAAATGTCTAACTAACAAAAAGTACCTACTTCAGACTATATTAGTCAATATACTCTTAAGTATGGTGTGGTACTTGGTTGGTTTATTTTTTTATTTTTACCTTATATTACAAGGAGTAAAAATTAAGAAGGTTTAACCAAAATATGTACATCTATAACTACCTACCACTAAAAAAAATGTGTTTAGACAAGTAAAAATTGTTTGAGTGGTGGCTTGAAATCCTAACGTTTCCGAGATACGGGAATTTAAGATATTTTGGTATGTTTTTATAGACCACCCTGTAACTTCTGAAGTCCCATGATGATGATTTAAAATTTGTTAGATTGATAATATTTAGACCTTTCCATGATATGAAAATTTTTCCCCTCCTCCTCTGAGTTTTGAAGTTATGTCTCAACAAAGCTAAAATTTCGGAATTTTAACTCGGTTTTTTTTAACCACTATTTTAATCAAAACCCCTTCATCAATACCAAGTTTTCATATTGAATTTAAGAAGCCCAAAAGCTTCCCTTTAAATTGACCTATGACACTCTGTACCCAAAATGTAACCCTCTGTGCGTTTTTTGCACTTTTTCGTATGCATATCCAGCGAAAAAGATCAATGCCTAAAAATAAGGCAATTATCTTTTGGGAATGACATTTTTAAGCCATTTTCAGAATGACTCAGACATATGTACATATTTAAGTATTACCATAGAGTAAGGAAATCTGCATCTATCTATAGATTTTTTTACTCTATGGCATTACTCATATTAGAGTCCGATGCTTATTTATTTTTCCCGGACGAGAATAGAGCGCACACCTATTAGAATCGGTCAATGATGGAGAATAGAAGAATTTTTAAGACCATTTATTTTTGACGATTCTAAATCAAATCATAAATACAAGAAGAAAGGCCGCCGCCTCGTCCAGGGTTTGAAGCCGGGTCCTTCCGCTTTGTGGGCGATTGCTCTTACCACTGAGCTAACGAGACAGAGGATTTTCCCTCTTGTATTTTTTAATTTGTAACTAGCCTACTAAGCCACGATCGCTTTCAGTTAGCATTAACTAGTAATTATGAAAGCGCACAAATAAAGTGTAAATTCAATATTTATTTATTTTTCCCAAACATGAATCGAACCCACACTTTTTAGAATCGTTAAAAATAAAAAGATCTTAAAAATTCTTCTATTCTCCATCCGATGCTTTATTCTTCATCCTCCTATTTAGAACTTAATTCGATTATATTATAGTATAATGGTTGATTGGAACGAATTAGTATCAATATTTTTTCTACATATCATACCGTTAAGCCAGTTTCTTGAAAGAATAATTCGAAATAAATGCATCTCTTCCTTTAAATGTAACTTCACTGATATTTAACAAAACTAACATCCGGCGAACTCAAAAAAAGCACCAAAGTACTGACAACCACCTAGATAAAAGACGCAAAGCTACGATTTAAAAAAAAAACAACTATTAGCGCGCAAAAAAAAACAATTAAATACTGAAACGTTCACATACGCTTCTATACTATACTTAGATAACGATAACGCGACAGATCGATACGCTTATTTGAATACTTCTTCAAAACCATACTGATCCCTAAACAGTTATCTGCCTTTGTAATATAATTTAAATAAAAAATATTCAAGAAACTCTTTTACTTGTTCCATCTAAATATGCAGCTTAAGTTTCTTGGTTCCAATTCATCACCACAAAACATTCTTATCTAAAACGATTTGAATTGAATATTAAAAGTTATCAGAATTATTACACAGATACGTGCAAATATATGTAGCTTTATGTACATAACTAGAAAATCGTTACATGTATGAAAAATTCCATATGCTTTGCTATTGAGCGTGCCAAATATAAGTAGATTAAGTCTAGCAAAACAGGCAATCATCAATCACTTTCTGTGACACGCAGTTGAGATGATATAAGGCTTTAAATAATAAAGCCAGGGGTTGTAAATGAACATATTAAGAAAATTTTCAAGATGTGATTCTTTTCTTAGGATGGATCGATTTTAATTGAAACTATTTTGGAAGGCCACATTGGCATCATCTTTGTTTTGTTTTATGATTTAACATAATTTTGAGCTCTTCGCATACACTAGTGAAACTCCACTCATTCTATAACACATAGTACGTATTCTTTTATTTTAAACAATTTCAATATTAAACTTCATAATACTGCTACACTCCGCCCTTCCAAGGTTGTCTTTCAATTAGTAACGCGGTAAAATGAATTGGACACTCACGCATAATAATGAAAAAGCACTTTGATTTTTTTCATATCCATCAGTTTGTCTGTTCATCTGTCAATCTGTCCGTCTGCATGATTACTTGAGAAGGCATTGATATAGAGTACTGAACTTTGTATGTATGACTTTTTTCTAAACAGAGATTATACGGTTTAAAATGGGCGAAATTGGGCAACTCCTATGAAGGGTTGCCAAACATGTTCCAATTTTACATAGAGAACGAAAATTTTGGAGGCAGTAATTACAAAACGATTTCCGGCGGAAATTGATCAACCCGGATAGTAGAGTTACCATATACAAATACAAATAAAACGGGACGATTTAAGTATGCTCATAAGTACGTTAAATTGTAAAATTAATGAAAGTTAAATGACATAGATATCTAACGTCCAGTGAACCATTCTAAAACGCGCTGCGTAAAACAAATTAAGCAGATTTTCAACATGCATTTTCTAGTTATAACTAAATTTCAATTCATTACCTACTCGCAATCACTAATATAATATATTTCTTAATACTTCCACTTATTATCAGTATTAAATAACTTAGATCCCACATATAGTGAAGATGTAAGACAACTATGTCCTTTCTGTACATTTTACAGGTAGTGGAACAGATAAACAAATTAACAATTTAGAATTTATTAATTATTGAAGAAAGATAATCTAATCTATTCATCAGAATATACAGAATCTGCTATGTTCAATAGTTCTTTTGTAAAACTTAACTATTTTTTCGAATATCCTTAAAAGCTACTATTTACTAACTAATTTCTACAATTGTTCTACTATATGCTGTTAAGTTTAGCAAAATGGATAAATTGTTAAATGATAAGCATATAGTCCAGTCAATAGGGACTAAATTAGGCATTTGCCCTACGAAAGGTGGGGTAGTGTGATTTTTATATATGTTATTCAGTTCCGAGCCCCGATGAAAAATCCAAGTTTAAACCCTTGGGGCTGCTCCGCGCGGTCTGCCATCTTGGATTAAAGGTACCAAAAATTTGTTTTTTTTTTCAAAATAATTCCTCAACGGTTGATCGTACGTCATAAATGTGACATCATAAATTTGAAGAAAACTAAATTTCCTACATTTTTTGTAAAAACACTTTTTTTGTAAGTCTGATGTGTAACGAGTTACAGCGGTGGAAACGTGAACATTTGTTTTACGCGTTTATTTACTTTATTTTATACACGGAGAAAAAAGGCAAACCTGTATTTCAAATATCTTAATTTAAGAACTTAATTAAAGAAAATAATTCCACGACTATCTCCTGAAAAAATATCAGAAGTCACTCCTTCAAGGAATTGACGAAACAATATGTGATAGCTTGAAGAAATCACTAAGTTTAAAATTTTCTGATTAGAAAAACGTAAAATGTGATCGGGAGAAAACTGTTGTACTAAGACGCAATGAAATCCTTAATGAACCATCTACAACCTGCTTTACATTTTTGTGAGATTAGCCATTGTACAAGCATTTCAAAGCATTCAGATTGGTAGGACAATGTGTTAAACATTTCAAGAGTTTAAGTAAATTCCTAAATTCCAAATTGAAATTAATTTCAGATATTTGTATCCCGGAAAAGAAACAGTAATATATAAAAATGTGAAAAAATTTGATGTACTCAAATTGGTACTTACTTCCAAAATAATATATATGATAAGGAGTGAAGGCAAACTTTCAAAAGTGCAAGAAGATAGGAAATTTAAGTATGTAAATAAAATACTTATAACTTGAATACAATAATAAAATTACTATATTAAATAATAAATCTTTATTATTGTCTTATCATGAATATGTTCCAATTTTCTCAAAATATAATTAAATGCCACGATGTAGCGCAGGACTTATTTATTTTCCCTATATTATTTTTGATACTAAATGCAATATATATATATTTTTTTATGCATAATATACTTATTATTTTCTAATTTTGATGCAATTGAATGCATTTGTGTATACTAAATTTATGTTCCCCAATCTACTTATGTACTTATGTTACGTATGAGAGGCTTTTTCTAAGAATATGTCATACAAAGCCCTTGAAGTATTGTGAAACATGTCTGAATACTGCTTTATTAACAAAAAATATATACGAGAAATGTTTTCATTTTATTTCCTAACATTACTAGCAATTTCCATATAAAAGCACAACATAATTAAAAAATATAACATGAAATTCAATATTGCCATATTATTAAAACGAATACATAAAGCAATTAATTTTGAAATTTTGAATTCGAAAATGTTATGTTTTAAATCAAAGTTATTTGACTTTATTATAACCCATGCATAAAGTTAAAATTTATTTTGATTTATGCATGTCCGTCCATCCTCATGACAACTCGAGAGCCCATGATATTAGAAAGCTAAAATCTTGCAAATGTGCTTTAATAAAAAAAGTAAAATTAAGTTCGAAAACGGCACAAATCGGGTAGAGTTGCCATACCAAAATTTTGTTTTTCACTATATATTTGGACACTGAGAACGCGTCAACGTAGAGAGCTGAAATTTTGTACATAGTATTTTCATAAAAATAGTAAATATCAGTAAATTGGACAAAATCGGGTAACACTATTTTGGTGTTGCCATATAAAAGTTTTGGATTTTTATATATAATATGAAAATGCGGTTTTAATTTACCGAAAAGTTCTTCAGAATATGAAATCTTATAAAATTGATAATAACGATTTTTTCTGTCCGACGAACCGTCATAGAAATATCTGCGAAAACCCACTTCAAAAATCAAACATACACAGATGGGTGACCAGACCATACCAGTTTTACTAACTAAAATGTATGATTGGGAAATTTTACACTTCCACTATTTACAAGCCAAAGCAAAGTGAATAGTCCAACATTTGCTTTAACTTTCGGGAGTGGCAAAGAACGTTGAGCAACTTTCTTCGTTGCGAGTGGTATCCACTTGCTAATCTGTTCGAGTCGTTTCATTTAAATGATACATTTTGTGCATTTGACATATGCGAATGGTGGCGAGTGTCTTCAAACTTTTTAAACCGTAGTTGCGCCCCCCTCCCCACTCACAAGAATCCTGGATCCGCCACTGCATACGAGTATTCATTTAGGGTATCATAAGAATTGGTCTTTGATCAATTCTAGCTTTTTTACTTGTTTCCAAGTTAATTTTGAATACTAAAGGTGAACATTTGTAAGATTAATAGATATACAGGGTGATTCAGATCAAGATACCTTCCGGTATACCATGCGATTCCTTGAGGTAAGCTGATCAAAAAATTGTTCCACATACAGCTTACCGCAAGGAATCGCATGGTATACCGGAAGGTATCTTGATCTGAATCACCCTGTATAAAACAATAAAACTATCAGTGTCAAATTAAATATGTCGTTATTGTGAACAATAAGATCACAATTTTAAATGCTTTTTAAGGACAGTAATATTGGATTAAAGTAAGACGCATTCGAAGCCAAATTATATTTATTTTTATTTGCTTCAAAGTAATTTTACTTTGATTTTAAACGATTTTTCTCTGAGTGCAGGTGAATCCAATTTCGTATTGTCCGTAATTCATTCAGTTTTATATTTCACCGCTCTATGTATAATATAGATAATATTGTTAACAATGATCCTGTTTAGATCATGCCATTTATTACTAAGAAGTTTTACGTAAGTCGACTTACGTAGAACCAATATGAAGTGGCTAAACATGCCGCATTACAAAAAACTAGTCCTACTTTAATCCGGTATTTGATGGGGTATCAGTATTAAATGGAGACATAAACCTCAGATAAGGAATTTTTTACAAACTTGAAACAATTGTTATTTTGTTTTAATGAAAATGAGTGGAATTAAGAAGGAAAAAAGTGTGACTGGTCAGAGGGAGGGACGAAATCTTTACAGACTTTTGACTTATTGAAGAAAGTATTCCGTCCATAATGGATGGTAAAAAAATTAGAAATTTGGAAAATTTAATTTTTTTAATGCTCTATTCTCTTGTGTACACCACATACACAAAATTAAAATATTATTTCTCATTTTTCTCGTGAAAAAGTAGGCAGATCTGACAAATTTGAGAACTGTCAAAGCTTTAATACGAGTGGATTAATCCGGCTACCGGATTAGTCCTACTTAAGTCGACTTACGTAAAACTAGTTCTAAATAGCTGCGGTCTAAACGTACTCAATGTATCCATGTTTCTAATAAATGTAACCTGTCACTAAGTAATATATAATGTAGATTCTTTGATTGTATTTGATTTATTTTTGTTTTTATCTGACTTTCAGACTACCAATTTAAATAAAAAATTTTTTTATATTTTATGCGCCCCCCCCCCCCTCCTCTTGCTCAGCAAATGCGTGAATCCTCCCTTGGAGGTTAGAGTTAAATTATTGTATCCCGTAGCAAACGAATTTTTAGTTTAGAACGAAAGTTTAATTTACTTGTAAGTGGAACAATTATTTCTTTGTTTGGGCAAACATTAAAACATTTTTTTCAATAACAATCATTTACTAGACCAAGGGGAACTTTGCATGTTCTCATCTACAATCAACTTCATAACTCGCTTGCTTACGTCATTCGGAGTTGTAAAATGTGATATTGCCGTCGATGATGTGGTAATCGAAAATGATGTTGATTATATTTATGCCTTGGACTACTCAATTTGCAATCAACGTTTTCGGAAGGCTATCTTTGAATTGATGTGCGCTATTAATTTCTTCTGTTCTATATCTAGTTAATCTTAATAAATTACTTGGAGATTATCTTACGTTTACTTATTCCAAGTGGATTAGAAGTTACTTCATTTCGCCGCAAGTAATTTCTTATCCGCTTCAGATGACATTTGCGCTTGAGGGTGTAATAAAGACATTTTAATGTCTCACGTCGGCATAGTTAATTCAAGGGAATGGGAATGTGACTTTCTCATTAAGCACCTACAGGTATAATTCAACCACACAAACTTTTCTGAGAACGATTCTGTAAACTTAAATCCCATATATCTTGTGCGAAATAGGGAAAATGAATCATTATTTTGCAAGCTTTTCTCCTAACAATGAACAAAATTGAGTTTTCTTATTTAAAAAAAGAACACCACACAATACATGAAAAATAAATATGTTTTTGGAAAAGAGCTGAATATTAATTTACCCTAAGATTATTAGTAAAGGCTTATGCAGAAAATCACACCTGTTGGGTGATTCTGATCTCTTTGTCGTAGCTTAGGCGTATATTTTTGTCACATATTTTGACACTTCACTTCAAATTTGTCATACTTTTTTATTCACCATATTCATTTTGATTTATCCTTTTGATTAACCACAGAATAAACTAAAAACAAAACAAACTAATACAAATTAGTCAACTGCTTCCGATCTTGTGACAAAATTTTTATATTGTGGTAAATTTATATTGTACATCTAATAAGAGCAATACAAGTGCTTAAATTCGAAATAATATTTTGAATTTCTAATGCGAAGGTCATTTTCAGTTCATTCTCTGTAATGCAAGGCTTGCTGAGCTGGATAAAAACACGAAAAATCAGTAGAAAAGTTCATTTCATTTAGGAGTATTTTTTGACATTAAAGTACGACAAAAGATCAGAATCAGGAGGGTGATTTACTCATAAAAGCCAGCTTAATATATTGTCCTTCTAACATTAAAAACATCTTGACAGCGTCAATCACAAACTCGGAAACAATGCAATGTGCGCCAAAATTCTCTGAGAATTTTTTTCTTCACTCGGTCCCACCTACTAAGTTTAGCGTACGTAACCATACTTTTGCAGCACCCTGTATAAATATATTTTAATTAATTTTTATTTATACATAAGGCCTTAGTTTAAATACGGTTGGAATTCGTTAGTTAAAAAGCTGTCAACTAAAATTTTCGGCTAAGATTGGGGTTAACTTGAATTGTGATCGTGGAATAATCATTAAAAGTCTGAGCTGATCAACCCCCTGAATTGAGCGATCTTTTGATATTGACAATAGAGTCCGCTCCTTCATAGGCCTATTTATATATCTGCGCAATCTGAATCCTCTATATCGCGATCATATAGGAATGCACTGGACTCCTGAAAAAACAATTTCTGGATATTGATAATGAAAAAATTGGTTTTATTGAAACTACAAAATTAATTGCCTGAAAATTTCTCCAAGATTATTGATTCAAAAATTGCATTAATAGAAAATGTATTACCAAATAAACGCGACAATTACCGTAAACATCAATGGCTCAGTGAACGAGTGATTTTGGCTGCTGACGAAGTCAACTTCGAAATAGAAGAAACATTGCCTAGCGAATTAATTTCGCTTAAATCAACTGACACAGTGGTAGATGAAAATGAAAGCGTAAATTATTTCACTGAATGCTTGAATTCACTCGATTTACCAGGACTTCCACCACATAAATTACGTTTGAAAATTGGTTCACCCATAATTTTACGTCTAGACTTTACAATGGAACGAGGTTAGCTGAGAAGTGGGCGAACAGAACGGCGCATGTCCCACTTTCTAAAACTTTACAGAAAACGTATAAAACTGTATAAATCAATGAACATTCGAAACTATCCCATTATGATTTTAATAGTTTCGGCTACTTTTGATGCCCTTCCCGGCATGTTAAGAACATAGAAAAATGTGAAATATACTAGGAGAAAAAATAAAAACAAAATGGACATATGCCTTTCTCAGTGCACCAACTGCACGAATTGAGAGACATGTGCCTTTTTGTTCGCACATTGATCGACGTGTTCCCTTTTGTTCAGTTGTTGGCTTGAAAAAATCTATAGATTTGGAAATCTATGACTCTTTGTACTTTTTTGAAAAAACGGTGATTGAAAATAGAGAAAGTTCAGTATTAGCGGATACGATACCGTAAAAAAAAAGCGGCCTACCCCGGACATATAACCTTTTGTTTGCTCACGCCTCAGTTATTAAAAAAATTATGGGAAATATCATTGAAGCGACCATATCAAACAGAAAGCAATGTACTGCCACACATTCCAATGATACCCCTACTAACGCACCAATTCAGTTCAAGCGTTTCAATTTCCCATACGTTTAGCATTTACGATGACCATAAATAAGCCGCTAAGCCAAACAATGACCATATGCGGATTGAGTCTAGATAATCCATTTATATTTCTCACGGACAGTTATATGTTGCATGTCACGTGTGGAAAAGCAATCACACATTTTTCTTTACGCTCCTGATGGACTAACAAAAATAAAAACAAGTAAAAAAGCTAGAATTGGTCTAAGACCAATTCTTATGATACCCAGATGAATGCCCGTATGTTATTTCGCATTGTCACCCTGCTGTGCAAGTTTGATTTTTGAAGTGGTTTTTCGCATATATTTCTAGAACGGTTTGTCGGACAGAAAAAATTACTATAACCAATTTTATAGGATTTCGTATTCTGAAGATGTTTTTAGTACAATAAAAATGTCTTGGAATGATCGTTTTCCAGTATACGTAAAAAACCAAAATTTCTATAAGGCAACACCAAGAAGCAGTTTCCCAATTTAGTCCGTTTTTGAAATTTTATTTGCTAGTATAATGAGAATACCATGTACCAAATTTCAGCTTTCTATATCGATGCGTTCTCAGGCAGTGTCCAACTATATAGTGGAAAACGAAAGTTTTGTATGGCGCAACCCCACGAAGGAGTTGCCCGATTTGTCTCATTTTCGAACTTAATTTTACTTTTTTTTTTTAAAGTCCATGTACACAAGTTCAGCTCTCTAATTATACGTGTCTCGAGTTATCGTTCGCACAGACGGACAGACGGACGGACATGCAGAAATCAAAATAACTTTTAATATTATGCGTGGGTGTCCAATCCATTTTGCTCTACCATCATTATTTCGAGGTGTTACAAATGGAATGACAAACTTAGTAAACCCTATAGATTTCATCTCTAGGGTATAAATATTGTTCATAATTTAGCGTTAAGATAACCACAAAATAAATAATATATCATTAATCAACATTTTATAGTATGAAATAGACGTATTTATTCTTAACATGTCTTGCATCAAATCATTATTTGAAAGTGGGGGCATTTTGAACTTTCATTTCAAATATTTAATTATCAAAATAATAATTTGAGATTTTCATTTATAATTCACTGTTTTCAATCTCCAGATTTGGAAATTACTTTTAAAAATGTCAATTGGGATGTCTCGTATTTAAATCTAAGATTTTATTTTCATAATTCAATGCATGAACTTTAAGTTTGAATTGTCATTACCAATGTTCAATTTTAAACATCAAGCAGTTTATTTTTCTTCATTCAAATAAATGGCAATTTTCCGCGTTTCTACGCGCTTGATAATTAGCGCGGCCATTTTTGGGTCCCCTCACCTATCCACCAATCCAACCACCGCTATCTTCTGTCCAGAATTTCTTATACAGGGACTTTAACCGAACTAAACTCATTCTCCACCTACCGGAAAGAGCAGAACACCATCGGCCGAGACAACTATTGAAATATAAAATGAAATACAACTCAAACTAATGCGATCATAAAAAACTGTTCATTAAACGTTATCGAATGAACGCACTACAAAGACACTATTATTATTATTTACGAATGTACTAAAGTATGAGACCTATTAAATCGAAAAGAAAGGAAAAAATCGCTCCTATTCTTCAATCATTCAAGAACACAGAAGTATAGTGCAATGTAAAGTATTGCAAAATACTACCACTGTAAAGTTAACTATAAATCATGTGCTATGACAAGAATGACATCGCACAAGATAATGAACAATCATACAATCGGGAAACATCTAAAATAAGAAAGTTAGATAGGGGATAGCTAGAAAATAAAAATCTGTCAATTATTAATAAAATAGTTTCAAGATTGTGCACTGGAGATGCACACATTGAAGCAAACTCAACGTTTGCCAGTTTTAGAAAACTTCTGATGAGTCCCATGGCTGGGACGAAACTAGTAAAGTATTACCAAATAGGAGCCTACACGGCATCCCGTAGAAATCTGCCAAAAAAATTCTTATTAAACCATAACAATATGCAAAACAACGCATAAAATCAAATTAGCGTACACGTCCTGTCCATGCCACGCCTACTTCTGTTCTGCTATCTTGTGTGTGTGCTATTTTCCTAGCCAGGCGCTGGGCGTGGCAGAAAGCCGAGCCAGCGCAACTATTAATTTTTGCAAAAACTAAATAATATTTTTAATATTCTTAATTTTTTGTATTTATATATATATTTCCGCGATTTCTCTTACATCTGCCTTGCGTAGCAGGACAGGACGTGTACACTAACTTAAGATAATATGCGTTGTTTTGCATATTTGTTATTTCAGATTTCTAGGAGATGCCGTATAGGCTCCTATTTGGCAATACTTAGCCAGTTTCGCTCCAGCCACCGAGCTCTTCAGAAGTTTTCTAAAACTGGCAAACGTTCAGTGTGCTTCAATGTGTACATCTACAGCGTACAATGTTGGAACTATATACCATTAATAATTGTCAGATTTTTCTTTTCTAGCTATCCCCTATCTCACTTACTCATTTTAGATGTTTCCCGATTCTATGATTGTTCATTATCTTGTGCAATGTCATTCTTGTCATAAAAGATGATTTTGAGCTCGCACATACATATATGGCTATTTTATGCTCTGGGAGAGACTCTCTTTCTCGGTTTATCTCAGGAAGGATTTATCTAAAATAGTTTCCCCTCAATTGTTCATTCATAAATAATATTGTAGCATATGTGTATACGAAATATAATATAATAAATATAACAATAAATATAAAAATAATATTAAGTAGAAAATAAAATACAAATAAAAATAAATGTAACTATAAAGACATTAAAAATCAATAATAAATTCTCTCAACTCTATTTTATTACTTACCCCTATACTCGCCGTTTTAATTTCCTATTCCCAGTTATGTTTTCTTCTATAATTTACTACTTTACTTTAACTATTTATTTCAAATCAAATTAAATTAAAATTCAAAAGACCGTGACCTGTTTCGCAACTTTAACTTTAAATTTAAATTAAAAAGTGCAATAAACAACCCAGATAGCACAGAACATGTTCTGACCATCTTTCCGATATGCTCCACAGGATATGAGATCATGTTCTCTGACTACACGAATTGATATCCGATTTTGAGCCGATCGTATATGTATGTCCAAAAAGTATCATTTTAGAACATGTTCCATTTTGTTATATGGGAAATTACGTAAATAAAACGGAAAAAAGTTATGAGGGCCTTTGGACTAGCGCTCAAAACAGGGATATAGAAAATATTAATCCAAAATTTGAGTATAAGTTTTGTAACGTAAAAATAGTTTTGTCTATTATTAAGAGCCTGAACATACATACACACATAAATTGCATGACACTATTTCTACTTATTTATATTACATATGGGCTGAGATCGTTTCTCTTTTTTATTTTTATTAAAGTGATTCAAAGTAATTCCCATCTTAAATCTGTCCTCTGTTTTCAAGGCCGGTTTCATGATAATCCGTGCCATTTTAAGTAATTAAGTACCCATCTCATTACTCGCTCTCTAAGGGTATGTTCAAAAAGCACGTACTCTGAAGTACGTAGCAGGCTATCAAATTGATTCTTCACCTGCGCAAAATATGCTTTCCTACATATGCCTGGCATTTATAGTTTCGATGAGTTTCATAACCGTAATGCTGTTGTCTCATCCCTTTATTAAGTTCGTCCAATCCAACCATCCGTTAGGAATTAGAGTTCTCATGGTCCATTGTGTGAATATCTCCCTGTACGAAATACAATAGTCGTCTGAGTTAAATCAGTCCAATTCCGATGCTATAATTGCGGTACGGATTCGTAATAATTGGTCTTTTATGAGAGCGATTGGCTAGCCTACGCTCCTCAATCCCTAGGATGACAGGAGTGCTCTACAGTTAGCCTATCTCTATCACCTTATCAGAGAGATATGTTGAAAAATTGATGAAGCCAGCAAAAGTTGTGGCACTGGGATCACAGGACAATTCCAATCGGTGTTTATTCCATTACTACTAATCCTAACCTCCAGCATTATAACATACTTAGTTTTATTTATGCTACCCATTATAATTACCCTTTCTATTTAGTCTTTGAAATAGAAAATATCCTGAATAAATTAAACAAAACTGTTTAAAGAATTTTGATTCCAGTTGTGAATAATGATTCAAAAATATCAATGAACAATTTTTTCCATTCACTATTATCAATCATATGAATCTAAACAGAGCACAGCCGAAACCTGATAACGATTATGATTCAATCCTCCCAATTTAGCATTTCCCGGAATTAATGTATGCAACCATCGCACCCACACGAAGGCCATCAGAAGTTTTTCTTATCGATTATTGAAAACTTTCTAAATATTTGCACCGCATATTGATCCAACAAAAAAATCGAAGAATTTTTATATTAATCGCATTTCTTTATTTCATCTTATCATTTTCACTTTAACAGCACTTTAAAGATAACCTCCTCACTCTAATACATAATTGCAAGTTTATTAATAGCGAGTGCTTTCAAGAAAATCCCCTTGGAAATCTCCCATTTCTTCTGTTTATAAACATTTGACCGGGTAGCGGCGTACTTCCCCGTATTTTTGTAAGAGTTACCGAGTTAACAGGAATTACATATCTCGACAATATGCATAACTTCGGGAAACACAGTTAAGTTTGACCAATGATATATAAAGAAACTGCACTTTTAGTACAGCACTCAGTTTTCACTATTAATTCAGATCACCAAGTCTCTCAAAGTAGCAAAAACAGTTCCGGAAATGGCACGAAAATTCTGTCAATTGTTTCTAGCAACAGTATCTTTATCGTTGTCGATTGTATCTCCACAACTATCTGGTTCAGTTTCTTCAAATCCAAGCGGGGGCCAAGATGTAAATCTAATGGGTGGCCACAGATTTGGAACACCAGACCATAATGCTGGTGCTGGAGTCTTTGCAGCTGGAAATACAAAATCAGGACCAGTCACAACTGGTGCTTTTGCTGATTATAATAGGTATTTATGTCACCTAGCAAGTAATGCTATTTGCGCATATATATTCAACTCAAATTTTCTATTCTCTTATAGAAATGGTCATGGACTCTCAATACAACACACAAACACGCCTGGATTTGGAAAAACTCTCACGGAAAATGCCCGCGTCAATTTGCTCAATGACAATACGCACAAGCTGGATGCGAACGCCTTTCACAGCCGCACGAATCTAGACAATGGATTTAAATTCGATAGAGTGGGTGGCAACTTGGATTACAATCACGCCAATGGACACGGGGCAAGGCTTGGCGCAAGTCATATCCCTCAAATTGGTGGAACCACCATGGATTTGACAGGAAAAGCCAATCTATGGAGATCTCAAGATATGCGAACAACTTTAGATTTGACTGGAGGTGCATCTCGAACATTCGGCGGTCCTTTTAATAGACAAACAAATTTCGGGGGTGGTATCGGAATGACTCATCGTTTCTAAGGCTGATTTGTATAGAGAGTAATAATAAGATGATTCCTGTTAATGTATTCCTACTATGTATAAATTAAATGTTTCAAATAATAAAAACAAAACTAGTTTCTTATCCAGATTTGTTTTTTTAGTTTAATTCTCCTTTAATCGCTTGAGAGATCTGTTGTTCTTGTTACGGCTTGGCATGAATCTGTGAAAGCTGAAAACAGAATAAAAATGAAAATGAAAGTTTCATCCAAATCGTCGAGATGGTCAGGTCCCAAGCATGTACAATTTTATCGTTTCGTGTAGAATGGATCGACGACCTCTACATACCACTGACTTATAACGAGTTAAGTCAATGCTACATACATAGAAATTTGGGAATCTGTAGTAGCGCTGGCAAGGTGAGCATATGGAACCTTGCGCAATTCCAGATTTGATGCTGAATATAATCTATATGTGACTGTTCACTTTCACTTGTTTTGTCCGGTCCATCAGAACGTGATGTATGAGCCAAATTCAAATTCTAACCAATTCTTCAGTAGCTCTGATTTAATTAAAGATTTGCGCTTTCTATTAATTCACTCACATTGCACTTTTAATCATTTAGTAATAATTTAATTGTTTGATACATCGCGTTCTTACGGAATGAGCGATTCTTACCGCACCTTTGCTGACTGCAATTTGACTTTTAAACTTAACGAAAGCTCTCCTCATATGAGCTAAAGTTAATTTATGTACGCCTGTTAAATTACGTATACGGCTATTGTGGTTCAGCCTTTAGATGGTCAAAATTATATCTAATTGCGTGAAGAAATACTGGCATGCAGAAGGTAGCTAAATTGCTAATGGCTTTTAAAACAAGTGACATGACCAAATCATTGGAAGTATTTTGCTACTTTGAAAAAGATCCCCATAATATTATAAGAGAACTAATTCGACTAAGAAATGGATTTTTTCACGTCAATATCAAAGAAGAATTCAGAAATTACACATCGTTCATTGCATCTGACGGGGGCAATTTAAAATTCTAAAGACGTCGGTTGGGCTGTGTAACTCCCCAACTGTGTGTCAGTGATTTATAAATACCATCTTTCAAACGCTAGAAGGAGAGGGTATCCTATTTGTCTACATGGACGAAATAGTTATGCCATCTGCTTCAAAAGAGGAAAATGCAGGGAAGCTAATAAAACATTACGACTCTTCTTTTTAAATGGTCGAGGTGTAAGTTTCTACAAAGTACGAGGGTGGATCAAATATACGGTCATTTTTTTTTTTACTTTTATTGAATAATGTAATACACACACCATAATTTCAGCATTTCTGAATAGAGTCTCTTGCCTAATCTACATACTTTTACCATTTGGAAGCTTCAATATTCCTTGTTCATAAAAAGTTTAAGGCGCACGTTCACGAGAAGAGTTTTGTCTTTCACGGGGCAACCTTCACTTTCTTCGCCATTCTTGACTTGCCTTTTTTGACTCGGGGGTATAATGGGGTCCTCGCACGTCTCATCACATGTGCCGAAGCGCCTCAAAAATCCTGTGCTTCTTGTCTAAATCGATTCAGAAGTCTTTCAGTGATTTCCGACCTGACCTTTTTGATTTTCGGTCAACAACCTCGGAATCTATCGAACACTAATTTTTCTGAAGCCAAGATAATGACTGATAACGGATGGTACACTTCTGACGAGAATTTTTCAACAGTAAATCGGCGATCACGTTCAATAAGCTCTCGAACAGCATGCATGTTGTCATCTGTAAAGCTAATCCTTAAGCGTCAATCACGACTTTCATTTTCAACACGTTCGCACCCATCCTTAAATACTCTGTCCCACACAGTGTGGTGTCTCCAAACTGTGCCCTCAAACGAGTAAAAATTTTGAGCCTTTAACGCCTTCATTGGTTAAAAGCTTTATTATGATGCGTTGTGCAACAGACGAATGCCGCTTTCCCCACTCCTCATAAAATAACCATCAACCGCACACTACATCATCTAGCTGGGAACTGCATGCTAAGCAGAATAGTAAAACTGAGCTCGATATTTGATCCGCTCTCGTAAAAGACGGAAGGCTGACACTATCTCCTGCAAAAATCGCTTCTGCCAAAAATGTTCCTGTACCTTACCTAAACGGTTAAAAGATGTCCAAACTCTTTTAGGACTAACTTCCTTCTTTCGGAAATTTGTTCCTATGTACTCATCTAATACCAAACTACTATCAGATTTAATCAAAAAAGATACGCCCTTCTCCTTTGGTCTTAAGGAGCAAGACGGATTTAACATTTTAAAATAAATTTTTTGTTCCGATCTTATACACGGATCATAGCAAAGTAGGGTGTGTTGTGAAGTCCAATGTGAGGTCAATGTAGGTTTCAGACATCACAACAATCCAACAACACAAGCAAGCCCCATAAATTATCGTCATTGTTATGCTTACTCGATAGCTTTTACACATTTCCGTACTACAGTAAATTGAGTTTAGGCGATCGATTTAATTAAGTAACTGGGTCAGTTAATTTGCTAATCGGAAGTGTTTGAAAGTTGTTGAAATGACAAAACAAATAATTTTTGAGGACGATTTGACGATTGAGGAAAGTGAAAATATAAAAATTAAGCAGTTGAGTTCGAGACGGATAATAATAAAGTGTAATAGAAGTTAAACCCGTTTTTATTTTTCAAACTTATTTTCGAGTTATTGACATTTTTGGCGCAGCCGATGAAATTTTGTTTTCATTGAATTATGCTAATCTGTGTGGTCATTTTGTTTCATTACTGAGAACATGCAGCCAGACTCGCTCTATCATAAATCTCATTTAAATCAGAACTCTGGTAATCAGAATCCTTCTCAATTTCCTTATTTGAATAATATGATTTCACCGCAATCTGTTTTATTTACCCAAAACTCCCAACCAATACCTAAACAGGTTCCACATACAGGTTACGGGCAATGTAATAATAATAACAATGTACCTAAATAAACACAGTATCATCATATAACTATAATAAATCTTTACTGCAATCGGCCTAATCGCTCTTACGTTGATTGCAGATTTCGAAAATCTACTCCCTTTTGTACTAATTGTAAAGTTTATGGACACAATAATCAAAATTGCCAAACAATGAATTCACGGCGCCAAGCAAACATGATAGCCCATCAAGGAAAAAATGTGAGTTTTGCCAACGCAACGGCCACTATATGGAAGAAAGTAGAGCCAAACACCGATGGGATGCACGTTCCACTCAATCATCTGAAAATATTAGTTTACAGGAAAACTAAAAAAACAGTCTAAGTGTCAGCCCAATAAAACCGTTCTCCCCCAACAAACAGCACAACAGTCACATAGCAGTTTATTAAATAAGTGTTCTGCTAACCTACCTTTAAATATAGCTAAGACTGCAAATATACTGTTGGATACTGGCGCCGAGATTAGTCTTCTTAAAGAAAAATCATTAAAACCAAATATACTCATTAACTCAACTAATAGTACGACTATATAAGTGCAGTTTTCGGTAATGGAAAAACCCGTGGCACCTCTTCTGGAATTATTAATTTAACCTCCGAAAAAGAATGCGAATTCCACATAGTAAAAGATTTACTGACTATTGATAATGATGGAATATTAGGGTATGATTTTCTCTCTCGTCACTGCAATATCGAAGGCCCAAATCAACTAGTAAGATTCCCCCCAACAAATCCGAATGAAAAAGAATATGTTATTTCTCTCAGCTCACCAGCCCTAACAACTCTAAAGTCTCTGAGTGTTCACGAAGCAAGTACAAGAAAAGTGTCAGGGTACAGAAAAATTCTATCAATTCTGTCAAGCATGACAGGAGATAAGCTATCCCATACAACAGCTATAACTCACTCAATCCCCATTGAGCAAGAACATAGTCCAAAAAATTAGTGAATGTATTGATTACCCGACGCTCACAAAGCAATGAGCAAGTACGGGAAATGTTACAAAATGACCAAATAATAGAAAGCAAGAGTCCATGGAACTCTGCACTATTGGTTGTCCCTAAACAGCCTAGCCTCGAAGGTGAAAAGTGATGGCGCATAGTGGTAGATTTTAGAAAACTCAATGCAATAACAATAAGTGATGCATTCCCATTACCACGCATTGAGGATATTCTAGACCAGCTGGGACATGCTCGCTACTTCACTACATTAGACTTGCTAGTAATACCGCTATCTCCAGAAGATCGGGCAAAAACAGCATTTAGCACGAATTTAGGTCATTATGAATTTAAAAGAATGCCTTTTCGATTAACTGGAGCACCCGCAACATTCCAAAGGCTTATGAATTATGTTCTGACGGGATTACAATGCCTCCAAAGTTTTGTTTATCTAGATGACATAGTAATATATGGCAAAAATCTAGAAGATCACAACGACAAACTCCTGAATGTTCTCATTAGGTCACGAAACAATAACCTAAAACTCCAACCCGAAAAATGCCAATTCTTAAGGAAAGAAGTTGTATACCTCGGCCATATTTGCACTTCGGAAGGAGTACATCCCGATCCAACAAAAATAGAATGTGTACAAAACTTTCCTATTACACGAACAATTCGGCAGCAGTAATCATTTTTTGGGCTTGCGAATTATTATAGAAAGTTTATTCCCCATTTTTCACAAATATCCGAACTTCTTAACAAGCTTTTAAGCAAAACTTTAAACTTTAAGTGGACAATGCAATGCGAAGAAGCTTTCAATCAACTTAAATTGGCACTAACTACTCCCCCCTTACTAAAATATTTATTTTAACAACGGATGCAAGTGGAGAAGCACTGGGAGCAGTTTTATCCCAAAGAGAGGCTGGAAATGAGCAGCCAGTGGCGTATGCTAGCCGTTCCCTTAACAAAGCAGAAAGAAATTATTCTACTACTGAAAAGGAACTACTAGATATTGTATGGGCGTCTCGCAATATTCGATGTTATCTCTACGGAAGAAAATTTACCATATACACGGATCAGAAACCTCTGAAGGGAATATTCAATTTGAAAGATCCTACTTCGCATCTTGTAAGACTTCATCATGAATTATCACACTTTGACTACCAAATTGAGTATAAGTCAGTACAATGTAAATGCCTACACGCTAAGTCGAATTCCAAAAGCTGTAAACGAGGTACGTAGTGAGGATCAACCACACATTATCACTACAGAAGTCCAAGTTCACTCTCCTCCAAATTCCCAAGAAAAGAAAATAACTCAAAATTGCTCTCTCCCAATAACTCGAGCTGCGGCTCGCCGGAAAGAAAATCTTACCCAAAAGTCTGATGAAATTCTTCAGTCGACTATTAGTCAAAATAGTTCAACAGAACAATTACGGAAAAACTCTGCCTATCTCAAACTAATAGAAGCAGAGGAATGTTTGAAATCACAGGGAACAGAAACTCTTCCTGCCACAAATCAATTGGACAACGGTATAGACGTTTCAATGCTCAGTAATATTTGCTTACCTGACTCCGATGCAGAATCAATTGCGTCCGATGAGTCAGCCAACAATCAGAAGGCCAAAACTCTATCAAAACCAGAGGAAATTGAAATGGTGCTGAAGCAATACCATGATTCACCATTAGGAGGGCACATGGAAGTGTACAAAACCTATAAAAGGTTGCGGGCTTTCTACAAATGGAAAAATATGCTAAAGGATATAATTACACATATTAAAAAGAGCATTAACTGTCAGCAGAATAAAACGGGCAAGTCCACCAGGATGTCGATAGTGATCAGTGACACGGCCCAAAAACCCTTTGATAAGGTGTATCTGGATATTGTTGGACCGCTTCTCACCACTCACCAAGGGAACAAGTATATTTTAATTTTCCGCGATGATTTAACAAAAATGCTAGATTGTTTCCCTCTGGCTGACAGCGAAGCCATAACGGTTGCTAACTGCTTTTATAAAAACATTATACTCAAATATTGTATAGTTCCCAAGGAGCTGATTACTGACCACGGCACAAACTTCACAAGTGATCTTTTTAGACGAGAGTGCAAATTACTGAGAGTAAAGAAACTACAAACGACGGCTTACCATCCTCAGTCCAATAGATCTCCAGAGAGGGCTCATGGGCCTCTAGTGGAATATTTACGAAGTGTAGTAGATGACAACCCCTCTAGTTGGGATTATTGGCTACCAGAAGATGCCTATGCTCATAACCATTCGCTACATACGAGCAGTAAATATACCTCTATCTATGCTCTATACGGATTTCAAAATCCTTTACCAACCAATTTAAATAAAGATCCAGAGCCTGTTTATAATTTCGATGACTATTGCAAATACAGTAAATGTAAAATGCAAAGAATCCATCGAAAATCAAAAGAAAATCTAATTTCCAGTAAAAAGTCAGCGAAGAAATTTTACGATCAGAGCTTAAGAGTAGAAAGATCTTACATAGGAGATAAAGTGTTATTGCGGAATGCCGCGAAGAAGCACAAACTTTCCGCAATATGGACATAAAAATCTATAATAATACTTTAAAAGTCTTCGTACTTTATACATATATCGTATATAGGAATTATGTTTGCATTAGTGGTGCTCATCATAGCCGTACAAGCATTTACAACTGGTGGCCAGGTCACAATCAACCGGCTCAATCCATCTGGGATCCTCTTCGAGCCAATAACTTCCAGTTTCGTTTACCAGTCCAATGAGAATATATTTACAAAAATACCAGTCGCGAATGAAGACGATACTCTGGCGTTCATAATAAATTGCGAGGAAGCCGTGGAGAAATTGTGTAAAATTCAAGAAAAGGACACCAAATTTTGCCTTCATTGGTACGACGAAATCAAACATGTTACATCCAAAATAAGAGCCCAACTAGAAAGCATAGGTTTTTATCTCTAAAGCGTGCGTGAAAAGAGGGAACTATTTGATGCAGTTGGAAAGATTTCAAAATACTTATTTGGGACCATGAATAGTGAAGACGCAAAAGACGTACACTCAAGACTGCAAAGATTGGAGGACCACCTATAATAAGCAGCTACACAATTTGTCTAATTACCGAGACCAAATAGAAAAAAAGATGAGTGACTTTTCAGAGAACTTATTAGCGAATTAACCAAAACTAATTTCGAGTTACTCGCAGTACAGTTACAGGCAGATCTTAATCAGTTATTCATATAAATTTTAACTGCTCTACAATCTGTCAATAACCATATTACGGAATACTTTACCATCATCAACTCATTACAGCAACATCGCCTGCACCCTCTAATTATTTCTCCTAGGAAATTACTTGAGGCGTATGCAGAAATTACTAAGGGTTCCCATCTAAGCGTCATTGGTTTTCACTTGCTGAACCTGTTCGATAGGATCAAGTTAATGATATCAAAAAAAAAAAGAACACCACTGATTCTGGTTTTAAACGTTATAATTTCTTTTGTTTCTTATTATGTACAGGTTCAAATTACAGATTTAAAGTAATGTGTTCAAATTCAAAATATTTCCAGACTTTTTCTAAATATCAAAACCACACCGATCGAGTTCAAGAGGAATGTGTTTCAACGGTATCAATATGTGCATATTCAACCCAAAATTTAACGTTTTATTATTGAACCGCTTAAAATATATCTATCTCATATGTGCCATGAGCGAGAGATCAAATAAATCATTTTCGAACTTTAAGAGTAACCGCTGTAATGAAATATTACATGAAATCGAATGAACGTGAATGTCAAGTGACATTGTGTTTGTGTTAAGTTCAATGACGAAGTAAAGAATGCTGATTGTAATTCAGGTAAGAATAAATAGTTTTCTAATGTTTATATTGGTAATTTTCTTTAAATATTAAGTACTAAATGGTGCTGTTGTGGCATTGACCTTGAAGGCTGGGTTCGTGTGTGCACAAATCGGTGTAGTTTCGTTACATGATTTCTTTCTAAGTTTTGTTTACATTTGTCTATGCTAAAATATTTTACAATATTTCTTTTAATTCCAGGATTAGTTCACATCAATAGAACTTCAGGGATAGTAACGAGATACTGAGGTGTGAAGAGCGCTGAATGTTAGATAAGTACCTTTGTAATTTATTATTGATGATCTTAGATACTTTGAGGTTATGTTTTCCTTTTTAGATGGGAAACTAAACGCAGATGCAGCCTGAACATGCTCCCCCCGCTGAAATACTTGATTTCATGGACCTTGTATTAAAGTGACTTGACGAATTGGTTTATTTGCTGTTCTAGTGGAGAAAACATCTGAAAGGAAACAAACATTGTGGTATAATTTTGTGTTCTTGTAATGATGAGCTGTTATGTTTGTATGAACGTTAATATTCAGTCAATTTGTGTTGCGGGTGTTCATTGGAAGTAAACATAATTTTGATATAGGACGTTTCAGTAGCGATTCCTTTGTTTTTACGCTAACCACGCGCACGAGCCCATCTTGTCCAGGATGTATGTTCATGATTCTTGCCATGAGCCAGCGAGATGGTGGGAGCCTCTCATCTTTGATAATAACAAGATCACCCACGGCCATGTTAGGCTCTACTCTGTTCCACTTAGGCCTCTGCTGTAGACGACTAAGGTATTCGGTGCTCCACCTACTCCAAAATGATTGATACATGTGCTGTATCCGATGCCATCTATCTAAAGCGTTTAAGTCTAAAATTGACGGTTCTGGTGGTGTTATCAAGCTATCTCCTATTAAGAAATGACCTAGGGTCAACGGAGTTAAGTCTTGTGGATCATGAGTCATTTCACATAGAGGACGCGAATTGAGGGAAGCCTCTATTTGTGCTAGTAGGATGTTCAACTCTTCGAAGGTTAGTCTAGATTGTCCAGCTACGCGTTTTAAATGAAACTTAGTAGATTTAACGCCTGCCTCCCAAGGTCCACCGAAGTTTGGGGATGCAGGGGGTACAAAGTGCCAAACAACGCCTTCATTCGCGACTGCTGCGGCAATATCTTCATTTAGTGTAGTTATCATTTGTTCTTTCTGCCTAGTCAGCAAAGCGTTAGCGCCTATGAAATTTGAGCCACAATCGCTGTATATATTTGAACATAGTCCTCGTCTTGACACGAAACGACGGAATGCTGCGAGAAACCCCAGGCTGCTAAGATCGCTAACAATTTCAATATGAATGGCCTTAGTGGCCATACAGATGAATATGGCTACATATCCTTTATAGAACTTGGAATTTCTCAATTTTGATGCTCGAATCTCGAAAGGTCCACAGTAATCAACTCCTACATGTTCAAATGGGCGCGACTTTCGAACTCTATAGGCGGGTAGATTGCCCATTAACTGACTTCGGGTATTCATCTTTTGCTTATGGCAGATGATGCATTGATGTATGAAACTTTTAACTGTGTTTCTGCAATTGAGGATCCAAAATCGTTTTCTGAGTGTTGCCATCATCAGTTGCGGTCCTCCATGAAAGGTGAGGCGATGAGTGTGGGAAATGATAAGGTTTGTCAAATACGAATTTTGTGGCAATATCAATGGATGCTTTTCATCGTAGGTTAAGTCTGCTTCATGTAATCTTCCTCCTACTCGCAGAGTTCCATCAGAATGCAAAAATGGGTTCAATTTTAATAGTGAAGATTTTGTCGGAATAACCTTTTCAGCTTCCAGACATCGAAATTCGGTCGCAAACTTAGATTGTTGAGTTCTCCTTATCCAAAATTTCAATGCTCGATCGATTTCCATTGACTAAAGATGTGCTGATTTTTGCTTACTGTTAGAAGTAGCGGGTCGTATCTGTTCAATGAATCTGAATAAGTAGGCTGTAACGCGACACAGTTTAAGTAGCGAAGAATATTTTTTGGTGAGATCAAATTCATCATCCTGAACAATATGTAATGATGCAATATTTCTGGTTTCAAGTTGTGTGGTTTGACAATTCGAGCTTTGTGGCCAATGAGACTCGGATGATTTTAACCAATCTGGGCCTGCCCACCATATTTCATTGTTTTTCAGTTCACCTGGAGACAGACCACGCGTCGCCAAGTCCGCTGGGTTATCCTTGGATCTGATATGTCTCCATACGTTTTCTCCAAGAAGTTCATAAATGTGAGACACTCGATTCGCAATAAAGGTTTTGCATTTTGACGGATGCGCTTTTAGCCATGCAATTACAATCTCTGAATCAGTCCATGTGTAAATGTGAGCGTTTGGCAATTTCATCGATGTTAAAACGTACTTCATTAGTTTTGCCAGAAGAACGGCTCCACACAATTCTAATCTCGGTAGTGAAACCTTAGGTGGTGAAACCTTAGATTTCGCAGTTAACATAGAAATCTTTCTGCTATTCTTACTTTCTATGCACAGATAAATTAATGCTGCATATGCCTTTTGTGAAGCGTCGCTGAACCCATGAAATTCAATGGAATCCACACTTTGCTCCATGCCTGTCCATCGAGGAATTCGGATCTTTATGACATCAACTAACTTATTTCGAAATGCTGTCCATTCCTTTTCTACTTCAATAGGAACTTGGTCATCCCAACTCAAGCCTAACAACCAGAGTTTTTGAATCATGATTTTCCCAGGTATCATCACCGGAGCAAGCCATCCTAAAGGATCAAATAATTTGGATACCTCCGATAATATTATTCTTTTTGTCACAAAATCGATGTGAGGATCTAAGTTCAAGTTATACGAAAATTCCTCCGTGGATGGATTCCATTTAACTCCAAGTGCCTTGAGATTTTCTTCCGTATTTACTTCAAGTAGGACGTTCGTCTCTCGATATGCAGGTGGTAAACATTCTAATATGGCGGGACAATTAGATGCCCATTTTCTCAATAGGAAACCTCCTGATTTCATTATGGATATGATTTGATCTTGCTTTTCCAGTGCAGTTTGTAGGTCATTTGCGCCTGATATCAAATCGTCGACGTACATATCGTTCAAGATCGCTTCGGCTCCAATCGGATATTTTGCTTCTTCGTCCAATGCCAGCTATTTTAGAGTTCTAACTGCCAGAAAGCTCTTCGTTCCAAAAGTAACCGTCGTTAAGGCATAATCTTTAATGGGGTGATCGGTCGATGTTCGCCACACAATTCGTTGAAAATTTGTGCATTTGGGATCAACTTTCACCTGCCTATACATCTTTTCAGCATCGGCCATAAAGGCTATCTGATATTGTCTCCAGCGAAGTAATAACGTGGGTAGTTCATCTTGGGTAGTAGGTCCTTTCATTAAAGTGTCATTTAATGATATTCCGTTTGTAGTTTTTCGAGATTCGTCGAAAACTACTCGCAATTTAGTGGTGGAGCTGCTTTCTTTAATTACTGCATGGTGTGGTAAGTAGCATAATGCATATGATCTCGTTCCATTTGGGCCTAATATCACATTGTCTTCTTCAGATGTTGTTGCTAGTTTCATATGAGCTAGATCTAAGTATTCTTGAATGCAAGTCGAGTAGTGCTTATGTAGCTCTGGATCTTTCTTAAACCGATTTTCCATTTGATGAAGTCGACCGATAGCAATGTCTCGGGATTTTCCTAAATGCAAGTCATGATCATTCCAGAATGGTAGACTAACCTCATATCGTCCATCTGATAGTCTTCTGTAGGATTCTTTAAAATGTTCTTCACATGTCGTTTCCTCTTGGGATAGTATCTTAACATTTCCAACTCCCAAAATTTTTTCAGTTGTTCATTCAAATCTAATGTAGTATGATATGACTGCATTTCCACTAAATTTTGTCTTTTTTCAGAAGTTTCTCCAGACAGAATCCATCCAAGAAGAGTGCGTTGTGCGATGAGATGCCCTGCTTCATCCTTGATTAGTCCATCGAGTATTATTTGTGCAAAAACATCGGCACCTAATAGAAGATCAATACGGCCAGGCATGTGAAAAGTTGGATCAGCAAGATCGAAACGGATAAGTTGATTCCAGAGAGGAATTTGGATTTTTTGATTTGGCAGCAAATTCGTCAAATTTCGAAGGACAAACCCATTGACATTCAATGATAAATCGATGTTCTTTGAGGATTTTAAAACAAATTGAACTTTACTTCTAATGTGGCCGGTATTTATCTGATTAAGCCCTGTTATACTGGCGCTAACTGTTTCTTTCTTTAATTTTAGCCTTTGTACTGCCGCTTCTGTTATAAAGGATGCTTGAGAGCCTTGATCAATGAGAGCTCGAAGAGTGTGAATACCTGTTATGGACTCGACCTTTACTAATGCTGTCGCCAAAAGTACTTGTTTAGGGCATGGATCATCTTTAACAAAATAGTTTCGAAATATATCGCCAGTCGAAGTGCCAGGTACTGGGTTTGATCCGTTTATTTGTGTAGAGTTTATTTGTAGATCATTTGTTCCTGATTTTGAGAACTTGGATTCTTTCACAATGTTTGGATGCGGTTCGTTTGCTGCTTTTAAAACTGTATGTTTCTCTGTCTGACGAACATGTTCTCCGCAAGAAGCTTGCTTGGATTCATAAGCGCCATGTTTGTGGAGAAGGGTATGATGTTTTGCTGAACAATATAAACATCTGAATTTGCTTGGACAGTCTGATTGAATGTGTCCGTGAGCAAGGCAGTTCAAGCAGAGACCTTTAGATCTGACGATTTCAAGTTTTTTGGCATGAGGCATTTGCTTAAAATCGTTACATTGTGTGGTAGAATGACTCGCTGGGCATATGCTACATTTTGCCTTTGTTAACGTAAAGGTGTGACCCTTTGTGGGTTTTTCCCTATGAAAACGTTGGTCTCTACTGAATTGGACATTGGTCTTCTTACTCACTATAGCTTCTAGTGTCCTAAAACGTCCTTCAAGAAAATCCCTCAATTCTTTCCAAGTGGGATGATCTTTTCTCGAACTCAAGCTCTGTTCCCAGAGCTGATGCGTTTCAGGAGGTAATTTCTGTACGATTATGTAGATCATTAACACATCCCATCCTGTGACATCAATTTCCATATTTTCGAGGGCTTGCAAACACTCTGAAGTAGTATCAAGAAGACTTTTAACACCTTGACTGTTTTCAGAAGTGACTGAATTTTGAGAAAGGAGAACCTTCAATTGTGCATGTATTAATATGCGCTTGTTATCATAACGATCGATGAGAAGCTTCCATGCAGCGTCGTAATTGTTATCGGTAATTTGAAAATGGCGTAATAGATGTTCTGGTTCACCACTTAAATGAGCTTTCAAGTAATGTAGCTTTTGCACTGCGGATATTGTTTTGTTATCGTGAACTAGGGTTTTAAATAAATCATGAAACGATGGCCAAGATCTGTAATCCCCTATGAATTTTGGAAGTTCAATTCGTGGAAGTCTTATTGATTCGTCTTTAACTGGCTGAGGTATAAGATAAGTTTTCACCTTTTCCTTCTCCTGGGTTTGTTCTGGGGTGATAGGAGGAAAATCTCTTTGAAAATGATCTTCGATCGATGCAAAATATAATATGAAATCTTGTTCTATTTCAGAAAACATATCTTCTGCGAAGTAGCCGATCTCAAGCTCTTCCGAACTATCAAGTGATAATTGTAGAATTTCATTATGCCGCGAATTTATGTCATTCCACTGTTCTTGTAAGTTTGCCAATCTTTTTTGATAGTAAGAAAATGTACGTCTGTCTTTACCGTCTTTCTTATAATTTTCCATGAATTTTTTCATTAAATCCATTTTTGCTAATTGCAATTTAATTAGGCTTTCCATATTTTTTATTTAGTATGTATGTAATAATAGAAAAAAAATAATATAATGGAACGGACTCACCAAATTTCCTTCTTTCAAGATAGTTTTTGTTGTGAAATGTTCGCGGCCTATACTGATCCGTAATGTGGCCTATTACACTGTAACCGATTTTTTTTTCGAATAATTAACAATTCTGTTCCAAAGTTCACTCTTCGCACTTTCGCTATAACTATCTATTTCGAGTTCAGTTCAATGTTTTCACAAATATCAAATTTCCAAGTCTAAAGTTCACTTTCTTATCTTTTTACACAGTTTGTATCCGGATTGAAGGACCATTAAATGTTCGATAGGATCAAGTTAATGATTTCAAAAAAAAAAGAACACCACTGATTCTGGTTTTAAACGTTATAATTTCTTTTGTTTCTTATTATGTACAGGTTCAAATTACAGATTTAAAGTAATGTGTTCAAATTCAAAATATTTCCAGACTTTTTCTAAATATCAAAACCACACCGATCGAGTTCAAGAGGAATGTGTTTCAACGGTATCAATATGTGCATATTCAACCCAAAACTTAACGTTTTATTATTGAACCGCTTAAAATATATCTATCTCATATGTGCCATGAGCGAGAGATCAAATAAATCATTTTCGAACTTTAAGAGTAACCGCTGTAATGAAATATTACATGAAATCGAATGAATGTGAATGTCAAGTGACATTGTGTTTGTGTTAAGTTCAATGACGAAGTAAAGAATGCTGATTGTAATTCAGGTAAGAATAAATAGTTTTCTAGTGTTTATATTGGTAATTTTCTTTAAATATTAAGTACTAAATGGTGCTGTTGTGGCATTGACCTTGAAGGCTGGGTTCGTGTGTGCACAAATCGGTGTAGTTTCGTTACATGATTTCTTTCTTAGTTTTGTTTACATTTGTCTATGCTAAAATATTTTACAATATTTCTTTTAATTCCAGGATTAGTTCACATCAATAGAACTTCAGGGATAGTAACGAGATACTGAGGTGTGAAGAGCGCTGAATGTTAGATAAGTACCTTTGTAATTTATTATTGATGATCTTAGATTCTTTGAGGTTATGTTTTCCTTTTTAGATGGGAAACTAAACGCAGATGCAGCCTGAACAGAACCAAATCATTGAAGTATATTTTGTTCAGCATAATAGAGACATGCTCATACGTATTAAGCTCCCTCTTTTAGAAGACGAAGAATATATTCTAAATAAGGTGCATTTACTACCAACACACATCCTAGAACATAACGCAATTCTAGATTTAGAAGCGAGTTTTCTTTTAAATGGAACACAGGAAACACACCTCATCGCTAATGAGGAGTTTCGTGAAGGCTTTATTAAATGCAATTCTAAACTACACCCCACCAAGTTAAGTCTATTGGTGCTGATCGCGAGAATTGCCTTTTCAATTTGTTGCATAACGCTCCACAAGTACCCAAATCATGCGGTTACAGAATCACAGAAATATCCCTGGAATTTCTGGTAAAGCTAGTGCGCAGGAATGCTTGGTTATTCAGTTTTCAAAGTCCGCACTATCTGTTATCTCATTGCGTAAAAATTTCCTCACATAAAGAAATTAATGGCACCGCAATACTATTATTAAAGCAAAATTGCAAATATACCCTAGGAACTGTTGAAATCCCTTATAAAGGTAATGAGGAAATTACCTTACCCTCTCATCAGCTGGAACCAATACCTATTGGAAATTCAAAACTTCTTCAAAAACTCTCAACAAAAAGCGATTCTCTAACAAGCTTATAACCAAACAAAATATTACCACACCATTGCTTAAGACGCACCACAGTTATGACCGTCTTAAGAGCTGACAGCAAGACTTTAGAAGATTTCGAAGCAGAACTGTCTCAATAACACTCAAACTCACATAAACAGTGGTGTCCTAGTATTACTAGGTGTACTAGCAATAATTGTTTTTATATGTTTTTTTTAAGACAGTTACGTTTTCAATCTATCCCACCTAGTACAAATAAGGATTCCAAACGCGCAAATACCAATCCAGTACCCTTAGAAACCCCGAAAAATTCTGCATCAAGTTCGAAATTAAATTGGAAATTCCTACACTTAATCCAATCATTCCAGTTCCGCCACCTTTACCACAAAACTTTGTTAAAAACCCAAAAAGTCCTCTAAGAAGATTCCGGAAAGAAAGCTAGAGATATAATGCCATTAGAACGCATTAAAATTTAAAGATAAAAAAATTGAGCAGAGCAAATTCAATAACTGCACGCTGATTAGAACTAACTATATTTGCTTTTAAAGCTTTTTATATTTTAAAATCGCTGATATTGTAGAATATGACCCCGAAAATTTATTTATCTTTTTCACAGATAGCTTGAAAAATTATCTAAACTGTTTATTTTTATTTTTGTGAACTCTGATGTACGGCAGTATAATTGCGCGTTGATGGCATATTAAAATCGATGATCTACTAATGTATCATTATGTACTTATCCATGCAGTTTTAAATTATTTATTAAGTAGCTGTGCTTTTTTTTTTAGGACCCTGAAAATATATTTATCTGGTAAATAATTTCCACCTTGATAATGGGTGAAAAAAAATATATATATATACATTTATAACGACCTTTCTTAAAATTCGAATATATCATATATGTAGATATATAATATCTTTAATTGGCCAAATGTAATTAGTATAAATGTCATGACTAAGTATTTTAATCGAAGTATGAAACCTTGAAATGTAGCTTAAGCGGAGGTCATTAATAAATGCATCGCGGGAGTATAATGTAAAGTTATATGAAAAAAAAAACTGTAATTGTCAATTAAAAAACTTGAGATAAAAGAGAATAAAACTCGATAAAAAATATCATTATTAGAAAACTACAAATATCTATATAAAATTATGTATTGTATGAAAGTAAGTCTTCAATCCTAATTTTTCTGCCTTTCCATATAATTAATTTTTTATACTTAACAATCTATCTTTTTAGTCGTAAGACATTATTAAGATAAAATGGATAAAACTTTTTATATTTTGATAAAATTCTTTAATAAAAAACAAAAGAATAATATAATACATATCTTGCGAAGGGGGAAAAATGTTGTGAAGTCCAATATGAGGTCAATGTAGGTTTAAAATATCACAACAATCCAACAACCCAAGCAAGCCCCATAAATTATCGTCATTGTTATGCTTACTCGATAGCTTTTACACATTTCCGTACTACAGTAAATTGAGTTTAGGCGATCGATTTAATTAAGTAACTGGGTCAGTTAATTTGCTAATCGGAAGTGTTTGAAAGTTGTTGAAATGATAAAACAAATAATTTTTGAGGTCGATTTGACGATTGAGGAAAGTGAAAATATAAAAATTAAGCAGTTGAGTTCGAGACGGATAATAATAAAGTCTAATAGAAATTAAACCCGTTTTTCGTTTTCAAACCTGTTTTTGAGTTATTACCAGTTGCGGAGGAGTTCTTCTGCAAAGACATCTCGACGTGAGACAATTTCACCCAGTGTTCTATTTAAGTTACAAAAATTCAAAGACGTAATCTAATTATTCCAGTTATAAATTAGAGGAACAAGCCATATTCAAATCTACAAAGAAGCTGCACGAGTATCTGCTAGGTAGGCAATTCAATTTAATGAGTGATTGCAAGGTATTCCAACTAACAACAAAGACGAGGGAGTTATGTAGTCGGGTTGCCAGGTGGGCCCAGTTAATAGAGGAATACAGCTGCGTCATTCAGCACAGTTCTCGCTCCTCTATGCCCTAGCGTATTTTCTTTTGAGAACGACACACTCCATCAAATACGAAAAGCACAACTTGAGGATGAATATTGTAAGGCTATTTCAGCATTGATGGCAGAAAATGGTTTCGAATATTACATCTTGAGAAATGGTATTATCTACAAATTTGTTGAAGGACTGCCTTCTAATGGTTTCGAAAGTATTGCAAAAGGTACAATTATATTAGCTGATAAACAAGGTCACATCAACTCTCGTAAAGTAGAAACCCTTATCTGCCAAGATTATACTATCCATAGGCTTGCTAAAAAGGTTGAGGATGTTCTAGCTACCTGTGTCCGTTGTATCTTGTCTCCTAGAAAAAGTGGAAAACAAGAAAGAGCTTTGAACCCCATCGCAAACTCAGAGCTTTTCCTCCACACACATCATATTGATCATCTCCTTGACTGCCAAAAGCCATAGATCCCAGGAATACAGTGGAAATTTTGTTTTTGCGAATGGCCAAGAGATAAATCTAGTGAAAGTGAAAACGTGCAATATTGCTAAAACAAAACATGCGAAGTGCTCAACGCAATGCTGAGTGCAAAAGCATAAGCATATTTACAATCACTGACTTAACGCAAGGTTAAGGTTATATTTCGCATCAGTGCTAACCCGGGGGTTACACCTGCAAGTACAGCTTGCATGCAAGCCTCCCTTCCAACGCGATTTTAAACTTGACAGCAGAAGGCAGCTCGGTTGATGTCTTATCAGCTTGCATGCAAGTTCATTTAAAAAATGGCATCGAGACGTAAAGCCTTGCGTATATTGGAAAATTATAGCAATAAAGGAAGTAGCAGAATGATAAAAACCCAAGGAAAAATTAAGAGGAAGGTGTTGGTAAATGATGTAATGCAAATGATCCCAGAAAATCTCATTTTCCCAGAATAAATTTATCAAATTCTCTCAAGCAGTTCTTTTCCGCCATTTTGAAAACTGTATAAATGTCAAATTACTATCTCCCAGCTGCCATGGTTTTTCAGCATGCAAGTTCGCTGAAAGCTGTACTGCCTGCATGGGGCAGTAGAGGTTACACGTGCAAGAAGTATGGCAGTGCAAGTTGCATGCGAGCTGTACTTGCATGTGTAACCCCCGGGTAAACAAGAAACGGAGCACAAGTGCAGCATTCACAATAGCTGCATTAACGCACGCTTAAAGTTATCGGTTCTAATTCGAGTGATATGACAGAAGCGTCTAGGAAAACAAAGGCATAAAAGAGTAGGAGATACGATCAGTGATTTCATGGTCCCACTACGAAGCATCGCGACAAACTGCAAATTTGGTGATTATTTATCAATTGCCCTTAGGAATCAATTGATTTTTGGGGTACGCAGCCAGAGAATACAAAGCCGTCTCCTGGAAGCATCGAACTTGACGTTATAGAGACAGCTTCTTGCATTGGCATTAGAGCTATCTTCAAAAGGAGAAGCAGAAATTAAACATAATGCAACAGTCGATGTGAATTATGTGAATCATGCTAATCGCAATAAAAACCTAAACAGTTAGCAATTATCATATTCTAAATTAAATACTAATAATCCTTAAGTTAATTTTGGAAAAAATTATAAATCTATTTTACGTAACAGCCCAAATTGTTTCCATATGTTACCATATAAATTCATTTTTTTCAAGAGAGGTTATTTCAAACGGGTCTGTCTTCAAGGCACAAGAAAACTGCAGAATAATCAGGTTGACGAGATAATTCGAAGTGGTATTGATAATGACCGTTGTGGCACCTTTGAAATAGAGGAGGTTTGTGGAATTCAGTCAAAGCATTGCAACCTTCAATAGTTTCGGCTATCTCTTCAGCTAAATAAAAAACCTTTAAAGCTCGAAATTGATAGTGGTTCTGTCTCAATATGGAACAACATGTGAAACAACATGAAACATGTTGTAGCTGTAATCCTGTGATAATTGAACAGCACGTGTTTTTGTTTACATTCGTTTTGCTATGAAGAGATTAAGTGGGAGAAAGTCACACCTGATTCGATGATGGTTTTGGGAAAAAAATGAAAATTTTATTTGATAGAAATTTTACATCTCCTTTCAGCACCCTGGCCAAAGCGGAATTTACCTTTTTCTTAAAAATGTGAGGTAGTGCGACCCGAAGTACATTATTATAATAGATTGAAAGAATTTTGAAGGTATTCAAGAAGATTTTATCATTCGTTCTCAATTTTTGTTTTTAACTCGTGGTCTCAGTTGCACTACAATAGTGCTTAGCTAAGTCCTTTTCCCCCATTCATGCAAAACACGAAAGCATATGAAATTACTTGTGTCATTCTAAAAAACAACAAAAAAATTTCCTAGTTTGCTCTACTGCTTCTTAACTTGTTATTAAGTGAACTTTGACAAAGGTCTGAATGTGACGATATCGACGGCAGATTTAATGAAACCAGCAACTAAAATAACGGAGAATTTTAACAAGTGGAGTAGAGAATTTGGGAATTCTCAAAACAAATTCGCCGAGTTACAGAATTCCGAGTGGAAAATTAACTGTCAAAACAACTCTCATTTCCCAAATTCCACAATTCTCCGTGTTGCATAATCCGGCCCTGGGGACGAGTGTTGAAACTGAAAGCTCATCCTCTGAGTCAGATGAAGAGCAGGATAGCCAAACGTGGGAGGAAAATCTGAATTTACCCAACCGAGTTCCTTCGCTAGGAAATACGACTGCTGCTAATAAATAATGACGTGCCGTAACCTTCAATGATATTGAAATTTACAGAAGTGATGAAGATCGAGTCAGTAAGTGATAAGCTATAGGCCGAAAAGTACATACGAGTAGGTGCATCACTCTGAGACGTGAGATGTTTAAAGGAAAGCTGTAACCTTACCTAATTGAATAATTTAATTCGTTTAAAATCGATTTAATTTGTTTATTATATTGTTTAAATTAAAACCCGTTCATGCATATATCATATAGCTTAAATAAAAACTAAGTGAACTGTTATTTCAAGAAGAATTCAAATCAAATCAAATCAAATTTATTCAAAATGAAAAATTCATACAACGTAAGGCATTGCTTAGAATTGTTCCACATATTTATATGCAATGCATGATAATTTTTCTATTTATTTATATCTCATATGGACTGAGATCTTTTTTATCTTGAAATTAAATCTTAATTCTATTCTGTTATTTGATTTCAAAGCCGGTTTCATGATAAGCCGTGGGCTCGCTCTCTAATTCAAGAAGCACGTAGCAGACTATCAAATTATAATTAGGATATCCACCTGCATAAAATATGTTTTCCTGCATATGCCTGGCATTTAGTTTTGGTAATTTTCACAACCGTGATGCTGTTGCCTCAGCTCCTTAGGAATCATTGTACGAGTCGTCTGAGATAAACCAGTCCAATTCGGGTTCTATACTTGCGGTGTGGATTCGTAATGGTTGGTTTTGTATGAGAGCGGTTCGGTAGCCTCTGCTCCTCAATCCCTCTAGGATGACAGGAGTGCTATACGATTCACCTATCTCTGTTACGTTACCAGGCATTTCCCCCGGGAGATATGTATGAATTTATGAAATCTGGGGCACTGTGATACTTCGCATCAGTGTTTATTCTATTAATACTCATCCTAACCTCCAATATTATAATATGCATACCTACTTAATTTTATTCTTAGTACCTTTTGTTTCTGCCTTTCCTATTAGTCTCAGAAATAGAAAATATCCTGATTAAAGTAATCAAAATGGTTTAAAGAATTTTGATTGCAGTTGTGAATAATGAATCATTATTATCAATCATAGCAATATAAAAAAAGCGCGGCCGACACCTAATAACGATTACAATTCAACAAATTCAATCATCCCAATTAAGCATTTCTGGGAATTAATGTATTACAACCATCGCACCCACGCGCACGCCATAAAAAGTTTTTCTTATCATTGAATTATCCACTTATATCCACTAGAAGAGACATTCTATATATTTGCACCGCACATTGCTCCAACGAAAAAAATCGAAGAATTTTTATATTAATCGCATTTCTTTATTTCATCTTATCATTTTCACTTTAACAGCACTTTAAAGATAACCTCCTCACTCTAATACATAATTGCAAGTTTATTAATAGCGAGTACTTTCAAGCAAATCCCCTTGGAAATCTCCCATTTTTTCTGTTTATAAACATTTGACCGGGTAGCGACGTACTTCCCCGTATTGTTGTAAGAGTTCTCCGAGTTTACAGGACTTACATATCTCGACAATATGCATAACTTCGGGAAACACAGTTAACCAATGATATATAAAGAAACTGCACTTTTAGTACAGCACTCAGTTTTCACTATTAATTCAGATCACCAAGTCTCTCAAAGTAGCAAAAACAGTTCCGGAAATGGCACGAAAATTCTGTCAATTGTTTCTAGCAACAGTATCGTTATCGTTGTCGATTGTATCTGCACAACTATCTGGTTCAGTTTCTTCAAATCCAAGCGGGGGCCAAGATGTAACTCTTATGGGTGGCCACAGATTTGGAACACCAGACCATAATGCTGGTGCTGGAGTCTTTGCAGCTGGAAATACAAAATCGGGACCAGTCACAACTGGTGCTGGAGTCTTTGCAGCTGGAAATACAAAATCGGGACCAGTCACAACTGGTGCTTTTGCTGATTATAATAGGTATTTATGTCACCTAGCAAGTAATGCTATTTGCGCATATATATTCAACTCAAATTCTCTATTCTCTTATAGAAATGGTCATGGGCTCTCAATACAACACACAAACACGCCTGGATTTGGAAAAACTCTCACGGAAAATGCCCGCGTCAATTTGCTCAATGACAATACGCACAAGCTGGATGCGAACGCCTTTCACAGCCGCACGAATCTAGACAATGGATTTAAATTCGATAGAGTAGGTGGCAACTTGGATTACAATCACGCCAATGGACACGGGGCAAGGCTTGGCGTAAGTCATATCCCTCAAATTGGTGGAACCACCATGGATTTGACAGGAAAAGCCAATCTATGGAGATCTCAAGATATGCGAACAACTTTAGATTTGACTGGAGGTGCATCTCGAACATTCGGTGGTCCTTTTAATAGACAAACAAATTTCGGGGGTGGTATCGGAATGACTCATCGTTTCTAAGGCTGATTTGTTTAGAGAGTAATAATAAGATGATTCCTGTTAATGTATTCCTACTATTTATAAATTAAATGTTTCAAATAATAAAAACAAAACTAGTTTCTTATCCAGATGTGTTTTTTTAGTTTAATTCTCCTTTAATCGCTTGAGAGGTCTGTTGTTCTTGTTACGGATTGGCAGAATCTGTGACAGCTGAAAACAGAATAAAAATGAAAATGAAAGTTTCATCCAAATCGTCGAGATGGTCAAGTCCAAAGCATGTACAATTTTATCGTTTCGTGTAGAATCGATCGACGATCTCTACATACCACTGACTTATAACGAGTTAAATCAGTGCTACATACATAGAAATTTGGAAATCTGTAGTAGCGCTGGCAAGCTGAGCATATGTAACCTTGCGTAACTGCAGATTTGATGCTAAGTATAGGTTATATGTGACTATTCACTTTTACTTGTTTTGTCTGGTCCGTCAGAAGCCAAATGGTACTTAGGCTATTTTTTTTCTAATGAATTCTTCACGAGCCCTCGACTCTATCAAATGCTTAGAAAAATTCAAAGGAATAAGTAAAGGAGAAAATGGGCGTTACACAACTGAAAGTTGTAGTAAATAATATAGCATGGCGTGAAAAGTATGTTGTGTAACAAAGCATTTTGAGCGTTCGATGGTCAAAAGTAAATCTAATTGTGAAGAAATACTGGCATGCAGAAGGTAGCTAAATTACTAATGGTTTTTAAATCAAGTGACATGAGCAAATCATTGGAAGTATTTTGTTACTTTGAATAAGATCCACATAATATTATAATAGAACTAACTTCGATAACTCTGAACTAAGCAACGTTGCTGATGAAAAATTAATTTCGAGCACAAAAACATGTGGACCGGATAATATTATTTAGTAAAGTTCGGGGAACAGTGCCGATTTAAATTGTTGTAGTTTTAATTTGCAAAAATACAGAACAATACTAGTACTTGCGGTAGAGTCACGATGGAAAAGTAGCCTAGCGGGAAAAATTCCAAGTGTTACGAAAAAGAGCGGATTCGAAGCGCCTGTAGCAGGTTACTTATAAGCTTGCAAAAGGGTGCTTCTCTGGAAGCAATCTGAAGCAATCTTGTTTTAAAGTTATTGTTAAAATGTAATTCTAGGAAATTGAATGTGAACGTGATCGCCTCAAAAAATCCTCTCCATCTTGCCGAAATTCGATTCAGGAGTCTTTCATTGATTTACGACCTGACCTTTTTGATTTTCGGTCAACAACCTCGGAAACCATCGAACACTAATTTTTCTGAAGCCAGTATAATACTGATAACGGATTACACACTTTTAACCAGAATTTTTCAACAGTAAATCGGATATCACGTTCAATAAGCTCTCGAATGGATGTTGTCATCTGTACATAGGGCTAGTCCTTTGGGCGTGAATGACGACTTTCATTTTCAACACATTCGTGCCCATCCTTAAACTCTGGCACACGTATACACACGATTCTGATACAGTGTAGTGTCTCCAAACTGTTCCTTCAAACGAGTAAAAATTTCCGAAGGTTTAACGCATTTATTGGTTAAAAGCTTCATTACGATGCATTGTGCAACAAACGAACGTACCTCTTGATCGGTAATTTATTTATTTATTTATTCATTCATAAGTCTACGGATAAAGATTATCTTACAGACATTTACAGCACATTTAATTTACGAAATACAAAAGTATTAATGAGCATATGTATAAGCAAAACAATAATTTCTAAATAAAATTTGGTTAATGATTATTATACAAAAATTAAACTTAGCGACTACCATTCTCATAAAGAGCAGATTTAAATAATTCCCTAGGCATTGTAAAATCAATAAATGCAGAAAATGAATTAAAGAGTAAAGTACAATTTGAAATAGGTTCATGCATGCCATAGTTTGTTCTATGTTGTGGAGCATACAGCAAGTTTCGTGAGCGGATTGGTCTCTCAGGTTATTAAAGATAAAAGTTCAGAAGAATTAATTTTATAAGATAAAATATCTCTTACTAAAGAAGCACAGTTCACATCACGTCTGAATTGAAGAGTTGATAAACCCAAAAGCAAACATCTTACAAGGTAGCGTGGCATATTGTCACGATTATAATTTAATTTGTATAAAGCAAAACGAGTAAACGACTTTTGTACAGACTCGATACGATTAATGTTAACATCATAAAAGGGGCACCAAATGACAGACGCGTATTCAAGAGCAGATCTTACAAGCGAATAATACAGAGCTTTAAATGGGCCAATATCATTACAATCTTTGGAATTACACTTTAAGAAACCTAGGTTGCGGAATGCTTTAGAAACAATAAGTTCAACATGTGAAGCGAAAGATAGTTTTGGATCAAATATTACTCTTAGGTCTTTGACTTCTGAAGCTCTAGAAGTGAGAATATCATTGATCGTGTAATTAAAGCTAAATATGTCGAATTTTCTATTGAAACTCATAATTTTGCATTTGGAAACATTTACTTCTAATTTGTTCATGGAGCACCATGTAAATAAGCGATTAAGATCAGCTTGAAGTGAGAAGCAATTGTTTAAGGAATCGATTTTTGAATAAAGTTTAAGATCATCTGCAAATATTAAATAATTCGCGAAGTAAAAATTTCTAACTATGTCATTAATGAAGAGCAAAAAAAGTTAGGGTCCAAATGACTGCCTTGAGGAACACCAGAAGTAACGGCGATGACTCTAGAAACAAGATTGCCAATTTTCACAAATTTCTTACGGTTGCTTAAATAAGATTCAACCTATTTCAAGATAGATTAATGAAAGCCAATACATTAGAATTTACAAATTAGAAACGGAATGTAAACCCTATCGAATGCCTTAGCAAAATCAGTATAGACCACATACCTGGGCACCTTCTTCAATAGAATTAATTTCGAAATTGGAAAATATTGCCAATTTTGTGGAACAGGACTTAACAGGGCAAAACCATGCTGCTGGGAAACTATAAACTCTTTTACAATAAAGATAATTTTAGTATTTACTATAGAATCAAATAATTTCGGAACATTATTCATCACAGACACTCCACGATAAATCTTTATATCATGTTTAGTACTTAAATTAAGATTACAAAATGCCTGATAGACATCTTCATATTCAACCGATAAGGAGCCGATGTCCACCGGAGAGGTATCTGGCATTTGACAACAAGTAGTGATGCAGTTATCACCATGGATACCATAGACAGTCTGAGAATACTCGGCAAATAGATTACATCCAGTTTGTAAATCGTGGGATTTAATACCATTATACTCTAAAACCCTAGGGAAACCTGAGGATTGACGCATATTAACTAAAAAGTATTGCTGTTGTATTTTATTCTTGATTCAACCGACCACACGTATTGTCTGTATTGTCTATGTAAAAAGTCATATTCTTTCCTCAAACGCTTAAAATTTTCTAAGTTATTGGGATCATTAGTAGATTTGTATAGCTTATGCGCCTTGAGTTTAGCATTCTCAAATTTAGAAAGACCTTTGTTGAACCACTACGTGTGCTTATTTATACGCTTTACGTTTGATAGGAACGAATTTAGATAAACCATCATGAACCACTTCAAGAAATTTGCTGTAGGTTTGCTGCAAATCATTCTATATACATAAAAAAGACCAGTTAATATTAGAAAAGAAAGTGCTTACATTGTCATAGTCAGCACGATTAAATTTAAATGTAAAACTAGAATGATCATCAAGCTGTCTAGCAAAATCATAGGATGACAAATTTAATCTAATCGCTTTATGATGGAAATCACAAGTAGAGAGGGGAAAGTCAACAACATCAATTCGATATACATATTATATCATTGCTTGAAAAAACCAAGTTTAAGAATTTACCAGCATCATTACATACATCATTTACCTGAACTAAATCTAAGCCTATCAGGTTGTCAATTACAAATCGGTCACGTTCAGATATTACATTAATTGGAATTTAAATTCGTTCATCATCATTCAACTTCTTCAACTTCCATTTTAGACTACTTAGGTTAAAATCACCGAGATAGCACAGTTCATTATGATTTTTATTAAAGAATAAAGCAGATACATTATTGCGTTGATCCTTATAATGATCCAACCTAGACCCAGGAGGCATATAACTAACACACATATCCAGGGAGTCATGAGTCAACTGTGATTTAATGATACCAACGCATAATTGATCCAACTCACTGCTGTCATTTGGTAAAGAAATTCGTTCGCTAATAAAGCAAGATTGCACCGCAATCATAACACCTCCGCCTCTTGTCAGACCAGTTGATATATGACAAGGATCTGTTCGGTATACCACATATGGAAATGGATTAAACAATTCACTATAAAATATAGCATCGGTAAGCCAAGTTTCAGTAATTACAATTATATCGTAATTATTTTCCAAAATAGCCAGGTGAAACTCTCGTAATTTAGTTCTAAACCACGAATATTTTGATAATAAATGTTCAAAGACTTTTGCGAGCAGTAAGAAGAAGAATCTACTTCAATTATTTTATCTGATTCACACTCGCAGTATTTATTTCTGGCAAGGTTTTTGACATTTTTATAAAATTTCGCACGTATACACCTAAGGGCCAAATATCGGAAACGCGCATTTTAGGAATCAAGTACTCAGGCACACCTAATTTGAAAGTTGTAAAATGCAATGCATTAATATCGGTGTCTTTTTTTACAAAGCATTTACACTTAAATAATTCGGGCTGAATATCCATCTTTGCAGCAACATAATTCATAACACTCTCTTCCGTAGTAATAGGATGAAGACGTGAAATATGCAAATATTTCATGTTATTGATAACAAGGAGATCAGTCACAGGCGTTGCAGATCCAACAATTTTCTTATTCCTGCGATTTTTGTTTTGAACTATGTACCAGTTATTAGCACCACAATTTGTTTCAGTTGATCATACATTTGCGTTAGCAGAAGATGACCTTGCTATAGTTTGATCAGTAAATGGTATAGGTTTACGGTTGGGATTAGCAGATTTACTCACACCATCTGACGACACAGATTTAACTGATGGGGCAGCATTCAATTTTGCAGATGAGTCAACGGTCACCCCGACATTGTTGGATGACGCATTATTACGATTATTCACTTGGAATTTTAGAGAAGTTATTTCATTTAGAAATTGCTTTTTTAAAGAATTAATTTCCCATGACATAACTGATAATTTGTCGAGCAGTGTATCAAGAGACATATTAGCACTACCGGGGCGCTTCCAGCATATGTTAGCCCTTGACTCAATCAGCTTAAAAAATGCTTCAACTACAACGCTTGTGAAAAAAATGAGAACAAAAAACACATTTAACTGTTTTGTCAAATAATTTTTCATCACATTTTCCGCAATTTTTTTTTTAAATTTTTGAATAGAAGAACAGATTAGAACACGTCCGCACTCTTCCACAGCTTCGCAATGTGGCTGTACTTATGACAGAACCAAGCGCAGCCTCTAACGAAGTCGCTTTCCCCACTTCTCATGAAATAAACAACAACCGCACAGTACATCTGTGGCGACAAGACGCTTTCGTTCCAGACCAAATTGTGGCGACATGACACTTTCATTCCAGACCTTTCCTCCGGCGCCTTTAAAAACGCTGTAATTGCGGTAACCAAGTTTAAGTCCAAAAAACACTTTGTGACTCCTTGCTATTGACAAACGGGAATTAGGTAAGTAGGTTTTCGAAGGACCTAGTGCTGATTATTTTGTCCCTATTAAATAAACATCATATTTCAGAATAGTTAGCATTCCAGCTCTACTGTCAGATCGAACCGTGCCTTTCATTGTGACATACGGCTGCCGTTAGTCGGCCGCCCAAGCTGGATAAGAACATAATATTATCAGCTCGTCCGTCTGAGAATCGCAACCCCGTATATACGTATAAACTACGCTTGGTTCTCTCCGGTGGTCATAAGGACCACGGAGCCGTTCACAATCATAAGATTCTTTCTCATTGGTGTTCATACTAATCACCGTAAAACATAACTACCCCGTGGATATCTTCACAATAAGGCAGCTATCCAAGGAACATCATACTTTTGACGTGTTGTGCTACCCTATGGACAGACAGGAGAGCCTATAGTTTTCAGAGGTCTCGTGCTCAGCACTTACCGTGATTCTATCCAGTTAGAAGAATCCTGTTCATGAACTTTATGTCATCAAGGTAGCTTCCACTCAGGCCATAAGGCGCACTAGAACCATACCTACAATCTAACCTTTTCATAGGACTGGAGGCTGGAGATACAAATCAACAGAACTCCCAAACATCATCTTGCTCGGAACTGCGTAATCAATCAGAATAGCAAAATTACCCTTAATATTTGATCCACCCTTGTTATTCATAGTATATCATAGAGAACGGAAGCAAAGTTAACCTAATGACAAGTTAAGAAGCTGTAGAGCAAAATGGGAAAAATTCTGGTGTTTTTTTAGAATGAAACAAATAATTTCATATACTTTCCTCTTTTGCATTAAAGGCGGAAAGAACTTGGCTATGCACTATTGTAGTGCAACTGAGACAGCAAGTTAAAACAAAAATCGAGAGGACATAGGATTACCCGAACGACAAAATCTTATTAAATCCCTCAAAATCCTTTCAACCTAACCTATTCATAATAATGTACATCAGGTCACACTAGCTCCAACTTTTAACAAAAAGATAAATTTCGCTTTGGCCCAGATGCTGAAAGGAGATCTAAAATTCCTCTCAAATAAAATTCTCATTTTTCCCGAAAATATCAGAGAATCCAGCAAGAATTTCTCCCACTTAATCTCTTCACAGCAAAACGAATGTAAACAGAAGCACGTGCTGTTCAATTAGCATAGGAACTACACTAACAAACATTGGCCATGCTATAAAAAACATTGGCCGATTCTCTCAATTTTTCAGCAAAAACCGGTTTTCACAAAAGCGCGGGAACATTTTATGAGAGTAAAACGTGAAAACTCAGCCCCTTCTAATTTATTTACGAAAATGAAACATTTGCCATTCTGTTTCGTTGCATGCAATTTGCGCTTTCACATTTTTTATCTTTATTCATAAAAATTTTAAAGACAATTTGATTTTTTTCAATTTTTTTTTCTTCCTTCCTTTTCGTGCCGTGTGCATTTAAAATGTAAAATTCGGGAATCTCGCCTGCTTCCTAACTTGTCATCGGTTTGTTAAAAATGTTCCTGTACCTTACCTAAACGGTTAAAAGACATCCAACCTTTTTTGGGACTAACCTCCTACTTTAAGAAAATTCATTCCTATCACTGTCTTATAACAAAGGACTGAGCGTATTGTCATTTTCCTATAGGAAAGCATGGCACAAGTTTCATAGTTCTCTCATTCGCCCTATGGCAGAGTTGGAGCAGAGGCGTATCTAGGTTTAAACATTTGGGGGAGCGAGCATATTAAAAAAAGGCGCCAGTGCATAAAAATAAATTTTATTTCATATTTTGAAAAAAAAAACAAGAAATAGACCTCCAGCTTGAAGTAGTTCAAACAGAACTATATTCATATTTTACATCAAAGGAAAACATAACAAAAATCTTTTATTTAAAAAAAAGTAATATAAGTATGTATGTACATATGAATTATAAATAAATGAGGCAACTACAACAGCCTCCTTCTTCTAAGTTTCATTCTTGCAAAATTATCAATAACCTTATTATAATCCACTTCAGTAGCCAACTGTCTTTCAACAGAGAGTAAGGCTAACCCAGACAATCTGTCTTCACCCATTGTAGATCACAGGTGGGACTTAATGAGTTTCAGTCTGCTAAATGATCGCTCCGCACCTGCAGTACTTATAGGTAAAGTAAAAAAAAATGTATATAAAATCGAGAGATTGGTGTAAATATAGCACATGTCATTAACAATCATGAATTTTAATATATTATTTATGGACAAGTTCCTCGATATTTGAATTATTTGTAATACCTGTGTCTATTATCCCTCTGTACATATCTTCAAAAGAATCAAACTCTTGAACAAGTTCGGCTTTGCTGTCGATGACGTCTGGGTACATGTCTGTCAAAAATTCTAATTTCCTTGCATTATCTGCGTTTTTGAAATTCCTTGGATCTAAGCAACTAAATTTAGCAGCCACATTTTTAAAATGCTCGAATCTTTTATCGGTGCAATTTATAATAGAATCCAGAGACACCAAGTAAAATTCAACTATAAGTTTCTTGCGAGGATCAAATATTACTTCACCTTCTGCATTTTCCTCATGAAATCTTTTTCTTTTGTTCGTTCTGTGATGCCTATATTCGTTAGTAATATTGCATATATCAGCCAAATCTGTTGCTTCGTTCTCAATCTGTTTAAATTCAGACTCAAATTGATTTCGGACGGTTTTCATATCATTTTCAAAAATTTGAATCAAATTAGAAGCCGTTATAAGATTTAAGTTACTTTTTTGCAGATATGTGGATAAGTTGAAAGCTCTCTTTAGCACTTTATTCCAGAATAGCAGAATAATCAAGATTTCGTATGTACCGAGTGTTGCTAGAATACCCTGGGCCTCGGCTATCTGTGTGGAAGTACAATTTTTTATCTCACCATCCAAAATTCTCTTCAGAGCATCCACTATTGCTGGTAAATTCTGTAAAACTGCCTCCACTGCTGTCTTTCTTGACACCCACCTGGTATTACTAAGTCTCTTTAAAGTTAGTGCGAATGATTTGATATGATTGCGTTGTTCTTCTTTTAGTATTGACAGTCGAGGTACGCTACCAGAAAAAAATTTAAAAATACCTTCTAGAGTTCCAAAAAATAATTTAGTTTGGATATTGGTGCTTAAGACATCAATTGGAATTAAATTTAAATTATGTGCACAGCAATGCGTAAAGTGAGTATTTGGAGCAACTTCCCTAATCCTTGTTTGAAGACCTGATATTTCACCTGACATGGTGCTTGCTCCATCGTAAGACTGACCGTAACACATAGTTATTGATTGCCCCAAATTTTTAATTGCTGAAAGTAGAAGGATGTAAAAGTCTTCAGCACTTGCTCCAGGTAATTCACTGAACTGTATAAATCGCTCTACTGCATCACCATTTGCTGTTACATACCGGAAGGATAATGAAAATTGATCAGTTCTGCTGTTATCAATAGTAGAGTCAACAATGACTGCTAAGTACTTAGCCGCTTTAATTTCTGTTACTATCTTTGATCGTAGGTGTGCTGATAAGGACTGTATAAGATCATTTTGTATGACTGGACTGAGATATGTTGCATTTCTATCAGTCAGTAATAAATGTTGCTCCAGTAAAGTATCATTTTTAGATAACAGCTTAATGAGTTCCAAAAAATTTCCTTCATTTATACTTGAAGAACCCAAATCTCCATATTCGCGATGACCGCGGAACGCTAATCCCTGTTTACTTAAAAAGAGAACTGCGTCTATAATTCTTGTTAACAGCATTCTATTCTTTTCTATTTCTCTTCGTTCAGCAGTTAGGAGACCAGCCACGACGCGCCTATCATTCAACAAACGAAATTTGGTAAGAAACAGTTCTTTCTCTGCTTTCTAGTGAGTACCACTTTTTTCGTGTTTTTCAATTTTGTGCGTACCTTTAGAAAAATTCTTGCAACCTGTCTTTGGATTACTCCAAGCATCTGATCGATTTTAAAAAAAACCAATAAGCAAAGCACACTATTGTGTTCGCAGTTGGTGAGTAAACCAGCCAATGCCTATCGATTTCACGGCCTCCTTGCACTTGTTTTTACTTATACCGAGTAGTACTGAAATGACGTCCAGCTTCATCTTTTGGAATATTATTAAAACTGTCTTTAAGACCCGGCTGACAAGGACCTAATTCAAGTAGAACATGAATTATATCAGGTGTTATGAGTATGTCACAATACAAGTTTGGATCTGTTGGATATTCGCTATTTGTGACAATTATTGGATGGACTTTTATTGTAAAAGCTTCGTCTTCTGGGTGATTCATTGCTGAAGTAACCAGTTCTTCACAGGGCCTGACTTCCACCACCTGTGAAGCCGATGAATCCAGGATGCTGTAAAGTTGTCCCTGAGCGGTACCTAGCTCTAGCGAGTCTTCAGAGAATTCCACATCTCGTGCAACTACAACGGTCGAGACAGAGCGTTCAGCTGCTGAACTATAAGTGTTCAATAAATGTTCGGTATGTGCCACCACTGGTTTAGGTGAAATGTCCGATTGATCATTTTTAGCTAATAGACTCCAGCTTGGTGACAAATCTTTAGATACTTCCACCTTTGGTGCAGAAGGCGTCGCGAGTTTGCCGAATGAAAAGTAGGCGTCTAATTTTACATAGTTTGATGACTCCTTTTCTCGAATTGCAACTTCTTTCATCTTTTTTCTCTCATAACCAGATAATTTGTGCTTCTTCTTGTTGTTTTTCTCCATGCCTTATCAGAAAAAACTGTACAATTTATAAATACATCAGATTAGATAATCTACACATATGTATTTGTTGGCTAATATTGGCTAGTAGCAAAAAAAATGTGTAACAATAAAGAACTCGCATCCCGAGATAAAATCATATCGACAAATTTACAGTACTTATTTACAAATTTACATAACTTTTCCCAGCGAGTTTAAAAATTCTCTCATACAAAATGTTATGCAAGGAGCGAATTCTTTATGAATGTTATACCCTTGTTGTTCAACTAAGTTAGTTTTAAATTTAATAACATCGTTACTTTAGTTTAAGAACCTCCGTAATTAGTTTTTAAATTTGAAATATTGTATAATATTACACATGACGCCATCTATAGAGAAAGGATAAACCCTTTCCTGACTACTATATAAATACACAACGGCTATACGTTCGTTTGTACATAGAGAAATATACTAAAACCACATCAAAGTGACTACAAGTACTTGCCAGCAATTTCAATTATAAATACGTACACATATTGAATGTTGTCAATGAATCTCTAAGTGACGATCACTACGAGAGGTAGGTATACAATCCTTACAATTTCACTGGTATCGCGAAGTGACAATTATTTTGATTAATCGTCGTGGTTTCATTACTTTTCTATACACAAGACTATTTTCTACACATAACACGTCATTTTCTAATTTATGGTCAAAATTCGCCATAGAGGCGCAATTGAAATTATGTAGTTATGCGTAAATTTACACGCAAAAAAAATTAAAATTAAAATGCAAACTTTCTTACCTTTTACCTTTCACAATAGTTTTTCAATTAAGTATTGAATTTTATACACTTTATATTCTTTATACACACACGTAGTTATATTGAACATATGTTTCTCGCAAAACAATTTTTAATTTTCACCAAACTCAATTATCTACACAAATTTCTTCCATCTGCTGAAGCGAACATTCTGGAATGAAATGGACAAAAACGAAAATGTAGTAGCAAAATCAATTTTATGCCCAATTTCGGAAATGTCAACCATGTCATAACTAGCGCATACAAATTAAAAGGAAAAATTTTCATAAAAGTTCCTAAGAAAAATTATCTGTGCTCATAATAATGTGTAGTGGCCCAGAGAATCGAATCAATCCAACTTTTTTCGGGATGCTGTTGGCCACCAAGCGCATAAAATTTGTGGAAACAAGTTTCAAGAAAATTCGCAGAAAAAAAAATATTTTCAATAAAGGATGATATGACTCTCAATCTTTCGTTGTGGACTTCTTTTCCATGAAGTGGATTCAATATTTAAGAGAGGTAAACTAAAAACGGTCAAAATTTAGATGCACTCTTTGCTAGTTTATCTTTTTTGTTCTTTTATAGTAGGTATTACATACACATGCGAAAATTCTGCAGCATCGCAAAGCTGCTCTGTGGCAAATACTGTTTAAATTATGACAAAATAAATATGCGTTGTTTTTAGAATTACACTTACGTATATTAGAAATAAACTGCTTCACACGAATATCAGAGATTCAGTATATTTATGCCTAAATTCGAATTATCTGAATTTCGTTGTTAGGAAGGCGCCACATTTTGATGCAGTGACCCAGGGAGAGCGGTCGCTCCCCCTGCCACCCCCCCCCCCCACCCTCCCAAGATACGCTTCTGAGTTGGAGCTGCCAACACAAAATATTGCATTCTGGAACGTTTGGTTATGCCATTTGATGTTTTTATGTTGGCTAAAGATGTAATCACCTCAGAGGGAATAAGGTAAAGATAGTGTTTACCATGCTCCGTCTCTCTTGCCCATAAGCAGACTGCATAACTTTTTAAAATTAAAGTCGGAATGAGTTTAATTCCTTATAAGCGATTAAAATATCACTTGGGCACAAGAAAATATATTTTTTTAATTAAATTCGATTTACGGATGTAAAATTTCAACTGATTGGTTGAGTTTTACATGTTTTTTATGTAATCGTTTTAAAGGGTGCTCTAACGGTGATATACAGAAACACAAATTTTTTGTGCCACATGAAATAGCAAATCGCTCAGTCCATTGTTATAAGTCAGTGATTCCTATGTACTCATCTAATGCCAAACCACTAACAGATTTAATCAGAAAAGATACGCCCTTCTCCTTTTGTCGCATTTAACATTTTAAAATAAATTTTATGTTTCGATCCTATTCACGGATCCCAGCAAAGTGGGTTGCGGAGCGTTTCTTCTGCTAAGACATCTCGACGATAATAGCTCTGGTCTCGAAAATGACCGTACAGGATCCTCAAAAGTGGTTCAATCTGGTGCTGAAACTTCAACAGATATTAAACCTTACCATATCCAAAACTGCGGGCAAGACCCCGTTTGAACTTATGATCGGAATCAAGATATCTAGGGATTGTCAGTTAGCTAAGTTGGTAGAAGAGGTTATTGTTAATGTTCTAACCCACTGTGTAATTAATAGTAAACGATCCTAGACACAAGCCTAAATTAGTATTACTAACTGCTACTGGCACGACGGAACATTTGGTGTTGAGTCTGCATAAGATATATCCCTATAATGTTCCTAGATCTAAGCGGAGTATTAAATGAAGTATAAGAAATGACTAGTGCCCTTGGTTCTGATACCTTCACCTCAGTTGCCGACAGAGCTGGGATTAATGCAAATGTATATATTACAAGTAATTGCTGTAATTGCTGCAATTATATCAGTTAAGGATTTTCTAGATGCTTGAAATGAACTAAGAAATGAGGCGAAGGAACAGTTACAAAGGAATCAGGACAAGAATCGGTTCAATTCAAGTCGCAAGAGGAGACCAGTAGGTATACACAAAGTACACGTCCTGTTGGCAGTGAAATGAACACAGTGTACTCTGGGATCGAAGTTATTTCCAAAGTATATGGGTCCTGAGGTGATCAGTAAAGTTAAGGATAAGGATCGCTACGATTTGCGCAAAGTGGGAAATGCAAATGGTGAAGCTGAAATATAATATACACACCTGTAAAAGCATATATACGCATTATGTAAAAAGTACATCTTAATTAATTATTTGTAACATAATATACACATAATTACAAGCATATATATATACAGTATGTAAAAAGAGCACAACTTAAAACAGCATGAGTAAACTCACAAGTAAGCACATTCATGTACAAACATACGTTATTGAGCAAGTATCATATTATCTTGTGAACATGCAATATGAGGCATGAACGTGATTTGTAGAAAGAAAAGAAAACATTTGCAATACTTCCGACAAACTAATAAATTAAAATCAATTAAAAAGAATCAGCAATTTTGTACAATTTAGCTGAAAGTCAAGTGACGCAATGTATTTCCGAATAACAGAAAAGTGTGTCACAATAAACAAAGAAGTTCAATATTCTGAAAGGTCATGCTATAAGTAAGAAAGCAGTGAAATCTCTGACCTAGCAATTTCATTTTGAAATTGTTAATTCTTGCTTATGGAATGACTTTACCTAATACTCTAGGCAGATGGGAAAAATCAATGATAATTCGTTCGTAATTGAATTTTTCAAAAATCGCTTTACCATTGAATATTAATTTTAATTATTAAAAATTTGCTGTCAATTACGTATAAAAAATCTGAAATTACCCAGCCAAGTTCCTTCGCCAGTAAATACGACTGCTGCTAACAAATAATGATGTACCTTAACCTTCAACGATATTGAAATTTACAGAAGTGATGAAGATCGAGTCAGTGAGTGATATGCTGATAGGCCGAAAAGTACATACGAGTAGGTGCATCACACTGAGACGTGAGATGTTTAAAGGAAAGCTGTAACGTTGCCCAATTCAAAAATTTAATTCGTTTAAATTCAATTTCATTTTTTTATTATATTGTTTAAATTAAAACCCGTTCATGCACATATAGCTTAATTCAAAACTAAGTGAACTGTTTTGTTATTTCAAGAAGAATTCAAATCAAATCAAATCAAATTTATTCAAAATGTGAAATTCGTACAAAGTAAGGCATAGCCTAGAATTTTTCCACATATTTATATGCAATGCATAATAATATTTCTATTTATTTATATCTCATATGGACTGAGATCTTTTTTATCTTGAAATTAAATCTTAATTCTGTTATTTGATTTCAAAGTCGGTTTCATGATAAGCCGTGGGCTCGCTCTCTAATTCAAGAAGCACGTAGCAGACTATCAAATTATAATTAGGATTTCTACCTGCACAAAATATGTTTTCCTGCATATGCCTGGCATTTAGTTTTGGTGAGTTTCATAACCGTGATGCTGTTGCCTCATCTCTTTATAAAGTTCAGCCGATCCAACCGTCCGTTAGTAATCATAATTCTCATGTTCCATTGTACGAGTCCTCTGAGTTAAATCAGTCCAATTCGGGTTCTATACTTGCGGTGTGGATTCGTAATAGTTGGTTTTGTATGAGAGCGGTTCGGTAGCCTCTGCTCCTCAGTCGCTCCATGATGATAGGGGTGCCCTACAGTTATCCTATTTCTGTGACGTTACCAGGGATCTCCACTGGGAGATATGTTGAAAAATTTATGAAGTCAGCAAAATCTGGGGTACTATGATACTTCCGATCAGTGTTTATTCTATTAATACTCATCCCAACCTCCAGTATTATAATATGCATACCTACTTAATTTTATTCTTAGTACCTTAATTTTTTCCTTTCTTATTAGTCTTAGCAATAGCAAATATCCTGAATAAAGTAATCAAAATGGTGTAAAGAATTTTGATTGCAGTTGTGAATAATGAATCAAAAATATCAATGAACAATTTTTTCCATCCACTATTATCAATCATAAGAATCTAAAAAAGTGCGGCCGAGACCTCATAGCGATTACAATTCAACAAATTCAATTATCCCAATTAAGCATTTTTCTGAATTAATGTATTACAACCATCGCCCCCACGCGAACGCCATAAAAAGTTTTTCTTATCATTGAATTATCCACTTGAAGAGACTTTCTATATATTTGCACCGCACATTGCTCCAACAAAAAAATCGAAGAATTTTTATATTAATCGCATTTCTTTATTTCATCTTATCATTTTCACTTTAACAGCACTTTAAAGATAACCTCCTCACTCTAATACACAATTGCAAGTTTATTAATAGCGAGTGCTTTCAAGAAAATCCCCTTGGAAATCTCCCATTTCTTCTGTTTATAAACATTTGACCGGGTAGCGGCGTACTTCCCCGTATTTTTGTAAGAGTTCTCCGAGTTTAAAGGAACTACATATCTCGACAATATGCATAACTTTGGGAAATACACTTAAGTTTGACCAATGATATATAAAGAAACTGCACTTTTAGAACAGCACTTCGTTTTCACTATTAATTCAGATCACCAAGTCTCTCAAAGTAGCAAAAACTGTTCCGGAAATGGCACGAAAATTCTGTCAATTGTTTCTAGCAACAGTGTCGTTATCGTTGTCGTTTGCATCTGCACAACTTTCTGGTTCAGTTTCTTCAAATCCAAGCGGGGGCCAAGATGTAAATCTTATGGGTGGCCACAGAATTGGAACACCAGACCATAATGCTGGTGCTGGAGTCTTTGCAGCTGGAAATACAAAATCGGGACCAGTCACAACTGGTGCTTTTGCTGATTATAATAGGTATTTATGTCACCTTGCAAGTAATGCTAGTTGCGCATATATATTCAACTCAAATTCTCTATTCTCTTATAGAAATGGTCATGGACTCTCAATACAACACACAAACACGCCTGGATTTGGAAAAACTCTCACGGAAAATGCCCGCGTCAATTTGCTCAATGACAATACGCACAAGCTGGATGCGAACGCCTTTCACAGCCGCACGAATCTAGACAATGAATTTAAATTCGATAGAGTGGGTGGCAACTTGGATTACAATCACGCCAATGGACACGGGGCATGGCTTGGCGCAAGTCATATCCCTCAAATTGGTGGAACTACCATGGATTTGACAGGAAAAGCCAATCTATGGCGATCTCAAGGTATGCGAACAACTTTAGATTTGACTGGAGGTGCATCTCGAACATTTGGCGGTCCTTTTAATAGACAAACAAATTTCGGGGGTGGTATCGGAATGACTCATCGTTTCTAAGGCTGATTTGTATAGAGAGTAATAATAAGATGATTCCTGATGTGTTCCTACTATTTATAAATTAAATGTTTCAAATAATAAAAACAAAACTAGAAGGCTTATCCAAATTTGTTTTTTTAATTTAATTCTCCTTTAATCGCTTGAGAGGTCTGTTGTTCTTGTTCCGGCTTGGCAGAATCTCTGAAAGCTGAAAATAGGATAAACAAGTAAATGAAAACTTCATCCAAATCGTCGTGATCGTCGGGTCCAAAACATATACAATTTTATAGTTTTGTTTAGAATAGGTGCATATAAAGTAGGACGACCCCAATATACCACTGACTTATAACAAGTTAAATTTTACCCGGGGGTTACACGAGATAGTACAGCTTTCATGCAAGCCTCCCTTCCAACGCAATTTTTAATTTGACTGCCGAAGGCAGTTGGCTGGATATCTTATCTTCGTGCATGCGAGTTCATTTAAAGAATTGCATTGAGACGTAAAGTTTTGTGTATGCCGAAAATTTTAGCAATAATAGAAGAAGCAAAGTCGAAAAAACAGAAGAAAAACAAGCGGTGCTGGTAAATGATGTAATGCAAATGATCCCAGAAAGTATCATTATCCCGCTATAAATTTACTAATTTCTCTCAAGCATTTCTTTTGCGCCATCTTGAAAGCTGTATAATATCAAATTACTATGACCTCAGCTGCCATAATTTTTCATCACGCAAGTTCACTGAAAGCTGCATGCATGGCAATACGGATTAACACGTGCAAAAAGTATGGCAGTGCACGTTTCATGCAAGCTGTATTATCTCGTGTAACCCCCGGAATATAGTTCTCTCTTTCGTACTATCGCAAAGTTGGGACTACCAACTAACATCATTTGATGTTTTAATGCTGACTGTAAATGCAATTACCGCAGGAAGAATAATATTGTTTACCATGCTCCGTCTCTCTTGGCCATACGCAGGATTCAGGTGAAAATGACCTTTTGAAAATTAAAGTCTGAATGAGTTAAATTTCTAATAAGAGTGCTAATAGCGATTAAAATATCACTTGAACAGAGCAATGATATTTTTTAATTGGAGTTTTAATTTGCAAAAATACAGAACTATACTGCGAGAAGGTTTTCTGTTCGATCAGAAATGAAAATTTTACAAGAAGTCTCTCGAACGCTTGTCGTGTACTCAGATATGTTCTACGATTTAGACATTTTGTAGTTGTTCCAGTGGTGTCACGCTTGAGGATTAGCCCAGTGGGAAAAATTCCAAGCGCTTCGAAAAAAAAGGATTAAAAGCGCTTGTTGCAGGTTACTGATATGCTTCCAAAACGGTGCTTCTCTGGAAGCAATCTGAAGCAATTTTGTCTTAAAGTTACTGTTAAAATTAAATTGCAGGAAATTGAATGTGAACGTGATCATATAAGTTTTCTCGTGTAAAGACCGTACGTACCATTACGTGGTTCGAACTGTTTAAAAACAGATATATTGCTTTTTTAGATAACTGAAATATTTACTGATAGAAAATTAGAAAAGTGTTAAGGCTGCAAATAAAATTAATTTTAAAGTGTGCTGTTGCAGAGCGCGGCGGTTTCGTCAAAATTTGAATTTCTGTAATTGAAAGCAACACTATGGCACTTTCAAAGCTGACTACGTATAGCAAGGTTGGGGAATTCACAGAGCAGGTATTGAACGCTCTCAGCCTGTATCTGTATCAGCCGCCTGTATTTCTTTTTATTTGTGTCCATAGTAAATAATAGATTTCCTCTATATCTCGTTAATAAGAAATTGTGTCTTCAATTAAAAGCCTACTAGAGATTTTGTGAAAGAGATAACATTACTACACATTTAAAAGTGTTTTAATATTTATTATTTATTTATTTTATTTATTTATTTATTAAGGAAGTTCAGAAGCTATTACACAGGTAGAATCCAATAATATAATACCTCAGAAATTAATAAGTTTATATTAAAACATAATAAAAAATATAAAAAGAAGAAAAATAGAGTATAAACTAAAATCTACAAAAAGAGAACCATAACCAGAAATAATACAAAGATCTAAATTATAAAATACAACAAAAAAAAGATATATATATAACAAATAATACAAGAATTCAAAGTATAAATAAGCTATAAACTATAACTACAAAAGAGAGAATCCAAAAATAAAAATCAAAATCAAAAATACCAAAATGTGAAAACACATTAAATTAAGGAAATTGTATTATCTCCGCTAAAACTGATCTTTTAAATGTTAGGGGGTCAGAACGAAGGACATCAATATTGCAAAAATTACAGTTAAATAATTTTTGCATTCTTACCAAAGGTGACTTTACTCGGAAGTTTGTTCTACAGAAGGGGACTCTAAATGGAGCCTGGAGTATGTGGATCCAGTTGAAATATCTATTTTAGGGGCTTATATAAAAATAAGCAGTCCAGATACATGCGACGGTGTTCAAGAGATGGCAGGTTAAAAAGAGATAATTTCCATCTCATTGGTGCCTAATTTAAACAATAGAATCCTGGTAAACTTTCTCTGGAGAGATTTAACTTATTTATTGTAGCATGATTAGAAAGGGATCCAAATTTGACTAGCATATTCCAGAATGCATCTCTCCAATGAGGTAAAAAGGCAAATGAAAACAGCACTGCCCTTGCAGGATCTTCACACCCGAAAGATGAAGCCCAGCATTCGATAAGCTTTAGAAGTAATAACATTTACATGATGACCGAAAACTAGCTTGTATTGAAAGGTACGAGTAACTTCTAAATCCTTTATTTCATTAACACGGGAAATTGAAATATTATTAATTTTGTAATTAAAGAAGACTGTTTCACGCTTTCTAGAAAAGGTTATTGTTTTACATTTATGGATATTAATGTCAAAATAATTTTCCTTATACCAAAATTCGAGCTTTACAATATCATCCTTCAACCATTTACAATCATTTGCATCATAAATTACCCTATAAAATTCAGTGTCGTCAGCACAATGCAAAGGCGATGTAATATCAATAGGCATGTTATTAATATAAATTAGACAGATGAAAGGACCAGGTATAGTACCCTGAGGGACAGTGACAATGTTGAAACCAATTTTCAACATCTTCAGAAGACATTGTTGGTAACGAATCCTAACAAAATCCGTTGAAAAATCAGTGTGGATGGAGATCACTTGCTTATTTTCATCGAGAGCAGTGGCTATGGTGTCGGTAAATAAAGCTAAGTTAGTAACTGTTGAACGCCCAGGAAGGAAATCATGTTACTGGTCACATATATAAGGTAAAGTTTGATGAAAAAGCTGATTGTACACAAGTTTTTCAAAAATTAAAGCCAATACATTAGAAATAGATATAAGATGATAATTTGTGACGAATCTAGGATCACCTGATTTAAAAATTGGTTTAAGAAATCCGTGCTTTAGTTTAGGTGGAAATACTTTGTGTATGATGGATAAACTAAGTAGCATACTTAGAGGATTTGCTAAGCTACTAGAGCATCTCTTATATACAATGTTTGGAATACCATTAGAACCTGGGTTTTTATCACAATTCGGTTGATCTAGTATATCATGCACCTCTTTTAATGAAACAAAGCTTAAGTTTATATTAAGTGAGTTATTGTAGTTTTGAAAGGATGCCAAATCAAAGTTAGATTCCCTGTCAGAAAAAACTGAAAATTTAGGAGAAGATGAGGTGACTTCGTTATATACCAGCTCTTTTGAGAGCGTATTCGAGTTCTTAAAGTTTTTGCCAAAAGCCCAGAAGACTTTAGGTTTTTCTTGTAGCGAGAATTCAATTGAGCTCACATACCTATTGTAACATTCTAAGATTAATGTTTTAGATAATTTTCTAAGATAAGAAAAAGCTTTGCAGATTTCCGGATGGTTACCAGCCCTATATAATCGACGATATTTTTCCTACATATTAAGAACTTTAATAATTTGATGAGTATACCATTTGTTTTTCCTTTTTGTTACTGATACATAATCCCGAATACCTAAATTCAGTATTTCGTAAAAACTCTCTAAAGAAAGAGCTACATCTGATGTAAAAACTAAGGAGCAATCAGTACCATTGAGACAGTTATTTAGACCAGTAAAATCCCAAAAAAAAGAATTTCTTTGCTTAGCAAACCCGTTTCGAGCAGACTTTGATAAGGAAACATTTAAAATTATATATAAAGGTGGATGATGGGGGTCAATATTTGAAAGTGAACATTCTGATGTTACTACACTTATGTTACTCTGAGGGATATCTGACCATACCAAGTCAAGAATCCTATCATTTAAATTTGTGACGTTATTGTACTGGTTAAAGTTACACAAGGTTATGTTGTTAAGCATGGATTGAGCAGATTGACTAAAAACACCCGAAGGCGTCATACAAGTATTGACTTTGTCAAAGAACCGTGAAATATATGGTAGATTGAAATCAACTACAAGTAAAAAGTGAGGCTTCCCAGAAAAACGTAAGAAACTTTCGCTAATGCTTGAAAAAATAGAATTGTAAGTCTCATAAGTGCTGCTTGGAGGTAAGTATATACAGCACACATTCAAAGTCCAATTTTTTTCCTTAAGGGATACCCACACAATTTCATCAGAATTGTCTTGAAAAAGTAAACAAGATGAGGTAAAAGACTTTTTGACTGCAATGAGACAACCGCCACCGTCATTCTTACCAGAGAGCTCCAAGTTTCGGTACCTTCTGTAAGAGTATTTGGAATTAAATTAGATTTTCCTTACTCCACCGACGAATTAATACTTTTTCCTTAAGAGGAGTCAGTACCAATATTTTTCATACATTTTTCAATGCAAATTTCTGGCAAACTATTTGTAGCAGAATAATGATTTATATCTTAAATTAAAGGCAATGAAGAAGTCTAAAAGTAAGTAACGTCGGCAAAAATTAAAAAAACGTATATTGGAATGGAGATATTAACTCGGAAACATGTAAAAAATGGTATAAATTGAAGTCTTTTAAATCAAATTCCTGTGGGTAGGTATTCTCATTTCTTTAAATTTTGACTGTTTTAGAAAGATAAGGCCTAGATCTAGCAAATAACGTCGAGTTTTCTCATTTTTAGTAGCGCTTTTTATAATTATTTGACTCTAATAGTACTTGTTTTTTCTCCCGATATTTCACCGTCTAGAAATTGCAATATTTATTTGAAAGTTGTTTAAATACAAAGCAAAATAGCATATTTAACAATTATGGGCAAAAAAAATTTAGGGGAGTTAATTCTCGTTAAAAATTTTCAACTTATGTGAACTGCAAATTTTCATATTTCGTCTTAAATTTTATGGTTTTGTCGGATGTTGGGTTTCTGTCTTTTCGGTAGATGTATCTAATAAGCTCTGTGGTCTAGGTCTAGGCTAATTTTATATGAATTCTCTCACTTTTAGGACACAAACCTGTGTATAGTAAATTTTATTACCTACAGGTTCGCTGGTATCTAAATTGAAACTTTTACTGAGTACTGACCTCTTAAATCACACCACTTCACAATTCACATCCACTGCACTTGTAGGCCAGTATCCGCCATAGCGCCCCCTTGTCTCGACTTGTCCTGAGGCCTATGTCACCAGTGATCCTTGAAGAGGACCACACTCGCTGAGCATCGGATCACGACTCCCTTATCTATAATTCATTAGTTTGACGCCTCAAAACACTCGAGACCACAATGACGGGCCACCACACCAATAATATTATTCTTACTGGTGGCAGTGGAGGTTAATCACAAACATACGTATGGGGCATTTGCTATTTAACGCTTACACTTCTATATACCACTTATCGATTATCAAAAATTTCATTGCTGAAGATATTTGCTTGTAAAAAAGTTGCAGTTAGACATACAATATCGTAATTATTCGATAATAAAATCTGAAGTCTTAGTTCTTAGCCCTCTGACATTTTGATAGTAGATATTGAGTCTCATCGTCAAAATGAGACAAATTAAATTTTTTCAATAAGGAGATCTTAGCAATTTCCAGTTTATATAGTAATAGGACGGCTATGAACACGTTTACTGGCTACACTTTAAACGGAAAAAGACACGTAGCTAACCATAAATAAAATTAGGAATTTGCAACTTTCCCTGAGCTTCTTCCACTCTTCTTGAATATTTCACCCTCTAATCTACTGCCTTAGGCTTTAGCACCAACTGAAGTCCATGTCCTTATCGATATGGTTTGGAATCTGGAATAGAACATAGCATTTAAGCGACGAAGCGATTCGTATAAACACTACACTGAGAAATGTGAGGAAAAATTAGAGTGATCTAAAGTCATTAAATCACTATAAATACATGTAATTCAGTTAAAAGCATTAATTGAAAAATATATATACAGGGTGTCCCGTAAGTCGACGTCAAGCCGGAACCGGGTGATACACCAAATCGTAACAGTTACCAGAAAAATACAAAAAAAAATCTAAGTCATGTATTTTTCAAATTATAGGCATTTCTTTTGTTTTCGAGAAAATGTACACCTTGTGATGGTTTTTTAGCTCCTGTTGCTACAAATCTTTACTTTTTTTCAATTTTATTTTTCTTATGTAATCCCGAATAGTGCTTATGTAACCTATTGCTTTAAGTTCTAAGCCAACTGCTCCAGCTTGGAAGAAAATGTCACATTTTGCCGAACCAACAATATAAAATTAATAATTCGTTGAACTTTAACTGACTGTACTGAAAAAAAATGTACTACGCCAGTCTGGCATGTAACTTTAAAAGTTGACGCATTTAATAAGGATTCTAAAATGGTATAACACTTGCTACATTATTTCTTAGATTACGGAAAAAAAAAGTTTTTCTTCAAGAAACCCAGTTTCGAAAATTTCATTTTACCTATTAAAAATGATTCTAGTGTACCCAAAGCTTGCCGTAAGAACGTAACTTTAAGATTCTAGTTTGAGTGAGACGGAGAGTCATTACATGAAGTGTGAGTGGGTATATTGTAAAAACATAATTGCTTAAGTCAGCTTTATGAGAGTTAGATTTGAGAGATTTTTTTATTTCATCTTCTAGAAGAAGGGCGGTAGATCAAAAAATGTCCATACTGCATTCGGCGAAGGACGGAGAAAGTCGCAGAACATGTTCAGTCTTCAGTCATATCAAGTAAACTTGATATTTAATAGGTATTCCGTATTATCAACGACATCCATTTTATAACAAAAGTAATGTGAAGCTCAAAATGAAGCCAGTAGTGTGGTCCACCGCTGATGACCTTGCATAGTCTCAAAAGCAATACGTCTCAGTTTTTTTCCGTAGAGTCGTCATATAAGTTCAACGCGTTGATGTTTGCCACGAATATCTTCTTTGATAAGTACCCAATTACTGAGGTAAGTTAAGTTCTTTTTTATATAAATAACATAAATCATTACCCAAACTTCTTCAAGAGTTTCCTTACAAGAATTTTTTCTTAAAAACATTAAATATTTTATCTAAATAAATTACACAATGAAATATGAACGACTAAAATTTAAACTAAGTTCATCCAAAGCTATGTTAGCACCAGAATTCTTCTGGTCATTAAAAGATCCTCCGTGACTTCTCGATGCAGTTCTCATTAAATCAAATGGCGTTCGTCGATCATCTGATTGCGAAATATTCGCCTTTCCAACTGCCTCTAAAGTTGTCCTAAGATTGTGAATGGTACTCATTCCAAGCTTTGCACCGTGGTGTTTTGTATTGCTACAGTCCAAACTTCCACTACGTTTGGTGAATGCAAATCAATTTCCCAAACGTGTGTCAGTTTTGAAAGCATTTGCATCGAGTTTGTATGCACCATTGTCGATCAAATTGAATAGAGCATTTTGACTTGTGATCTCATCTATACCGGGAATATGAGTTTTCGATACTTATATACTATGACAGTTACTAGAAATGTAATGAATCTTTAATACACATGTAGATGTACGAGTCATATGTTCTGTTTCACACTATTACTTACAGATTATAGCCAAGAGTTCCACCAGCTGTCCTATAGCTCATTTCAAGCACGGAAATCTAATCCTGCTAGATTCTGATCCTAGGATCCAATGCCAGTAGGTACACACAGCATAGGATTAGAATTGATATGTCCTCCGAAAATATCCCGACGAACGATCGATTTGTAGACTGGAGGTGGATAATAATTAGTAGGCTCTCCCTTGGATTATATGGTGCAGCTGTGGCGACGCGACTGACCTGTTTCTATTATTCCCAAATTCTAGTCAAGTCATCATGTAAACTAGGTAAACCATTTCGGGCTAGTAATACCTTGCCGAACACAGACAGCCGTAGTTAGGTAGGCTTTCTTTTTCTTTATAACGTTGTTTTAAAAAAATATTATATTTTTGGTCAGAAGTCTCGTGACAGCCCACTGCAGCGCAGTATTAAAAAAGATAAAAATAAAAAAGTATTCCAAAGAAATATAACGGACCATTAAAACCAAGCTCAGAGGACTTTTATTTTTTTATGCTTGTTTCATATGCTTCTTATTCTTTCAGCCGAGACGCAAGATCGAACTGGAGCAGTGCTCCGCAGAAAACTCTCAAGAACATCCTTTACAACCAAAAATCATAGGTTGATTTCATCCAGGTGGATTGTATTCAGATAACTGAAGTGTTGCAGGCGGCCGCATCCACAGAGCTAACGCAGGCGTGCTGGATTGTGTCCTGACGGTCATAGAGCTTACGAGATCTGAACCAAATATATATCGTTTTTCAGATTCATTTCATGTCGCGAGATTTTATAGCCGAGCTAGAAGCAAGTGTACTGAAAAGCAGCAAGACTTCCCAGCAAGAACCGGACCTTATGTCATAGGGACAATAAGACCACATCACAAGCTGTTAAATGAACTAGAGGCAGTTCGTCCAAATATGTAGTTACCCTACTTACGAACACCTCATTTTCAGCTACCCAGGTGGAAGTCCGTCGTCTCTATGGTCAAGAGGAAACGAACCTTCGTCGTCGTCGCTGACTGTCATAAGGACATTCAGTTTAAACTACTTTACTTACACTGAGAAAGTAGTTACACTACTTACCTCCAGTGAGGTAATGAACGTCAACTAACTATCTCCTCTCAAGGTCTCAGATTCCGTAAACAGCTTATCCAATTGATAACGATTGGAGTCGAAAACTAATTTTCTCAACACTCAAGCTTGGAAAATCGGTAAACAACTGATTACCAAAGAGCTTAACATTTTTTTCATTAGACGAAATTTACTGCAGGAATAACTGCTAAATAAGCGAGCCATTTTTTGACGACAATTTTAAAAATTTTGCAATATTTTACTAATTTTCTTCTTTCCCAGTTGGTTGCGCACTTATAACACTTACGTGATGCTGGGTGAAGAATCTGTTGAATTTTACATACTTATTACAGCTGTGATTTGAACTTGTTTTCACAGCAAATCATATTGATAAGGGGAAGAACATTTTACACCGTCGCGTCGGTCGAGGGAATTTTACTGCAATTTTTACTGATAAGAAATTATGAATTGTATTTACATATTCACAATCGGCTGTTATTGTTATATTTTAATATACTTTTACGTACTTTTGATCAGGTTCAAGAGATCAGTAATTTTTGTTTGCATATAATTTTAGTTACATTCCTAGTCTTAAAAATAATATCTCAAAACGACAAAAGTCTTCCGAAAAATTTACGGAATTGCAGCTCATACTGCAGTGCAACATCGTGAGTTCAATAAGAATAGCCTACTCCTTTCTTGTATTCTACGGAAAAATTTCAAAGTAGACTATTATAAGAGAGGCGTTTATAAAGTATAAAGTAATTTTTTTTATGCAATCTGTCCAAAGATCAGAGCTGTAAAATAATGCATTACTTTTGGTACTTCCTTATTTGGTACTGGTACTTCAAAGTGAATTACTGAAGTAAAGCAAACATTTTATACTCTCTGCTCTATTGAAGTGCAATTCTAAAGAATTTCAACTGAAGTTTCGTTTAAGAAACATTTTTAAAAAATAATCGTAGATGAAAGAAAATACACTAAGAATTGTAAAAATATTTTAGAATCTTGAATAAATAGGCATATTTTAATAAAATTTTAGTTTTTCGCATCTTTTCTGAGATTTGTCAGATTAAACGAAATACGAAATAATTCAATGTAATGCACGTACTTCAATGTACTTCTGTTTACTTCAATGTACTTCAGAATACTTTAACGTACTTCACGTACTTCAGAGACATTACCATGTATTGCATTACGAATATTTTGCAATACGTACTTCAAAATGGAATGATGAAGTGTACTGAGTGAAAATACTGCCGTACTGCAAATTTTGATGTACTTAATTATGAGTGAAGTATTATATTTAAGTATTACTTCATATAAGGTTCAGTACTTCACAAAGAATGCATTACCAAAGTAAAGAAGTATTTTATAGCTTTGCCAAAGATACGCATAGAACCTCGTTCCGTGCTTAGAAAGAGATTTTGGTCGGTGTCTCATATTCTGATGTGTCGACCAAAATTAACTTAATGACAAGTTAGGACACAGAAGAGTTTTCCGATTGTTTTACATTTAAAATGCATACGGCAAGAAAAGGAAGAAAGAAGAAGGATAAAAATAAAAAAAATCAAACTCTCTTTAAAACTTTTATGAATAAAGATAAAAAATGTGAAAGCGCAGATTGCACGCAACGAAACAGAATGGCAAATTATTCATTTTCGTAAATAAATGAGATAGGGCGGAGTTTACAGGTTTTACTCCCATCATAAAATGTTGCCGCAATTTTGGTAATTGAATTCCGGTTCTCATGAAATATTGACAGAGATTAGGCGCATGTTGTTGCTGTAATGTACACATGTTGTTGCCGTAATCATATGATATTTGAACGCACGGGCACGTGCTTTCTGTTTACATTCGTATTGCTCTGAAGAGTTTAAGTGGGAGAAACTAATGCAGGATTCTCTGATATTTTCGGGAAAAATGAGAATTTTATGTGAGATGAATCTTTATCTTATAAAAATTGAGGTAGTGTGACCCGAAGTCCATTATTATGAATTGAGGATTTTGAAGGTATTCAAGAAGATTTTATCATTCGGGTAATCGTTCTCTCAATTTTTGTTTTTAGCTCGTTGTCTCAGTCGCACTACAATAGTGCATAGCCAAGTTCTTTTCCCCCATTATTTTGTTATCTTTGGCATCGACATGTTCTCATGAATAGTGAAGATACGAAATGTGCATGCATCTCATGATGAAACTTTATTCTTTTTGCTATAATAAAGTTTTTATTGAATCTTAATTCTCTTAGTCTTAGATTTTCTTGGAATGAATAAACTTTATTTTCATTTTACCTATATATTCCACTTCTTCCTTAATAGGCTTATTTTCAGAGTCCGCAATTATAAATAAAAGCTTTTTATCTATTTTAATGGCTTCGGTGGTTTCATGGCAAATATAATTGAATTAATAATAGATTTGGTCATACCTAAGCATATATTACTAAGTGCTCTAAAGTCAATTTTTTAAGCTTAGATTTCCTCATTAGTTAATATATTCGGGCAATTCGGGTGTAACATTCCTACTCTAGCTGAGGCAATATTGTTTTGTATATACATATATCTACTAGATATTTTATCATATATATTGTTGCGTGGCACAAAGTGAATCAAGCGACATCTGTTAGGAATGGAAGCAACTTTAGGTTAGTGCCATCTTAGTAAACTTTGGGTTCGGAGAACGGAATATTCAGGAAGGTTCTAGGATAATTCTTTGAGTATAAATACGGTGCTCTGACAGCTAGGAGGCGAGTATTATTTCAGACAGCGAAGTGAACGAAGTAAACTATTTGGATTGCGATAATTAGAAGTACAGTACTAGCGATAAATAAAGAGTTGATTTGATAATTATTTGTGAATTTGTGAGAGTAAACAGTAAAGTTAAATAAAGAAAGAACTTTTGAATTATATCTGAAATATTGTGTTTTAAATAACGAACTAAGGCCACGATCGTAACAACTGGTGTCAGAAGTAAAATAAAATCGCGAAATAAAGTGGTGGCATTTGACTTTGAAATTCAAAGAGTGATTAATTTTGTGAAATCGTGTATAAAAATTCCGAAAGATAATTTTATATTAAACTGTGAGTGAATTACAAAAGACGCAAGAATGGGACGCAAGCTAGAGGAGCTTCGCATACAGGAATTGAAAGTGGAGTTGGGGAAGCGGTCATTACAAACAACTGGCCAAAAGAATGTTCTAGTCGAGCGACTTAGACAAGCTTTGATAGAGGAAGAAAAGAATCCTGAGACATTCGTTTTCGAAGAAGAACCAGAAATTGAGGAAGAGCCTGCAATGAACATAGAACAGCTTTTAAGTACTTTAATGAGCAAAATGGAAGCCCGTTTTGATGAACAAAAGAGTTCTCTCCAGGAACACAAGAAATCTATAGAAACCCGTTTGGACGAACAAAAGAATTCTATGGAATCCCGTTTAGATGAGCAGAAGAATGCTTTGGATGAACAAAAGAATTCCATGGAGTCCCGTTTAGATGAACAGAAGAAATCACTGGAAACGCGTTTGGATGAACAAAAGAGTTCTCTGGAGAATTGTCTAGAAAATCGCTTAGAGGAACAAAAGAATTTCCTGAAAAACTCGTTAGACGAACAAAATTTAAAAATTGAAGGAATCGAGCAAGAAGTGGCGGAAGTTCAACAAAAAGTCACCGAACAGCTTGACAACTTTAAATCAGATTTGGAGAAGATGAAGCATCGACAACCACGGCACGAAGGAATTGAAATATCCATTGCAGGCAGAATGAAACCTCCAATATTTGATGGACAAAATTCGTGGCATATTTTCAAGAGACAATTCGAGGCTGCTTCCGAAGTAAACGGATGGAATGATGCAGACAAAGCTACAGCTCTGGTATTAGCACTTCGAGGTTCTGCATCAGAGCTTTTACAAACTACACCGATAGAAAGGCAACGTGATTATACTTCATTAGTACAGGCGATACAGTTACGTTGTGGAGATGAACACATGCAGCAAGTACATCGCCTACAGCTACGCAACAGGATTCAAAACATGGCGAATCACTACAACAACTGCAGGCTGATGTGGAAAGATTAGCTTATCTCTCATACTCTAGCGTAAATGCGGATTTCCTTAATGAAGTGGCAACAGAAGCATTTGTGAACGCTATTGCAGATCAAAATTTACATCAAGCGTTGAGGCTAGCAGGAAAGAAATCAACAGCAGAAGCACTAGCCTATGCACTAGCGTATGAATCTGCCAGGCAAGCTTCTCGAAGTGCAGTACGAGTGAGAAAAATTTCGGTGGAGGAATGTACTTGTAACAGAATGCAGTCATCACAGAGCACTCCTTCCTTCACGCGGTATTTTTCGTTGCTGGAATTGTAATAGACTGCGACACCTCCAAAGGGACTGCAGAAAACGCCGACGAATGAAAGCGCTAGAAGAAGGGCAGAGATATCGAGCTGGGCAAAGATATCGAGTTGGGCAGCAGACTCACAGCAGAATACCGTCATCAGAGACCACTACTTCGCGTGGTGTCATTCGATGCTGGAAATGTAGTAGACTGGGACACCTGCAAAACGACTGTAGGAAACGAGGACGAATGCAAACAACAGAAGCAGAAGGGAGAAGGTGGCGAGCTAGAGAGCAAACTTTCCGTGGAGAGACTAGACTGCAACCTCATGACTTTGAAGTCCCATACCGCAAAGGACGTATCCACGGAAATGCAGAAGCTTTTTCACAACGTCCATGCAATCCTGAATGGAAACATTGCGGACGGATGGAAGAAAAAGATGACGATGACTACAATGATGAGAACGAAATTCGAAAGAAGAAAGGAAAGAAATCCAAAGATGATGATGATTACGGTGATAAAAGTAAAAAGAAGAAAGGAAAGAAATCCAAGAGCGAGGACAATGAAAGAAAGAAAAAGACGAAAAGTAAAGGGTCTAAAAATGCTGATAATGACGACGATAAGGATATAATGAAGGTCGGAAAAGGTAAAGACAAAGTTTCTGACGATGATGATAATAAGAAGCGCAAAGGCGGCAATGAAAAGGATGACAACGGCAATCAAAAGGCCAAGAAATTTGAGGACAAAGGAATCAAAGATAAAAGAGGAAAGAAAAATCAAAGCATGGAAGAGTGTTTCAACAGAACATTAATCAAACATCGCAGGAAGGTCTTCAACTATAATCAGCGCGATTGGTTTCGACATATTCCTATATTTCTATTGGCTTATATATCAGCTGTTTACAATATGACCAGACAAAGCCCATTTAAGGTCATTTTCGGAAAGGAAATGCGCTTACCTAGCGACCTCAAGTTTGGTATACCCAAAGGCGAACAAAGGTTACCAGAAGACTACGTAACAAAGCTCAGACAACGATTATCTGATGTGCACGAGGCCACGAGACGTTCTCCAAAGTTACCACAACACTGGGAGGGACCGTATGCAGTTAAAACTAAAATTAATAACATGCCATACAAGAATCAGCGCTGTACAAGATGCAAAAGAAAAATCGTTCATCTAGATCGCTTGGGTCAATACGGAGAGCACCAAGACCGTGGACCATCTGTTGTTCGGGACGAACAAATTTTAAGAAGGGGGCAGTGTTACGTGCCACAAAGTGAATCAAGCGACATCTGTTAGGAATGGAAGCAACTTTAGGTTAGTGCCATCTTAGTAAACTTTGGGTTCGGAGAACGGAATATTCAGGAAGGTTCTAGGATAATTCGTAGAGTATAAATACGGTGCTCTGACAGCTAGGAGGCGAGTATTATTTCAGACAGCGAAGTGAACGAAGTAAACTATTTGGATTGCGATAATTAGAAGTACAGTACTAGCGATAAATAAAGAGTTGATTTGATAATTATTTGTGAATTTGTGAGAGTAAACAGTAAAGTTAAATAAAGAAAGATCTTTTGAATTATATCTGAAATATTGTGTTTTAAATAACGAACTAAGGCCACGATCGTAACAATATTTTGCTTTTTGTTCTAAGAACGTCTGCTTTGCAAGTATTTGCCTGTCGGTTGTTATGGATGTATGTAGAGTGATTGGTGGATAGCGTTGACTGCAGGGCGGCACGCTATCTCGCCTCGGCTATTGGCGGAGTGTGTGGGGAAGTTCCACGAAAACCTGCCGCTGCCACCAGCCATATACAAAACAATATTCGTGCCTGACAAGAAAAAGGCCGTCGCATACATCCAGTCTTGAAGGGACCTTTACACTACTTACCCTTAACCATGTGAAGGCGCAGATAGAATGCCTTCAGCTGCCATCGCCCCATCCACCCAATCGACACTGAGGGCAGAGTATTTCCAGTGTCCCTGTACTGACCTGAAAGAAGAGCAGAGGAGCGCACCTTGTCAACCCCTACATCGAGAGGGCTCCAGGAGAGTGGAAGGAGAAATGACAATTTCATTAGTCCATAATTACGTTATAATTGTTCCTTTAATTTTAAAACCGATAATAATCTAGAATATTCAAAGAGCAATCAGATCTCGAAATTATGATTCCCCGTTTTTTCGTTACAATATGATCACTTAAAACTCTCGTGTCTAATTTCAATATAATTAGTACCATACAAACAACACTGTGTATGTAATGTAGTTATATACTTCTATTGCTAAATGTTCTTCCTATTCTCTCTACTGTTTCCTGAATTTTCCAAAAATTTCCTGAAATTATTTCTATAGATAAACTTGTGCCTGATTTCAATGTGATTAATTTGCGTCTACGTATGCATGCATAGTGTAGGATTTTGTTTTTGAATTTAAGAAAGTCTTGTTTTTTAATTTGGAACTATATGTATATAGTTAAGCGAATTTAATCTTAACTCTGTGTTACTAGGCATTGAGTATTATGTTGTTACGCTTAAAGTTTGAACAGTATTTAAACTTAAATTATTCGTGATATTTGACACACTCGTCATAGATACGATTGTAAAATAATTTTGGTTTTTAAATGACTGGAAATAATTCGTTTAGGGTTTGGTGTTTTTCTTTTGAAAAAAATTCCACAATTTTACAACAAAAATCGTCTAACATTGTGATCGAAGACTTTGCCTACAATTTGAAATAAAGACACAAGAATAAGAAATTAAATGTCTTGATCTACCTATTGTTTAACTATTAATCTACACTTTATGTAACAATGTGTGCTTGTTCATTAAATTTAATATCACTAATAAGCTTTTCTTTTCTTACTCTAGTCATAATTGGTCGATTTCGCATTATTGCTAACATTTCAAAATAGATAGGTATTGTATCTTATTTCAGCCTTTGTCCAATTGTTATTTTAATTATATACTTTATATTATAATCCAGAGAAATTTCTACATTGATGTACATACCAAACACTATCTGCAAAACAGTTGGCTGGAAGAGTTTAATTTGGGTACTGCACCATGATGAGTATTTTTTTAACGTATGGACATGTTTTACTGCGAATTCTTCGTAATCACAACATTTTTATGTTTTAGTACTTAGCCGACAATGCTACTTGTAATACCAGATAACTCATAGTTATAAATTTCTCAGCAGTATGATACTGCAATTTACTTTACGTACCTGTGTAACACGCACTTAAGCCCGAATTGTCGGAATACTTTTTGCTGGACAAGAATGTGGTGGATTAATTGAAGAGCAAATTACTGCAGTTTCAGGCCAAGGTACACTCTTCTCTGTTGCTAGAATTTGCCTTCAGAGACTTCCACATGCGTTTCTTGTTGGATTGCGACAAATTTGTCTAAACACAGCGGCACCTGCCTGCTATAGCACACCAAATCAAAAAAAGGTCCCAATTCAGCAGCTTTTGCTGAATGGGTAGAAATCGCTGTTTTTCTTGATTTGTGGGATATTCCGATCTCCTGGACACCTAGAGATTTCTTCTTCTTTTTTGGTAGCCGTATAACCAAACGGTCGAATAACTTCGCGGATATACTCGTCGGATCTCTACTCGATGGATGATTCCGAATTTACTTGGTTTTTCGCGTTTTAGAAAAGTCAGCTTCAGCTAACTGTTCTTGACTTTCCTTTTCACAATGACAATCAAAGTGCCAGGAAGCGCTCTTCTTCTTCTCCCCCATTCGGGTGCGTTCGGCGCCTTTAGACACTCCGTCCCTATAGAAAGCAGCCCGCACAAACATCATGCCACTAGCCTCAGTTTAGCATACTGCTGCATGCAGTAAGCTACGACCATAAGGCGGTATCGTTAAGTGTATTAAATGTTTGTAAAATTTTGTCAGCTTACTTATCTTTGATGGTTGTATAACAGTCATTGTTAAACGAAGATGTATGGTTAGGTTTAATAATTTTGAATTTGTGCGGAATATAGCTGCGCATCCCGAACCATAAGATGTTGATAATGGTCTCAGAATAGCACTCAACATCTCTCGAAGAAAAACACTCAGACCAGTGTAACTCTCTGATGAATTTATTGGACTTTCAACTGACTACTGCCAGTGAAAGGAATCGCTAAATAGTTCAACATGTCTCCCCGCTGTACTTTTGGTAGAAAAATGGCTAACTAGGCAGCTGCATGTTATGGACACTGAAATCGCCAGCAAAAAGGATTTCCGAAGTAGGGGATTTGGTTATCTATATTGGAGGATAAGGAATGAAACGAGCATCCAGTGCCAGCGTCAGACATATTGGGGCTACGGTATAAAAACAAAAATAAAAGGTGTGTTGATGAAGTTTAAATCTAATCCAGGTGTAATGTAATTAAACTCAATATTAGTTGAAGCGAATTCAAGGCCAATGCAGAAAGGCATTATAATGTACACAGCGATTCCGCTCTGAGGAAGAGAGAATGGCACTTAATCATAACCCGGTATGCGAAACTTATTAATATCAGCATCAGAAGTAACTTTGGTTTCATTTAGGCCCAAAACAACCTGTTTAAAAGAAGACAAGTGGCAATACACCGACAAATAATTATAAATAAATATATGTCCTAAGTATTCTGTTTCTTTATGAAGACAATTACACTTGTCAACTTGAATTTTTAATTTAGCTTCCTTCAACTTATCTAAAATCTTCCTAATATTATTATGCTCTTCTAAAGATGTGCTACATACCAAAATTTCGTCCAAGTAAACAACACATGTTTTATTTATGTGGTATCTTAATACATAAATTCATCAAACTTTGGAAAGTCGCCAGAGCATTTTTCAAACCAAAAGGTATTCGGACATACTCATAATGGCCAAAAGGTGTTGAAAATGCTGTTTTTTTTCTACCTCGCTCTTTACTAATATTTGGTGGTATCCCTTTACGAGATCCAATGTAGTTAAGTATTAAATAATACAAATGCCTTACCCAATTTGTCTAATATACTATCTATATTGGGAATTAGAAATTTGTTACTCGCTGTGACTTCGTTGAGTCTCCTATAGTTATTGACTATACGCCATTTACGCTTTCCCGAGTTATCTGATTTCTTGGGTATACTATCCATATAGAGGTGAATTATATGGGGAGTTACCCTCTTTTATTATTACCTGGTCAAGCATTTCTTTAATTTGATTAGCAATTTGTATTTCGTGGACTTGTGGATACCGATAAATTTTAGAATAAATAGTATTACACGTTGTGGTAACGATTTCATGTCGAATCTCATGAGCTGATATCGACTGGGTTCCCTGTTTAAAAAATAGTTCCTCATAGTCTTTCGACAATTTTTTTATTGATTCGGTTCCTGACAATTTAAATGATCTATTTTAAGGCTACTCAATATATTTCCGTCGTTTTTCTGGCGGTTCAATTTAAGCTGTTTTCGAATAATAGATGTCAATTAGGCCTGGTTCTGCAACTGAGCCTAGCTCTAAAATGTGATACCTTTTGACAAGGAGCCTTAAATTATGCCGGTTCAATTTAAGCTGTTTTCGAATAATAGATGTCGATTTGGCCTGGTTCTGCTAGCAAAACGCGGTTCTGCCACTAAACCTAGTGCTACAATGCAATTCTTTTTCGCAAAACGAAATAATTTTTCAGCATTTAATTAGAATTCAATGAGCCTTAAATTCTGGCGGTTTAATTTAAGCTGTTTTCGAATAATAGATGTCGATTAGGCCCTAAAATGTGATACCTTTTGACAAAACGAATCAGTTTTTCAGCATTTAATTAGAATTCCAGAAGCCTTAAATTCTGCCGGTTCAATTTAAGCTGTTTTTTAATAACACATGTTAATTTGGCTTGGTTTTGCTAGAAGCACGCGGTTCTGCTACTGAGCCTAATGCTAAAATGTGATTCCTTTTGACAAAACGAATAAGTGTTTCAGCAATTCAAGGAGCCTTAAGTTCTGCCAGTGAAATCTAAGCTGTTTTCGAATAATAGATGTCGATTTGACCTGGTTCTGAGCCTAAAGCTAAAATGCAATTCCTTTTCCCAAAACGAATCAGTTTTTCAGCATTCAATTAGAATTCAACTAGTAAAAAAGCTAGAATTGGTCTAGTACCAATTCTTAAGATACCCTAGATGAATGCCCGTATTAAATTTCGTATGGTCACCGATCTATACAAGTTTAATTTTTAAAGTGGTTTTTCGTATATATTTCTAGAACGGTTTGTCAGACAGAAAAAACGATTACAACCAATTTTATAGGATTTCGTATTCTGAAGAACTTTTTAGTACAATAAAAACGTTTAGACTGATCGTTTTCTCAGTATACGTGAAAAACCTAAATTTTTATGTGGCAACACCAAGAAGGAGTTGCCCGATTTAGTCAATTTTTGAAATTTTATTTGCTAGTACCATGAATACACCATGTACCAAATTTCAGCTCTCTATATCGATGCGTTCTCAGGCAGTGTCCAAATATATAGTGGAAAACGAAAGTTTTGTATGGCAACCCCACGAAGGAGCTGCCCGATTTGTCTCATTTTCGAGCTTAATTTTACTTTTTTTTTAAAGTCCATGTACAAAATTTCTGCTCTCCAAGTATACGCGTTCTCCAGGTACCGTCCGCACAGACGGACGGAAGGACGGATAGACAGACAGACGGACGGAAATGCAAAAATCAAAATAACTTTCAATATTATACGTGGGTGTCCAATCCATTTTGCTCTACCATCATTATTTCGAGGTGTTACAAACGGAATGACAAACTTAGTATACCCTATAGATTTCATTTAGGTTATAATGAGCCTTAAATTCTACCGGTCCAATCAAAGCTGTTTTCGAATAATAGATGTCGAGTTGGCCTGGTTCTGCTAGCAAAAAGCGGCTCGGCCACTGAGCCTACTGCTAAAATGTGATTCCTTCTGACAAAACGAATCAGTTTTTCAGCATTTAGTTAGAATTCAATGAGCCTTAAATTTTTGTGGTTCAATTTAAGTTGTTTTCGAATAATAGATGTCGATTTGGTCTGGTTCAGCTATCAAAACGCGGTTCGGCCACTGAATCTAGTGCTAAAACTCAATTCCTTTTCTCAAAACGAATCAGTTTTCAGCATTTAATTGGAATTGATTTCATTGTTCGCAATATAAAATTTCTAGAGGTGCTGGGGGCTAAAACACATGCTATGTTTTTTGTGAAACTAGCATGATGCTCCATTGTGAGCTTATGGGTGCACAACTTCCATATTTCATTTTGTTGTTTGACACTATGCCTGAGATCCGACCAGACTCCATTCACCACAGTATAGTAAATATGCCAAAAACTCATATGTATCGTCACGTACAGCACCAAAAACTAGTTATGAATGTATAATGAGATCATGATTAGATCAGATCCTCGTTATGTTTTTTTCTACTATTTTATCTAGGAGATGCTTAAACTGGAGTACCAGTAATAACCAAGGTCCTTGCTTAACATGTGTAACGATCAGCTCTTCTTATCCTGTATTCGTAGGTGGTTGGTTCTAGAATCTATTTACATTTATTTATTACTACTATTATTTGAAGTGTTATTTTAAATATTTTATTTCTTTTTGAGTTTGTTGTACTGAAATCTGTTTTGACTAATTCAAGATGGTTATAAAGGGTATTTTATGAAGTGATGTATCGCATTACCTTCCCGTAACTGGTAATGGATTAATGAGTGGAATCATAGTCAGCGGTCTGAATATGTTCGATATTTGGATTTTGTGATATTATCTATGACTTAAGGATAATTTTGGGTGCCGTTTAGGCTCCAAATGGGCTTTTCCGGACGTTTGGCTCCCGCCACGGAGCTCATTCAGCGGTTTTACTATAAACTGCGGTTGATCATCACGTGGTACATATATGTGTACAATTTGCAGGTGGGCATTTTTTTTTTTTTTTTGAAAACAGGGAAAATAGGAGAAACCCATCCCAAGCACGGAGGCCATAGCGGCCCATTGTACTACCCTGAATCCCATTCACCAAAACCTTCCTGTCCTCTTAATGAAGCGCACCAGGTCTTGGTGAGGAAGGTTTTTCAGCTCATCCACAGATATAAGGGGAGACCCTAGAGTATCCAGTATACTCCGTGCGAAGGCCGGACACTCACACAAAAAGTGTTCGGTTATCTCAGGCTCTCCCTCAATGCAGGACAGACACTCAGACCTGTCAACAACTCCCATCCATGTTACATAAGCGTGAAGTGAGCTGTGTCCGGTGATGATGCCAACCACGGTTCTACATTGTTTCCTTCCGAGCCCCATGAGAAAATCGGAGATATTCCCATTTGGCCCATCAAGAAACAGTTTTGTACACCTACAAGCACTCAGGTTCTCCCATCTCTGCTGATGTTTTCTATGAACATACGCTTTGATGAGAGACACGATACTCGAGGTGGCAACGCCTACGGCGAGCTCGCGCCGAGGAACGGAGAATCGGAGCCCGCCCTAGCTAAAAGGTCAGCCCTTTCATTCCCCATGATCCCCATGTGACCAGGAGCCCACAGGATGGACACTTTGTTGTGAAAACACAACTTAACCACTGACGACCTGCAGGTCCCCAGTAACTTAGACGTTATCCGAGGGCCATTCAGAGCCATCAAGGCTGCCTGCCTATCCGAAAGGATAGCGATATCTTTCCCCTTGATTTGCATATCAAGGGCTAACTTCGCTGCCATTGAGATGGCGAAGACTTCAGCCTGGAAGACAGTGGTGTGTTTTCCAAGTGAGACTCAGGAAAGTAGACATCTGCCCCAGCTCCCTCATTAGTGAGAGAGCCGTCGGTGAAGATTTTTAGAGCAGACCGGAGAAGGCACGTAAGGCACCTCCCTCAGTCCACGATTCCCTTGCAGGAAAGCTTACAGAGAGCGACGCCCGAAACGGAGCTCAGCTACCATCGCATCCCGTGGCATACCGGCCAGAGGGTTTTCCAAGTCCAGCCGATACGCCATAGAGCAATGAGAAGAGCCAGCCAGTCCAGCCGTCCTCCCAAGATCCCAATAAGCGCAATCTGCACACGGCCCTTTTGGCCTCTGCCTGAATGACAAGACCCGGGGGTGGCAGATTGAGTAGGACCTCAAGAGCCGCAGTACCGGAGATCGCATGGAGCCCGTAATTCCCAAGCAGGCAAGCCTTTGCAGGCCCGCCAGCTTTCGGATCCCAGTCCCCACAAGCGTCCTCGGCCACCATACACAGGAGGCATATGTGAGCATGGGTCTGACGATCGATGTGTACATCCAATGCACAATCCTCGGTCTCATGCCCCATGTGAAGCCAAAGGTTCTCCTGAATTGCGCGAAGACCCTCATAGCCGCATTAACTTTTTCCTCAACGTGCAATCCCCATGTCAGCTTAGAATCAAGAAAGACCAAGGTGCTTGACATGAGGAGAGAGTTGCATAGTGTGTCCAAAAAGCTTTGGAAGAACAAAGTACCCCAGCTTACGTCTTGTGGAGAAGAGCACAAAGCTGCACTTTGTTGGGTTCACTGTCATATCATGACGGGTGCACCAGTCCTCAATAATATTGAGGTCTCGTTGCATGAAGGCACAGGCAGCAGCCATGCTATGCCTGAAAATGAGCAGAGGAATGTCATCCGGATACGCTTCACATGAGAGTCCCACGTTCTTCAGTACCGTGATGAGGGAGTCAACCAACATACACCAGAGTACTGGGGATAGCACGCCACCTTCCGCGCAGCCTCTTTCCACCAGCACACTGAGAGAGGTTCGGCCGCCTACATCCACAGTTAGGTATCGTCGTCTTAACACTTGGTCGATCCATCGCACAACAGTGCGGTCAACACCATGTCGACGAGCTGCCTCACATAGCGACTCGGGGGTGGCCTTGTTAAAAGCCCCCTCGATGTCCAGAACGGCTCCCTCCGGTAAGCGTGCTGTGAGGTGTTTAAGGGAGAAGCCTTTAAGGGTACTCCTTTAAAATATTCGTCTACCAGCCTCTCGAGGCATTTCAACAGAAATGAGGAGAGGTGTATGGTTCGAAAACTCTTCGGGTCCATGTAGGAAGCCTTACCAGGCTTCGGAACGAAGGCAACCCTTACCTTCCTCCACATCTCAGGGACATATCCAAAAGCGATACATGCCCTGAAAATGGAGTCGATGTATGGGGCAGCACCACGCTCTCAGCCTTAAGAAGGACAGGCAAAATTCCGTCCGGAACCGGGGCTTTGAAGGCCGAGAAGGTTGAAATTGACCATTTCACCTTCTCGACATCAACTACCTTGACGACAGTGGACCAATCTCCACCAGTGCATAGAGGTAGCGGATAATCGGAACCTGCCAGCAGGTCTTCTTCAAGCCTGCAGTCAGGAAAATGCGTCGAGAGAAGAAGTCTACAGGCTTCCTCTTTCGATGCCGTAAAGGAGCCATCTGGCCCTATTAGAACACTCAGCCTAGCCGACGGGTCGCTCCTGAGAGCCCTGAGCAGCCTAACCAGTTCACGATAGCCATCAAGCTCCTCGCAGAAATCTACAAAGGCCTGTCTTTTTGATTTCCTGACAAGCCTCTTGTAATTGCTCTGAGTCTCGCGGTAGGCCCGCCAGTCTCCCTCCGAGCCAGTCCTCCTGGCCTTATTGAAGAGCCTTCTGGAAGCCTTACGGGGTACACTAACGGCATAGGTTTCCTTCCAATGTCCGTGATAATGGGACAGGAAGCCTCGAAAGCCGCAGTCACAGCAGACTGCAACCTTCCTACCGCCTTTTCCAAGATGGCAACATTTCTGATTCTCTCAGCCGGAGAGTCGAGCGTGGAAACTAGCTCCCTGTGGTATCTCCCCCAATCAGTCCGCTTCGGATTCCTGTATGGTTCCACCTGAATGGGGTCAGCACTCATACAGAACTCAATGTAGCGGTGATCAGAGAGAGACTCCTCTCGCGAATCCTTCCAGCCGGAAAATGGGGGAAAAGCGTCAAAGGCTGCTAAAGTCACATCGATGTCATACATGCAGCTAATGCAGACATGTCATTCCATACAAAAACACATTTTGGTGTTAAAATGTGGAGGTCTACTCCATTTAGAGGGAACAACAATAAAAGATAATAAAATTTAGTAATGTAACTTCGGATAAGTAACATAACTCCAGTTCGAAACTTAACAATAGATGGGATTCAAGATCCAAACACACAACTACAACGCCTCAATATTGGACCCAAGATTGAAAAGATACCTGGCACAAAAGCTGAGCACTAATTCACACATAAGTAAATACAATGGCATAAATACTACTGTAAATTAAATCTCACTATAATACTCAACTACCAAGTTCATTAACACAGGAGATATAAACAACAAGCTTAGGTACCATAAACAAAACATATACACATCTCAACTGTACAACTTCAACTTATATAATTCAAAACACACAAACTTCGTACAAATAGTAAAGAAAAACAACATTGAATAATAGAGTTCACTCAACGCAAGCTCTTCACACAGCAACATAGATTGTAAGTTAGCACTTAGGTACCTATAACAACATTAATTAGATGAAATAAGGTTTAGAATCCTGCACCACTCTACTAATGACTCAAACAGTACACCGATAACACATATGGTGATAAAGTTCAACACACTAACTGTCTATACCCAGATAAAGTAATTAAGAAACTAATCTAGTTATGTAAGTAATGTTTATGAAGAGCATATTATAAATACTAATCTAATGTATCAGTGAATTTCTTTATAAGTAATTTAATTAACTTGAATTTCTAAATTTATTAAATCATTGCGATATTACTTTATACTAAAATCTATGAGCGAAACGCTGCCGAATCAGCCTTTCTCTACCATCCTCTTTTGTTGCGAATTCGAATAAAACCAATTAAATGCTCTTATGTAAGTGATTATGCAGATTCTAGTACAACTTAGTGTATTTAATCTGACCATAGCACAATTATTGTTCGATTACATGTTGCTGGACACAAAGTTCACTGATCATGCATAATCACTTGCATTGCAAGGAATCAGATCAGAACATTTACTTTATTATTGAGTCTGCAACTTAAAATACAATGAATATACGCAAATCTATCAATTGTGCACTTAAGGTCGACGCCACGGAGCATACATTTGCAATTATTGTTATCAACAACGAATGTGCTAGAATCACTGAAGAGTGCTCTAGATCGACACGATACGAGAGATAACAGTTTGACCGTAAAAATACTTTATTATTCTAGTTGAGCTGGTAGAAGAAGGTAGAGATCTAGCAGTGTGGCTTGAGTTAACATTTTGTGCCTTGAATTAATATTTTTTGCTCTTTGAGTTTTATTTTTTATGTAAACATTCAGTTTGTTCAATTACTTGATTAAATTAAAACTAGAATAAACAGAAATCTAGAGTTTTTTCATTTTAAACTTCTACTCTGAATATAATCAGTGTTAATTACTGCAATTTTCATCACTAACCTTATCAGGGAATTTTTAACCTAAATACAGATTTAGAAATGAAGGTTTTACATCATAAACTCATTTTGCATAGTATCATGTATGGTTTTATATAAAAATATATAAAAAACATAATATATATATGTTTTAGACTTCTACACCTCTAACAATGTCTATTGCAAAAAAATAATAATCAAACACACTTGCCCTACTCTTAAAGAATAAAACCGATCAAATCTCGGACACATGAATACAAATGATAATAATTTCACCTCAACTTATTCTCACATAAACATATGACATGGACTCCGACACCTCGAGCAATCTTATATTACTAACAATAGATAAGAAGGGCTGGCCTTTGCACAGCTTAACGTGGAACATTCGCTTAAACTGATACTCCAGTATGAGCATCTCCTAGATAAAATCAAAAACATACATAATGAGGATCTGATCGAATCATGATATCATTATATATTCGTAACTAGTTTGGATGCTGCAGGTGACGATACATATGATTTTTTGACATATTTACTATACTGTTGCAATTTTATTAAGTCGAGAGGGAGATTTTGTTCTGAATAGCTTGCAGTGTGGGACACGGTAACTTTGATAAGCGAAGGGCGATGTAAATATCGCACGAGAGCTGTATACAAAAGTAGGTCAGCAATAAAGTTGATCTAAGTGTTGCAGGGAAGTCGAGCTCAGAAGTAGGTCAGCAACATTCGAAGTCACGTTGTGTACAGTCTAATCAGCTGGAGTCTAGTGAATTAGATCGGTGACCAGACAAGCTGGTGCAAGTTCGCAATTTTTCTGCAGCTTTTATTCCCCAGTAGAGAATTTCGTTTTCGAAAGTTCTGAATGAACGAAACTTCTCTCTGATAGGAATGAACTGCGTAAATCTCGTGTAGTTGCTATTACGACTTACGTTTGAGAATACGAGAGTGTAGTTCCTAAGCGTGCGCGAGTGCCAATCGTGGTTGGATATGTAAAATTTAGTGGCGTATTATATCGCGGGGTGTTTGTATCGTGTCAGGAATTTTTTGTTTTCCGCTTAAGGTGAATTTGTGACAGGTAAACTCAATCTGCGACGGGAAATGGTCCGAATTTCCGTGTGCCAACGCCGGTACTATGCTGTAAAGTGGCGGAGTTTGAATTTCGGTAGAGGTGTTGGGATAACCTGTGACAATAAGGCCAGGGGACATCAGACTGGGAAGAAATAAAAATAAATGGCCTTTCCTTTTGGTGTTCTTCGGCCAGTCCACAATTTAATTCAACGTGGGAGGCCAATTTAGCTGAAATTACAACGCTATGCAAGATGGCGACCAAAGTAGGTGAGTAGAACACTTTCAAATAGAGCTTTTATTTTTCATTTACACAAAAAGCAACTTTTTTCTTTGTTTTTGTGTGGGTGTGCTGAATTTTCGTGCTGCGAAGGGGAAGTCGAAGCTGGATTATGGGGGAAGCTTTAGCTGGCGATAAGGCTTTTCGTGAATAAATTTTTATTAGGTACGCAATTCCTCAAAAAGGGTGGAAAAATCAAAAACTGCAAAAATGACCACTTTTTCTTTTAATGTTGCTTTCGGATACGAATTTTTTTTTTCTTTTGCATGCAACTTCTTAAAGGTGCTGTTACTCACCGCAAAATCGCCCTTGGATACCCTTCAACACAAAGTACAAAGTGTCTTTTCCTTTTGTAGGGAAACCTCCTGTTAATAAAACGCGCACTAATCTTAGTTTTATTTTAGTTTATTGCACTCTTCAAACAAGCTTTCTTTTTTTTTGTCTTTTTTATACACAACTCTTTACTTTTATTTATTCTATTTATTTTTTGGTTGTAAAACAATGCTAATTTCCTTATTTTCTACGACACGACCATACTCTTCTCTTCTACGTACTGCAAGAAGGAAAACTTCCTTTTCGTTCTTTTTTATTCTTTCGACCGTTCTCTCTTGGATGCCGGAAATCGCCTTTTCCAATGGGTTCGGTCGTTTTGTAGGTAGCGCAATTTTCTTATATTTATTCTGAATTACAGCTAATATTACATTTATTCTAAATTCTACTCGAAATAAATTCATTTTACTTACAATTCAAAATGTTTGCTTATACTAATCTAGCTTATCTAATTGAACTTCTTAAGCTTTAGGAAAATTTCGTAACACTGCTCCATTATGATGAAAAGGAGCTGTCCTCAGCTCTGAAGAAAAGTGAAGGAAAGTTTCCGTTTGTTATCGGTAGGAATACTCATTCACGGCTACTACCGGATGCTCCACTTTTCCAATAATTATCCACAGTACTCCCTCCGATAATATTCGAGGTATGATGACGGCATTGAGATGAGGAGAATTCATTAATAAAAAAAAAGGAAACCATTAGAAAAATAGGATAAAGTTATGGAACCTGAAAGAAATTCATATATAGTTACACAGGTACGTCTTTTAATTAATCTTCTTCAAGTGGCTTTCTTTTTCCAGATTTTTACGTTATTGTTGCTTCCAATTACGATAGGGCCGTTGGCATTTCCGCCCGCGAACGCGATTAATTAGCTCGAGACGGCCGGCCCATCCTAACTCAGGATCTGGAGGGTAACGAGGCGCCTCTTACTCGCCTATGGCTGCCCGATCGTAGTTAATAAATTCGCGCGGCGATTTACTGCTTTTAATTGCAGTTTAGTGGTAGGGTGCTAAGCGGTTGCGGTGGATTACGAGTGGCCTTCTGCGACTTTCTTTGGCAATTTTATACGTCACATCACTTAGTTGCTCCAGTACAGTATACGGACCTTCCCAGTTCCTCTGTAACGTTGGACATTTTCCTTTCCGCCTCTTGGGAAAGTAGAGCCAGACCAAGTCTTCGATTTTAAAAGGATTGGCTCGGGAGGATAAGTCATATCGAATTTTCATTTTTCCGCTATTCTTTTCCAGCATTTCACGATTACTCTTATGTACAAGCTCTAAGCGTTCTTTTAAGTTATTCACGTAGTCAGCAGTTGTTAGTGGCTGCTCAGAAGGAGGTAGTCCGGTGTATAGCTCTACTGGTAGTCGCAGTTCTCTCCCGAAGTTAAGCATGGCTGGTGTTTGTCGAGTAGTTTCATGCACTGCTGATCGATATGCAAGCAGGAGAAAAGGTAAACGTCCATCCCAGTCCCTTTTGTGTTCTGCTACATGTTTCGCCAGATAGTCTAAAATCGTGCGGTTAAATCGCTCCACCATTCCGTCTGACTGCGGGTGAAAAGGCGTCGTGCGAGTCTTTTCAACACCAAATCTTCGTAGCACTTCCCGAAATATGACTGATTCGAAGTTTCTACCCTGATCTGAATGGATTTGCAGGGGTAGTCCAAATCGAGAGAAAACGTGTTCTATTAAAGCTTCCATAACGGTGGCCGCGGTTTGTTCCTGTATGGCGATAGCTTCTGGCCACTTTGTGAAGTAATCTATTACGACTAGGATATACCGATTACCTTTAGTAGTAGTTGGTAATGGTCCTAAAATGTCTACTCCTAGTCTTTCGAAAGGAGCGCCTATATTATATACTTGTAGCGGTGCCCTTGTCCTAGGCATCGGGCCCTTGCCTCCTGACATACTTTACATTGCTGGCACCAGTTCCTTATGTCTTCGGTACAATTCACCCAATAATATCTGCCTTTAACTTTGGAAATGGTCTTGTCAATGCCTAGATGGCCGCCCGTGGCACTGCTGTCCAGGTGTTGGAGGATTTCGTCTTTTCTCGAGTTAGGCAAAATAATTTGGTAACTGATTCCGGTCGCAGTCACGAAACTTCGACATAGCACATCGTCTTTAATGAGTAGTGATGGCCACATAGACCAGTACGCCTTGATAATTGGATGAAGAGGGGTAATTTCCTCACGCGTCGGTCGCTTATCCTCTTTAAACCAATTTTTTATTATTTTCAGATGTTCGTCTTCCTCTTGTTGGGTAGCGATTGAATCCTGAATGACGGCTATCCTAAGTGTTACAACGTTTTTTTCCTCTAAAAGAGCACAATAACGGCAGTTGGAGCTTAGGCACGGACGACGAGATAAGGCATCTGCATTTCCATGCTTATTCCCTGGTCTGTGTTGTATCTCAAAGGCAAAGTTTTGAAGACGTTCTAGCCATCTTGCGATCTGTCCTTCCGGCTCGCGGAAATTCATCAGCCATCGTAATGAGGCGTGGTCAGTTCGTAGGAGGAAGTGACGGGCTAGGAGGTAAGGTTGAAAATGAGCTATCGCTTTCACTACAGCTAAAAGTTCCTTGCGAGTTACGCAGTAATTACGTTCCGGTTTATTAAGTGTTTTGCTGTGGAACTCAATAACCTTTTCTTCACCATCCTGGATCTGTGATAATATAGCCCCCCATGCATAATAGCTGGCATCGGTGTCTAGAACGAAGCGGCCTTCCTCCTTTGGTTGTGAGAGTATAGGTGCTGTTATCAATTTTTTCTTCAGTGTACTAAAGGCCGCCGCACAATCCTCAGTCGAAGTAAACTTTACATTTTTTTCAGTCAGTGTGGTAAGAGGCTTGGCAATTTTCGAAAAATCCTTTATGAAGCGGCGATAATAAGCGTACAGCCCAAGAAACGATTGAATTTCTGGTTTATTCATAGGCTGGGGCCAGTTTTGGACAGCTATCACCTTATCCGGGTCAGTTGATAGACCCTTGCTGGATACAACGTGCCCTAGAAATTTTACTTCGTCCCTGCAAAGCTGACATTTCGCTGGAGATAGTTTCAGACCAGCTAGTCGTAGCCTTTCGAAGACTGTTTTGAGGTGGTCTAGCATTTCTTGGAATGTCTTACCATGGACGATAATGTCAGCCAAGTATACAAGGCAGGTGGTGTAGGTTATATCTTCTAACACTAACTCCATTAATCGTTGGAAGGTAGCTGGAGTGTTCGTTAGTCTAAAGGGCATGACACTAAATTCATACAGACCGCTTCTAGTGCTAAATGCTGTCTTGTCGCGATCTTTTCTGTCCATTTCAACTTGCCAATACACTGATTGAAGATCTAAGGTGGCAAACCATTTGGAGTCCCCCATGGCATCCAGAGTTAGATCAATTCGTGGAAGCGGGTAGGAATCTTTTCGAGTAACTTCATTAAGCCTCCGGTAGTCGACACAGAACCGAAGTGATCCATCTTTCTTTCTGACTAGTACAACGGGGCTACTCCATGCACTTTTTGACGGATGTACAATGCCCTGCTGGATCATTTCTTGTATGAGATTTTCTGCTTCTTCTCTTCGGGAAAGAGGAATCCGGCGTGGTGGCTGCTTTATGGGTCTGGCGTCTCCAATATCGATTTTATGCCGCAGTATGGAAGTTCTGCCGATGTCATCTTTTGCTTGAGAAAATATGTCCTGGTAGCTGTGTAAAAGTTGCCACAGATAACTTCGTTGTTCGTTACCTAAAGATAGTATACTACGCTGGTATAGTTCGAAAATTCGGGAGATGTATTTGATATTTTAGACTGACTTCTGTTTATCATTTTAGGTATGAGCTCTAAGCTCTCGAGGTTAATTGCTGCTGAATTTCGAGCTTCCATCCGAGAAGTATTCAGAATCCGGATCGACACGTTTCCTTTATTGTCCGATGATGTCGGCAGGAGCCAGTCTGTGGTATTCTGGAGATAAGAAGTGGATGGAATCAACACTTGTCCAGTAGATGAGCGGTTACCAGATAGTTTTCTCATCTCTTGTTCTCCAGGTCGTATACTCGGATGCTTTCCAGGTTTTGCTTCTAATTCTGGGTTTGTAATTTGTTTTAGGTGGACTATTTCGTTGGCGATACAGAGAGTACCAAGTCCCATGTCCAGCTTGCAAGCGTAGCGAAGAAGAAAGTCAACTCCAATGATGCAGTCATCGGAGATGGTAGCAACAAATGCAGAGTGGTGAGTAGAAAAACTACCTATTGCTATAAAAATTTTAGTCACTCCATCTACTGGACAAATTTCTCCACTAACACTCTGAATGACGGCATTTGAGGGACTTAATTTAGTTTCGTAACAAGATCTATTTAATATACGAGGATGGATTATGGTCTGGCTGGCTCCTGTATCAATAAGTAATTGGCAAACTGCGCCGTTAACAGTCCCATCTACTGAGATGTTGTTTATGGCTTCGGTAGTACCTATAAAAATTCTAAGTGGATCCGGGGCCTGCTTTTCCACTAACTCCTGCCCCAATGGGTCAGTGGGTGGTAGTTTAAATCCGTCTTATCGTCGACATACTCTGCAGGCGGTGGTATGATTACCTTGTCTTCTCCGGTATCTTGTATTTCGACCTGTCCTTCGTGTGTGTCATGGTAGTCCAGGGACAGTAATCTTATGTCAGGGTAAGGCTGAAGCTGGATCTTTTGCTTATCAGTATGGGTATTAGTGACTTTTTTCGATCTTTGTAAGGCGTCAGTTATTTTTTTATTAATGAAAGGCCGTACTTAACTAGCTTGTCTCTTTTCTGGTGCAAAATGGTTTCCAATGACTGGTTGTCCTTTAGGTCCAGTCACATTGATAGCCTCCCGTTTTTTCGTGCCAGCTACTACATCGAAGACGACGGACTCGCCGTCTCCTAAGGAGGGAATTCTCTTCTGGAGGTTATTTGCCCTAATATTTGATCCATGTACGAAAAGCTCTTCTCCACTATCTTGTTGGACTATAAAGCCATATCTTTGTCGCACATTAAACCATTTTACTGTGCCCTCGACCTTAGTTTCAAGGATGATTGGCCTATTTGGTGTTAATTTTCTTGACTGCCAGGGTTTAGGTGATTCCGAGCTACCTGTAGTTTTTGAGGTCGTCTTGGCCTTTGGCTTATTTGCATCTCTTGTCTGCATAGCAAATGATGGTTTCAACTGTTTCGTCTGCTGAGAAATTTCACATTTTAAAATTTCGGAATATGCTAGTATTGGAGCTCTGTTTGTTTCTGGGCCCAGTCTTGGCTCCTCAAGTCTGGGCGAATCTAGTTTCCCGAATTCTGTCGTGAATTTCCTCTACCTCCGTTCGCTCGCCGGTTTATGACAGTAGTCTCCATAGGTCGAAGATTACGTCTACTAATACGCGTGGCATCTCGGCTGGCTTCGATTCTAATGACCTGTGCCAAAGCCGACTCTAAGGTTTCGGGGATAGTTTCGCGTACTCTTCTCTGTGTTTCAGCATCTGCAATACCATTTAAGAATTGTCCCAGTGCTATTCTATTCCTAGTACATTCTGCGGCTTCCTTAAAACTCAGATAAACGAGTCGTTGCACGTCTGTGGCAAATTCCGTAAGGCTTTCATTGTGCCGCTGTATTCGTCCACGCAGCTGAATATGCGCTACGGCGATTTGGTACTCATCCGAAAATCGAGCATTTAGTGCCTGACTTAGTGCTTCGTAGTCTTCTCTGGTCGACTCGGGGAGGGTGTCGTAAAAACTTAAAGCGGTTCCTCGAAGGTATTGAACGAGGTATAATGCTTTGAAATTAGCATCCCATCGATTAGCACGGCCAGTAGCTTCGAAGTGTCTTCGATAGATAGACCAAGGCTCTTTGCCATCATAATCTTTCGGAGCTAGAGCAAGGCGGGCTGGAGTAAAGAATGGTGCGGCCGGCGAACTGTACTGAGAGCCCGCTGGTGACAAGCTATGGATATTTTGTGCATCCGAGTGCAGGGAGTGAGGGCGATATTCAGTGACTCCATTTTGACTATTGTTAGTGCATGGTTCGCTTATAAAGGTTGAGCTAGGAGGTCGAAAATCGAATGTAACTCTCTTTTCTCGCGGCTCTGGTACTAAGCGGTTTGATCCATGATCTGTGAAGCTAGCATAATTATTGGCATTTGATTTATTTATTGCTTCTTCTAGCGCAGGGCAAGCTCTACATGGTGCCATGCCACTAGTTGATCGCGGATCCGTTATTCCATCATTGGGTCTCTGTTCTTCCAGGCTAATAAGAGAATTATCACTTTGTGTTGCAGTTGTTGGTGTCGGTTGAGCCATAATGGGTCGCATTCTAAAGGGTGGAGTAGGAAGGGCGGCTAGGCCATCGATAGCTCTCTGAACTCTCTCTGCTTGATTAAGCTCCAAGTTATGCAATTTACCAGCGAGTGACTCGACTACTGTAGTAAGGTTCTGAATTTGCTGGGCTTGTTGGCACATATATTTCTCTATCAGATCTAAAGTCGAATTCGATTGCGCTGAGCTAGAATTGGTCTCGCCTATATTGCTATTGGATGATAAGTTTACATTTTGCCTATCTATGTTGCTTACTATTATTTGGTACAAGATTCTTTCGAAATCCGTTCGTGCACCCCAGTCGAGAGGGAGATTTTGTTCTGAATAGCTTGCAGTGTGGGACACGGTAACTTTGATAAGCGAAGGGCGATGTAAATATCGCACGAGAGCTGTATACAAAAGTAGGTCAGCAATAAAGTTGATCTAAGTGTTGCAGGGAAGTCGAGCTCAGAAGTAGGTCAGCAACATTCGAAGTCACGTTGTGTACAGTCTAATCAGCTGGAGTCTAGTGAATTAGATCGGTGACCAGACAAGCTGGTGCAAGTTCGCAATTTTTCTGTAGCTTTTATTCCCCAGTAGAGAATTTCGTTTTCGAAAGTTCTGAATGAACGAAACTTCTCTCTGATAGGAATGAACTGCGTAAATCTCGTGTAGTTGCTATTACGACTTACGTTTGAGAATACGAGAGTGTAGTTCCTAAGCGTGCGCGAGTGCCAATCGTGGTTGGATATGTAAAATTTAGTGGCGTATTATATCGCGGGGTGTTTGTATCGTGTCAGGAATTTTTTGTTTTCCACTTAAGGTGAATTTGTGACAGGTAAACTCAATCTGCGACGGGAAATGGTCCAAATTTCCGTGTGCCAACGCCGGTACTATGCTGTAAAGTGGCGGAGTTTGAATTTCGGTAGAGGTGTTGGGATAACCTGTGACAATAAGGCCAGGGGACATCAGACTGGGAAGAAATAAAAATAAATGGCCTTTCCTTTTGGTGTTCTTCGGCCAGTCCACAATTTAATTCAACGTGGGAGGCCAATTTAGCTGAAATTACAACGCTATGCAAGATGGCGACCAAAGTAGGTGAGTAGAACACTTTCAAATAGAGCTTTTATTTTTCATTTACACAAAAAGCAACTTTTTTTCTTTGTTTTTGTGTGGGTGTGCTGAATTTTCGTGCTGCGAAGGGGAAGTCGAAGCTGGATTATGGGGGAAGCTTTAGCTGGCGATAAGGCTTTTCGTGAATAAATTTTTATTAGGTACGCAATTCCTCAAAAAGGGTGGAAAAATCAAAAACTGCAAAAATGACCACTTTTTCTTTTAATGTTGCTTTCGGATACGAATTTTTTTTCTTCTTTTGCATGCAACTTCTTAAAGGTGCTGTTACTCACCGCAAAATCGCCCTTGGATACCCTTCAACACAAAGTACAAAGTGTCTTTTCCTTTTGTCGGGAAACCTCCTGTTAATAAAACGCGCACTAATCTTAGTTTGTTTTTAGTTTATCGCACTCTTCAAACAAGCTTTCTTTCTTTTTTGTCTTTTTTTTACACAACTCTTTACTTTTATTTATTCTATTTATTTTTTGATTGTAAAACAATGCTAATTTCCTTATTTTCTACGACACGACCATACTCTTCTCTTCTACGTACTGCAAGAAGGAAATCTTCCTTTTCGTTCTTTTTTATTCTTTCGACCGTTCTCTCTTGGATGCCGGAAATCGCCTTTTCCAATGGGTTCGGTCGTTTTGTAGGTAGCGCAATTTTCTTATATTTATTCTGAATTACAGCTAATATTACATTTATTCTAAATTCTACTCGAAATAAATTCATTTTACTTACAATTCAAAATGTTTGCTTATACTAATCTAGCTTATCTAATTGAACTTCTTAAGCTTTAGGAAAATTTCGTAACACTGCTCCATTATGATGAAAAGGAGCTGTCCTCAGCTCTGAAGAAAAGTGAAGGAAAGTTTCCGTTTGTTATCGGTAGGAATACTCATTCACGGCTACTACCGGATGCTCCACTTTTCCAATAATTATCCACAGTACTCCCTCCGATAATATTCGAGGTATGATGACGGCATTGAGATGAGGAGAATTCATTAATAAAAAAAAAGGAAACCATTAGAAAAATAGGATAAAGTTATGGAACCTGAAAGAAATTCATATATAGTTACACAGGTACGTCTTTTAATTAATCTTCTTCAAGTGGCTTTCTTTTTCCAGATTTTTACGTTATTGTTGCTTCCAATTACGATAGGGCCGTTGGCATTTCCGCCCGCGAACGCGATTAATTAGCTCGAGACGGCCGGCCCATCCTAACTCAGGATCTGGAGGGTAACGAGGCGCCTCTTACTCGCCTATGGCTGCCCGATCGTAGTTAATAAATTCGCGCGGCGATTTACTGCTTTTAATTGCAGTTTAGTGGTAGGGTGCTAAGCGGTTGCGGTGGATTACGAGTGGCCTTCTGCGACTTTCTTTGGCAATTTTATACGTCACATCACTTAGTTGCTCCAGTACAGTATACGGACCTTCCCAGTTCCTCTGTAACGTTGGACATTTTCCTTTCCGCCTCTTGGGAAAGTAGAGCCAGACCAAGTCTTCGATTTTAAAAGGATTGGCTCGGGAGGATAAGTCATATCGAATTTTCATTTTTCCGCTATTCTTTTCCAGCATTTCACGATTACTCTTATGTATAAGCTCTAAGCGTTCTTTTAAGTTATTCACGTAGTCAGCAGTTGTTAGTGGCTGCTCAGAAGGAGGTAGTCCGGTGTATAGCTCTACTGGTAGTCGCAGTTCTCTCCCGAAGTTAAGCATGGCTGGTGTTTGTCGAGTAGTTTCATGCACTGCTGATCGATATGCAAGCAGGAGAAAAGGTAAACGTCCATCCCAGTCCCTTTTGTGTTCTGCTACATGTTTCGCCAGATAGTCTAAAATCGTGCGGTTAAATCGCTCCACCATTCCGTCTGACTGCGGGTGAAAAGGCGTCGTGCGAGTCTTTTCAACACCAAATCTTCGTAGCACTTCCCGAAATATGACTGATTCGAAGTTTCTACCCTGATCTGAATGGATTTGCAGGGGTAGTCCAAATCGAGAGAAAACGTGTTCTATTAAAGCTTCCATAACGGTGGCCGCGGTTTGTTCCTGTATGGCGATAGCTTCTGGCCACTTTGTGAAGTAATCTATTACGACTAGGATATACCGATTACCTTTAGTAGTAGTTGGTAATGGTCCTAAAATGTCTACTCCTAGTCTTTCGAAAGGAGCGCCTATATTATATACTTGTAGCGGTGCCCTTGTCCTAGGCATCGGGCCCTTGCCTCCTGACATACTTTACATTGCTGGCACCAGTTCCTTATGTCTTCGGTACAATTCACCCAATAATATCTGCCTTTAACTTTGGAAATGGTCTTGTCAATGCCTAGATGGCCGCCCGTGGCACTGCTGTCCAGGTGTTGGAGGATTTCGTCTTTTCTCGAGTTAGGCAAAATAATTTGGTAACTGATTCCGGTCGCAGTCACGAAACTTCGACATAGCACATCGTCTTTAATGAGTAGTGATGGCCACATAGACCAGTACGCCTTGATAATTGGATGAAGAGGGGTAATTTCCTCACGCGTCGGTCGCTTATCCTCTTTAAACCAATTTTTTATTATTTTCAGATGTTCGTCTTCCTCTTGTTGGGTAGCGATTGAATCCTGAATGACGGCTATCCTAAGTGTTACAACGTTTTTTTCCTCTAAAAGAGCACAATAACGGCAGTTGGAGCTTAGGCACGGACGACGAGATAAGGCATCTGCATTTCCATGCTTATTCCCTGGTCTGTGTTGTATCTCAAAGGCAAAGTTTTGAAGACGTTCTAGCCATCTTGCGATCTGTCCTTCCGGCTCGCGGAAATTCATCAGCCATCGTAATGAGGCGTGGTCAGTTCGTAGGAGGAAGTGACGGGCTAGGAGGTAAGGTTGAAAATGAGCTATCGCTTTCACTACAGCTAAAAGTTCCTTGCGAGTTACGCAGTAATTACGTTCCGGTTTATTAAGTGTTTTGCTGTGGAACTCAATAACCTTTTCTTCACCATCCTGGATCTGTGATAATATAGCCCCCCATGCATAATAGCTGGCATCGGTGTCTAGAACGAAGCGGCCTTCCTCCTTTGGTTGTGAGAGTATAGGTGCTGTTATCAATTTTTTCTTCAGTGTACTAAAGGCCGCCGCACAATCCTCAGTCGAAGTAAACTTTACATTTTTTTCAGTCAGTGTGGTAAGAGGCTTGGCAATTTTCGAAAAATCCTTTATGAAGCGGCGATAATAAGCGCACAGCCCAAGAAACGATTGAATTTCTGGTTTATTCATAGGCTGGGGCCAGTTTTGGACAGCTATCACCTTATCCGGGTCAGTTGATAGACCCTTGCTGGATACAACGTGCCCTAGAAATTTTACTTCGTCCCTGCAAAGCTGACATTTCGCTGGAGATAGTTTCAGACCAGCTAGTCGTAGCCTTTCGAAGACTGTTTTGAGGTGGTCTAGCATTTCTTGGAATGTCTTACCATGGACGATAATGTCATCCAAGTATACAAGGCAGGTGGTGTAGGTTATATCTTCTAACACTAACTCCATTAACCGTTGGAAGGTAGCTGGAGCGTTCGTTAGTCTAAAGGGCATGACACTAAATTCATACAGACCGCTTCTAGTGCTAAATGCTGTCTTGTCGCGATCTTTTCTGTCCATTTCAACTTGCCAATACCCTGATTGAAGATCTAAGGTGGCAAACCATTTGGAGTCCCCCATGGCATCCAGAGTTAGATCAATTCGTGGAAGCGGGTAGGAATCTTTTCGAGTAACTTCATTAAGCCTCCGGTAGTCGACACAGAACCGAAGTGATCCATCTTTCTTTCTGACTAGTACAACGGGGCTACTCCATGCACTTTTTGACGGATGTACAATGCCCTGCTGGATCATTTCTTGTATGAGATTTTCTGCTTCTTCTCTTCGGGAAAGAGGAATCCGGCGTGGTGGCTGCTTTATGGGTCTGGCGTCTCCAATATCGATTTTATGCCGCAGTATGGAAGTTCTGCCGATGTCATCTTTTGCTTGAGAAAATATGTCCTGGTAGCTGTGTAAAAGTTGCCACAGATAACTTCGTTGTTCGTTACCTAAAGATAGTATACTACGCTGGTATAGTTCGAAAATTCGGGAGATGTATTTGATATTTTAGACTGACTTCTGTTTATCATTTTAGGTATGAGCTCTAAGCTCTCGAGGTTAATTGCTGCTGAATTTCGAGCTTCCATCCGAGAAGTATTCAGAATCCGGATCGACACGTTTCCTTTATTGTCCGATGATGTCGGCAGGAGCCAGTCTGTGGTATTCTGGAGATAAGAAGTGGATGGAATCAACACTTGTCCAGTAGATGAGCGGTTACCAGATAGTTTTCTCATCTCTTGTTCTCCAGGTCGTATACTCGGATGCTTTCCAGGTTTTGCTTCTAATTCTGGGTTTGTAATTTGTTTTAGGTGGACTATTTCGTTGGCGATACAGAGAGTACCAAGTCCCATGTCCAGCTTGCAAGCGTAGCGAAGAAAAAAGTCAACTCCAATGATGCAGTCATCGGAGATGGTAGCAACAAATGCAGAGTGGTGAGTAGAAAAACTACCTATTGCTATAAAAATTTTAGTCACTCCATCTACTGGACAAATTTCTCCACTAACACTCTGAATGACGGCATTTGAGGGACTTAATTTAGTTTCGTAACAAGATCTATTTAATATACGAGGATGGATTATGGTCTGGCTGGCTCCTGTATCAATAAGTAATTGGCAAACTGCGCCGTTAACAGTCCCATCTACTGAGATGTTGTTTATGGCTTCGGTAGTACCTATAAAAATTCTAAGTGGATCCGGGGCCTGCTTTTCCACTAACTCCTGCCCCAATGGGTCAGTGGGTGGTAGTTTAAATCCGTCTTATCGTCGACATACTCTGCAGGCGGTGGTATGATTACCTTGTCTTCTCCGGTATCTTGTATTTCGACCTGTCCTTCGTGTGTGTCATGGTAGTCCAGGGACAGTAATCTTATGTCAGGGTAAGGCTGAAGCTGGATCTTTTGCTAATCAGTATGGGTATTAGTGACTTTTTTCGATCTTTGTAAGGCGTCAGTTATTTTTTTATTAATGAAAGGCCGTACTTAACTAGCTTGTCTCTTTTCTGGTGCAAAACGGTTTCCAATGACTGGTTGTCCTTTAGGTCCAGTCACATTGATAGCCTCCCGTTTTTTCGTGCCAGCTACTACATCGAAGACGACGGACTCGCCGTCTCCTAAGGAGGGAATTCTCTTCTGGAGGTTATTTGCCCTAATATTTGATCCATGTACGAAAAGCTCTTCTCCACTATCTTGTTGGACTATAAAGCCATATCTTTGTCGCACATTAAACCATTTTACTGTGCCCTCGACCTTAGTTTCAAGGATGATTGGCCTATTTGGTGTTAATTTTCTTGACTGCCAGGGTTTAGGTGATTCCGAGTTACCTGTAGTTTTTGAGGTCGTCTTGGCCTTTGGCTTATTTGCATCTCCTGTCTGCATAGCAAATGATGGTTTCAACTGTTTCGTCTGCTGAGAAATTTCACATTTTAAAATTTCGGAATATGCTAGTATTGGAGCTCTGTTTGTTTCTGGGCCCAGTCTTGGCTCCTCAAGTCTGGGCGAATCTAGTTTCCCGAATTCTGTCGTGAATTTCCTCTACCTCCGTTCGCTCGCCGGTTTATGACAGTAGTCTCCATAGGTCGAAGATTACGTCTACTAATACGCGTGGCATCTCGGCTGGCTTCGATTCTAATGACCTGTGCCAAAGCCGACTCTAAGGTTTCGGGGATAGTTTCGCGTACTCTTCTCTGTGTTTCAGCATCTGCAATACCATTGAAGAATTGTCCCAGTGCTATTCTATTCCTAGTACATTCTGCGGCTTCCTTAAAACTCAGATAAACGAGTCGTTGCACGTCTGTGGCAAATTCCGTGAGGCTTTCATTGTGCCGCTGTATTCGTCCACGCAGCTGAATATGCGCTACGGCGATTTGGTACTCATCCGAAAATCGAGCATTTAGTGCCTGACTTAGTGCTTCGTAGTCTTCTCTGGTCGACTCGGGGAGGGTGTCGTAAAAACTTAAAGCGGTTCCTCGAAGGTATTGAACGAGGTATAATGCTTTGAAATTAGCATCCCATCGATTAGCACGGCCAGTAGCTTCGAAGTGTCTTCGATAGATAGACCAAGGCTCTTTGCCATCATAATCTTTCGGAGCTAGAGCAAGGCGGGCTGGAGTAAAGAATGGTGCGGCCGGCGAACTGTACTGAGAGCCCGCTGGTGACAAGCTATGGATATTTTGTGCATCCGAGTGCAGGGAGTGAGGGCGATATTCAGTGACACCATTTTGACTATTGTTAGTGCATGGTTCGCTTATAAAGGTTGAGCTAGGAGGTCGAAAATCGAATGTAACTCTCTTTTCTCGCGGCTCTGGTACTAAGCGGTTTGATCCATGATCTGTGAAGCTAGCATAATTATTGGCATTTGATTTATTTATTGCTTCTTCTAGCGCAGGGCAAGCTCTACATGGTGCCATGCCACTAGTTGATCGCGGATCCGTTATTCCATCATTGGGTCTCTGTTCTTCCAGGCTAATAAGAGAATTATCACTTTGTGTTGCAGTTGTTGGTGTCGGTTGAGCCATAATGGGCCGCATTCTAAAGGGTGGAGTAGGAAGGGCGGCTAGGCCATCGATAGCTCTCTGAACTCTCTCTGCTTGATTAAGCTCCAAGTTATGCAATTTACCAGCGAGTGACTCGACTACTGTAGTAAGGTTCTGAATTTGCTGGGCTTGTTGGCACATATATTTCTCTATCAGATCTAAAGTCGAATTCGATTGCGCTGAGCTAGAATTGGTCTCGCCTATATTGCTATTGGATGATAAGTTTACATTTTGCCTATCCATGTTGCTTACTATTATTTGGTACAAGATTCTTTCGAAATCCGTTCGTGCACCCCACACCTGACACCAGTGTTGCAATTTTATTAAGTCGAGAGGGAGATTTTGTTCTGAATAGCTTGCAGTGTGGGACACGGTAACTTTGATAAGCGAAGGGCGATGTAAATATCGCACGAGAGCTGTATACAAAAGTAGGTCAGCAATAAAGTTGATCTAAGTGTTGCAGGGAAGTCGAGCTCAGAAGTAGGTCAGCAATATTCGACGTCACGTTGTGTACAGTCTAATCAGCTGGAGTCTAGTGAATTAGATCGGTGACCAGACAAGCTGGTGCAAGTTCGCAATTTTTCTGCAGCTTTTATTCCCCAGTAGAGAATTTCGTTTTCGAAAGTTCTGAATGAACAAAACTTCTCTCTGATAGGAATGAACTGCGTTAATCTCGTGTAGTTGCTATTACGACTTACGTTTGAGAATACGAGTGTGTAGTTGCTAAGCGTGCGCGAGTGCCAATCGTGGTTGGATATGTAAAATTTAGTGGCGTATTATATCGCGGGGTGTTTGTATCGTGTCAGGAATTTTTTGTTTGCCACTTAAGGTGAATTTGTGACAGGTAAACTCAATCTGCGACGGGAAATGGTCCAAATTTCCGTGTGCCAACGCCGGTACTATGCTGTAAAGTGGCGGAGTTTGAATTTCGGTAGAGGTGTTGGGATAACCTGTGACAATAAGGCCAGGGGACATCAGACTGGGAAGAAATAAAAATAAATGGCCTTTCCTTTTGGTGTTCTTCGGCCAGTCCACAATTTAATTCAACGTGGGAGGCCAATTTAGCTGAAATTACAACGCTATGCAAGATGGCGACCAAAGTAGGTGAGTAGAACACTTTCAAATAGAGCTTTTATTTTTCATTTACACAAAAAGCAACTTTTTTTCTTTGTTTTTGTGTGGGTGTGCTGAATTTTCGTGCTGCGAAGGGGAAGTCGAAGCTGGATTATGGGGGAAGCTTTAGCTGGCGATAAGGCTTTTCGTGAATAAATTTTTATTAGGTACGCAATTCCTCAAAAAGGGTGGAAAAATCAAAAACTGCAAAAATGACCACTTTTTCTTTTAATGTTGCTTTCGGATACGAATTTTTTTTTCTTTTGCATGCAACTTCTTAAAGGTGCTGTTACTCACCGCAAAATCGCCCTTGGATACCCTTCAACACAAAGTACAAAGTGTCTTTTCCTTTTGTCGGGAAACCTCCTATTAATAAAACGCGCACTAATCTTAGTTTTATTTTAGTTTATTGCACTCTTCAAACAAGCTTTCTTTTTTTTTGTCTTTTTTATACACAACTCTTTACTTTTATTTATTCTATTTATTTTTTGGTTGTAAAACAATGCTAATTTCCTTATTTTCTACGACACGACCATACTCTTCTCTTCTACGTACTGCAAGAAGGAAAACTTCCTTTTCGTTCTTTTTTATTCTTTCGACCGTTCTCTCTTGGATGCCGGAAATCGCCTTTTCCAATGGGTTCGGTCGTTCTGTAGGTAGCGCAATTTTCTTAAATTTATTCTTAATTACAGCTAATATTACATTTATTCTAAATTCTACTCGAAATAAATTCATTTTACTTACAATTCAAAATGTTTGCTTATACTAATCTAGCTAATCTAATTGAACTTCTTAAATTTTAGGAAAATTTCGTAGCAATACTATGGTAAAATGGATCTCAGGCATAGTGTCAAACAACAAAATGAGATATGGAAGCTATACCCATAAGCTCACAATATACCATTATATATATTACACAAAGAACATAGCATGTGTTTTAGCTCCCAGCACCTCTAGCAATTGGTATTGCGAACAATCATCATTATATTATTTGCAGCAATTGATGGAAGGCCACAAAATCGCACTATTTTCTTTTATGGCCTATAAAATTTTTATATGCGTGGAAAGATATCAAATGTAGCTAACAACAAGTGAAAGAGCTAGAATTGGTTTAAGATCAATTCTCATGATACTCTAGAAAATAGATGAATGCCCGTATATATATAATTTCGTATAATAGTAACTATGGCTATAACCAGTTTCATAGCAATTCATATTCTCATGAACTTTGCAATGCAATAAAAACGCATAGAACTGACCATTTTCACAGTATACGTAAAAAAAATCTAACTTAACATATGGCAACACCAAGAGGGGGTTGTCCGATTTAGCCCCTTTTTAATAACTTTTTATCAAATCAGAGACCCCTGACTTGTGTCTGAGCGCCGGAGCGCCTGAGAGCGCCGTTCGTGACGAAAGAGTTTTAGGGTAGTAAACGTGGATGGATCATTGAATAAATAACTAATAAGGAAACGGCATATCGGGTGAAAACGTAAGCATCTCGGCGAAATGTATTAGTGTGATCTGTTTGTATTCATTTCGTCATGGAAGTAATGAAATTGCGACATTCTGAAGGGGAACATTTTTTATAATCCAAATACCTATGTAAAATAAACAAATTTTTAGCTCCCCCTTATTTTCAGATAATATTTCTTGGCGTTGCCTTTGTATGACTGGAATAATTTAGCAACCAATGACAATTCAATTGGAAACAAATAAACCGGCACTGGTAAAATGTTAAATCTTTTGCCATGGCACTTTATTTTTACAGATATTTCACTTTTATTTTGTTTAAAACAATATAATTAATAAGTAAATCTATTAAGCTTACTTGAAGAATGCTTTCCCACGACAATAACTATGTTCGCTCCTGCAGCACAGGTCCGGAGACTCTATTACACAAAATGTCGTTCACAAAAGAAATATGCCGCACTTATTTTACACTACTATTCATAAAAAGCACGTTTAATTAATTATTTTTCACAATATCGCGAACTCAAACCCGAAACTTATTTTCAAATAATATGAAATGTCAGAATGTTGAACGGACACAAAATAGCAACGACGCCCTCTGGTCATTTCTCCCCCCCCCCCCCCACCCAACCCCCGGAACAAAGGTCAACCTGTTTGAAATGCTTAAACACGTACACTGTATTCGCACGATACCCCGCTTCCTTTTTAGTTATTTATTCAATGGTATGGATTTACATGGGGTTTCTGATTTAGAATGGGTGAATGGGGAGCTTTCCGATGGTGTAACTACCAAACTTTGAGTGTCGTTCGTGACACAAGAGTTTTAGGGTAGTAAACGTGGATGGATTTACATGGGTGTTTTTGATTTAGAATGAGCGAATGGAGAGCTTTCTGATGTAGTAAAATTTTCTTACGCATTGGGAGTTTTGGAGTGGGGGTGGTAAATACAACCCTTTGAGAGTGCCGTTCGTGACGAAAGAGCTTTAGGGTAATAAACGTGTATGGATTTACACGGGGTTTTTTGATTTAGAATGAGTGAATGCGAGCTTTCCGATGGGATAAAATTTTCTTATTGTTGGGTGATTTTGAGTGGGGGCGGTAACTACCACCCCTTAAGAGTGCCGTTCGTGTCGGAAAAGTTTTGGGGTAGTAAATCTGGATGAATGTACATGGGGTTTTTTTGATTTAGAGTATGTGAATGAAACATCTTTTCCATATTTTAAAAAGGAACGAAAAGCGATATCATTGTGTAATATAGTAAACGGTTCTTAAATTTTCATTTGAAAGAAAATGACGGGTTAGCTTTTTGAAACACCGCAGAAAATTACAATTTTGCTAATTTTCCCATACAAGATACAAATTATTATTGGCACAAAATCACGTCCACAAAATTTGACTTTTTTTTAGTGCACAGATTTTGTATTACGTATACAGTGCTAAAGTCAGTCGAAAATTTCTTGTCTGTCATAAAGAAATTTATTTGTCATAAATGCCTGCGAAAATGCTTGTCCGGAAATCGTTAGGTACTGAATATAGGCGCCGCATTTGATTATAAAACTAACAATGTGTTAAATACTGACTAAATGTATACAAAATTTGTGCTATATTTGCCTTCCTTGATACATATCTATAAAATATTTGTATAGCGATGAACAAAAATATATTAAGAATATAAGAACATCACATCTGTTTTGAAAAATGTCTAAATACTGGTTTTACTACTTACCCGATTCGAGTATACTTACATTTTCGATCAATCACACAACAATTTCAACTAGTACAAGAATTTTTATAAATATAATATTGGAAATTAAACTCTATATCTATAAAATACATGAGCAATCACTACAATTCCAGTCAGGATTCTGTTCTTCCATTCCTTCAAATTCATATTCTAAACTGGGACAAGTCTTCGCTGATGAAAGATTTGAAACTGAGGAAGACATCTTTTTGCGGAAAGCTTCAATCTTTGATAAACCAAGAACTGCAGACATAGAAACCGAAGCGCATTTATCTCCCATCGAACTGGGTGTTATCCATGAAGATCTATCAGATACCGTGTCAGAATTTTCAGTTCTTGCACACATTTTTTTCCTGCGAGCATCTTCCAGAGCTTCAACATGTTTATTTACCTGAAAGATAGAAAATTAAGAAGTTCGAATGAAAAGGTTTCCATATTAACAACCAATTCTCGCAATGTGGCTTTGGGTTGAGAGAAAAATTTCGATCCGAATTCTCTTATATCAAGGGGACATTCATCGGTTATTTGGTTTAAAAATTCCCGAATAATCGCACGAATCTGTAAGTGAAACAGTTATATGAAATTTTTGAAAAGATCAAAACGTACTTCTGGATGGCTACTCAAATATTCTAAGTCATCTTTTCTTGTACAGTTAATTTTCTTTTTCAGCTCCCTCTTCTGTCTTAAGCTAATCGCATTACTATTATAGCAACCTAAATTTGCAGGAAGTTCATCTCTACCGAAATTAAGAGGATTCCAAACTGCAAATAAGTCTTCTGCCATGTTTAAGCTTAGTTTTGATTGAATATTTTGAAGGATATAGATAATAAAAGCGTGCTTACTATGATCGCAAAGATGAAAATCCCACTGATGACCGCAATGGGTACTTCCGAATTTATTTATTTTTTCATTTCTATGTAGTTCGGAAACTTTTTTGGCTGGATTACATTAACAAAGTCAACGCTGGCGTAGTCGTCGTTGTCGTCATCAAACACCGAACAAAACGCCGGGCAAGTTACATTAACACCGAGCGGCAGCGCCATACATTAATTTCACTTACATTTTACAGTTGAGTTAGTTGCTTGTAACCTCTGCCGGTTTGCAATAACATTTTAAATAATAAAAATAAAAAAAAAATTGTTTAACTTCAAGTCCACATTTTTTAATGTAAAATCATTTATTTTCAGAAATTCAAATATCGTTTCACTTTGTCATGTGTTTTTTATAATAGATTTAGATCTTGCATATTGGCAGTAATGGAGCGCCAGCGTTAAATTAGAATTAGAGATGAGTCGACCAAGCCGGGGCGTAAGTAATGTAATGCAATTCATACTTGCAGTACTGTCTCAAAATATTTTTGACATAAAAGGACGACCACACCGGCGCGCGCGGCGTTAGCATTGTTAGTGTAATCAGTGTCATTAGTCTGTTAGGGAAAATTTTAAAAATTGTTAACCCATTTCTACTGAACTGATTGTCTTAAAACTCAGCACTCATGCATATAGTTCATATGACAAAACGAATATATTCAGTAAAAGCAAATGGGGCTTTGAACAGTCTTGAAATATTGCGTCAATTGAAATTTTTTTATTATTATTATAGTCTCAGAAACAACTGAAAACTTGTTTCTTTTTACTTTTTTTCTTTTTTTTTCTCCTTTAGTAATTTACCTACTACACACTAAAAATTTAAATACTCTTACATTTTATTATATACAGAGTGTTCCGGTAGAAATTATTCATATTTGTTGTTTATTGCATTCTTTAAGTTAGATTTTCACTAAAGCTGTTGTAACCTTTCAAGTATTTAATCGATTGAATTTTTTTTTAATTTTCTATAGGTTATTTAGCCTTCAAAATAAATTAAATACTTAGTGGATTATATTAGCTGCCTGAAGCTTGCGTTCTTGCCTAGGGCCTGGCGGGAGGTAATGGTAATCTTCATTCCTAAGGCAGGCAGAACGGGACATATGGAGGCAAAGGACTTTAGACCTATCAGTCTCTCCTCCTTTATGCTTAAATCCTTGGAGAAACTAATAGAGGTACATATAAGAAGTGTATGGCAGGGCGGCAGTGGCAGCCAGCATGCCTATATGTAGTTATGCTATGACAGTACCAGGACCGAGTTTTTGCTTCGGGGATTTCGCCCCACATGGCGCCAAAGTCGCCAAGTGGGTTTGTGTTCATGCTAAATGTGGGCGTGGGTTTGTGTCTTGTGTTATGATATCCACGTATCATAACCATATATACATACCATTTGCATATATTCTTTATTCATTTGCATATATTCTCGCAAAAAAAAATTCATTTGCCCCATTTCAAGTGCATATATTTTATTCGATTTCATTTCAAATTACTTGAAATGAAATCCCTAACATCCACTTAGATTTGTCAGCCCAAACCAAGTTTTCATAAACATATAGTCCCATAAATCGAAGACTTTATGCAGGCATTTTTCCACTTAAATATGCACACACTACAATTTAATGAAAATAAAGTGCCTAAATTGTAACTTTGTTGCAATCGTTTTTCCTGTTGACCACTTGCATATACACAAGTGGCGTATTAAATAACATGCTCGCTTATCATCGAAAGAGCCCCACGTGATCGACGCGATCGTGGGAAGCTTGTGCTGACGGCGCGAGATCGGTAAAAATGGAAAAGAAAACGAAAAAGTGTTTGTTTCTGAGGAAAATACAAATTTACTTTAAATAGTTTAAAGTCTACAAAAAAAAACACAAAACAAAAGTTGTAAGATAAAGTTTGTAAAAGCCGGATGAAGTAAAAAAATAAAAAGTGGTTTAGTTAAAATTCCAATTAACTTAGTTTCTTAATTAAAATTCCTCAGACCAACCCCCAAGACTCCTCTGAAGAGGACTTAAAGGGGGATACAATTTTCATCAGGCATCCTCTACGGGCTATGGTTTCCGAGATATTAGCGATTTTTCCTGGTTCTGGACCATTGCTTGTGTTGCGCCTAGGCTTTACAGGATTCGAGTGCAAACGTGATTTCTTGGGTAAGGTTCCCTAGCAGCATTAGCCGGTACTACCAGCATGCCTTGCTTTTGCAGTTTTTTTTTATTAGCGAGGAAGTTGTAGATACTAGCATGACGTCATCTTGGTTTTGCTGTTTTCAAGGGCTGCACCTAAATAAGTTTTCTTAGCTCGGAAGTTATAGATATCAGCGTCATTCGAATTTCACAACATGACATCACATTGCTTTGATTTTTTCTTAGCAAATTATTATTGGGCCTAGTGGGTGCGTGCATTGAATAGTCGCAGTTGCTCCTTCGAGTGCAAACACCATTTCGTGAGTAAGGTTCCCTAGCGGCATTAGCCGGTACTACATTTGTTGTTCGTCTCGGGCTTGGGGATATGAGATCACTTTGGGGATACGAGATAACTGTCAGCACTCTTCAGCATAGAGAAATAGCATAGGATTTCAATTCTTTTTCTGGAGTTCGCATATTTTTCATCTCGGACTTGTAGCCTCAAAGCTTGAGTCTACATTGTGAAGGGGTGGGAAGCTTTATTGGTGAAGGTTGCTGGTTAAGTTTAATCTGGTCTTGGAGGGTACAATTTAATCTTGAGGTGTCTCTCCTGTGTCTGGGTACTGGAGGTTGGCTGAGAGCTTTAGTGGCAATATTCTATACTATGACTAGGACTGCCTGGGGTGTGTTGGACTGGGCTGCGTCACCTATACCAAGTCTTGGGTAGAATGTGTGCGACTTATGTGTATTAAGTAATGATGTGAAATACCCTAAGTGAATTTATATCGGGGTTGTAAACTTGTCAGCTTGAGTTTGGTGTTAGTTGTTTACTTTAGTATGAGTGCCTGTGGTATGTTCGGCTGGGCTACTTGGAGGCTGAGGAAACGTTACTTAAGGCGTGGGTGGATGTGTGCAGCTGTGTATTTATGTGGATAAGAAATTTTGTGAAATTCCCTAAGTGAGTTAGTGTAACTAGTATTAGTAATAATTCAAATTAAGTTAATTCAAGTTGACTTAGCTGAGTACTGAATGTTGCAAAAGTACAGTAAGAGACTTTTCATCAAATTTTTGGTGATAAGGTGTAATGGCATGACCAGTGTTGTCACACGAAATCTATCTAGAGTACCTTGTTAGCCTAGCCAAGTGATTTGAGCAGCCACATCTGAAAAAAAATTACATATTATGATTAAGAAAGCTTCATAATGTATATCAAAAGTGATACCAATGGATTACATAAGGAAAGTTAGTTCACTTAATCTGCAAAAAACAAATTCGACTGAAAGCGACTCTTAAGCGGTGTGTGCTGCAGAAAATGTATAAGTCTAGTCTAAAATATGCATTGTAGATAAAAATTTTATTATGATTATAATGACATTTATTGAAATAATTTGTTTTAATTACATTATAGTTAAAGTCTAAAGTCTTTTTTCTTTAGTTCAGGAAAGCCAAGATTTCATAGATGTAGACTGGTCCTTTTAATGAATATTCCTTATGCCTTTAGACCACGTTGTGCTCCATTTTCACACATAACATCTCTCCATCTTTATTTTTCACGATCTTTGTTGCAATACCCTGATTTTGCGAGCTGTTGGTAGGGAACAACCGCCTCGTTTTTGGATGAAAGACTTTCTTCTTTATATCTGAAAGCACCGATTTCATAGAAGTAGACTGAGCCTTATATGAATATTCTTAACGCCTTTCATCCGTAGGCTTTAGAAGGTTGGTAGTGTTCTTAGAACTGATGTTGAAATTATTGCGCAACTTGCCAAGAAACAGCCGTCTATTTGGGTAAAGCACAAAACGTCAATTAAAAACAAGTTATGAAACTATTATTTATATGTATTTGACACGTGGTCTTGGAGGCGGAAATTTTTCCTTGACCTCTGCCGTCACCTTAACCATTGAAACCGAAAGTGTCTGCTCTTGGGTAACCTTTTGAAACCAGTAGTGGCGGGTCTTAGCGGCTACAATATGGCTTTGATTCTACTTCGATATCTAAAAAAATAATTCACACGAAGCTGATAACAATATGATAATTTTAACTTCGTAATATTGGCGTGGGTGTCGTGTCCCAATGCAATCACTAAATAAAAATCAATAATTAACCGGACAAAACTATCTTTGAATAATAACAACACTCGAATTTCTTTACACGTTATAAATCTTTATTTACCCAAAAGCGTGACCTATCTTAACAATTTAAAAGTAGTCCGAACCGAAACTTGACACTTTAAAACAAAGCTAACTCGCAACTGAACACTTAACGGCACTCGCCAGACCAGTCATTGGCCTTTTATGCCCGATATTCGGAAGTAAACTTTTACTTGCAACGCGGATGTAAACAAACGACAACAACCTTGTCGTTTGTTCTACCGGTTGCAGCACCTCAGTGGCTTAGTAGTAAACAATCGCCTTACATAATAATTACCATGCGAGGTTAATTATTATCGTAGTCGTCGATTGCTCCACTAAGCGCTCATCGCAGCCAGCTGTTGGGCAAATGTGCAAAACAACCAACAGTTGCAGAACAATACCATGCGAGGTTATTGTTTAGCAATTGCTGATTATTTCGCTGTGATGCCTTTGGCTGCTAGAAGAATCTTCCGTATATTGGGCCATAACATGAGAGGCATAATTTTCTTACTATTAATGAAAGTGTATCATACAGTGAATAAACAAGTCTTGTCAATAAATTTAATGTAGATCGTAGCGGGAGAGTGGATAGTGTAAGTTGCAAAAAATCACTTGGATGATGAGTAGTGCAAGTTGTATGGGAGATTATAATTAGCTATGAGTAAACAGTAATGGAGAAGATTTCTAGTAACAGTATGTTCCATACATAATTTTAAAGGAGGAAGAAACTTTTATAACAATCTGGTAACTGCATTTCCTTATAAACCTTATATAAATTCATATGTGTCCAAACCAAGCTATAGGTTTTTGTTCTAGATGAAAGCGCATTCTATAATATCTGAATATAGATGGCAGCAAAATGAAAGGCTATAAGAATTTGGTGACAGTATGTTCTATACAAAATTTAATAACCAGAAGAAGATTTTATAAGAATTTGGTAACATGTTCAGTTCACAATTTAAAAAGCAGGAGAAAATTTTATAAGAATCTGGTAACAGTACGTTTCATACAAAATCTAACAAGCGGAAGAAAATTTTATAAGGGTCTGGTAAGAATCCGGTAACAGTATGTTCCATACAAAATCTAGCAGACAGAAGAAAATTTTATTAGAACTTTAGCATCCATTTACAAATGTAATAAACAAACATAAATGTTAAGCTTAAGTTTAAAATCGCACCAAACTAAGAGCATTGCTGCGATATTTGTATCACACGAAACGTACAATGAATAAGCATGTTCAGCGACAACTACATTGCGACAACTACTTTGCTGCAATGAATCAGAGCACTGTCGCATGCGATAAATTGCGCTCATGAACAAGCCCTTAGTATCATCCCACATTGATATCATAACTCTTCAAAGCTTTAAATTGAACCCGCCCAAAGAAATTTTATTGAAAATAAAAAAACAATTTTTCATTAAACCTAAGGCTTTTCAATACACACCCCTACATCGAAAATTTTCTGATAAGGCCTTAATTTCCATTACTTCATGTTTCTTAACATCCCAAGCAGCCGTGATCTATTTTTAGATGTCGAATATCATAGCATGATCACTCTTGTTTATAAAAGATTTTTTATCCACAACTTACGTTATAATTATTGTTCTTGTTGTTTTTTCATCAAAAAAAAATTTCAATTATAACTTCCACTACTCATCTAAGACATCATATCCTACGGATTAATATCAGTTGTTGTTGTTGTATTCAGCAAAAGAAATTGGGAATCTTACATTAAAAAACTTAAATCGCTCAATTTGTTTACTTTACTTGGCTACTGTGCGCATTTGTTTACATTATTCGACTGCGACACCTACAGATTAATGTCATCAAATCTTTAATCGACAACTTAGGTTATAGTTTTTGTTGTTATTTTGTTTTCAGCTACTAATATTAAGTATACCTGTTAAGTCCCAATGTGGGCTTAGCATAAAAAAGGGGGCAGGTGCCGGTTTTAGAAATGATAAGACAGGTTGAGTTCAAAATAACAAAAATTCACTACTTTATTGATCACAAATATAACTCTTAACAGCTAAGCAATTCAATACTTAATCTAATTCAATTCGAAATTCATTTAATTTAGTTAAACTTATTACTAATTTAAAATAACGAGCCTCCACTGGCGAATTTCTATTCCTTAATCTGTAATAGAAAAAGGAATTATTAATAATCAACTCAAACTAAAGGGGTTAGAATTTTGAGTGACAGAGTGAGCGTCATACAGCTGCTCATAAAAAGCCTGGGGTCAATACTCCCAATTCAGGGTGCTGAAAATATATTAAATTTGTTAGTATATAAAAGGGATTCAGAAATACTTCCCTTGGTTTTGGTTAAGCAAGACTTCAAATGATTTCAGAACTACCGATCTATCTTGTGGCTTGTTCAAATCGCAAGTGATTTTCAGAAACACAATAGGAATTGTGTCTGCCGGTGGCGTTGCCAATGACGCCCGCGTCATTGTGTGATTTTTCATACATTTGGTAACCAAGTGACGTCATCATTGTCTAATCGGAATATTTTTCTCTATGCTATGAGCTGCCATCTTGTTTATGTCAAATTTTGATGGCAGCTGATGGAGACCAGTAAGTATATTTTAATTTTTGATTTGTTTATAATTTTGTTAATGATTTGTTTTCTCTTTTATTTTAGGTGTTGGCGAAATGACTGTGGCGCGGGATTCGGATTAATTTAATGTGTGAGTATTGTCTTTTTGTAAAGTCTCAGATTGTTTAAAATTTTAAATGATCTGAGATTTTACCATTTGTTGATTTTTTTATATAAATGCCAGTATTTGTTTTTCTTTTTAGATTCTGCTGGTCACTTCGTGGGATATGTTTGTACATCGCGGGAATTATTGTGAGTGTTAGTTTTTAGGGATTTATTATATAAGTTTATTTTTAGTTAAAAAGACTGTTCCGCGACGGAACAATACCTGAAAAGGTAAGATCGCTAATATCTCGAAAACCATAGCCCGTGAAGGATCTCTGATGAAAATTTTGTCCACCCCTAGAACTAAGACTCCCACTGACACCTTCTAGAATCTATTGACATGAACGAAAATATTCTAGGGTTAACTTGAATTATTACTAATAGGGAATTTAACAACATTCCTGATCCACATAAATACACACCTGCGCACATCCACCCACGCCTTATGTAACGTTTCCTCAACCACCAAGCAGCCCAGCCCAACATACCACAGGCACTCATACTGAAGTAAACAACTAACACCAAACTCAAGCTGACAAGTTTACAACCCCGATATAAATTCGCTTAGGGTATTTCACATCATTACTTAATACAAACAGGCCGCACACATTCTACCCAAGCCTTGACATAGGTAACGCAAAGCAGTCCTAGTCATAGTAGTAGATATAGCCACTAAAGCTCTCAGCTAACCTCCAGTACCCAGACACAGGGGGGGGGGGGCACACCTCAAGATCAAATTGTAGCCTCCAAGACCAGATCAAACTTAACCAGCAACCTCCACCAATAAATCTTCCCACCCCTTAACAAATGTAGACACCACCTTACAGGCTACGAGTCCGAGATGAAAAATATGCGAACTCTATAAACAAAATTTAAAACCTATGCTATTTCTCTATGCTGGAGAGTGCTGAAAGTGATCTCGTATCGCCAAAGTGATCTCATATCCCCTAGCCCGAGACGAACAACAAATGTAGTACCGGCTAATGCCGCTAGCGAACCTTACTCACGAAATGGTGTTTGCACTCGAAAGAGCAACTGCGACTATTCAATGCACGCACCTCCTAGGCCCAATAATAATTTGCTAAGAAAACATCAAACCAAGGTGATGTCATGTTGTGAAATTCGAATGATGCTGATATCCACAACTTCCCAGCTAAGAAAACTTATTTGGGTGCAGTATTTGAAAACATCAAAACCAAGATAACGTCATGATGATATCTACAACTTCTCCGCTAATAAAAGAAAACAGCAAAAGCAAGGCATCCTGGTAGTGCCGGCTAATGCCGCTACGGGACCTTACTCAAAAAATGGCGTTTGCACTCGAATCTATAAAAGCCTAGTCGCAACAGTTGCAATGGTCCAGAACCAAGTAAAATCGCTATTATCTCGGAAACCATAGGCCGTAGAGGATATCTGATGAAAATTTTATCCCCCCTTTAATCCCACTCACACACTGACATCTTCTAGAATCTATTGGCATGAACAAAAATACCCTAAGTAGGTTGAATTTGTTAATAATATTAACTGTATATGAAAAGGTAAAATCGCTAATATCTCGAAAACCATAGCCCGTAGAAGATTGCTGATGAAAATTTTATCCCGCCTAATACCACACCTCCTCCATCTAGAATCCATTGTCATTAACCAAAAATATCCTAGGGTAACTTGAACTATTAATAATATTAATGCAAAACCAAGGCCTAAATTAAGTCCCAACACTTGAAAACAGCAAAACCATAATAAAAATCCTACATTTAGGCGCACCACATATATATTCACGACACAAGCCCTCGCCCTATATGTTGTAGTCAAGACACAGCTCCGTGCCTGTATTTAGCATGGACACAAGCAAAAACTAGGTCCTGGTTCTGTAATAGCGTAACTACTCCTATACAAAAGGGAAATCGGTAGAGTCGGCACTGCACGTAGTGGTATCCGTTGTTGAGAAATCTGTAGAATATGAGGAGGGCGGGTGCTATCACCACTCCTGTGGCTACTGGTAATAGATGAAATCCTCATCAAGTTAGAGTGAGAGGGCTTTAAGGCAATTGCCTACGCGGATGACATATGCATCCTGGTAACTGGCAAATTTCTCTCTACTATTAGTGAAAGGCTCGCGTATGCGCTGCTTAAGCTGGATAAGTGGGCCAAAATCAGTGGATTGAGAGTAAACCCCTCAAAGACGAAGCTGGTCCTTTTTACAAGAAGGAGGCGAGTACAAAGTTTCAGACTTCCAATGAAGCAAAATATTTGGGAATCATACTCGATTCCAAGTTGATTTGGAAGCTTAATCTAGAAGAACGCGTAAAGAGACCAGTGTGGCCTTCTATACGTGCAAGATAATATTTGGCCGAAACTGGGGATTAAAACACAAAGTGGTACTGTGGATTTACACAGCCATAGTTCGGCCCATCCTCTGTTACGTCTCCACGGTCTGGTAGACGGCACTTACGAGGAAATGTAACCTGAATGTGCTATCAAAAATCCAGAGGGCTGCTTGTATGGGAATAACTGGGTGTCTACGCACCACGCCCATGGCAGCACTGTAGGTCATGCTTTACTTACTGCCGCTGGACTTCTATTGCAGAGATGTAGCGGCAAATAATGCTGCCAGACTGATGGCGGAGGGTTAGTGGATGGAGAGGGTGTTGGGCATTCCAATATACTAAAGAAGATAGACTCTAGTGATTGCATGTAAGAAACAGACTACCAAGTAATCTTGACTTTTGGTGGGGGTTTCAATGCAAAGGTGACCACCAGGAGTGACTGGGATATGAAAGAGATGGTCGAAGCATCCGGTCTGTCTATTTTTACGGAGTTGGAGTGTACTCCAGAGATCTACAGTGGCACGAGTCTTACAGACTGCCTGACAAATGCAGTGTCCCTCAGGCAGAACTCGCAGCGATTTATCAGGCCGCAACAATGGTATCCATGTTCAGAGAACCCTCATGGCATATATGCATATATACTGATAACCAGGCAGCCATCAAGGCGCTGGATGCTGTGCTGGTAAAATTAAAATTGGTGCAGTTATGCAAGACTGGCCTTGAGCTATTGGCCATAAGGCACAAGGTGGCCCTATGCAGTGTACCTGGCCATAAGTAGATGGCTGATGAGTTGGACAAAAAGGGTTCCGAATTGAATAGCTCCGCAGCGATAGCTTATGTGGGGATCCCAATCGTAGCAATAAAAGAGGAAATCATCAAAAGGCAAGCCTCCGGTGGACCAGCAGGGATACCTGCCGTATTGCAAGGCAATTTTGGCCTACATATGACAGGAAAAGGAAAAGGGAGCTGCTTAATGGCAACAGAACAAATAGCAAGAATCTAGTATGGGTTATTACGGGTCACTGGGCCATAGGTGATCATGCTAGAAGACTGGGTATAGCGGCGAACAGTTTCTGCAGGAGCTGTTAGAACTCGGAGAAAATCGAATCCGTCCAACACTTGTTTTGCAAATGCCCCACTCTGAAGAACAAAAGAAGTAGGCTATTGGGTAGCCACTTCTTTTCAAGTATGGGGGAGCTGTAAAACAAAGAATTCAGATATATCCTGAGTTTTCTGAAAGAAGCAGCATGGATCTAGGTAAAGAGTCTTGGAGATATCCTGAGTTCCTTAAAGGAATAAGGGAAGCAGGATGGATCTGGGGTGGCTTGAAAAGGTTATCCCATAGGTTCTAGCAGCAAAATCAACCCACTAGAGGTCTAAGTGATGCAGGCTAGTTGTCTTGCGGCACCCCTCTTACCTAATCTAACCTAGTGGATTATGTTAATATACAGAGAATTAAGAGCCTTCAAAGTCAGAAATTGTGATTTGGATTCCCAAAATTTCAAGTATTAACTCATTGTGTACGGAAACTAAGGCCTTACGTATCATTTTTTCCAATTATTTGGAAGCCATGTTGATTACCTTCATATTGATACCTAACACTTATACCTTTTATTAAGAATAAAATAACTGTTGTCGATATTGCCATGAACTTACTTCTTAAAAATTTCAAACTATAAAAATAGAGCAGAGCATAAGGCTTAGTGAGTGATTTTTGCTAAGTAAAGATCAGATCACCGAATTACTGTAAGGTATTTTCATATGTACAGTAGGACTATCGGCAAATAACTAAATTAAAATAAGCAAATTTATTTATAAGTAAACTCTCTAATTTAAGGAACAAAGGAACACGAGATAAAGCATGTTTGTGTGATGAAATTTATCTGACTTGGTAGGAAATAAATAAACTTACTTAATTGAATTGAACAAATTACAAAATTTTCTTCAAGTTAAATAACAAAAGCGGCAACCCCAAACAGAAATTTCTCGGACCTTGATAGTTCACTTTCCGGGGCGTGGACTTTAGATCTAAAGTTACACGCTATAAGCTGCAAGATTCAAGTTACAAATTTCATATTACACATATGGCATATCGTAAAAACTACTACATAGATAGCTTCAAGCTAGCTCCACGGAATCTGTAGCTGATTTTAGGCAAATTTCTAATTTTGTAGCTGTCGCTGCAGCAATAACACCAAAATGATAATGAAATAAAATTCATATGTTTATACACGATAAGTAGGTAATATGGATAAAGGGCATGTATCAAAAAAAAATTTTAAATACATGTGCTCTTTTCTCCTGCCTCTCTTTTTCACTCTTTCTTTTTTGGAAATATGCTGTAAAAAAGTAGAGCACGAACAGTTGTGTACCCTAGTTTACTTCAGAATCCGAATCTCAAATAATAGGCCAGTCAATAAAGACAATCAATTCATATTAATTACAACAGTTTTGAAATTTTAATGGGATGTTGGGTGAGGTAAAATATTTACAAATTTAATTTTGCAATCATCACCGAGTTCCGGAACATACCAAAAATTGCAGAACAACAAAAAATCTTGTAACTTAAAAAAATTCCAAAAGTCCTGCAAACTTAAAGCAATGTTTACTCTGATATTTTCCACAATGTGTTAAATTTGGAACTCATTCCGTCCCCCACAATATCATTTTGATTCCAAAGAAATACTTGTTATTAATGAATATCAAGAAAATTACAAAAGTGCGTCAATTTGCAACCTTTTATATTGCCCGCAACATATTGTTTTTAAATCGATGGAGCAACAATTGCTTTTTTGCTACAATCTTTAAAAAAAATTACAAAAGTTCTGAAATTGGGCTGCAAACTTTCAAATCGTTGTTGGTCATAATCTGCTAAGTTTGCAACCTCACACAATTACCGCAACTTAAAAAACCAAGCGGCCAAGTGCGAGTCGGACTCGCACAAGTAGGGTTCCACACATTCGGACCAAATTTAACACTATGTATTTACTTTTTATTTTTTCAAATGAGAGTAGGAAAAAATGATGCCTACTTATGATAATAATGAATGAGAAGAAAACGAGCAAAAAAACAACGAAAAAATCACGTTTTTTAATTTTATTTTAATTTTATTATTTTTTGTTACAGCGGCAATAGAAATACACACTCTGTGAAAATTTCAACTATCTACATATGACGGTTTATGCAATACAGCCCGGTGACAGACAGACAGACGGACGGCGTCGTACCCTTTGCGTACGAAACCCTAAAAAATTAGGAAAAATTATCAACAATTAGTATTTTGCACTTTCTGCAGTTGTTCAAATATTGCAAAAGCTTTCCAAATTTTACATAGTCCTACGTATGTCCTACCCCATCAGAATATAAATTTGCAACTCTCTACTGGTGCAAAAGTTTTGCAAATGCAAGAGAAATATATTAAACATAAATAATAAATGAAATATATAATGCAAATGATCTGAAATGAAAACGCTTAATTCAGTTTATAATTAATATAAATGCAAAATTGCATTTGATTTTTATTGCAGTTTGAAAAATTAAAGTTTGATGAAACATTTTTTTACCATGCCATCACAGGATGTGACACATGTAGGCTCTATAGGAGGATTAAATCAAACTTCATTACGTAAAATTATAGCTTTTTCATCTATTAGACATAATATTATTTTTAATTATACAATAATTAAAAATAATATATAAATAATTTATATATATATATATTATTTATATAAATTAAAATTACATCATATGCCCATCCAGATGAAATCTACAATGCGAGAGAAAAAGTTTTAGTCGCTCTGTGCGGAGATAAGCCCGACGACTCGTTGAATTAATTACGGTATGATGGCTTTGGACGCTCAATCACAAAAATCAAATTCAACATTGTTTGATTGCCACTAACGAAAGCTGCGACGCGACTACATTCCCTGCGTGCATTTCATCAGGTTCAACTATGGATGGAGCGAGCTGAATCTTGGGGCTGGATGCCCATCCTAACATTGAAGGAAACAGTGCCAGCTGAATTGCTAAAATTCCTCACATGCAAGGCGAAAACGGCTGTAGAAAGCTGGCTTGAAGTGCTCTGAGATTTTTCCTTTTTTTGTCTCGGACAATCTTGCTTGAATGCTAGGAAGCTTCAGCATGCTCTATCAGACAGCGACATGAAGAATTGGAATTAGAAAACCGAATCGGACAATTTTGTTCTCAAAGCAATAGATTTAAATCGCCTTTAGACACTTACTTCGGTTACAATTACGCTATATGACAGGAAGAATACGAAGTACCTGATTTCTCACATCAAGACTTGATACATACAGGCGAAATATATCCTGACAACCTTGGACCTTCTGGTAGCAAGAAAATGAAACTTCCATAACTGTTAATTTTTCAAACTGCAATAAAAATCAATTGCAAACTTGCATTCCTATTAATTACAAAATGAATCAAGCGTTTTCATTTCAGATCACTTGCATTAAATATTTCATTTTACTTATTTTATTTTCAAAGCTGTTATAGTTCTTACCTGTGATGACTCAGGGACGTTAAATCCAGTCTATCTTCATGGTAGCTCTGCTGTCAGGCTGGCACGCTAGCACCTCTGCTAAATGCAGAGAGTGTGGGGTGGGTTAATCGAAATTGCCTGCACTACCACGCGCCATAAACAAAAAAATTTCGTGCTAATGAGAAAACGCAAAACAAAACACTAATACACACTTGTCCTGAAGGGATATTAGACATCACTTACCACAGCTTGACGAGGATCAGATAGAATTGATCCTGCTGTGCCTTACCCATCCTCCTAGTGACATCGTCGACACGACATCTCGATATCCAAAAAAAAATAAGTGCACCTGAAATGAGCGGAAGAGCCTCTCCATGACAGGAGCGGAGCCCCCCGAGAAAAAAGGATGCAGAGGAGCTTAGAATGCCATGTTTCCCAGGTTAAGCGAAATTATCCCGTAACCAAACGCTATAGTACTATCTTCTTCTGAAATCAGTTAGCATAAAAAAACGAGTAGATTCTGAGCAGGTGCTCTAGCCCGATAATCAAGGTAGAGAGTGAAGTCGCCTCCGGGCAGGGGAAAAAATTTTAAGACAAGAATTTCAGACAAATATCTTAAGATTTCATTATTGACATTCTTACAACTAGCCGACACTGATCTCGGTTCTCTGTTAAAAGTTATCGCTTTTATCTCGACGGTCTACTACCTCCTTATACAGAAAATAAATCTCTTCCTTATATATAAAAATTCGTGATTTCGTATCCTTTATTTCCCACTGTAACGAAGAGCTTGTCAGCCGACAGATCTACCTACATCCACTTGTACCTGGATGTAGATACATACCGCATCCGACACCTCTTTGCTACAAAATCATCGCGGGATTAGCGTGGGTGGCTGCGCAGCAAATATTCCGCTAGCGATCAGCTGGCTTGGGGTGGTTCTTGCCACCCACATCCCTTGATGCTTGTTAAGCTGTGCACAAATGCGAAGATTGACCAGACAGACGGACGGACAGTAAAGAAAAGAGCTGGTATGAGTGACTGCAGACGGACAGACAGACAAAAAAAATCTATATGGGCTTCCTCCTTCTGGTGGTACCTGAAAGGCTGGAAAGAAGAAAATTTATTTTATTAAATGCTGCAAAGAAAAGAAGAACAGAAGACCTCAGCAACGCCGAACAAGTGCTAATTCACCCGGAGAATTTTCAACGCTGGCAGATGAACGATTGAGAGAGAGTGAGAGAGCTGAGAGGGGGATCTCCGACGTTGGTGAGACCCCGGCTTTAGGTAATATTGGGCCCAATCACCCCCATCCACCCTGGCTAAGCCTCCAAAGCCGTATCAAAATGCTCAGCCCCACTAGAGCGTAGTTTACATCTACTGCCGTGTGTGTGTGGAAACGACCTCCCTCGTGTCCGCGACCATCCCCTTTATGGAACTACTCACTCCATCGCGCTGGATCCGTTACCAACCTGTAAACAAAAGAAGAAAGCGACTTGGAGAAGGGTGGCCAAAGGTGACCAAACTAAATCACCCAAAAGAAGAAGGAAGGCGTAACAAGGAACTCAAAATTTCATCAAGTCCAAATCAAAATAATTTATTTATTGTGGTTGTCTATGCATATGTATAGCTTACGAGGGAGGAAACCCGATCACACAAAGATTAACATGGTATATATATATAAAAACTAAAGGAAACAATGTCTCCGGTTAGTATCAATCTAGATCAAAATCCTTACAACTAGCCCTAATAAGCGCTTTCCTATTATGTGACTTATCGAACCCTGTGATCAACGCCTGACCTTAGATGTACACTAAATGGTTTTAACACTGTAAAATTAGGAACAAGAGAACACAAAGCAAATAATAATACTTAGATAAAATTTGAACTAACCTTGTGATCCGTTAGGGACATAAATAACACCAGATTTATTCATATTCAGGGTTTCCTCCTTTACCAAAAGGGTTGGTCACTGGTTTTTCAACTATCTGCTAGCTGCTTCAGGACTACGTTGAAGTCTGAGTTCACCTCCTCGCTTACCTGCTCCTTCGGATATGTAAGAGCGAAATGTTTTGCCGTAACTTCTGCCAGAGGGATACTTCCTCGCCGGTATAAATCCAACTTGCCGTCACGCAGGAAAAATTTTTCAAAATGATCTTTGTTACGTGCAAGGAACCATTTCCCCAAATTTTCTCTGAGGTTCGCCACTACTATGGTATATAAGACTCAACGTCGCACAGGTAAATGTTTCAAATAAAGCAAATTATGTGTGCACAGAATGGTTGGACCGAAATTTGCTCTACAGTTTACCAATATGATGATATGTGAAAATTCCAATTAATACAAATTACGACTGCATAGAATGAATCACCCAAAATTTTCTTTTCAGTTCACAAATAAGAAGATCTACATAAAAATCACTGTCGCTCAGGTAAATATTCCATTTAATACAAATTATGAGTGCACAGCATGAATAAACCAAAATTTTCTTTTCAGTTGACCAATCGAAAGATCTACATGAAAATCACTGTCGCAGATGAATATTCTAATTAATACAAATTACGACTGCACAGAATGGATCAACCAAAATTTTCTTTTCAGTTTACCAATCGAAAGATCTACATGAAAATCATTGTCACAGGTAAATATTCTAATTAATACAATTTATGAATGCCCAACATTAATTCTAAAATTTTCTTTCAGTTCACTATTAGAAAGATCTATATGAAAAATCACTGGCGCACAGGTAAATATTTCAAATATTAAAACTTATGAATGCGCAGCATTAATGCCAAAATTTTCTTTCAGTTCACTATTGGAAAGATCTTTAGAAAAATTACTGTCGCACAGGTAGATAATCCAATCAATAAAATCCATGAATGCGCAACATTAATACCAACATTTTCTTTCAGTTCACTAACAGAGAGATCTATATGAAAAATCACTGTCGCACAGGTAAGTAATCCAATTAATAAAATTCATGAATGTGCAACATTAATTCTAAAATTTTTCTTTCAGTTCACAAAGTTTTCTTTCAGAGAAAAATCGGGAATTTTCCACTGCGGATTAGTCGCGAGCCGATGGACAATGCGCGGATGCCAGAAGTTCCCGCGGAATAAATAAAAAAAACCACGAGAAGAGAAAATCCCCAAGAAGGGAAAGCAAAAAAACAATAAGACTGATTTTAAATAAAGAGGAATCACGACTCAATTTTTCTGCGACCGTTCTCATTCAAAGCCAAAAAACAACTTCCCGACAAGATCTTCACTGTCTACTCAACTCATCTTGCTTACCACTGGAAAGGTCCCGCTTGCTTACCCACATTCAAGCGTCCAGAGATTTTTGTGTGGACCTTCGGAGCTTCGTGGCAATCAACCGTCGTGCTGAATGCGTGCCCGTATATCGCTCGTTTGTCTCTTTTTTGTCGCCACAGCATGTTACAATTCGGCAAAGAAATTCGCTTAGGTTTTTAAGCTGGCTGGCTGTGCTAAGTGGCGTGATGATATCACGTGATATATTTTACTGCTGGGCGCATTACAGTTGAACCACTGGAAGATCCATTGACTAACGGTGAGTGTTATTGGAAAGGTTGTAATTTGTGTACATTTTGCACATTTTAGAATTTTTCGACTGAAAATATTTTGCTGTTGTTGTTGTTTCTTCTGCATTTCAGGGTTTTACATTATACTTTTTTTTGTTTTGCAGGATGGATAAAATATGGAGAAGTAGCATAGGGCTACTTCTCAATAATGGATAGCTTTTAATTTTCAGGGTTTTTATTTATATGGAGAAGTAGAAAAGGGCTACTTCTCGGCAATATATAACTTTTATTTTCAGGGTTTTTATTCATATGGAGAAGTAGCATAGGGCTACTTCTCGGAAATATATAACTTTTATTTGCAGTGTTTTTAGTTGTATGGGGAAGTAGCATAGGGCTACTTCTCGAAAGTAAGTACACTTTTCCATCCCTTTTCAGGTACCCTGGAAAAGTCATGCGGAATTCTCTACAGAAGGTAGAGAAGCCGAAAGGAAGTAAAAAAGAACGAAGAAGGGAAGAAAAATGGGTAGCGTATGGGGAATACGCTACACTACTTATCCTAGTAACTTCTATTCTTTAAATAACAATCTCTCCTAAGTATGAATTCAACAGCGTACACCACAACCCGGGTGCAATTATGTACCTATACATAAGAAAAATAAGTTTTTTTCTTTTTAAAAATTCACATTTATATAACAAAATACCTCTTCCTTTCCTGGGTGTCCTCACATCTTCCGATTACAGTACGAGTATATTTCTCTACAACGTTGGCAGCGTAAGCCACTATATACAAATTCTGGTACCGCCGAGAACCCAATGTAAGAAAGCAAATGTGACAGAGGGCCTGTCTTAATACATCAACATCGTTAAGCTACATACGCTAATTGATTTGGTTTCGTAATATGATTTAAGGGGTTACACCACCATGAAATTTTTAAAAAATCGTTTTTTTGTTTTTTGGCTAAATAAATTGTTTATTCTTTTAGGAATATTTTAAGTGTTGAAACATTCCATAATTCACATTATTACCGAAGTTATAGCAATTAGAAGTGAGCGAGGCAGGTAGCCGACCCGAAACTCTGGTAACGTTCGGACCGTTACGTTCCGTAACGCAAATTCATTGTTATGAATTTTGACTCCCTTTACATATTCTATTTTTGTACTATGCTATAAAAAAAAAGACCTTAAGCGTTAACGTCGCATTTTTCTTTCTTTCACGTTTTTCTCCAAATTACTTTTTTCATATTGGTGTACACGATATCTCAAATTCTACTGAACCGATTTGGCTGAACTTTGCACCACCTATTTTTTGTAATATTACCTAAAGCGTGACGTAAGATTTTTTCGATTAGGTACCATAATCAAAAATTATACTTTTTTTCAACTCAAAATTTTGATGGAAATTCGAGTTTTTCTTTCAAACATCTGTCATTTCTCCAAAAAACAAATTTTAATTTTTTCCCTACGTCACGTCTTAGTTATTACCCTTCTCAATAAGCAACATAGTTTTTTTCACGACAATGCTGGACATAGAAATCATATACACCGTCAGCAAGGATTTTGAAAAAACAGTCCCACTAAGCGACTCATATCTCCGCCATTTTTATTATTATTTTTTTTTTCACTATTCCACTTGCGGTGAACTTTTCTTTATTTCTTTATCTGATCTAATCTTAAAATTCACGAACTTCTCGATGCTTTTTGATACTATTTTTTCCACAAAAATGGATACCTTCTATTTTTTTTTTTTGCTTTTTGAATTTCCTTTTTTGACAGACCTTCTTTCCGCCATTTTTCTTCTTCTTCCCTGACTTTTTCAATTTTTGCTCGGACTTGTTTACGCGCATCGACATCTACACTCCGATACATAGAGGACCGTGGGATAGCTATAACCATAACAAAGCTACAGAAAAAGGGATGCAATATTGTTATTAAGTTGTATAGCAGGTTGTATATTTGACGTCACGCGTGAACGTATGTTTAATATATTTCTCTACATTTGCAAAACTTTCGCACTAGTAGAGGGTAGCAAATTTATATTCTGAAGGACTATGTAAAATTTCCAAAGCTTTTGCAAAATTTGAACGCCTGCAGAAAGTGCAAAATACTAATTTTTGCTAATTTTTCTTAGTTTGCGGATCTTGTGTGAGGTTGCAAACTTAATAGATTATGACCAACAACGATTTGAAAGTTTACAACCCAATTTCAGAACTTTTGTAACTTTTTTGAAAAGATGACAGCCAAAAAAGCAGATATTGCTCCATCGATTTAAAAATAGGATGTTGCGGACAACATAAAAGATTGCAAATTGGTGTAGGTGTTCAGGTAAGCTGCAACAGCTATTCGACCGTTTTGCAGCACTTTTGTAATTTTTTTGATATTAATTACTAATATAAGCATTACTTTGCAATAGAAATTATATTGCGGGGGGCGGCGGAATGAGTTGCAAATTTAACATGTTGTGGAAAATATCACAGTAAACATAGCTGTTAGTTTGCAGGACTTTTGGAATTGTTTTATGGAAGTTATAAGATTTGCTGTTTTTCTGAAATTTTGCGCATGTTCCGGACCTCGGTGATGGTTGCAAAATTAAATTTGTGGTTATTTTACCTCGCCCAACAGTCCATCAAAACTTCAAAACTATTGTAATTAATGCAAGATTTTGGAATTTAAATGTCTTTATTGACTGACCTATAAAATAACATGAATTATTACACAATTTTAATTCTTCTTAGTAAATACATTACCTAAATATTTGAGAATTTCGAAATTTAAGAATTTTAACTGCAGTAAATTTTACAATTAGATATATTTTTTTACAAGACATTTTAAATGCCGTATTCACAAACCATTTAATTGAAATTTCATTTATTTTCTGTCTTAGTACTCCTGTAAGATGGTTAGGGCACACTTAAATTTAAATTAAAAATTAAATCCCTCTCTAACGGGGGTACTAAAATATCAGGTGGGTCCCAACCGTCTTCAACAGGAGTACTAATGTACAAATTAAATTAAATTTCAATTAAATGGGTTGGTGAATATAGCGCCAAAGGATATACATAAGTCTATGTCAAATTTATATAAAAGAAATGTTATATGCACAAAAAAGTTATATAGAAAAACTAAGTAGTTGAATTGACATTTCTTATTGACATTAGATAAATACAAGTAATTAAAACTGTACTCTTTTCACTATTTTTCTTGGGAAATATGTTCCCTTTTTTGACGGAAGTGTCTGGTAACCTTACGTACAGTGGAAAAGAAAATTAAATTTATGCAAGGAAATGCGATAATATGGCACGAAAACTCTCAAAGCAGTAGCAGATTGCTCTTCATGAAGCTGAGATAGAACTTCGTGTAGCGTGTAGCTCTCGATGTAGATTGGACCTAAAGGCGTAGAATAAGTATATTTTTCGGGAAGGTTTTGGAGAATGTGTAGAGTGTAAATACAGCACTTTTTATCACCAGAGGGGAGTCTTGTCTTGTACAGTGAAATGACTACAAGTGAAAGTGTATAAATAGGAGAAAGTGTTCTAATTGGATTGCATTAATGTGAAATACAGTACCTACTAGCGATAACTGAAGTAGAACTGATTGGTAATTGTTTGCGAGTTAAAAGTAAATAGTAGAGTGAAATAAGAAGAACTTGTGAATTATATCCAGAAATTGTGTTTTGAATAACGAACATAAACCAATATCAAAAAATATATTTCACAATAAATTTTAAGCATAAAAAAGTTATTAAGTAACGCATAAAAGTGTTGTTTGATAAAATTTCACTTATATTGAAATCCACATTCAACTTGGAATTTGCGAAAAAGTAATTAAGTGTAAATATCGAGTTGTTATAAAATGATTATTTTAAATTTTCATGACTGTACATACAATAGAGAGGAAGGAAGAATGCCAAAAATGTGGAGCCAAGGAGCAAGATATTCGTGGAGAGACTAGACATCAAGCAGCAACTAATCCCACCATCTCTCCTGCCTCCAGAAAACATGTAAAAACCAACTTTATGAGGCAGAAGTTGGTTGGTGGTATCGACAGCTTCGAACCCATCATTCAGGTAGCCAGGGCACATTAGGCGCAAGCTGGGATCGCACTCTCTATGGGGCCACATTTTAAAACCTCACACTCCTCATAAACAACAACATAAAAAAACGGCGTTATTATTGTTGGAAAATAAAATACTTTTAAATGCTAAGATTATACCTAACATAAAAACTAGAGCCCAGCTGAAAAATTTGCCTCCATTTGAAATACATATATACATATATTGTTCTTTCCTTTCCTACAAACATTCTAGCGAAGAAGGCGCTTTCTCGAAATAATCTCGAATTTGATAAAGAAATGAGAATTTCGAGCTTCTCCCGAGATTCCTTCGTTTCTTTGAATACGTTTAGACCGCAGCTACTTAGGACTAGTTTCACTTAAGTCGACTTACGTAGGACTAATTCGACTGCCGTTTAGTCCACTCGTATTAAAGCTTTGACAGTTGTCAAATTTATCAGATCTGCCTACTTCTTCACGAGAAAATGAGAAATAATATTTTAATTTTGTACATGCGGTGTGCACAAGAGAATAGAGCATAAAATGGTAATTCAATTTTCCAATTTTTTACCATCCATTATGATTGGAATACTTTCTTCAATAAGTCAAAAGTTTATAAAATAATTTGTCCCTCCCTCTGACCAGTCGCACTGTTTTCCTTCTTAATTCCACTCATTTTCATTAAAACAAAATAAGCATTCTCTCTATGAATGAATATAACGCATTCAAGTTTGTAAACAATTCCTTATCTGAGGATTATATCTACGTTTATTACTAATTTTGTAGGTCAATACGTACGTCGACTTACGAAAAACTAGTTCTAAATGGCACGGTATAATGGGCTCATTGATTCTATTACGAATGAGAGTAAAATAGAGAGCTCAGAACGACAAGAGGGCTTTGCACTATTTGACAATTCTACTTGATTTTATGAAATCTCAGATTTCATCAAAAACAAGTTCGGGTTTGATTTAGAGATTTTGTGATAAATAGTGCTATGGTCGCATATGAGCATGGCGGCAGCTAGGAAATGCCAAGTGTAACCACGGCAGGCCGCCCATGTGAACTCAGCCTGACTTCTAGCCATCAGAGCTGTCAGCGGAACGACACACACCATGTGGGGAAACAGAGAGATTGGGCCACGAAGAGGCCGGAAAGATGACGGATGGGAAGGGGAAAAAAGCGACAGCCGGCCATGTTTTATTAAGTCTTCAGCAGCAGAAGGTGAACGTTGGAACGAAAAGAAGAAAAAAATAGCTAAGGTATCTATTGGCAATAAGGCTGGAAATAAAATCCTGATAAATCAAGAAGTTAGTAAATAATCTGGTAAGTAAGAGATAAGGAAAGTAGACGAGGGAAGTAAAAGAAAATAACTAAACACGAAACCAAGAAGTAGCATCCATCGGATTCCATATATTTGATAAATAAATTCTCCGTCCCGTTGGAATAAGATAAGTATAAAAAAATGTTGAGTTCAAACTTAACCAGCACCTCAATTAAGCGTGAGGAACATAGTCCAGTGAGCGTAATCCGGTGCACGGAGCACCTGTATAGAAAAAAAACAACAAAAATATAAAACACATTTCGTCGAAATGTATCCCAAACAATTGTATCAAATAGTTTGCCTATATCGCTACGAAAATTTCAATGAACGTACCAGTGATATTGCTTATCCGTTCAGAGGAGCCCCGACAAGATATTAATATATATTAAAAATAAAATTTTAATTACCTCCTCACGATTATAGACAATAGTATCAAATAGTTTGGCTATATCGCTATAGAGTTTACTTGATAGACATACCGAGTGCGATCCTTGCCCAGGAGCACTTTAAAATGAAGGAGTTTAATATTTTTTTGGAAATGTGCCTGACCATAGTTTAAATTATCATTACAATTAATTTATAATGAATTTTTACGCTAACCGACAGACTTACTAAGTACTATCCTTGTCCAAGAGCACCGGAAAATAAATGAAATTTATTAATTGTCGCGTACGTCCCGAAAGGCCAGTCGAAATGTTATTAAAATATACTTTAATTAAAGCACTACACAAATTGATGGACTTAGTGAGTGCTGTCCACATATCGGAACACCTGAAATGAAATAAAACCGCGATTATTAATGTTTTTAGTGCTGAAAAAGCCATAGATTATTTGATTAAATAACTGGTATTTTGAAAATTTTAAACAAAAAAAGCTGGGATAATCATGATCGTGGAATTTTGTGGAATATATCACGAGATGTCTCGTGAAACCCATTTCGATTCCTGCAAAGGTTTTGAAAACTTAACTTTTTATTAAAAAAAGCTACAAAAACCAAGCTGGAAAGGCTTTTTATTTTTTTCTGGCAAAAATAAAAAGCCAGCTTTGCTTGCTATTTTTTCTAGCAAAAGTAAAAAGCCAGGCTGACTTTTTATTTTTTCGGGCTGGAACTAATAGGCTTCAAAGCCGGAAGTATAAAAAGCCAAGCTGGTTTCTTATTTTCAGGGTCCGGACCAGTTATGAATTTTTTTTCTTATCCGGTATACGGTAATAAATGTGAAATTAAGTATTATCAATAATAATAACTAGAGGAAAGTATGATTTACGATGTGCTCTGCTTCTGGCTTATTTTAGGATGTCGTCATTAACTTACCGAAAAGCCGAAGTTTTTAAAACTTTAACAACTGCACGAGCGCGGCTTATTGTTGTCGGCTATCCTATCTTTTGTTTATGTAATTTTTGCCGTTGCCGCGCTGCAGTGCCGACAAATTATTTGAAAAGCGATTAGGGTTTCCATATCCGAATTATTTTTAATGGAAAGGAAATTTATTTTTTCTAGCCAAAAATGATACTCGGCTAGAAAAGGTAAGAAACCAGCTTGACTTTTTATACTTCCTCAAAAAATAACCAGCTTCAAAACTTGTGACTTCCAGCTCGAAAAAATAGAAAGCCCAGCTGGCTTTTTAATTTTGCCAGATAAAATAAAAATCCTTTCCAGCTTGGTTTTTTGAGCTTCAAATTATCGGTCAGGAATAACAGGTAAATTTGGCTTTTTTCGTAAAAAGTCATAACTGAGTCCGTCCCTAGATTAAAGACTTACCGAGTACTATATACCTATCGAAGCACCTGAAATGAAATAACTCCGCGGTTATTTAAGTTTTTAGTGCTGAAAATGCCATATATTATTAGATTATACACTTACCGAGTGCTATCCACATATCGGAGCACCTGAAATGAAATAAAACCGCGATTATTAATGTTTTTAGTGCTGAAAGAGCCATATAATATTAGATTATAGACTTACCGAGTGCTGTCCACATATCGGAGCACGTGAATTGAAATGAATCGAATTAGTACCGCGGAGAGTGTTAGGATCTCATCTACATTATCACTAACGTAGTGCATCACATGTTGTCATACGGAAAATTAAGCACTTGTCCCAAGAATCTCCTCGGAGGAGCACCGGCAGAACAGGAAATACATTATTTCATGCAACGAGTATCTCGAGTGTCGAAGAATCAAACAATTGGATGAGTATACTTGTCCACTGACGTCCCGTATAGGCTGTTTGAGCTGCAGGCATAGTATCGTCCCTAATGAGAGGTTTCTTCCCCGACCGCGTGTTGTTTCGGTAAGAAAATTTGGTTATAGCATAACGTCTCCAGAAGGCAGAGACTCGTTAACCGCGGAACGAGTTAATTGTAAGTAAGCATTCTTACAATTAAGGAGGAAGGAGGAAATCTCATTGGATCGATCACCGATGTAATTAATGATCCAGCACCAGCACCGCTCATCTACTCGCCGGCACCTATAGAGCTTCGGGAGTGATTATAAGAAGAAAAAAAACAAATAACAAATTCTGAATTGGTATCCAGCCTCAAGTGCTACAATAAAATGGATGATAAGAAGTAAATCTTAGCTCGTTTTTCTCCGCCTCCCTCCCGAACCTTTTTTCTTCTCTCTTTCACAGGCACATAAAAGGGACATCGCAAATCTCCAGCCAGTGGTATCATGGGCGGCCGGGGACGGTAAACTGGAATCATACCATCCAGTCCTTATGGAATTCTTCGGGTGAGTGGTGTATGAGGTCCCTTCAGGACCTGTGTGTGGTGTTTTGTATACTTTCTCCAGTAGTAGGTCTCGTTCTACTTTCTGTATTCATTTTTTTAGGCACGATACTTTTTTTGTTTATGGGCAAGTACAGGCAGGTTTTTCTGTATGTTGAACCCACCCCGCACTCTCCGCAATTAGACTCACTGGGTGAGCTGTCAGCTATCACTGGCAATAGATCTTCACGTCCTCCAGCCCTCACTTTCAGATATAGAACCATAACAATAGCTAATTAAAAGTGCTTTTTACTTAACAGTAGTGAAATATTGTTTTGTGAACGGGATTTTATATAATCGAGACTCCGGAGTCTTGCAATTATGGTGTTGTAGTCCGCTGTGCAGTGCTCCAGAAACAACCGGAGTTTGTGTCGTGGGAAGCGATTTTTCAAGCAAGTTTAATAGTTTTACTATTAAATAATAGCGTTTTAAATAATATAAAAGTGAAATATTTATATAAATAAACAGCAATGGTCAAAAATTTCACATTTCCCAATGCCGGTTTGTTTGGTTACAATTGAATTGTGACAAAGGCATTAAATTTTCAAAGGCAATGCCAAGATATATTATCTGAAAATAAGGGGGCGCTAAAAATTTGTTTTTTTACATAGCAATTTGAATTCTAAAAAATGGCTCCTCAAAATGTCACGATTTCATTACTGCCATGACAAAACGAATACAGACACAGCACATTAATCCATTTCACCGAGTGGCTTAGGATTTCGCGCGATATGCTGTTTCCTTATTAGTTATTTATTTAATGGTTGCAAATGAAAAAGTCATAGTATACAGGCTGATTTTGGCATCGATAATTGATCTCGTACACCTAATCAGTGAGCCGACCGTCAGCTGCTCAAGTAGCGGTGGGCGTGGGAGGCTGTAAAGTCGTAAAAAATATTTTTTTTAAGTAATAGTATGCCGGCTGAAACTTTTTTAAAAAACAGTTGACATCATAGTGAGTTGAAAAAAAAATCGTCAGCTGCATCACGGAGGGTGGATTATGCGTCAAAACAAATTTTTTTTTACCACTTTCGCAGCCTCCCACACCCACTGCGGGTGAGTTAGCTGACGCTTGGTCTACTTATTAAGTCATGATAGATCTATCGAAAAAGATAACAATCGATCGGCAAAAACGAATTCCTAAAATGCAACGCTACCTCCTAGACTATATGTTTTGAATTAAATAGTTAATTTAAAACATAATTTTACACGAGCAAATTGAAATGCGAGAAACTTCGCGCGCGCGAACCAACTAGCTCAAAAGATAAGTTAACACGAGCATTGGATTATTCAATGAGTAGGTATTTACTATTTAAAACAGAAACAATTCATTTTATTTACTTATATGAATTCTTTAATTAAGAAAATACTTTTTATACTTAGTAGTATACTGATCAAGTCGTAGTAAAATGTTTACAAGGTTGCGTACGAGATAATTGTATACGAGAAAATGGCTTTACGAGAAAATTGATACAATAAAATGGCTTGTCGAGAAAACTGATACAAACAAATTTCGCACGAGAAAATTGATATAATTGATATCCAAATATCAGCGTATACTTCACTTCAGTTAGCTTATCAGCATTCCTGTTTGTTATATATTCTAAGGTTCTTTCCTTAGAATATAAAACCAACAGGTATTACTGGATTGCATAAAATGCATGTATCTGTGCAAGCCACAAATGATGCAAAAAACTATTTGGGTATTAGCTATTTCACTTCCTCTATCTACATACTTTAAACGACAGTAGAATAGTGGGATTTTGAAATAGAATTGTGGATTTGTTTTAACTTATCACTATTCCTTATTTTTCTATTTTTATTTCTAAGGTTGTTCTATCGCATTCGCAATCACATGATCGTACATAATCGAAATTTGAGCCTGTATTTTCGAATAAATGAAATGAATTTTGGAAATAAATCAAAGATCAAAAAGCTATTCAAACATATTAGATAAGATTGAATTTTTTTCGGAAAAGCATAGATAAGTACAAAGGCTAGTATTAAGAATATTTTACAAACTTTATGGTACTGATATTGACTCAGAAAAATTTATTGATGAAGTTTAGCAATTTTTAATAACGATTAAGAAAGAAAACTATTTTATTAAAAATACGTATAAATTTATAAACGATGGGTTAAGGACTACTGTTCCGAACGTAGAAACAATCTTAAAAATATTTTTGACGATGCCTATTTCTAATGCCAGTCCTCAACGCTCATTTTCGGTGTTGAAACCACTGACTATATATAAATGGACTGACTGATCTCATGTTTCATGTGCCACCACCAGTTTTGATTTCAAAAAATATGCTCTCACTGTCCATGCTACCAACTGTCGTAAATTGGCGTCTTATTCAAATTATTTGGGAATTTACTTATATGCATGTCAGTGGATTTACCGAATTTACCATAAAAGCACTATTTGTACTATTTGTATTGTTAAATTTTAATTATGAGCCGAAGGAAATGTGTTTCACAAGGCTGTTTTGGTAGAAAAGTTGTGATTACCAAGGTGCCAGTTCTGGAAATACCGCCGAACTTCAAGCAATTACTCGTTCCCAATCGTTACAGTTCAGTGGGAAAGTATGCTCTCAAGGAAAGAGACAGGAATATGAAAGTGGTGCCATTTGCTTTCATGCATTTTTGGTTCAACTAGCAGTACATTTATATACATGTCAGTTGTTGAGACCAATAAAAAATTATTTACGAAGTAACTTACATTAAAATAAAACAAGTGACATGTCGCTATTTGTAGACATATTCGACGTGCGTAAAGTTAGCACCGCAACTTCGCCTGATGTAGTCGGAGCTATCTCATAATTTGTCGTTAATTTATCATGAAAACCATTAATTTGGTTGCGACCTGCTTTCGAACGAAAACTGGATGTGGTGCTAAGTTGACGTCAAGTTAGCACCACATCCAGTTTCCTTTAGAAAAAAGGACACGATAAATTTATGGTATTAACGACAAACTACATTAGGCGAAGTTTCAGTGCTAACTTTATGCGCGTACATATTTTCTAAAACAAAATCCAGAAAAAAATGTTTAGTTATAATTTAATTTTTTATTTAAAATTGAACTGATTGTTTTTATACTTTTTTTAAATTCCAATGTTGTGCTATTTTTATGTTAGTAAAATGCGTTATTATGGAAATGTCGACTTTTGTTTTCAATAAACTAAAAAAAAATGCATATGTATCTATATATATTTTATTTACTGAAATAGACTTATTTTTTTGGGGTCTCATAATGATTTTGCACCTAGGGCCTCCAAAAGTATAAATGCAGCCCTGCAGGTAGCCCAGTGGCAGAGAAACAATAACAGTCTTGTTATATATGGAAGTGTAGGAAAAAATGACTGTGCAGTCACTATCGGCATTGAAGCTTCGAGATCGATTATTAGAAGAGATCTTGTTAAGAACAAATGGTTTTATAACATCACCAATACCAGCAGTACAGATTCTTTGAGAAATAACTTTAGACATAGACAAACTAATAACATAAAAACGCAGGACAAGTGGGACAAAAATATGCAGCGCTTCCACTTGATGACGTAACTAAAGAGCAAGCCATCAAAGCTCGCTCCAATATAAAATCAACGATACCTCAACCTGGGGCCGGATTCTGTAATTCGGAGCGATGAGAATTTTCGTTTTCCCCGATTAAAACTCCCTAACTCTTTTTACGCAATTCTCTAAAATACTTGGTGAAAGAAAACGTGAGAAGTATCGAAATATTGAAAGACGGCTAACTCTGTATGGGAGGGTCGTAGAGAATTCGTGTTTTTTCCTACTCATCAGAACTCTTTTGTTCTGATGGACGAATCAGACAAGGTACATTAACCTTGGCTGGTACGACGATGGTATAAACGGTTCTGTGTACCGCTATACCCTAGACTTAGGTGTATTGCACCAAAGTGCCCTTTTGTGTACCTTCCAAGTCAAGGTGCATAAAAACCTTGGCTTATATGTCGTGTAGTATAGTTCCTTGTACTGCTACACGTTTCAGCTGTTGCTTAACAAAAACGATGCCACACAAAAAATTCAAATGAAAATATACTTTACTCTTAACCGTATTGAACAACAATAATAATATATTCACAAAATCACATTTTTAAATATTATTTCCTAAAGCTAGATATGAATTATAAAATGCTTCTTCATCAAAAAAGTGAACACAAAATTTCTTACGACAAATTTCTCATGAGCCAAAATCGAGAAAAACAAAAGTGTCCAGTTACGTCTGGGTGTAACGTGAACACTCTTGAATTCGCATTCTTGAGGAAATTTCTCGTGAGAAATTAAATGTGTAAGCTAGATACATGCAGCACGAATTTTATTTTTGCAGATAATTTTGTACGTTAGCGAATTTTGAGTCATGGTAATTTTCCATGTTTGTTGTAAATAAACACCTACGGATTTAGGAAATATTATGAAAAATATCCAATGTTTTTTATATCAATACCAATGTTTTTTAGTGTAATCCTATGAACAGCACAGCTTCTGTTTACATTCGTTTTGCTCTGAAAAGATTAAATGGGAGAAACTCATGCTGAATTCTCTGATATTTTCGGGAAAAACGAGAATTTTATTTGAGAGGAATTTTACATCTTCTTTCAGCACATTGGCCAAAGCGGAATTTATCTTTTTCTTAGAAAAGTGCGGTAGTGTGAACCGAAGTACCTGGGACATTATTTTGAATAGTTCGATAGGGTTTTGAGGGATTCAATAAGATTTTGTCGTTCGGGTAATCCTAGGTTTTCTCGATATTTGATTTTAGCTCGTTGTCCCAATCGCACTACAATAATGCATAGCCAAGTTCATTTCCCAAAATCATGCAAAAGGCGAAGGTATATGACATAACTGGTTTTATTCTAAAAAACACGAAATATTTTCAATTTTGTTCGGCTGATTCCTATTTTTTATTAAGTTATCTTTGGCCCATACATTGCACTGCGTGTTCGCTTTACTTCTTTTACCTCTTCCCATGGAAACTGGTTTCATCAAGAAGAATAGTTTGTTTAAGAGAATTTTCATTTGCATTGCATTGCAGTGCAGTAGAACCAGTGACATATAATTAGAATGGACTGAGTGCGTTCTTGCTTCAAAAATGGCGCAAATTTTGAACAGGCTGTGAAAACTCTTTATTTCATAGTACAACTGTTCAGCCATTTATAATTTATTATTATTTGTCGATTAGAAAGACTAAAGATGTTACAAAATAGTATTGCATTAAAAATTGTATAGGAAGTTAAACTTGTTTTAGTTAACACAAAAAATTATTTTTAATATTACTGAAAAATGTGCTCCTCTGCAGATTTGATATCAAACATGATTAAGCTTGAAGGAAATATATATAAGCATTATATTTGTCTGAATTTTTATGTCAATTCCAATCCATTCCATTTAATACAACCGTACTGTTTCCAAAATTGGTTGAACTTGAAGGAGATAAGCAGATGTTAACGAAAATTTTTGCCATTTTGGACTATAGGAATTAGATAGGATGGCTCAGTCAATTCTTATTTAGTGATGGGGGAAAATAGTCGAGTGGCTAAAAACATCGATGTTTTTATAACCGATTAGCCGATGCTTTTAGCCTATTACTTCCGTGCGATTTTTTTTATTCATCGCTTAATTTAATTTTGAGTTTTTGAATATGAATTATTTTTCTCATTCCCATTTCCCAGTTTCATACTTTCATGTCAGCACATATATTTACTGTCAAAACGACGGATATAGTTCTAAAAGCAAAAAAAACATTCTCATTATTTCCTCATTCCCATTTCCCAGTATCATACTTTCATGTCAGCACAAATATTGACTGTCAAAACGACGGATATAGTTCTAAAAGCACTAAATTATGTGCAGTTTCTGTAATGCTGTCAGTTAAATTGTAACACGCAATGTTTTTCTGTTTGTGCATCTAGGAATTTCGAAAAATAATTTGGTTTTATAAATTTAGATGAAATAATTAATATCTTATTTTAAATTTGCAAGCTTTTATGCTGTTTTGAGAAAGAGAACATTCTAATAACGTTATAATTCTGGTGTAAGCAAATTTCTGTAATACAACCAAACGAATTCGGGTCATACATACAGTTAAGGTATCAATACACGGTGCGAGACTTTTGGTCTCCAGTCTCTCCAGAGACTAAAATCTAATGGCCGGTTTCACAATCCAGGCTCAAGCCACGGGTGTGGCTTAGTTCCAGAGCTTAAGCGTACTTGGTTTCACTGTACTCAGTACGTAGAGGCTTTTCTATTTTTATTTTTTTTTTGTTTTAAAGGCAGGGGGACAGGAGACCCTAGCCCAAGCACGGAGGCCATAGCATCCCATTTAGCTGTCCTGCTAGAAGGCCATTCAGCAAAACCCTCCTGTCCTCTTAATGAAGCGCATCAGGTCTTGATGAGGCAGGGTTTTCAGCTCTGCTGATGCTTTATATGAACATCCGCTTTGATGTGAGACCCGATATTCGAGGTGGCAACACCTACGGCGGGTTCCCGTCCGAGGAATGGAGAATCAGAGCCAGCCCTAGATAAAAGGTCAGCCCTTTTATTTCCCATGATTCCCATGTGTCCAGGAACTCACAGAAGGAACACCTTTTTGTGGATACACAACTTATCCACAGACGACCTGCAATCCCCGCGTAAGTTAGATGTTGTCAGAGGGCCGCTCAGAGTCATCAAGGCTGCCTGACTATCCGAACGGATAGCAATGTCCTTCCCCTTGATTTCCATATCAAGGGTTAACTTCACTGCCATTGATATGGCGAGGACTTCAGCCTGGAAGACAGTGGTGTGTCTACCAAGTGAGTACTCCATCAAAATATCAGGCTCAGGAGAGTAGACACGCGCCCCAGCTCCCTAATTAGTGAAAAAGCCGTCGGTGAAAATTTGTAGAGCGGACCGGGGAAGGTTCGATAAGACACTTCCCTCAGTCCACGATTCCCTTACAGGAAAGCCCACAGATAAACGACGCCCGAAACGAAGCTCAGGTACCATTGCGTCACGTGGCATACTGGCCAGAGGGTTCTCCATGTCCAGCCCATACGCCAAAGAGCAATGAGAAGAGCCAGTGCAGCCGTCCTCCCAACAACCCCATGAGCGCAATCTGAACACAGCCTTTTTGGCATCTGCCTGAATGACAAGATCCAGGGGAAGCAGATTAAGTAGGACCTCAAGAGCAGCAGTAGCCATAGATCGCATTGAGTCCATAATTCCCAAGCAGGCAGGCCTTTGCAAGCCCGTCAGCAGTCCCCACAAGCGTCCTCGGCCACCATACATAGGAGGCATATGTTAGCATGGGTCCAATTATCGAGGTGCACATAGTGCACAACCCCCGGTCTCATGCCGCATGTTAAGCCAAAGATTCTCCTGCATTGAGCGAAGACCCTCGTAGCTGCATTAACTTTTTCCTCTACGTGCAATCCCCCTTTGGAAGAACAAAGTACCCAAGCTTACGTCTTCTGGAGAAGAGCACCGAGCTGGTCTTTGTTGGGTTTTCTGTTACATCATGATGGATGCACCAGTCCTCAACAATATTGAGGCCTCGTTGAATGAAGGCACAGGCAGCAGTGCCTGAAAATGAGCAGAGGCATACAGTGGCATACGCTTCACATAACAATCCCACGTTTTTCAGCACCGTGATGAGTGAGTCAACCAACATACGCCAGAGTACTGGAGAAAGCACGCCACCTTTCGCGCAGCCTCTCTCCACCAGCACACTGAGAGAGGTTCGGCCGCCCACCTCCACAGTTAAGTATCGTCGTCTTAACATTTAGTCGAGCCATCGCACTACAGTGCGGTCAACACCATGTCGACGAGTTGCCTCATATAACTACTCGGGGGTGGCCCTGTCAAAAGCCCCCTCATTTTCCAGAAATGCACCCAAGGTAAACAGTCCACGATCCAGTCCCCGCTCAGTGACAGTAACCATTGAATAGAGAGCCGTCTCCGTTTAAGGGAGAAGTCTTTAGGGCTACTCCCTTGATATATTCATCCACAAGCCTCTCCAGGCATTTCAAAAGGAATGAAGAGAGGCTTATGGTTCCAAAACTCTCCGGGTCCATATAAGATGCCTTACCAGGCTTCGGAACGAACGCAACCCTCACCTTCCTCCACACCTCAGGGACATATCCAAAAGTGATACATGCCCACACAATGCAATCGGTGTATGAAGCCAGCACAGCGCTCTCTGCCTTAAGAAGGACCGGCAGAATACCATCTGGACCCGGGGCTTTAAAAGCCGAGAAGTTTGAAATTGACCATTTCACCTTCTCGACGTCAGCTACCTTGGCAACAGTGGACCAATTACCACCAGTGCATTGAAGTAGGGGATGTTCGTCACACACCGGCAAGTCTTTTTCAAGGCTACAGTCCGAGAAATGCGTCGAGAGAAGATCTCTACAGGCGTCTTCCTTCGATGCCGTTAAGGAGCCATCTGGCCTTCTTAGAACACTCAGCCTGGCCGACGGGTCACTCCTAAGAGCCCTGAGCAGCCTAACCGGTTCACGATAGCCGTCAAGCACCTCGCAGAAGTCTACAAAGGCCTGTCTTTTTGATTTCCTAACAAGGCTTTTGTAGTTTCTCTGAGTCTCGCGGTAGAACTGCCAGTCGTCCTGCGAGCTAGTCCTCCTGGCCTTATTAAAAAGCCTTCTGGAAGCCTTACGGAGTTGACTAAGACTGCCGTTCCACCACGGCATAGGTTTCCTTCCAATGTCCGTACTAATAGGACAGGAAGCTTAAAAAGCCTCAGTGATAGCGGACTGCAGCCTTCCTACTGCCTTTTCCAAGGCAGCAATCCTCCTGAGTTTTTCCATCAGAGAGGTGAGCGTGAAAACTAGTGCCCTACAGCTGGAAAATAAAGGAAGAGCGTCGAAGGACGCAAAAGTCAAATCGATGACTTCTTGTCTTCGGCTGGTAGGAAAGGCTTAGTTAAACCGCAGATTAAAAGTTTTAAGTTATCAGCACTGTGGTAATTGTGAATTTTGTTATGGTCGTAGCATACTGCATGCAGCAGTGTGCTACACTGGGGCTAGCGGCATCATGTATACGCAGGCTGCTTTCTATATGGACGGAGTGTCTATACGCGCCGAACGCACCCGAATGGAGGAAACGACGAAGAGCGCTTCCTGTCACTCTGATTTGTGATGGTGAAAAATCCAAGAACGAACGGTGAGGCTGACGGAAGAAAAACGCGAAAATGAAGTAATCCGATCCGAGATAATCAGGCGAATACGCATACGACGAGTGCATCCACGTAATTATTTTATAGTTGTGGTTACACGGCAATCAAAAAGGTCGCGGAAGAAAAGGTCCAGGTGTCCAAGATAGCGGAATATCCCACAAATCAAGTGAATTGCCCAAAAAAAATTATTCAGAGGTTTAAAGCGATTTGTATTCTTTTACTACAGGGAAACTGAAACAATTTTTTGCCCTCAATGTCAAATGGGTGGATGGGGCAAAGCAGCCGAAGGCGCGTCACCTGCTCCTTCACGTAAGTATTGGTAAGTAGTGTAAGGGTCCCTTCTGGACCAACGTGGGCCACCTCAGTTAGACTTCGGTGGTCTAAATGTGAATTTCACTGGGGACTGGGACTTGTTGCGAGATGATCATCTGGCATCTGCTAGTTGATTGATCTCAACTCTCATATTTAGTGGGACTTACATGCAGTTCTGCGTCTAACTGTTGTTGTATTACCTAAAGTTTTGAGATTAAAGTAAAGTTTTGCAAGTTCTGAGTAAAGTAAAGTTTGTAATATTTTTTTGGTAAAGTTTGAAAGTGTCTTTTTATTTGAAGTTCGACTATAGGTTTGACGTTGGTCAAGCCTCAAGTCTTGAAAGTTGAAATGTTTTGAGTTTTTGAAATTTTGAATTGATGAGATCTTTCCCGCTGGCCTTCTGCTATGGAAATAGTAGGTGGCCCCATAATATTTTTTTTGTGTTCTCACGGGGGCATGTCCTTGTTGGCCAACTGGCTGGACAGAGTCATGAATCTGTGAGATGACTTCTTGGCTTTTAGCTAACTAGTTGACCAGACTCATGGCTTTGCCCGGCTGGAAGGTTAGTTAGACATAGCATCGAGCGAAAGGAAAGGAAGGAGTTGTTGGAGGATGGAAGTGATGCTGGAGACCTTCAGTAATCAGGAGCTGGCATACTGCTAACTGCCTGGCTGAAGAATCTCTAGCAACATTTTCGGTCCTTGACATCTCCAACTAAGATTTTTGTGAGACTTTCATATTTTTTTCATGCACAGATCCACACTACTTACCTTTTTTGAGGCCATTCCCTTTAACTCGTACACGAATTTGTCTACTATTTATATATTTCTTTACTATTTTCGACACTCTCGTAGACCCACTTTTCGTCATCACAGCGAGCTGAAATTTGGTTCATGTCGCGTGACAATTGAATCTATCAAAATTTGAAAAGGAAATTTCCATGGAAAACCCGGAAAATCGGGAAAAATCATTTGAAAATTTGGTACAAATTTGTTTAGTGATAAATCCGTTTCAGGAAAAATGCAGTTTCCCGATTTTTCCGAAAAATTTTCCGGAAAATTTTGAGACTTTTCCGGAAATTTTTCCGGTAAAAAAGTTTTCTAAATTGTGCAGGATCAAGTTGATCAACTGGCATCATTACTTTCTCTCCGACAATGGTGAAAACTTGCAGAAAAAATCGAGGAAAATTCATCTAAAACGCTTTTCCGGAGTTTTTCAGACCAAGGAAGCGTTTGAGCGTTTTACAACCTAAGACAAAGTTGTAGAGCGAAATGAATTGCATAAAGTTGCTTTTGTGGAAAACTCCGTGGAAAACCCGGAAAAGCGGGGAAATCGTCGGACGAATTTTCATCGATATAATTAGTGATAAATCTGTTTCAGGAAAAGTGCAGAATTTTCCAATTTTTCTGGAATTTCCGAAATTTTCCGACTTTTTCGGAAAATTTTCCGACAAAAAAGTTCTATAAGCTATGGGGAATCTTTTTTTCCGACCTACTGGCATCAATACTTTCTCTTCAACAATCATGAAAACCTGCATGAAAAATCGAGGAAAATTCATGTAAATTTTTAAAAAAAAATCATAGTAATAGGAAAAGTCTGTGGAAAACATGGAAAATCGGGAAAATTCATGTTATATGGCATCAAGTTGGAATACAACTAAAAAGCGCTGTTTAAAACATAATTTGAGTTTCAGAAAACCGTTGCAGTACATCAACGATTTGATACTCGAAAAATATTTGTTTTCGGATCGGCACCAAACATGACTTAAAAATTGTTTTAAGATATCTCCATGCAGCACGTAATAACAATTTAGTTAACGTGAAAAAGGCAGAAAATAAAATAAGTAAAAAACGAGTTTTCAAACAAAACTGAGGCCAAGCCGCATGAAAAAGTAGAAAATAAACTTTTCTTCACACACAGAGGTGGACTCAGATTTTATTCGCTGACAATCACCGATATATTTCAGTATGATCAATCAGAGGTAATAAGTGATTTGATTCATGAAGAGAAAGAATATTCAAGAGAAATGTCCCAATCACAAAATCGTGAGTCCACCTCTGTGTGTGAAAAAAAGTTGATTTTCTACTTTTTCATGCGGCTTAGCCTCAGTTTTGTTTGAAAACTCGTTTTTTACTTATTTTATTACGTATAACTTCTGACCTGATTTTTGAGAGGGTGGACCTAAGAAACCCTTGTCTCGAGAGTAAGCTTTCGAAGAGGGGGGGTGGGAGAATTTTTCATGATTTTTGATTCAGTTTTTGTACACCTTCAGTTCCGCTCATAGATTTTTTTTGGAATCCCTTGAAATTGTTTTGGATCATTTTCCGGCTTGAGCTCTCACGAGCTATGGTAAAACAGTTCCTGGTTATATTGAATTTGGGAATTTAACGGCATATCTACCATGCGAACCCCACCTCCAGTAACTGATATTCCGACACAGTTGGCTGAACAGTGCTCCATCTGTCAAGATGGAGACTGGTCAGTCAAAAGGAAGACACTTGAGACGGTCTGGGACATGTGTTCCATAAGACGTGTCTGCGTACGTGGTTAGGGGAACACTCTAACTGCCCGAATTGCAGGTGTCGTCTCACCCAATATGATTTCACTGTCTATACAGGTGCGGTTCCTAAAAGAACTCTCCCAGCGCTCGGAAATCAGGAGCCTCGACAGCCAGCGCCAGTACTGAATTCACCACCACTAACGATGCCACAACCAAACCGTGGATCATTGTCTCCGAATGTATACAATGCACATTCAAAGACCTTTTCGCACCCGAGTTCTCGAATGAACAGTAAAATGGCAAATAGGCAAGGCCTAGTAGCGTCTGAAGCGTTGATGGCCGACCTCAGATGGCAGATGCAAGACCTGATACGAGAAGGTATCACACAGAGTGTGAGTACTCTGCGAGATGAACATGTGAGCCAATTTACACAGCAAAGACCCGTATTAGAATTGCCCAGACCAGCAAATGCCGAAGATCTTGCAGAAGGCAACCAACGAAGACCAGGTAGTTCACATGAACCGATGCCTAATAATAACATTCCTCAGGCACAGGCATATTAAAATGCTAGACCTCAACGAAATTCGTGGTCACGACGATCAGGAAGCCCTATACGCAGATAGAACATCTCGTATAGTGGAGACAGTCCCAAATTTTCAGAAGTTGAATTTGTCTTCCGAGTTGAAGAACTCACCTACTCAGCGCTCGAAGGGGACTTTGATCTAATTGTAAGTAATATGAGCATGTTGTTCGCAGGCCCAGCCATGGAATGGTACTGGTCCTTGCTCCGTCAAACCTTCACACCAACGTGGGAGTATATAAAGACCGCTCCTCTATCTGAATGGGGAGTTCCCAAAGATGATTTGAAGGTGCGAGTGCAATTAATGTCCCGCAGACAAAAACCTGGCGAATCCTTTTCGACGTACCATCAGAATCTGGTGCAGTTGCGCGATCAACTGCAGATCTTGATGCCACATAGTGAGTTCCTGGAAATAGTTAAGGCTAACCAGTTAGCAGAGATCCAGAACAAGATCTGTCTGCACCCGATAAATACCATTGGTCAACTGAGATACCTCGTCACACAGATTCAAGCTACTCAATTGCGGATTGCGATTTCTAGTAGCCTGAACCCTTATCGAGTTCATCGAGTGTGTGAGGTTGAGGACACCTGAAATTTTTATCATGATGTACCTATATTACCGGACGTGACAATAATATGATAGACCTGTCAACTATCTCATAGACCAGCAGCAATTTGTTGGAATTGTGATCAACAAGGCCACTATTATCAAGAATGCTTGCAAGAAAGGCAACAAGTGTTCTGCTATGGATGCGGACGCAAAAATGTCTTCAAACCAAACTGTAGACACTGCAATCCACCTGATAGTTCTAAAGCAGAAAATAATCCGTTGATGGAATCGGAAAACTTAAAAGACTTCTCCGCAGATTTTCAAGCTCCCGTTTCCATCTGTAGGGAGCCCAGGACCCTGATAGACACTTCCTTGGAAGAGTCTTTAATTTTTGACGTCCCGTTAACACCAGACGCACCTTCTTCGAGCAATGTTGCTGAGCAAGAGGATCGGTCTCCTGGCGTTTCGTTATTAAAACGGCCACCAAGCTCGCTGACGCCTTACCATACGCGTCTGCAAAATTACAACGCAGTACGAGACCGCATCTTCTCCTCATTAGCTGAGCTAGTAGGAATTATATATCCGGATATAGACTTGAGAAAACGAAAGAAACGATCGACCGTTCGTTGGCGGGAATACTGTCGACGAATGAAGAATGAACGAAAGAAACTGGCCCACATTTCGGTGGCGACGCCAGATGACATTCGCAGTAGGCCGAAGTAAAGCTGCTCGGGCGAACTGAGACTGGCTTATTTGATAGTGGTGCCACTTTGAGTATTCTAGTCCAGGGATCCCTAGAGAAGCTAGCGGAAGCAGAGGTTGAATGGAGGAGGTATCATACACAGGTGCAAGTAGCTAATGGTGCCATGACGAGTGTCCATCCATGGTCATGTGGACTTAGACATCACTTTCCGTGGTAAGACCTAAAACGTGCATCTTTACGTGGTTCCTGGGCTCACAATATCTAGGAATAGAGTTCTGGTGTCTCTTTGGGTTGGCTCCAGATGTCCTGAATATAGTCGCAGAAGTCGTGCCAAGCCTAATACCTACATCAGATACCGATTGCCATGTTCTTTCTGTTCTAGATCACCACGTCTAGAAGCCACGAAACAGCTTTTTCCTTCTTTCGCCTCTTTAGGCTTGGGAAAAACGTCCTTGGTCACTCACAAGATCGAGACGAATGACGCAACTCCGATAAAACAAAGATTTTATCCGATTTCACCGACAGTGCAGAGTTTAATGGATGCTGAGCTGAGACGCATGCTGTCGCTGGGTGTGATAGAGGAGAGCCAGACTCCTTGGAGTTCTCCAGTTGTACTAGTGAGGAATACTGGAAAGGTCCGGCTTTGTTTTGACGCCAGGATGGTCAACTCCGTTACCAAAAAGGACGCCTATCCGCTGCCGCAGATAAACGCACTTCTGAGTCGACTTCCTCCCACTAGACATTGATTCCAGAAAGAAGACCGCTTTTACTGTACCTGGTCACCCTCTCTGTTAGTACACAGTGATACCATTCGGCTTATGCAGTGCTCCACAACCTATGTGTCGCCTTATGGAGAAAGTCATTCCGTTCGATCTTCATGCAAATGTCCTCGTTTATTTAGACGATTTGCTAATACTGTCATCAAACTTTGACTCTCATCTCACTCTATTATCCCCTGTAGCGGATTGTTTGAGGTGTAGTGCATATAAAATCATGCATCATTAAAGCATGTAATTGCATATAAATCATATGCACATCTCCGTACAAGAAATAAAAAACCAAGATTACAACTAAAGTTTGTAAATCATTTCAAAAGCTAAAACTCGGAGTTCAATTAACTCCGCGATTAAACAAAAATCAAAACAATTTACATACATACAGATTTGTATGTAATCACTTTTGTGTGAATCATTCATACCTCGTTATGAATGAAGTAAAATAAGCGCATCAGATTACAGCGCAAGCAGAAAATAAATTATGTATGTACAGTGCACCAAATTTCTCAATGGCAACAAAGAACGTTACTCACGTGAGGTTTCTTTCATAATGATACGGTGGGAAAATTATCGATTGTAGGTAGCTTTAAGAAATTAATGTAGATTGCTTACTTAGCAGTAATTATCGATTATAAATAAGGTAGCATTGTTCAAGAACTATTTTGTTCTCTATGAAAGTTTCAATAAGTAAAGGTGTTACACCTTGGCTTTTGATGAGAGTGCAGCGGCTCTTGTACCACTACACCAAAATTAGATATCTGAAAGGGAAGCTTTGATTAAGTGAACTCAAAATTAAAACAACTCTTTGCTACTAAAAACAAGACTGATCGTTTATTACAAGTCATATTCAATTTATATTAAAATTGCACTTAACTAAGCAAATCTTAATATGTTCCTACCTATCACTAATTGCGAAAATCAATACCTACATACATATTCACTAATAATTTAAAATTGCAATAAATTGCTTGGCTATGCAAGGCGATAACAAAAAAAAACCGAATAACGAAATAATTTAAATGTAAAATGCTTACCTACTTAAATTATAATCAGGCGAGTAATTCTTGCATTCTTTTCTTGCACCTTTGACTGGGTGTCATATTCATAAAAATATTTGCAATGACACATTGCATGCAAGAATTATTCGCAAGAATTAGCGTTATTGTTTTTGGTGGCAAGCGCCCGCTTATAGAGCAAGTACTTGCTGATTCCATGCGACCGTTGACCTTTTTGCCGAGTGCAAACATTCTCCCCCGCGTTGAACGAATGTTTAATCTATGCTGACGCAAAAGTCCGGCCCTTTGTGATTCCTAGGTTTGGGTATTGGCACTGTTGACTGCTGCTTCTGCCATTTTGATAATATTAATTTTGTAATTAATGATATGAACACAATTATTGTAAGACAGATACTGATATATCCAATGATGGTTGTGTGAGATGTCCGTTCGTGTATTAATGTCGGCAGCTCTAGCTTTTGAGATGAGAATTGTTGCTGTAACAGGCTCAGCTCCTTCCATTGTGCATGGTAAGTGGGTGAATCTACCAAGGCTGGGGCCGGTGACCAGGAAACTGACGTGTTGAAATCATTAATTAGCTTCTCATATGATGTTGTTATATTACTCGGATATTTATGTTGCCCTTCGATAGTAACTGAATCATGCTTAAGTATGCAATTGGTTTGGATGGTTAGGAGGCCAGATCGTTGCAATGTTGTAGTAAAGGCCTTATTTTCACACACCGCGTTGATTGTTAAGGTCTCCGTATGTGCATATATCCATTTGTTTTTATGGAGAGTCTGAATCCATACTGAGTTGTCTCTTCTTTCCTTTAATTGACACTCCTTTGGAGTGGATGCGTCATTTAAGAAACTGATCTCACACTTGCTGATTTGAGACCCTCTGCTGTATATTGAATGATGCTGATTGCATAGATAATGTTCCTCATATCCAGTTGCCACGCATGACGAAATTTTTTGATCGGACAGCGGGTAATAGATGTCTCGATGCGAGCTGATAGCTAAATAGGTCGAATGCGGCCTTATGCACATTAGTGTTCCATTTATCAGGAATGGTATTGGAAGTACTTTCAATAACTCGAACTCTTCTGCATTTATGAGTGGTAGTTTAATTTGGAAGATTGCGAGTTTGTCAACTACCCGTCCTTTCACTGTCATTAGTTGGTATAGATGTAAGATCTCATTTTGTTTCATTGGCAAGCGCAAAGTTGATGGTAAGTTTATTTTTATGACTGCTACTGCTTCCCTTAGTTGTTGGGGTGCAAGCAGCAGTGCACTGATTTTTCCGTGATGGATGTCGGTTAACGTGTCTATGAGAGATGACTGAATTCTCTGTACACTTGTTATAATCAACATTAACTGGAAGGATAATGACATCACAAGGTGCTGTACCTTTTGTTGATAGACTTCCTTTTCAGTAGTGTCGATCTGGTAGAGTCAACTATACTGATTGTTTATTGCGTGGAATTTTTCTTGAGTAGCTAGCTGATCTCGTTTCATTATATTAATGGTGGAATCCACTATGGAAGTTTGATTTTTTAGGAGAGAAAGTAAGTGATTGTCATCTTCCTTGATATCCGGAATAACTTGAGACATTTGCTCTGCGTATTTGTTGTCGAGAACTCCGAATAATGAGTTAACTACGTTTCCCACGAAATTGAATGCTCCCCGTTTTTCTCTAAGGACTGATGAATCGGCCGAAAGCAGCTCATTGTCTCTGTCTATCTCATCCTTAATGTGTTCTAGTTATTTAAGTATCTCAGTGCAACCACTGTCAGTGTCGATCTGGTTACAGAGATGCTGCACTGCAATGGTACCCTTGGTGAGTGCCGCATATTCAAGCCAATATGATTTCAGATCATAGTATACCACCAGATCCCATTCAGATGACACTAAGCTTGTTGTTCCCATTTTGTCAAACCGGATACCCGGGCGATTATGAAACCTTGTGTTTTCGATTGGGTTTGCTTCAGTGATTGGAAGAATCAAGCAAGTTAAAAGTAAACTTATTGGTGCAGATCCAATTGAAGGACACATTTTCTTCCTTGGAGTTTCTCTAACGCGTCTACTGTCTCGATTCGATGGTGTAATATCGTTCGATTGGTTGATTGTATTCGTCCCCGTTTGAGATGATTCGTGCTGACGTTTATGACCTCCATGGGATTGGTTGTCTTCCTTATGTGATACAGATGGTGTTGGTTCGCAGTCTGATGACTCTTCTTAGCATAGAAGTGGGGAGAGCCTATGTATAGGTCGCCGAAGAATTCCGGGCGTATCTTTACGTCTGCTACTCTGATACATCCATCATTGCCTTGGTAAGTTTTTAAAATTCTACCTAGAGGCCATTTCATGACGGGTAGATTATCTTCCTTCAATATCACTATGCTTCCTGGTTTAACATTGTGACAGATTCGATTCCATTTGAGGCGGTATTGCAATTCGTTGAGGTATTCCTTTGACCAACGTATCCAGAATTCTTGTTTTAGGTGTGTGATCATTTTCCACCTGTTCTGTAGATTTGTCTTAATCGGTTCTGATCTAGCATCAATTGTGGATGTTAGAGGCTCTCCAATAAGAAAGTGGCCCGGTGTTAGGGCGGTCAAGTCATTCGGATCATTGGACATTGACGTAAGTGGTCTAGAATTCAGCAGATTTGACTGCGACTTCCCAAAGTTCACCGAAATGAGGGGCCCTTGGTGGTATAAAATGGAAGTCAATGCCTCTTGTACTGTAACTGGTAGAAATTCTTTCTTTTGACTGATCTGAATAGATGATTTCTTTAAGTTCTTGCAGTTGATTTTTCGCTCCCACGAAGTTCGTTGCCTTGTCGCAATAAAGATTGAGACAATGACCTCTTCTGCCTATACAGCGTTTTAGTGCAGCGATGAAGGCATCTGTGGTTAGGTCACTAACTACCTCGAGATGAACGGCCTTTGTAGCGAAACAGCAGAATACTGCAACGTATCTCTTGTGGGGTCTTTTGCCTCTTAAACGATAATGGATTGTTATTGGTCCACAAAAATCAACTCCAGAATTGACAAATGGCCGAGCTGGTTGAACTCTGGCAGCTGGGAGGTTACCCATTAGTTGTGTAAACATTTTCGGTTTTGCCCTTACACAACGAGTGCAGTGCTGTACTATTGATCGTGCAATTGACTTGCCCTTAATAGGCCAAAAGCGTTGTCTAGTGATATTAAGCAATGCTTGCGGACCCACATGTAAGTTTTCTTTGTGAATGTCATTCATTAGCAGCTTAGTGAATTCATGAGCGTATGGCAGCAGCATCGGATGGCGTGCGTCATAAGATAGCATGGACGCTTCTAGTCTTCCCCCAACACGAACGAGGCCCTTCTCATCAAGGAATGGAGTTAAAGTGCTGAGTGAACTGTTTTTGTTCGTTTCATTATATAGACGAATATGGCTGATGTCTTCTTTGAATTCTGCTACTTGCATATTCTTTATTATGAAATAAAGGGCTTCGTCCAACTCTCCCGTCGTTAACGTGCGACTCTTTATTCCTTGACTATTTAGCGTTCTAGTATTATTCACAAATCGAAATATATGTATAGGCGATGATGCGCTGCAACTTACGGAATGAATTTCCGTGATTGATGTCAAGAATAGGCTTCTCTAATACATTGTTCCTGGGTTCATCATTTGTTTTTGCTGATAAAGTTATGCCCTTTCTTTGCAGATTAACTTGCCTCTCTTTTACATATGATGGAGGCCATATTGATTCACTTCCATGTAAGAATGGTGGACCGTAGAACCAGATATTGCAGATTGCCAATTTTTCTGGAGAAATTCCTCTGGAGAGGACATCAGCTGGAATTTTCCTTAGAACTAACATGACGCCATTGTTCAACTATGGATAATGATTGGATGGATGATATCCTGTTTGCCACAAACGTATTAAAGGATGAGATTCTGCATTTATCCATGCTAGGACAATCTCGAAATCTATCCAGTAGTATGTGGGTGTGTCTTTGACTCCTAGAATTTCCTTTACTCGGTTGGTAAGCTGTGCAGCTATGTTAGCAGCACATAGTTCTAGACGCGGGATTGTTGCCTTATTTAGTGGAGCTACCCTGGATTTGGCGCACAATAGGTGCACTATAATTGATCCCCTTTGGTTCATGGATCGCATGTAGATCGCTGCCCCATACGCCTTTTCGGAGGCATCGGAAAAGGTGTAAATCGGCATTTGTTTGGATGTTTCATGGCCAAAAACATGTCTAGGAACCTGTATGTTTTTCAGATGCCTTAGGTCGTAACGAAATTTCATCCATTTGGTGTGTGAATCTTGAGATAGGGCCGCATCCCAATCAAGTCGAAGTTGCATAACTCTTGCAGAAAGATTTTGGCGGTCACTATAACAGGAGCCATCATTCCGAGAGGATCAAACAATTTTGCTATGTCTGATGCTACTATTCGCTTTGACACTCTTTGTTCATTGGCTTCATTGACCTTTATACAAAAATTATCGGTCTTTGGTAGCCATGTCAAACCTAGAGTTTTGATCCGCTCTTCAGTTTCATCTGTGAAATCTAATTGCACTTCTTGATCTTCTGGTTTGATACTTTGAAGGTGAATATGGTGGCTCAATAGTCTCAAGATTGATGGGTTCCATATGTCCTGCCCTTAGATACTCGTTCATAAACTCTGTATATTGACATCGTAAGGTGGGAATCTTAGCCAAACTTTTATCTAGTGCGAAGAATCGTCTGATGGCTATGTCTTTGGATTCTCCCCTTGGGGCGTCAGCGAATGGTAGCTTTACTATGTAATGCCCATCGAAACTCCTTCTAGTTGTTTGAGTGCGATTGGACTTGACTTTCATAAGCTCTTCCAGTTTCCAGAATTTTTCAATTCTTTGATCTATGCTCTCGTCTTCACTACAGATGCTGCATGTTGTTGTAGCTGGCCTTGTTACATTGATCTTTCCTGAAACTATCCATTCCAATAATGTATTTTGCAGGATTGGTCCATCATTCTTTAATCTTTTTTGGCCAATTGACAGTAGCTGGAGGTAGAATTCAGCACTTAGTAAGATATCGATTCGTTCTGGCTGGTTGAAATCAGGGTCTACTAGCTGAATATTGCGTGGAATAGACCACTTTGACGTGTTAATCAGTTGCGTCGGCTGAGGTGAGATTATATGTGGAAGGACGAATGCCTCCAATCTCGCAGAGAAGCCATTTAATACACTTATTCTTTTCTGTGTTCGCTGTTTCTTGTCGCCAATGCCTTGTATAGACATTGAATCAGTTGATGTATTCAAGTTTAACTTCTTGACTAATCTGTCAGTAATTAGGTTAAATTGCGAATCTGAATCTAATACAGCTCGACCTTCCACACATTTGCCTTGGTTGTTAATCAATTTTATTATAGCTGTACTGAGCAGTGTATATTTTCTTTGATCCTGATTGGTAATGGTTGCTACAGTTGAACCCGGATCCACCAACCCTGGTGATATAGATGGTCTGCTAGCTACTTGTGTCTGGAATGTATTGGAATCTCTGACTTGTGTTGATGATGAATGATCTGGTGTAGTTAGATGCACTAAGGTGTTATGCCGTTTATTACACTTTGTGCATCCACGAGCATTGCAGCTTGTGACATAGTGTCCTGATCTTAGACAATTGACACACAACTCGTGTTTGCGGAGCAGACTTAATCTAGCTGCTGGTGTTAATTATAAGAAGTCTTTACATGCAAATAACGGATGATTTCCTTTGCATACCACACAAGCAGTTTGCCTGATTGATGAGTTGGTGTGTACAACTGATGACAAGGATTTGGCGCTGTTGGATTTTCTCTGAATGTCCTCTGTATGTCTTAGTTTGTTACCCAGGGTTTCCAGTGATTGAAATCTTGTTTTTAGAAATTTCAAGAATTCTTTCATGGACTATATCTCCTTTGGGTTGGTCAATGATTGTTCATACAAGGTATGAGTGGCTCTATTTAGCCTTTTTATCAAGATATGCAATAATAAGGGGCCCCAATCAGCAGTTGAGATTTTAAGGTTCTCTAACGCCATGAGACATTCTTGCGTTGTGTCATGCAAATTCTTTATATTGTTCGCAGATGCAGCGTCAGTAGCATGACTTGGCTGTGATAACAGTTTGTTTACCAGGGCAGATAGGAGAAGCCTGGATTTTCATACCTTTCATGGAGCATCTTCCACGCAGCTGTGTAATTGTCTTCAGATAAACTCAAGAGCCTAATAAGTCTTTCAGCTTCACCAACCAAATTCATTTTCAGGTACCACAATTTCTGTACATTTGCCATCTGCTGTTTGTGTACCATTTCAGTAAATAGGTCTGCGAACTGACGCCATTTTAAGGAGTCTCAATCAAACTTGGGAAGTGATATTTGTGGCAGCTTGAGTGTCGTGTTGGCTGTTATGGAGGTTGCAGTCTCTTATGGTGCACCAAACCTTGCGATTTTAGCAGGGAGACTTACTTGCTGTTTTTGCACCTCTTCTTCGAGCTGAATATAGTCTTCAATCTTATAGCCTACTGTGCTTGGTTCATCTGCCAGCTCCCAAATGGAGTGATTATACTCCTCTATTTTGACCCAGTATTGATTTAAGGTCTGGAGTCTAATGTGGTAGTACTGTTCGGGATGATCATCTGACTCGTACGTGTTATCAATAAGACGGCGTAAAGATTGTATGATCCCTCTTTGCCTTCTAATGATTCTAGTTATATCTGCTGAGGCTTCAGACAATAACGGAGTAGACTGTTCTTCTGGTGAATTTGACTTGGGTAACGTAATCAGTGGCCTTGATGCATTTTCTGCTGACTTGTCTTCAGATTGAGTTGCGTTATAATCATCGTTGCTGGCTTCGTCTTCCTGGAAGGACTGTAATTGTTCCCTTGGGTCTTGCATGATTCGTATATGTCGTGTATTTCTTCGTAGTACGCCTTTGTAAAGTACCCATGCTCCAGAGGAACTTAAGGTAGGACTCTAATTTTACTGTCATTTGAATCGAAGGTGGACCAGAATGATTCCAGTCGTCTCAATCTTTCTTCGTAATACTCCTTGGTTTTTCTGTCGTCTCCGTCCTTTTTGTAGTTTATCAAAACCTTTTGCAGTTCCGTTCCTACAGCGTCCTGCTCCTTCGCTAGCTTCTCCATTACGGTTTCAAGATTATTGCTCTGAATATAGTTGAACTGCGATTCAAGTGTTTCACCTGAATCACGTCGGGGTCACCAATTTTCAAGAACTATTTTGTTCTCTATGAAAGTTTTAATAAGTCAAGGTGTTACACCTTGGCTTTTGATGAGAGTACAGCGGCTCTTGTACCACTACACCAAAATTATATATCTGAAAGGGAAGCTTTGATTAAGTGAACTCAAAATTAAAACAACTGTTTGCTACTAAAAACAAGACTGATCATTTATTACAAGTCATATTCAATTTATATTAAAATTGCACTTAACTAAGCAAATCTTAATATGTTCCTACCTATCACTAATTGCGAAAATCAATACCTACATACATATTCACTAATTATTTAAAATTGCAATAAATTGCTTGGCTATGCAAGGCGATAACAAAAAAAAAACGAATAACGAAATAACTTAAATGTAAAATGCTTACCTACTTAAATTACAATCAGGCGAGTAATTCTTGCATTCTTCTCTTGCACCTTGACTGGGTGTCATATTCATAAAAATATTTGCAATGACACATTGAATGCAAGAATTATTCGATAGAATTAGCGTTATTGTTTTTGGTGGCAAGCGCCCGCTTATAGAGCAAGTACTTGCTGATTCCATGCGACCGTTGACCTTTTTGCCGAGTGCAAACAAGCATTAAGAAAGAAGTCAAGAATAAAGAATTGACCATTGACGGGTAAACTACAAGGCTTACTCTTCAGAACGCAGGGAAAATTAGCCAGGCGTTCTCCTTCCCTAAGATATAGAGGCTTCTTAGCCATATATCTTCTCCATAAAGATAATATCGAGTAAGGATTGAGGCATTCAGCCAGATCCAAAGTAATTTTAATTTCTTTTGCGTTTTATGAATATTGAGGCGACACGCCATATATTCGGCATGGTAATTAATTAATTTGATCATGAGCAGAATATTGGACATCGGCGAATACGCCAATCCATTGGCAAGCAGCATAAAGACAAACATAATAGAGGAAAGCTGGCCTCACTATCAACGTTGAGAAGAGTAAGCTCTGAATCAAAGAGACTAAATACTTGGGTTTTATTGTCGGAAGAGGAGGAATACGAACTGACCCCGACAACATTGCGCCATAGTTGACTATCCGTCACCTAAAACTGTTCGGCAGGCCCGACACCTACTAGGTATGGCAGGATGGTATCGACGATTCATTCCGAACTATGCTGATCTAAGTGCCTCCATTACAGATACCCTGAAAAATCCCAGTCAATTCCAATGGACACCAGAAGCCCAGACGTCACAGAGCAAGAATGCTTAGCAGCAATGCTTTTGGAAATCAATGACGCGCAACGATATCTGCAAATAAAGGAATTAAATATCTTTCAACGTGATTTAAAGCCGAATTCTTTACAAATATATTTCATTAGACAAAGGGAAACCCTAGTGCAAATAACTGTTATAACAGCCAAAAAAGTATGTGAAGAGTTGGAGATATTCACTGAGCGTCTAGTTAGAAGGAAACAATTACGAGTGGTGAAGATTCGCGAGACGTGGGTCTATCGTTAGAAGAAGAAATACAAAGAAAAATGTTTTTGTCATTGAATAGAGTTATCCAGGACATAAAAGAATGGTTTGAGCAACTACATGTCCTTTCAGCATAGAATTCGTGCCTAATACCATCTAATCTTTTAAATGAAAATGTTGAATGTCAACTAAATAACTTTGTTAACATTGACGAGGAACAGTTTCATATTGAAAGGAAAAGGATCCAGAATTTTATGTCTCTACACTGTAAGCAATGCACAAATTGTTACCACAAAGCTGAGGTATTTTTCCCTAAAATTGTGGGAAATATTCCCTAATTCCCTAAAATTAAGGAAACATTTATGGGAATATTCCTACACTTTAGGGAATATTCCCTACATTTTACGGAAAAATAACTAAGCTTTGTGGCAACAATTGTGCAAATTTTTTACTGTGTAGCTGAAGTACAAGAGCTAGCAAGAGGTTGGAAACGCGGGGAAGAGCCTCTTGAACTTTTAATATTTATCAAAAAATATCGGTTGGAAAACTCTGTTCCCAACATATTAATATTATTAAGAATTCTTTTAACGATAACCATCAGTGTCGTTAGTTGTGAACGAAACTTTTCCATATTAAAATTAATTAAAAATTATTTTAGTTCCACGAAATCTAGTGATACTGTCCATAGAAAGAGAATTAACAGATAAAATAAATTTTGACAATCAGGTCTACCAGGGAATTCGATCCGATCTAGATTCGATCGAATCAAGGTTTTTCATATAGTATTTTTTACTAGTAAAATTAATCACATCGAATATTCTTCAGAGCGCCAATCAAAAATAACCGTCAATTGCCTTTTATTGAATTTGGAAAATCTTTGATTCAATTGAATTGAAATAAATGAACATACGTTTTATCGTTATGTGTACAATCTGTTTACACAAAATAAATAAATGGTTTTACCAATTATGTTCAATAATTGCTAATAGCCACTCTTGATTTTGATTAAGTTAATAATTAAATAATTAACTAATTTTTGTCTTAAACTGTTTGGGTTCATCCTAAAACGTCAAATGGAATGCTGACAGGACACTAGATGCCACACATTATTCAAAACTGCTTGGAAAATTTCAATTTAGTTTTAAAGTATAACTTTGGAAATATGTACGTTCGTTTAATAACAAAAATTATATGTAATATTTAGGCAAAATATATATTTAGCAATAATTTCCATATGTGTTTCACAGCAACATCTGAGACTTAAGCTTGCCTTAAGCCAGTGGTATCACTTAAGCCTTGACTGTGAAACCAAAATATTTATTAAGCCATCGCTGTGTCGTGACCCCAATATTCAATTGGTGGAATTGTGACATCACGACTCGAGCTAGCAGCAAGTGTACAAGTAATTAAACGATTTGCAATAACTAAGCATTTTACTTCGCACAGTAAAATGCCTGGCGATTGCGAATTGTTTACTTGAAAACTGTCACATCCACTGCTGTATGTAACTGGGCATTGAGTCATGGTTAAGTAATTCACTTCGCATAGTGAAATACTCAGCTGGGCTCACTGTTTGGTTACATGCAGTATTGGGGGCTCCAGCTGTCGGCAGTAATTGACGTAATACTTTGAAATTATGATTGCAAGGTATTGCGCTTTTCACTGAGTCAAAGTCGCTTCCGCCTGGTTGAGTGGAGGTGAGCATGGTCGATTCAGTAGATCAGGTTGCTCAGTTATAAGTTGAATAGTCTTTTTAGATAACGGTTCGGTGTTCAATTAGTTTAGTTAAAATTCTGGAGTTCGATCGCGAGTAACTGTTTTTTGTAATAACACTAATTTAAGTCAGTAAATAAAGTTTTATCTTAGAATTACGCGAGTGTTTTTATTGGATTCCTTATGGGACACGACAGTTGTGGCTTAAGCCTTGACTGTGAAACCAGCCATAAATGTTTACACGGAAAGAGAGAGAGACCGAGACAGACCAAAAAATTAGGTTTCCGGAGACCATAATAAGAAAGTCTATACCTACCTACACGAAATTTGAAGTTTGGTCTCTGGAATCTCGAGAGATTTTTGTTAACTGTCAAGCAAGATATTGTTAGAAAGAAAGTTATTAATATTTTTATGTTAATGGGAAAAGTGATAAAGCTTAAAAAAATATAACCTTGGTGAACAAATTTTACGAGATAAACACAAATTTGCACGATTTTTTCTTTATCATTCAAAAATAACCATTGACGAAATAAATTTTCTGCCCTAAATCGATTGTATTAAATATTAATTTTTTTATTAATTTATTTGTAACAATTTTTCAAACTCACGAGAGCCTGGAGACAACAAATGAAAATAATTCGGGGTGTTGATATCAAAAATATATTTAAAATATACCTAAAAGGAGTATAAAATAAAGTTATAAAATAAATTTTCATACATAAATATATTTCTGAAACCCGGAAAATTTTCATATAAACTAATCATGCTTAAAACATGATTAGCTTATCTTTTAAATAGACGAAGAAATTGCGTCAGCAATTTCTTCAAATTCTTTAAATGCAAAACTTAAATTCTTCCCACAAAACCACTTTGGAAAAACAAAATTTCAGTTTTCAATCCAACTCGTTTTGTTTAAAACTCCCACGACAAATTTTGCCTTCAGCAATAGTTGTTAGTAGAAAAATATAAAGAAAGAAATAAATCTTAAAAAAACTTACCTTCAGTAAGATTTATCGCGAAAAATACAATAACTATGTATGTACATACGTACATACATATTACGAAAAAAACTTTCGCGATAAGGAATGCGCGCCGCATGTATATGCGCACCACGATTTCTAAACGACAAGATGGTGGTCGATGTTTATAAAAGCATTAAGTTACATGTTTTAACCCACCGTCCATCGAAAATATTCTGGAAAAGTTTAAACAAGTCCAGAATAAAAATGTTAAAATTTTCTCAGGGTGTGAAATGCAATTTAAGCACTTTCTACCCTGAACGACGGGACTTGATCACCGTTAAGGGTGATTAAAGTTGAGAAGAATGTCGGGTTTTTAATTAAGTCGTCACGCGTGAATAGAAAACGTTTTACAAAAATTAGACTACTGGTGTTTTTCAAGAAAAGGTCTCGGGTTCGGTGCGGCTTTCACGAATTGAGTAAAGGTCGCAAAAAGGCTGGTGAATAAATCTGTGAAAAGAATACTAAGTATAAATAGATTAATGTGAATATCTGTGTATTTATTTATTTATTTATTTAGTGCAGCCTAATACATAATTAAAATTCTATATGTAATGTATAAGCTAATAATCTAGGCTAACCGCTCACAAAAGCCGAAGCTTGTGTGCGAGGGTTGTGACTAATTTATTACTAATTTTCTACTTACTAATATTATAAAATAAAATAAAATAAAATTTTAAAAATATTACATGAATAATACATCTAAGTTATACTATAGTATGCAATAAAACCAATTCATTCAGTTCAAAAATTATATATATATTATGTATAATACCTGAGAGAAAGTAAACATAATTTAAAATTTCTAAATTAAAAAACTAATGAACAATGTTATTAAAGATATCTTGGTTGTTAAATACACAGTATTATAATTAGAAACATTTAGAGTCTGTTTTACTTCTGTAGGTAAGGCATTATAAAATTTTGGACCTAAAATACCTACTAAAGGTCGCAACATCTGCCTGCGTGTACGATAATTCGTTTGGAAGATAGTGAACTTTGATAAATTTGTATAGGTATACGAATTTTAATAGGGTAAATATATATAATTGTTTTACAGCCATTACCTTAAATTCATTGTATGCTTGTGTGGTGGAGTAGTATTTAGATCTCTTTAAGCAAATCTTAATTATTTTGCTTTGAAGATTTGATAATGGTTTTATCAAGGCAGTATATGTATGTAGCTCCCCAACTAAGGATTCCATACTGAATGACTGACTGTATTAAAGCAAAATAAACCATTCTCAAACGATCAAATTTTAATATATTTCGCAATAGGAGTATTTTATATATTGTTTTCCTCAGCCGCTTACATAAGCTTAGGATGTGTTTTAAGCTTCTGATCTATAAGAACACATAAATATTTCGCAACTCTATTTTAGCATTAACGTTTGAATGTGTATTTTCATGCCCAAATTTTACGAATCATGTTTTATTTAGGTTCAAGGCTAACTTGTGACATACCAATCAATCATACACTGATTTAATGCCTCTTTGCGCTAGTGATAAAGTAAGGGACCATTTCCTCCACTAAATAACAAGACCGTGTCATCTGCAAATGCTACAATATGCGCCCTTCTTAACTGTTCGAATAATTTAACCCACTCATTTATGTATATTAGATAGAGGATTGAACCCAAAGCCGTACCCTGTGGAACCCCACACTTAATACGAAGAGGATCACTTGTTACCTGACCAATTCTGACTGCCTGTATTCTGTTGGTAAGATAGGAATGAAAAAACGAAAGAGTAATCCCTATAAATGTTAGTTTCTGTAATAGGAGTTCATGATTAACCGTATCAAAATCCTTTTTCAGATCTAAGAATATCGCGATAACTTTCTCCTTTTTGTCAACTGCCGAGTTTATAAAATTGGTAACATCGTAAATTGCATCACTTGTGCTACATTTACTTTTAAAACCATACTGATTACTTGCAATAATGTTGTATTGGTCCAGATAAGCAACCAACCTAGTCTTAATGCATTTCTCAAAAATCTTCGCGATATTAGAAATTAGCGATATCGGTCTATAGTTATCTGAATCACCTTTGTCATTTGCCTTGTGTATTCGAACAACGATGGCATGTTTAAATTTACATGGAAATATGCCCTGAGTTAGACATAGGTCGGACTTGTCCTTAATTTTTGATATCAATTGCGACGAAACCTTCGAGGCTTGCTGAGGAGGAGGTACAGATTCCCACTTATCAGATATTGAGACGACCATCAACCTCTGTGTTGTGGAGTGGCCGTGAGCCGGCTCAATTTCCTCTGACACCATGTCACGAACGTTTGAATGACTATAGCACCGTGAGAGATGGGATCTTCTCGCCTGTGACAGAATTCTCATATGCGACGATTACAGAAATGCACAATTACCCAGCCCGAAAAGATCGACTGTTCGGTGGCACGAGCATAACAAGCGTGTCAAAGCTGACAGGAAGAAGTTGTCCCCCATTACAGTGTCGGTACCAGATGACATTCGATACTCGGACACAGTATACATACAGCAGAACAGCTTAGAACAAACTACTGAAAAGTGAATTTTAGAATTTTAATTAGAAAAAAAAACCTCAAAATTTCTCCCATAAGAGGGAACTATTAAGTATGATACGGAAGCAATGGGCGAACGGTAGTTAGTTCCACAATCTACGCCAATCTGCTTACAAATGTATTGTTCCATAAACTGAACATCTGTTTGACTGTAAAGATGGGTTCGTTCATAAAGATGCCGTGGACAGTGTGATATATTCATAATGGGTGTAATAATGTTTGTGACAGTTTGATAGTTCTACCAAGCCGAACGGAATGGAAAGTGGAACACATTTTTATTAGCTTATTTGCTTGTCATTTTGCCCCCTTCCCTTTAGTACAAGTTTGTGCATGCCGTAAGTTCTATTTCTTCCACTTCAGATTTAGATAGGAATCTTTGTATTAAAAATTGACTAGTGTGTTAGGCAAAAATGTTGAAAGAGAAAGTATAGTCACATTATAATAAAAGCATCCTATTCATGTGACAGTTTTGGCAGAGCTATTCTACTGTATGAATATACTGGGCGTGTATCTTTTTTCCGCTCCGTAGATCGAACGTTCAGAGCACTCTGGAAAAAAGATACAAATCCGGAGTGCTCTGAGTGTTCTGGTAGTTTTTTTTTTTAAATTGGCAACACCACTGACTTATAACAATGGACTGAGCGTATTGCCATTTTCCTATAAGAAAGCATGGCACAAGTTTTATATATCACTTGGGCACAAGAAAATATACTTTTTTAATTTAATTCGATTTTCGGATGTAAAACTTCATCTTATTGGACGAGTTTTACATGTTTTTTATGTAATCGTTTTAAAGGGTGCTCTAACGGTGATATACAGAAACACAATATTTTTTGTGCCACATGAAATAGCAAATCGCTCAGTCCATTGTTATAAGTCAGTGCGCAACACTCATGATTTGTGAAATATCTATTAATAATACAAATTCTTTATAAAAATAAATAAATAATAATAATAAAGCTATAAAATAAATAAGGGGTGAAGGAAAGGAAGGAAATATACGATTTAAAAAAGTAGTCACATTTTCAATAGGATTTTTTGCGCTCTATTGGTATTACTGACGGATTGCTCCAAATGCTCAGAGGTTTATCTATGATTAGTTAGAGCACTCTGAGCAGTAATAAAGATACACGTTCAGGGTGCTCAGAGTACTCTAAAAGTAAATAAAGATACAAGAAATCGGTATTCAGAGCGCTCGGAGTGTTCTGACCAAAATAAGGATACACGCTCATGGTGACTCGGGCAAACCGTATTAGGATTATGAGACAGTGGTGCCACTGTTAGTATTCTCGGTCAAGGTATATAGAATACAATGTGTTCCCATTACGAACCACGTTCCGCCATTAGTGACGAACTATTGTGAAAATGTATAGGAAAGTACGGTACAGAAAACGCAATTCTCTCTCTTCTCTCTCTGTCTTTTCTATAAAAATACATATATGTAAATTAGTCACAGAATTATGTCACAGTCTATCAGCTGCTGTGTGTCAAAATTTTAATGGGAATACATTGTAGTAGTTCCTTGTCTTCTTCTTGGTAGGTCTTCGATTTTCTAGTCTAGGCAAGAAATTTTCTTTGTTTATGGTCACGATCGTAACCCCGCAAGATACAAGCCATGAACAAAGTCGAAAAAAGAGAGCAGCGGGCCAGTGAGCAGGCGACATCCACAGTGTGAGACCTAGTCTCGTTCGTGAGGGAGGAGAGCCGGTTCAGAGTTTTCTATTATTTCAAATATAAAATTTTATTTAATACTTCAAGTATAAATTTATTTACTTAATCTAATATCACAAAATTCATAAAAAATTCAATATAAATTCAATCTAAAACTACCCTACAAACTAATATAAAATCCAATAACAAAATTCAAAAATAAAAAAAAATAAATCCAACAATTCAAAAAAACTCGGCCACGCAGTCCGCCACCCTTGAATTATTTATCCTGAAAAGGAAGAAGAAGCAAAATGTTAGTCTTCTCAAATTTTCTAAAATAAATTCAAAGGGGTGCTACGTCTAAGCACACGGAAGTAAAAAGATTCTAGAGAGTTCAAGCACTCAGGTTATCCCTGATCAGAATTATCTTCTGTGGTGATGCGTGAGGGCACACAGAAGTAAAAGGATTTTATAGAAAGTTGAGACACTCAGGTTATCCCTGATCAGAATTATCTTCTGTAATAATAGGGTGCTCAGGTTATCCCTGACCAGAATTATCTTCTGTATGATAGGAAAGGAAATTCAGGTTATCCCTGAGCACAATTATCTTCTGTAATAATAGGATGCTCAGGTTATCCCTGACCAGAATTATCTTCTGTATGATAGGAAAGGAAATACAGGTTATCCCTGACCAGAATTATCTTCTGTAATAAGGTAGGAAGCACAATTCTTTTTACTCAGATTAGCTCTGATACAGATCAACTTTGCCAAAAGAATGGTGCCATCTACTGAATTTCATCGGCTTTGTATAGCCGCTGTAACCAGTTACGTCTTCTCGCCTCTTGGTGTTGCCCTAGCAGCGACTGATGCGATGTCTGAATGTACCACAGACAGCTGGCTGACGCAATGTCATTTGCTGTTATCACAAAATGTAAATATTAGGAGGTAAGTATGCTTTACTGCATTTTTATATTTATTAATCAATTTTGATTGTTTCTAAGTGGATTTTTGATTACTTTCTCTTTTTAGATCAAATGGTGGCCACTTTTTATGCAGGTTGGATTGAACACCTTGTTTAGGAGGCATCTGCCTAGTTCATTTTAACTAGGAATTGATATACCAGACGCTTTAATTAGATAAGTATTCTATAATTTTTATGTAATTTGATTTGAATGATACTTTGGGTTCTTTTTTTGTATATTTTAGGTAGATTGAACGTGAAGCTGGGAGTACATCGAGGGATTAGGATTATATTTGTGTGTGAGGACTGAACACACAGTCTTCTTGCCTTGTCTTACTGAAGGAGTTTTTCATATAAAAATTGCTTGTATTTTGTTCAAACGCTATAATTTCCGTAAATTTGTTGGACATGCTATATTTTTTAAAACTATTAGAAAGAAAACATATTTGGCTGCAATCTGTTTTAACTTCATTTTGCTGTGGGGGCGACAGTTTTGGGCTTTAGGACCTGTTTAAGATGAAATTTTAGTTTTTGCTCCATGGCGTGAATACAAAAAGCAGTGAGAGTGAGCTCTTACTGCATGCTGTACCCGGCACGTTAAGGCATTTTAATGTGTCGGTGCGTAGCCCCCGTAAGATACAAGCCATGAACAAAGTCGAAAAAAGAGAGCAGCTGGCCGGTCAACAGGCGACATCCACAGTCTTCTTGCCTTGTCTTACTGAAGGAGTTTTTCATATAAAAGTTGCTTGTATTTTGTTCAAACGCTATAATTTCCTTAAATTTGCTCTACATGCTATTTTTTTTTAAAACTATTAGAAAGAAAACATATTTGGCTGCAAATTGTTTTAACTTCATTTTGCTGTGGAAGCGACAGTTTTGGGCTTTAGGACCTGTTTAAAATGAAATTTTAGTTTTTCCTCCATGACGAGTATACAAAAAGCAGTGAGAGTGAGCTCTTACTGCATGCTGTACCCGGCACGTTAAAGCCTTTTAATGTGTCGGTGCCTTCGGCGACTTCATGGCTTGTATGATATTCCGGGGGTTACGGTCGGTGCCTTCGGCGACTTCAAGGCTTGTATTATATTCCGGGGGCTACGTCACGATACATAGATACAAAGTATTCTCATTACGAACCACGTTCCGCCATTTGTGTCTGAAAGTATTGTAAAGTACGGTACAGAGAACACAATATTCTCTCTCCTCTCTCTGTCTTTTCAATAAAAAATGTATATTGTTATGGATCTATATTGAGTGATTGACTTGGTCGTGAAGTCCAGACTGCCAACATGAGCTGACAGATCAATCGGCGGACAGCGTTAACTGCAGGGCGGCACGCTAGCTCGCCTTGGCTATTGGCGGAGAATGTGGGGAGTTTCCACGAAAACCTGCCGCTGCCGCCTGCCACATACAAAAAAACATTCGTGCCTACTTACGAAAAAAACGCCGGCACACATTCTGTCCTGAAAGGACCCTTACATCACTTACCTACATCCCGTGGGAAGGCGCAGATGCTCTGCCTTCCATCGCCGTTGCCCCAACCACCCTACGATACTGCGGGCGATATTGAACAGTATCCCTGGTAGACCTGAAAAGAGAGAGAGTAGTGGACCTAGACGACCTTCATGTGAGCGGGCTCCAGGAAAGTGAAAGGAGAAATAAAAGCGTTCAGCACTTAATGTTTACGTTATAATTGAGAGTCCTAGACTACAAATCTTGCTTCTGATATTAATAATTTACAACTTTTTACAATAATTCAATTTTTAAGTATATGTACTTCCAAAAGTTTACAATATTGTTATTATCATTATTCCCACCTATTCATTGTTAAATTTTCCTTTATACTATATGCTTCATGTCCGTGTTATTATTAATTAATGTAAAAAAATTTGGTTTTTTTTTAACTGCTGATATATCGATATATCGCCCAGCTCTTCAATGTAAGCGAAAGTTTCAGAATAAAATTGTTTAACGTATTGGCGGCCGGTATGAATCCAATTTTCGTAAATTCTTAACATTTCAAAAACTCATCAATTTCAATTTCAAATGAAGCATGCACAAATCTTGAGAAAATTAATATTTTATGCAGTAAAATTTGATTCATGTATATAACTTATTGTAATAAACTAATTAAAAAGAATTTCATATGAATAATAATCCAACTATTTCTCAAAATAACGTTTTCATGAAAAAACTTTTGAAATATATTCAATTCTAGCGCATACACGTCAAAATCTTGGAGTATATTGTATGTTCCACATAAAACCTTCTTAAAAATACTGCGAAATGTAATTAATAGAAATGTCTGTATAATATAATATATATCGCCCAGATTGTTGTTATGGAACTATAGTTAGTGATTTGCTTTGGGACGTAAAGTCCCGACTGCCAGCCTGAGCTGACAGATCACTTGACGGGCAGCGTTGACTGCAGGGCGGCACGCTAGTTTGCCTCAGCTATTGGCGGAGAGTGTGGGGAGGTTCCACAAAAAAACCTGCCGCTGCCGACAGTCATAATCAAAACAAATTTCGTGCCTATCAACACAACCGGCACACACTCGGTCCTGAAGGGACCCTTACGTCACTTACCTATATTTATCCTCGAAGGCGCAGATGTTTCGGCCTTACTGCATGCTCCAACCACCCATTTGACACTGAGGGCAGATAGTTCACAGTGTCCCTAATTGACCTGTAACAGAGAGAGAGAGACTAGGCGCGCCTAGGCGACCTTCATCCTATGTGAGAGGGCTCCAGGATAGTAAAGGAAGAATTAAAACTTTCAAAATTTCATAGTTACGTTTTAATTTCAGTGTATTCAAAGGGAACATACTTGTTTAGAGCTAAAACATTTACACCAAATATTACTGCACGCCTTCAAAAAAAAAACCAAAGTAACAAATAAATTCTGCTGCATCGAGATAAACAGGGCTAGACACACCGTTAATCTTTGCATTGTTCTCCAAAAATTGTGTCTGCAGTCAAACTAACCAGTTCAGTTCAATTTGTTATCTCGACGCGAACATACAAATCAAGCTACTCTGCTTAATGTAAATTTGCTATCATCAATAAATTAAATTAGTATAGAGTGTCTTTTAATTTTTCAAACCTCTCAATTCAAATCATTTTTTGTTTTGCATAGCGATCAGATGGGGGTGATCACTTTCATTTCTTTTTCCGATTACGCGGAATTACATTGGTGCCGAAACCCGGGAACTTTCCCAAGAACTATATCGTGATTTACATTAACGGGAGCTTTCCCTAGAACTCTCTTGTAATTAACGTTAACGGGAGCTTTCCTAGCATAAATTTAGACACGTGCGCGAGACAATGATTCATTGAATTTGTCTTACTGTGAAGTGACTTTCATGTGACCTACAAATCTGGTGCATAGTAAGCACAACAACATCTTGTGAACGTTACTGTGTGCAGTGCGTATGCATAATTTGAAAATTGAACAAAGTGATTAAAATCCAATTATGAATTAGTGGTACTTTAGCGCCGTTATTAATTTTTCGTGACTTCTTAATCATCTGTGTGGCTACATACTTTCTAATAAGTTAAAGTGTATGTACATGTTGTAAAGAATAGCGTGCATAGCTACATATTTTGCTTAATTACGGTGACACGGCATCCAAGTGATAGATTTCTCTAAATCTCAGTGCCAATTTTAGTTCTCCGTTATTTCCCTTCGTTCTCATTCCCATCGATGCCATAATATCATATCGGATTAACGGTTTTTTTCTCAACCAAAATTCATCAGAACTCAAAGTAAGTCCATTCCAATTATTACTGTTTTGCTAGTTAAGATAAATTTTCGAACCATGGAGAAATTGCTGGAGCAACAGGCTACCTTGTTAAATCACATGGGAAATTTTATTACAAATACTGATAGGGTCGCTAAAGATAAGCATAACGACGGTTATATTCAAGCACGTATTGAATTACTGCAGAAATATTGGGAAAAATACCAAGCTATTCATGAGACGATTGTTACCCAAGCAGCTGCGAAAGATTTGCAAGGAGAATATTTTACCGAAAATCATTTTGTTAACGCAGAAATTGCTTATTGTGAATGCTATGGTACATTGAAGGAGAGGCTAAAGAAACTGAAATCTAACGCTACGGATTCATCGTCTCAGTTAGAGATAACTGGTACTTCGATATCACAATCGTCACTCCCAAAAATTAATCTAAACCGGTTTGGCGGCGAATTAAGAGAATGGCCACCTTTTCATGATTTATTCAAAAGCCTAATTGATTCAAATAGTAGCCTGACTGGATCGCAGAAGCTTTACTATTTGAAGACAAGCCTTTGTGGACAAGCGTTTAAACTCCTAGTAGATAGGTATCAAAACGAGCGATTACTAGTTACATCTTATCTCACATTACTCACATCTCTGGCTCCTATGAAAAGTGAATCCGCGGAAGAACTGCGAAAGCTCAGTAATTGGACCATCGAAGCAATAAAAGGTTTAGAATCATTAAAACGTCCTGTAGACCAGTGGGACGGTTAGTCTTCACTACTGTCCAAAAGCTAGATCCTACAACTCGAAAGGATTGGGAGAATTTTCTTGACTCCAATACGAAACTTCCTTCTTTTGAAACACTATGTTCATTCTTGCAACACCGATTAAACACTCTAGAAGCGATGGGGACTAGTACACCTAGACCAAAGGAAGGAAGTAAACCCAGTTATCCAAAATTTTCTACTAAGTCGTGGCAAGTTAAAGCTCATGTGGCCACTAAATCCGGAAAGTGTCCTAAATGCTCTGGTAAACATCTGTTGCTTTTTTGTCCATCATTTAGACAGCAGACTGTTAATCAACGTCGAAGTTTTGTACTCAAGGAACATCTTTGCTTTAATTGCTTGCGCCCAAACCATTCTGCAGCGAATTGTCCATCAGAAAATAGATGTAGGCATTGTAATCACCAGCATCATTCAATGCTGCACTCACAACAAGATCCTACATCTTCCAATTCGATGGCATGCTCACCATCCAATTGCGGTGAGTCACGAGGGCATCCACATTCATTGCCTGTAACAGACCAGGCGCCGTCCTTGACAATGCCATTAGTATCGACATCTAAGCCTATTACATCATTGTCCACTAACCTACTTCGAATACCTCAAACCATCTTATTAGCGACAGCTAGAGTTGTATTGCGGTCACCAGCTGGGAGAACTATGCAAGGTCGAGCACTAATCGACCAGGGATCGCAAGCTACATTTATATCTTCATTTGTGGCGTCACATCTACAGCTGGACAGAGTTAAAGTCAATATTCCGGTAAAGCGCATAGGTACCACTGATGGTGAAGTAGTCAAATCAATAGCTTCCATTGTTATTCAATCTCGTACAAATCCAGAAGTTACCATCGACGCGCTTGCGTTAGTTTTACCAAAGTTAGCTAAGGTATCTTGTCTGCAAAAAATCCAAATCGAAGATCTACCACACCTTCATGGTCTCGAGTTAGCTGATTCTTCTTTTGCAATTAATGATTCTATCGACTTAATCATCGGAGCGGACTTATATCACACAATAATCCAAGAAGGACTTCGAAAAGGTATGCCCACTGCACAAAAAACATCATTAGGATGGATACTCTCAGGACCTGCCACACCAATTGAATCTGATGAGGTTGACGGTGTAACCAAATATGCTTTCACATAAATGGAGCATTCAACTCTGAACATCTAGACACCCTTCTTCAAAAGTTTTGGGAGATAGAGGAACTAGCAGTGCCTAAACCTATTCTCTCTGATGAAGATCAAGCTTGCGAGACTTACTACAGGGAGAATGTGCGTCGCAGCTCTAGTGGACGATATATTGTGAGATTACCAATTCGTAAAGGCTGTCAGAATTCTGTTACATTTGGGGACTCTCGCACAGCTGCTGTAAGAAGTTTGCAATCTCTAGAACGACGTTTTGAATCCAGCCCCCAGCTAAAATAAAGCTACCTAGCTTTCATGCATGAATATTCCAAGCTTAAGCACATGGAACTCATCTCACACGAAGCTCATACTACATCATCATCGTTGTTTTACTTACCACATCATGGAGTCATCAACGAAAACAGTGCTCTCAAAAAACTCAGAGTTGTCTTCAATGGCTCACGCAAATCTAAAAATGGGTATTCTTTAAATGATTATCTGGCAGTGGGACCCAAGCTTCAACCTGATCTCGCATCCATTGTTTTACGCTGGAGACGACACTCCATTGTACTAGTAGCAGATATTAGGATGATGTACCGACAAATTCAAGTAGATGTACGTGACTGTGAGTTACAGAGAATTGTCTGGCGAACAGATCCTTCAGAGCCAGTCCAAGATTTCCGATTGCTGACCGTAACATATGGAACAACCTGTGCGCCCTACTTAGCTATCAGGACGCTGCAGCAATTGGCTATTGATGAAGAAGTAAACTATCCTCTGGGCTCACAGATTCCTCGACAAAATTTGTATGTCGACGATGCCTTGTTCGGCGCTGACAATGTGCTGACGGCCATTCATGCTCAGCGTGAATTAATCCAGATTCTCAACGCCGGAGGATTCCAGTTGCATAAATGGGCTTCCAATTCAATTGAATGCCTCCAAAATATCGACACCATATCTTCTCCTTCATTATTGAATTTATCCAAAGACGAAACAGTCAAGACGCTAGGTCTCTGGTGGAATCCCAAGACGGACTGCTTTGAATTTAAAATATAGCTATATGAAGTGCCAGCTGTTATCACAAAACGGAATTTGCTTTCAGACGTAGCAAAACTTTATGACCCATTGGGATTCTTATCGCCGACAATTATACTAGCGAAATATATTTTTCAACGATTATGGTTACTTAAAATTGATTGGGACGAACCCCTTCCTACCGGTATCAGAGAAGAATGGCTGTCATATCGCAAGGACCTACCAAATTTGAGTAAAATATCCATTCCACGATGGATTGGACATCATCCAACAAATCTCTCGAATGAGCTACACGGATTTTCCGACGCCTCTGAAATAGCTTACTCAGCAGTTATTTATTTTAGAGCCACTCACGATTTTGATAATGTGCAGACAACTTTACTGTGTTCCAAAACCAAACTCGCTCCACTTAAGAAGTTGTCAATTCCTCGACTGGAACTTATGGGCGCTCATCTTCTCATCAAGCTCATGCAAAACATTCAATCGTCAATGGAAATGCAAGGCATTCCTGTATATTGCTGGACAGATTCTTTAACCGCTCTAGCGTGGGTAACTGACCATCCATCTAAGTGGAAAACTTTTGTGGCCAATCGGGTCAGTGAAATTCTTCAGCTTATGCCATCAGTCAAATGGCGGTATGTACCCTCAATCTGTAATCCTGCTGACTGTGCATCACGAGGTGTCTTACCATCAAAACTAGGAGATCTCTCACTCTGGTGGGAAGGTCCCCGTGGCTTAAAAGTTCTTCTACTACCTGGCCTCAGCATCCTGCCGTACACAACTGTGTACCTGAAACGGACCTCGAACAAAGACGACTAGTTACCAGCTATGCTGCAGCAGATGATGCCCATAGCATTGAACACTGATATTAACTCCCTTCAGTCTACAGCATACTATAACGCTAATACAACACCGAGCAATATAGAACTTCCACCTTGGGATTAAATCGCTAGGTATTCATCATTACAACGACTATTCCGCCTCACTTCATGGTGCCGCCGCTTCGTAGTAAACTGTAGAACTGCTAAGGACAGAAGAGCATCCGGAAACTTATCGCCATTAGAATTGAAGCAATCTATGAATTTTTGGATACAATACGATCAACAACGATTATTTCCTGATGAGTACCGCCACCTGTCGTCACATCGGCAAATTTCTAATCGCAGCTCAATTATTCGCTTGACTCCATTCTTTGATTTTGATACAAAAACGATTCGTCGACTTCAAAATTCAGAATTATCAGATGACTCGAAACATCAATTTCTCATAGCAAAAACTAGTCCTTTGGCCGAACTTATTATTGCAGACGCTCATACGTGAACCCTACATGGCGGTGTTCAGCTAACGCTTAGTTTTGTCCGACAACAGTACTGGATTCTAGGATCACGAGATCTTGTTCGTCACTTCCTAAGACGATGTGTAATCTGTTTTAGACAACGAGCCACTGCAAAAACTCAGCTTATAGGCATCCTTCCATCAGAACGAGTTCAACCAAGTCGACCATTTAATCATTCAGGATTAGATTATGCAGGTCCCATTCTAGTAAGTTATGGCCCTGGCCGAGGTAGAGCAGCACATAAAGGGTATATAGCCTTATTTGTCTGCATGGCGACTAAAGAAATCCAAGTAGAGCTGGTGTCTGATTTGACAACTGAAGCGTTTATCGCAGCGTACAAAAGATTTACAACTAGACGAGGACTCTGCTCCAAAATCTTCAGTGACAACGCTACTACTTTCGTAAGTGCTGCAAAGAATCTAAGGAACTCCTTCTCTGCACTCGGCAACGAACTTCCAGCCGAACTGGCTTCCCTGCTATCTCTTCATGGCACAGAGTGGCATTTTATACCACCAAATGCACCTAATTTTGGTGGGCTGTGGGAAGCCGGCGTCAAAAGCGTTAAGCATCATCTAAAGCGATGCATTGGAACCTCTACCCTTACGTTTGAGGAGCTTTACACCTTGCTGACACAGATAGAAGCATGCGTCAACTCTCGACCTCTTTACCATCTAAGCCCAGACCCCAATGACTTGGAACCACTGACTCCCGGTCATTTTTTAATAGGATCCAGTCTTCTGACAACTCCGGAGCCTGCGCTTCAACATGAGCCTCCAAATCACCTTTCCAGATGGAAACTTGTACAGCAAACGTACGAGCATTTTTGGAATCGCTGGTCAAAGGATTACTTGAACACCCTGCAAGAAAGGACCAAATGGAAACAGCCGTCGCTTAATCTTCAACCAGGACATCTCATCGTTCTTCGAGAAGATCATCTTCCACCTTCATCCTGGGCACTTGGGCGTATAGTGAAAGTCCATCCTGGATCAGATGGACTAGTGCGAGTTGTCTCAGTTCAAACAAAAGATCGGGTACTACAACGACCAATAACTAAGATTTGTCTACTTCCAATCTCAGACAATCGATATGACAACACACAGCAGGTTACCTCAGGGCGGGCGGCAGTTTCCACATCCAGTCATGTGATTCATCAACCTTCTACATTCTTTCGTCTATCGGACGAGGCGGGCGGTGATGTTTAGAGCTAAAACATTTACACCAAATATTACTACACGCCTTCAAAAAAAATACCAAAATAACAAATAAATTCTGCTGCATCGAGATAAACAGGGCTAGACACACCGTTAATCTTTGCATTGTTCTCCAAAAATTGTGTCTGCAGTCAAACTAACCAGTTCAGTTCAATTTGTTATCTCGACGCGAACATACAAATCAAGCTACTCTGCTTAATGTAAATTGTCTATCATCAATAAATTAAATTAGTATAGAACTGAGTGTCTTTTAATTTTTCAAACCTCTCAATTCAAATCATTTTTTGTTTTGCATAGCGATCAGATCGGGGTGATCACTTTCATTTCTTTTTCCGATTACGCGGAATTACAATACTATACCTTAAATGACATTACTTTAAGATTAGACCATATATTAATGAAATTATGATCTTTGCTACAAAACCCTTAATAGTAAAATATTAAAAAAGGAAAACAATTTAAGTGAAATATCGCAATATCAACAAATCAATAGTTTTCATTTTAAACAACTTCTTCATTCACTACATAATTATAAGTCATTATCTATTTTACATTGATTTCTGGCGTTTCTAACTACTGTAGATAAATGTATTCAAGTCATGCCAGAGGAATAAAAATAAGATTTTTCAGAAACAAAAACAAAAATCTTAATAACCAGTTATTTATGTATAATAAAATTTGTCAACAACAAAAAAAATGGGCTTTGAATTTCCATTTAAAAGTAAGTTCCTGAAGGCTGAATCACAGACCATGAGATAAATTTCTTAATGTCTTTTTCCTGAATATACCGATATTATTTTCGTTAATAGGGATTTCTAGATTCTAAAAAAAATTCCAGTGGTATTTAATATTAAATTCGATTTTCTCGTTATGTTGATAATTCTGATGAAAATAAAAATTTCTTTAAAAAATACTGTTTTTTGTGTAATTAGGAATTAGAATTTGAATAATTAAGATAGGAGCTTGTACTTTACAAAACAATATTATTTTACACTTAATCTCTAACTAATTTCCTTCGAAAACTTTACTTTGCAATAATTTAGTGATTGAAGATTGTTATTTCCCCCATTTTTGAGGCCTACTGTGTATATGCATATCTTCCAGTTCAAAACTATTCACTTAAATCTAACTAGAAAAATTGCTTTTGATCTAATTTTCCGTTCGGTACTTTCGGTAATGTGTAGTATTCAACAAATTAACTATAGCTGGTTATATATAAAGCATTAAGTCAAAAAAATTCAAAAAGGTCAGGATTCCAATATACATGTGTAGGTAAGTATACCATGAAATCAGACATATATATGTGCAAGTATAGCTTTAAATTGAAACTATGTAAATATATGGAAAAAATATCAATAACGAAAAAGTTCTACAGTGCAAGTCGCTACAAAAATCGGAGTATATACATGTGTCAAAGGAAAAGTGCAATATATCAATAATACTCACAGTTAACATTCCACGGCCTGAGGAAGCGCTTCAGCATCCGCCATCTAGTTAAAAATTTAATTAGAATTTAATGCTTCGACTTGCTGTCTGTAGGCTCTATCACAAACTAATTTGTTGAGTTGAAATAATATTGCCCAGCGTCACTTGTATCTACACTTATATCTTGAACGAAATTAAATAAGAAAGTGCAGAATGTAATTATTAAAAAATTAAATTTTAAAACAATTTACAAATTCATTTTATAGTTGACGACTGTATCTACTTTGTGCAATCCCGTCGAAAACGCTCTCAACTGAACTGCTTGACTATTTTGTATGAGAACAGCTTCAGTTTCCTTCCACGATTCAGACACTTTGCAGTCTCGCCATGTGTGGATGAGTATATCCAAAGTACAAATGCAATCTAAAAGTGGCAAATAGCTAACAGTTGCATAGATTTGTCTCATTACATCCCGAATCTCCTGTTGGATACGCTTCAACTCCTTATTAGATATTGGGATCTTCGGATCACCAGAACTGTTGTCGCCCGGTTCTGTCTGCACTTTAAAATCCCACCACTCCAGAACTTCTTTGGTGTAAACATGTGTAATAATCATGAATATTTTCTCAAGAAGATTTTTAGACAACCATTCTTGAACTTGAGAGAGTACGTTTTTCAAGAATTCTTCGATTTTACTATCCTTAGACATTAAAATCGCTAATCCATATTGCTGCGTGTTCGCAGAACGCTCAGGAGGATATATTCCCCTTTGAAAAAGTATTGAGTTTATACCATATTTTAAGTATTCCACCACTATAACTGTATTAAATCAGCACTATGTTAAAACTCTTGTGGGGCATATGAAGTTTTACTTTCTGAATTAAAATTCGCTAACCATGGTTTGAATCTTCCAGCAAAATGTAAACTTTTAACACGATCACGAAACTGTTTTCCTTTTTTTTTCTTTTGATTTTTTTATTATATCCTACATATCGGTGGCAAATCCCATAAATAATCCAGAGTTCAAATAACGTGTTGTATTAGCAACGCTGACGGATATTTTTTCCGTAACTTATCCTTAGGCCAACAATAATGTTCAACACCCTTTGTAAATTCCTTTTTGGGCAAGATGTCGATGAGAATTTTCGATGATTAATTTCTTCTGGATTTCTTTCACGCGCGTACTTTTCGAGCAGTCAGACAGATTGATTGCCTTCTTCTTCTTTTTCCACCTCAGCATGTCATACTGAGCTTGAGGAAACGTATCTCTCTCGGTCGGGGTGCGTTTTAGTTTTCTGCTCGTCGCGGCCGGCTTACACGCTTGCTTCAGTACTTTGTGTAGCATATTGCTATATGCAATATGCTACGACCATAACAGGGCAGAGTGGTCTGCGCCACCCGTGGTTCAGACAACGCTGAAAAATGGTCGACTGAGATAGCCGGTCTTAAACATAGGCCTCATCGCTGCGGGCGCTCAATGTGTGTCTCGACCCACGACCCAATGCGTATTCCTCATCACTCGTGCCATATTCACGTTGCTCTACTTGACCGATGACAGGTATATCACCCACCATTGACGGGGCAATAGGAGGGCTTCGCGATATCCTATAGTTTACCAGTGAAGCTGGCTGGATGCCTTCTTACGACTACCAGGAATAGATTTGGTACTATTATGTCCGACAATTGCCGAGTAACGAAATGTTATAGACGGACTGACAAGGAAAAATCTTCCTAATGAGGCCGATATAGAAGGGACTATACAGGGTTATCTACTCATACGAGGTAGAGGTGTGCTGATGAGATTGAATTCCAACAGGTATATCACCCACCATTGACAGGGCAATAGGAGGGCTTCGCGATATCCTATAGTTTACCAGTGAAGCTGGCTGGATGCCTTCATAGGGCTACCGGAAATAAACGTGACAATAGATAGACGACGTTCCAGAATGGTTATCACTGCCTGATGTCTTTGGCGTGATAGACTCCTAACAGTTTCCCCTGCAGATCTTCAAGCTCGTATAGGGAGTTTCCTTTCTTGGCTGTAACCCGACATTTGAAAAATCTTCGTCCCAGTTTAGCACTAGTCTACTGTTGGAATTTGCTTTGGGCAAAATTCCGTCTAAATACCTCTTGACCCACTTTGGATTCAACAGGCTTCGCCCTGAGATTATAGGCTCGTGAACCCTGTTCGAACGCATGGTGTAAATTTTCCTGCACTCTCGCACGGATCAATCTCAGTTTGTCCTCAGCATCTACTCTCAACGGCTCATTAAGAGTTCCAAGGCTCCTCAAGATGGAATAGGAGCTGCCATGTTCAATCATTTGTTGACCGAAAAGCGTTCGATAACGAGAGAAACCAGTTGCTTGGTGGAAAGAGCTCCTGAGGGAACTAGCTATCTGGCTCAGCTTCTCATCCCATTTTGTGTGTTCCTTCCGAATATCCGCTCTAATCCCTGACAATAGAGACCTGTTTACTCGCTCGGAGGCGTTTGCTTGCGGCGAGTAAGCTGCCGTTCGCAAGTGCTTCACCCCATACTTGTCCAGCAATCTGGGTCGAGCAAAACTGGACTCCATTGTCAGAGACGATCGTTTCCGGGACTCCGAACACGTGGAACACTTCCGTCTCGATGAATTGGCCCACATTGAGTGTAGATGCTTTTCTCATAGGTTTGAGAATTGGGAATTTTGAAAAGTGGTCAGGAACTATTAAAATGCAGACATTTCCTTTCACTGATCGAGGATATGGACCTAGAAAATCGGTATACAGCTTTTGTCATGGTCGTTCTGTCATAGACTGGATTCTCATAGGTGGTCTCAGAATAGTATTGGGAGCCTTCGTTTCCTTACACACGTCACAGGCGCCTACGTAGATTGTGACATCAACTGTCATTCGTGGCCAGTACAAGTGTCTTCTCAGACGTTCTAGTGTTTTCCCTATACCACCGTGTGAGCCAGTGGCGGATCATGAGCCCTCGAAACGACGTCGGTGACAAGCCCTCGCGGAATCCAAAGCTTCCAAGCTTCTTCTTCCTGAATCGGATCGCCTATTCTCGGAACAGTCCGAATGTAAACGAAGCCAGAAGTCGTTTTAACTTTATGCCTCAGTTCCTCATATTCCAACGAGTTGAAATATGGCGAACTAAGGTCAACGTCCGGGCCAGGAGCTTCGTCTGTGGACAGGCCGTCGCAATGAATGCGTGACAGCGCATAAGGGACGACATTCCGGCTTCCTTTTCGGTGCTCAATAGTGAAGTCGAAACGCTGAAGCTTCAAACTCCACCGAGCAAGTCTACCGCTGAGGTCCTTTTGAGACATCAGCCATTTCAAGCTCGCATGATCAGCCACTATCTTAAAAGGCATGAATTCTATGAAGGGTCGGAACTTCTGTACACTTAAGATTGCAGCTAGGTGTAATTTGTTTGGGCTGAGTTCAACTTTTTCGAGACGTAGGCTATTGGCTTCTCGTGGCCATCGTCATCTAGTTGCAGCAGCACACCACCAATACCTTGTTGGCTCGCATCGCACTGTATGTTGAACGGCTTGGTGAAGTCTGGACTCACTAACAACGGAGCAGAGGTAAGTTTTTATTTCAACAAATCAAGAGACGTCTGGGCTTCAGGTGTCCACTTGAACTGACTAGGTTTCTTCAAGGTGTCAGTTATGGAGGCAGTTAAATCAGTGTTATGGCCCGATATGCGGAAGATTCTTGCAACAGCCAAGGGCACATTCTGGCAGAATAATCAGCGATTGTCAAACAATTACCTCGCATGGAATTGTTCTGCAGCCGTCGGTTAATAATAATAATTAACCTCGCATGGTAATTGTTATGTAAGGCGATTGCTTACTACTAAGTGACTCAGGTGCTGCAACCGGTAGAACAAACGACAAGCTTGTTGTCGTTTGTTTACATCCGCGTTGTGAGTAAAGTTTACTTCCTAATATCGGACATAAAAGACCAGTGACTGGTCCGGCGGGTGCAATTCAGTGTAGTTGCGTCGTTACTTTTGTGTAGAGTGTCAAGTTCCGTTGGGCTTTGAACAAATACGTAAGGTTAAGTTAGGTCAGGTTTTTGGAATAAATAAAGAAGTACATATGTTCAAGAAAATCGAGCGTTGTTATTATTGAAGAAGTGATCGTGATTAATTATCCGATTTTCCGCTATTTTATTGCATTGGGACACGACAAATTGGCGCATCCGGTAAATTTAAGGTAAGAATAATTTGAATTTATCAGTATTTTACCTTTTACATAATAAAAATAATTTTGTTTAATAAATTTTTTTTTTGTTTAATGGAAAAACGTCGGCTGTCGTAAGACGCCATTAACTAGCGAATTTCGGCGAGTTATCGCCTGCTAAATTTTTTTATTTGCAGAGAAACTGTTAATTTTAAGATGTGTTAAAGTTTTTCGGAGTTTCTTTTATTATTTGAGAGTTCACGCAAAATTTAATAATTTTATATGATGCAAGTGTCTTAAAATAGATGTGTGCTAGCTAGGTGAGAGTGAGAGTCTAGTTGACCGAATATAGATTTGTGGGGTTTGTTTTCGTTTTCTTTTGCTGCTCTCATTAATACATAGTAAGGGTATTTAATCGACATGTTGTGCGGGTTTAATGGGCTCGAGTAGGGTTATGTTAAGTTGAGTTTTTTAAATATCGGTAATAAGCTTGGTAGGAATGTGAACCAGGTCGGGCCGTCGCAGTAATATTTAACATAGATAAGAGCTGTGGGGGACATTCTTCACCGGGGTATCGATGTTATTAGTATAATAAAACTTAAATGTCCACAGGTAGGAGTAATATCTTAACTAGGGAAGAATTAGCACGCTATCAGGCCCAGGAAAGGGAATTAGAGCTCAAAACACAGGAACTTAAGGAATGTCAAGCAATATTGCAGAATTATGAACAGGACTGGCAATATATAGGGGAGCATATAACAGGAGAGTTACAAAAGAGGTGGACAGAAGAAGAAGCGAAGAAATTACGAAAGGAATTGGATGAGAGTGCTAAAAAAAAGTACAAAAGGCGAAGCTTTAGATCATTTAGTGACAGTAGCATTCGAAGTTATCCAGAGTCGTGAAATAGAAGCAGAAGAAGCATTGGAAGAAATCCAGAAGGAGAAAAAAGGGCTCTTAACGAATATAAACACGCTAAAGGTACAGCTAAAGGAGGCTGAGGAAACTACAGCAGAGCTAGAAAAAGAATTGGAATTCGATTAATCATCACAGGAAAATTCTAATCAAGAACTTAATAAGTCGAGTACGAGTAAAAGGTGGAATCCAAGGAAATTAGTATTCTGGTACCAGCAACAGGATAAAAAGGGGACCTCTGGGACGTTTAAAGACACACAGCAAAAAACGTTCAGTAACAGTACGGAACAATGTCGAAATAAACCCAAAATAGAATCTGTCAAGTCAAAAGCACCTGTAAAGAGTAACATGTCAGAGGCCTACGAGAAAGTCATGGACTTGGTCTCTAAATACGTGCCAAAGTTTTCAGGGGAAAGGTCTCCAAAGTTGGCAAAAGAAGTTTTTCGTTTCCTCAGTTGCAGCAAAGACTTGCACGATCGACTGGAAGCAGCAGAGCAAAGCATTTTTATTAAATGCATAAAATACCGTTGGTCCGATGACGCTTATTATCTAATAAGCTCACATGAGCCAAAGGCTTTTGCAACTTTGCAGCAGGCGATTAAAACAGCCTACATGCCACGGAAATCTTTCAGTGAATTACGCACTGAAATGTTAGCCTGTAGGCAAAGACCTGGTGAAGATATTAGAGAGTTTGTCTCAAGAAATATCTAGCAGAGAAGGCCAATGAAAAATTAGTTTCCCAGAGTAAGTTTGTCATAACAGTCCAATCGAACATAGCATTAGAAGGTAAGTTGAGACTTTTAATAGATACTGGTTGTACCTGTAGTATAATTAAGGTTAATAGGATAAAGAGGACTACGCCCGTACAGAGACATCACAAAATCAGAATTGGAGGACTGTTCGGATCCGCTAGGAGTTCCATAGGCACTTCTGAGGCAAAGTTGCAGATAGACAACAGCTAGCATGCCTGCAGATTTAATGCCATTAGTGATACGGACTCAATTCCAGCCGACGGTATACTTGAAATGGATTTCCTCAGTGGTAGAGCTATAATCGACTGCGTAAATAAGAAGCTGCTGATACAAGACGCCAGCAAAGGCATGAAAGAAAATACTTCTAGCGAAAATATCGCAGCTTATGCACAAGTGGGAACCACAGCTTGGCAAAATATATTCCAAGCCGTGATAGAGAAGGAAAAAATCAACACGGCAGAAAAAATTGTACCTACATGGCAGGACCCATTTCTGGTGCACTTCTGGTAGAAGATACCTATCACACCTCATGAAAATTCTGAACTTAACAAGCCTATAATCGCAAAATCTGGCGAAGGGTTTAGGAGTCAACGTATATACAGTGAACACAGCGGAAATAGTCTGAAGGATAGACTTGCATTTGTAAGAATCGATAATGCAAGAGCCTCCGGTAAAAGCACCAAATTCCTCGAATAAACAACCGCGTAAGTATTCCGAAAGACCTGCATGGAATTATGAAGGTAGGAAAAATTTCTATTCACAACAAAGGCAAGCTCAGGGGCTTTGGCGAAGAGGTAAGCTTAAATTTCAAGGATATCGGAATAAATCGGTTAGATCAAAATTAAAGAAACAGTTATGGAATCCGAACTTCAGTTGTGCCGGACATTGGACTTCTACTGCAAGTTTCATGACACCTTATGAGGAAAGTGTTGGTAAGTGTCCGGGAAAATGAAGCTCAGCCAAGGTTTTCAACAGGGGCCTTTAAATTTAGTAAGTGATTTGAGGGGCGAATTTTCGTAAATTTAAATGATATGACATAGCTTTATAGATTTACAGGTCAAGAAAGAAAACGCAAGAAGATATAAGGTTAGTCTAGTGCCTGCTTTATTGGAGGCTGAAGCAACGCGACGACTCAGGTAAAGTGATACGAATAATAGGTAAGAAAATGTGTTTTAATATATATATATGTATATATAGGTATTTAGAGAAAATAGTTATTTAATTATTTAAATAACGAAAGAAGAAAAAGGAATAAGACATTAAAAGTATAGAGAAATTTGACAAAAGAAACAAAAAGGTACAATACATTTAAAAGAAGAAAAAAATTTTAAATAAATATTATTGGACAAGTCGAAAGAACAAATTGAAGGAATAAGAAATACGTAATATATGTAATAGAAATGAACAAAAAGAAGAAGAATATTAAATGTATCAAGATGGTTAAATGTTCAAAGCTCAAAAAGATCGAATAATATAGTAATAAAAAAAAAGATATTGTAAAGAAGTAATAAGAGAAAAGATGTTGAAGTAAAAAGAAAGCTAATAGAGAAGAATTTTTATTGTTGTTTTTAAATATAATTGCTGAAATAAATAAATAATAATTAGAGAAATTGAGTAGTTCATTTCACCTAGGTTAAGAAGAATAGGAAGTCTGTCATAGGTCAAATAATAATAGGTAAAATCTTCAAATCTACGATCGACGTATCCAATGCTTCCAGAGCTCAGGGGATATGTAGATGAGAGCAACACTATGAAGTAAGCAGCGGAAATAAGGAAATGAGATGAAAGGCAATCGCTTTGCGAAGCTCTGGACAAATTAAAGCTTATAGATATGGATGCGAATTTGAAGCAGTATGGAATTACTAGAGCACAATTTAATGTTGAGAAGTTTTTCGTGGTGTTATATGGAATCAAAAATATCTTATTTCTTTAAGTACGCGTGGAGTCTCAATATAATTGAGAGAACTCCATCGTACCCATAAGAAAATCAAGAAAATTAATATTCTTACATACATTATTTCCAACTACATGCTAATCATATTCCAAAAAAAAAATATATGTACTCTTAGAACATCGAACATAAGAGCAACGATTTTCTTTGACATGTTTGTTGCATTGAAAGTAAAGAACCGCCGGTAACTAGAAATAGTAATACGATCAGACCTTAAAATCTATCAACTGATGTAAAGATTTCAATAACATGCGAAAATGGCGAAAAAAAAATTTCTGAACAACTTGCATATAAAGTTCGAAAGCATGTAAAGAAGAAAGTAATTCCGGAGTTGAACAGTCTAGTTCGAATGATGACGAGGAACCATTGGCTATTTGTGGTATCCGAAAAAACAAAATTAGAAGTGAACTGCCAAAATTCACCAACTACAATTGGAGAACTATCATCTACAGGGGTGTTATCAATTGAAGAATACTGCCATTTACAGATTGGACACCTACGGATAGCCGCAGAACACGACAGCAAGAAAAATATCTCAATATTGCAGCCGAAACGTTTGGAGTTGCCAGCCTGGAATGACGTAGACATAGCCAAATCAAATAAGCAGAAATCGGAAATTATGGAGAGTAAAGAGAGTGGGATAAGACTGTTGACAGCCAAGAACTGTAACAAAGCATGGAAAGACAATGAGGCCGATATAAAGCGAGTACAGAAAGCCATTAAGAACGAAGAGACTAGCAGACAATTTATTCCACATCACGTCCACTTAGCAGCTACATCAGCTACCGGGTGTTTATCCATCTTCACCTTAGCAGTACTAGCAGGAGTAGTGTGCCATTTAAAGCGACAAAAAAGTGAACAGACTCGAACGATCATCAACAAACCATTTACGGGACCAATTCAATCGAGGGTATCCAAGCAAGCAGAATCCAGTATATAAGTCATCATTCCAACAACAGCAGACCTGCCAACAGCAAATTTACTTACCGTCGTCGGGAAACAGCTGGTACAATTAGAATAGTAGAGTAATTATTGTATTGTAATAATATAATTAGGGAAATTTTGGGCACCCACAGAAATTAGAATGTTAAGGCTAAGGTTGTAATAAGTATTAAAATTATTGAAGTTTTTTTCTTATGATTTGGACAATACTTTTAAAATTGTAATAAGGTAAAAATGAAAGAAAAACAAAAAGTATTATTAGAGAAAAGATTATTGGCGACGGAATTATTAAAAATTAGAGTACTTATTTAAGATATATCAAGCTTATAGTTTATTGTAACAGAAAGAGAGGTAGAATAGATAAAAATGTAGAAATATTTTTTTTAATTTTGTGAGATGTTTGAAGAAGTTATATTGTAAAAAAAAAACAAAAAAGCAAATGTTAACATAAGAGGAACGTAAAAAAAACAAAAACTAAGAAAACAAATGTAAGAAATACAGGAAAGAAAAAATGTTAAATAAATTAAAGAAGTATAGAAATATTGTAAGACGATAATAAAATTCAATGTGAGAAGCAATAAAAGAAAGTAAAATATGGAAAAATAAAAACATAGAATACAGAAAGCAATCAAAAATTTAAGGTGAAAAGAACATAGGAAAGAATATTAAGGAAGAAAAAAATGTTGAAAGAGAAATTAGATATGAGAAGAAAATAAAAAGAGATATAATGTAAAATGAAAAAATGTAAGAGTGTAATGATGTAATGAAAAGTGTACATAATCTGAGCCGAATGAGAGGTAAATTTTTCAATTTGTAGTTTAAAATAATTACGCACTCCAGGTCTAGTTCCCTGCGGAAACTACTTTTTCCAAGGGGAGAGGGATGTTATGGCCCGATATGCGGAAGCTTCTTGCAACAGCCAAGGGCATATTCTGGCAGAATAATCAGCGATTGTCAAGCAATTACCTCGCATGGAATTGTTCTGCAGCCGTCGGTTATTTTGCTGATTAGCCCAACAGCTGGCTGCGATGAGCGCTTAGTGAAGCAATCGACGATTACAATAACAATTAACCTCGCATGGTAATTGTTATGTAAGGCGATTGCTTACTACTAAGTGACTCAGGTGCTGCAACCGGTAGAACAAACGAAAAGCTTGTTGTCGTTTGTTTACATCCGCGTTGTGAGTAAAGTTTACTTCCTAATATCGGACATAAAAGACCAGTGACTGGTCTGGCGGGTACAATTCAGTGTAGTTGCGTCGTTACTTTTGTTTAGAGTGTCAAGTTCCGTTGGGCTTTGAACAAATATGTAAGGTTAAGTTAGGTCAGGTTTTTGGAATAAATAAAGAAGTACATATGTTCAAGAAAATCGAGCGTTGTTATTATTGAAGAAGTGATCGTGATTAATTATCCGATTTTCCGCTATTTTATTGCCTTGGGACACGACATCAGCATATTTCGGGAAGAACCGTCTATACCATCCCGCCATACCTAGCAGGCGTCGGGCTTGCCGAACAGTTTTAGGTGACGGATAGTCAACTATGGCTGAGATCTTATCTGGGTAAGTCCTGATTCGTCCTTTCCGGACTATAAAACCCAAGTATTTAGTCTCCTTAATGCAAAACTTACTCTTCTCAACGTTGATAGTGAGGCCAGTTTTCCTCAAACAATCCGCTACACGAGCTAGCAATGTGAGATGAGAGTCAATGTCTGATGAAGCGAATCAGTAAATCGTCCAAGTAGACGAGAACAATTTCACGAAGATCGAAAGGAATGACCTTATCCATGAGGCGGCACATAGTTTGTGGAGCATTGCAAAGGCCGAATAGAGAGGATGACCAGGTACTGTAAATGCGGTCTTCTCTCTGGAATCAGCGGTTAGTAGGATCTGCCAGAATGCGTCTTTCAAGTCCAGGCTTGTAATGTAGTTTTCCAGAGGAAGTCGACTCAGAAGCGCGTCTATCTGCTGTAGCGAATAGGCGTCCTTCTTCGTAACGGAGTTGAATTTCCTGGCGTCAAAACAAAGCCGAACCTTTCCAGGCTTCCTTACTAGAACAATTGGAGAGCTCCAAGGACTCTGGCTCTCCTCTATCACACCCAGCGATAGCATTCGCTCTAATTCGGCATCAATCAAACTTTGTACTGCCGGCGATATCGGATGAAAGCGTTGCTTTATCGGAGCTGCGTCATTCGTTTCAATCTTGTGAGAGACCAAAGATGTTTTTCCCAGGCCCAAAGAGGCGAAAGAGGGGAAAAGCTGTTTGGTAGCTTCTAAGCGTTGTTGATCAAGACTAGAAAGAATATGGCAATCGGTGTCAGAGGTAGCCGCTGGACTCGGATTCACTTCTGCAACTAAACCCAGGACATCTGGAGCCAACCCAAATAGGCGCCAGAAGTCTATTCCCAGATATAGTGCCTGTGTGAGCCCAGGAACCACTTAAAAATGCACGTTTTGGGTCTTATCACGGAAAGTGACATCCAAGTTCACATGACCATGCACAGTTGTCAGTTAGCTACTTGGACCTGTGTCCGATTCCTCTTCCATTCGACATCTGCTTCTGCAAGCTTCTCTAGAGCTCCCTGGCCTAGAATACTGACAGTGGCACCACTATCAAGTAATCCAGTCTCAGTTCGCCCGAGCAGCTTTACTTCGGCGTACGGTCGAATGTCGTCTGGCATCGACACGGAAATCTGTGCCAATTTTTTCCTTTCCAGTCTCATCCGTCGACAGTATTCCCGCCAACGAACGGTTGATCGTTTCTTTTTTGGTCCATTATCCAAGTCAGGAAACACGATTTCAGCTAACTCCGCCACTGAGGAGAAGATTCGGTCTCTTGCTGCGTTGTATTTCTGCAGACGCGTATGATACGACGTCAGTGGATGTAAAACAGGCTCACACCCACTCGTCATAACAGAGCTTGGTGGCCGTTTTAAAACAGAAAGGACAGGAGGCCAAATCTCCTGCTCAGTAACTTTGTCAGCTAACAGTGCTGTCGGTGTTAACGGGATATCGGAAATTAAAGACTCTTCCAAAGAAGTGTCTAATAATGTCATGGACTCCCAGAAGTGGAAATGGGAGCTTGAAGATCTGCGGAGAAGTCTATCAGATTCTCCGTCTCCCTCAAGGAAATGTTCGTACTTTCAGGTGTTTTACTGATATCATCAGAATCACTGAATGATATCAGTGGACAATTCAGGGATTCGTCAAGGTCTGCTAATGGGGCGCACCTTCCTCCTTGTTCAAGGCTTGAACTGGAGTGTTCGTTGCGGTTGACGCTCCCGACGTTGACGCTGGTGGGAAAGAGGTGGTAGTATTCCCGACCCGTCTCTCGTGACCTGGCTGATCACAATTCCAGCACACTACTGGATGTTTGGTCGAAATGGCTGACACGTTGCTTAAGCTAGTGTCACTGCCTGTTGCTAGTGCCAGTTCGGGGTTTAAAGTCTGGAAGTTGTCAATCTCATGTACTCGTTGGTTCCGGTAAGGGTTCCAACTCCCAGCTGTCGCAATTCGTGTCTGCGTGGCTTGAATACGAGTAACAAGCGATCTTAGCTGTCCTATCGTATCGGTGGGATGTAAAAAAATTTTCTCCTGAATCTCAGGCGATAAATTCGACTTGACAATCTCCAGGAACTCTTGGTCTGTCATGGCGTTCTGCAACTGATCATGCAGCAACCCTAAATGATGGTGGTACATGGCGAACAGTTCACCAGGCTTTTGCTTTCTAGACATCAGCTGTAAGCGGATCTTTAGATCGTCCTTAGACACTCCCCATTCGATGGACAATCCCGTTTTGATAAATTCCCAAGTTGGAGGGTTATGCCTTAATATCGACCAGTAGCAGTCCTTCGCCGGTCCTGTCAGTAACGTGAGCATGTATCTGACAAGCAGGTCAAAATCTCCTTCTAGAGTGGAGTGCGTAAGCGCTTCGACTCTAAAAACGAATTCATCGACAGAGAGCTCGGAGTTATTGCCGTTATATGTCAGATTCCATCTTCTGATAGGACTGCCTGATCGTCGTTGTCCTATATTTGCAGGGTGACGAATATGTGGAGGTGGTTGAGGTGGGACAAAGCTCGGTCTGGGCTGTCCAGTAGACTGACCAAAAGGCTGACCAGTAGGCTGACCAAAAGGCTGACAAAAAGGCTGACCAAAAGGCTGACCAAAAGCTGATGCTGGTCTCCGAAACAATTGTCTCCTCAGATTGTGGAAATCGTTCGATAGTCTTGGATTACCCCAGGACGAAGGAGGTCGTAGGAAATCCATTGGCGGCAGTGCTGCTGCTACTTGTTGTCTGATGCTATCTACTAAATCAGTCCGCAAGACATTGAGGTTCTGTTCGAGACCTTCACGTATTAGATCTTGCATTTGTATGCGCAAGCCTGCCATCAACACATCCGTAGCTGCTGACGTGTGTCCTTCAGATGTACGCACTGGACTGTCTTGTTGTGAGTTGGGGTTTATAAAAGTTCTTGAGTGCAAATCGGGCATTCCAGGTGAGAGTGATCGCCGATTCGTTGGTGGTAAGTTGAAGGTAGGTAAGTCAAAGGTCGGCAATGAATCATGCCTGGTAGACTTCGCGGGCTTCAACTTCTTCGGTCTTTTTGGAATGGCACCAGTGTAATCAGTGAGGTCCTGTGGTATGAGGCGGCGTCGACAGTTAGGGCAACTGGAATGTTCGCCTATCCAAGTCTGTATACACGCCTCGTGGAAAACATGTCCACACACGGTCATGACAGGTTTTCGTTCGGCTGACCAGCTCGTATCTCTGCAGATAGTGCATGGCTCAGGCAACATTGTCACACTGTTTGTCGCAGGAGGTCTTGTCCGTACCGTAGCCATAATAAGTTCAGACGTAATTCGAGATTAAAATTTAAAATTCCAAGAAATTTGAAAGTTTGAAAGAGATAACAGGCTCTTCACTATGTGACGATGACGAAGCACTAATTTAAGTTGGAGTTCGGGACTATATACTAAAATTCAGGAAAATTTCTTCCCAAACATTCGAAGAAGTTTTCAAAAACGTGCAAAAAAAATCCAAAGTTCGGAAACGTTAGCACGCTCCTTGAATAAAAATTTCCTTCCTAACCGTTCAATTCAGCGTTTCAAAAATTTATGATCAACATATGATTTCTCCTTCACTTCCCGAAGCTAACTCTCAACATAAGAGCTCTTCAGGTCGCTCTCTCTCCTTTCAGGTCCGAAAATTATACCAGCAAGTGACGTGCGTGTGTGCTTTGAAAAAGTCTGAGTTCTCACAGAAATCTGGGAAAAGTCGGGTTGGAGAAGCTAGAGACTGAAAATGATACTAGAGATTCTTCAGCCAGGCAGTTAGCAGTGTGTCAGCTCCTGATTACTCCTCCATCCTCCATCCTCCAATAACTCCTTCCTTCCTCCTCACCTAATTGTTATGTCCAGCTAACCCACCAACCGGGCAGAGTCATGAATCTGGTCAGCTAGTTAGCTGGAAGCCAACAAGTCGTCTCACAAATTCATAACTCTGTCCAGCCAGTTGGCCAACAGAGACATGTCTCCGTGAGAGCTCACACAAAAAATTTGTGAGGCCACCTACCATTTCCATGACAGAAGGCCAGCGGGAAAGATCAATTTAAAAAAAAAATTCAAAACTTCCAAAAACTAGACCAAAGTCAAACCTAGAGTCGAACTTCAATTCAAAAACTTTCAAAAATCTAAAACGTTACGTTACTTTATTTTACAATCAACTTCAAAAATTCAAAATCTCAAAACCTTCAAAAATCTTTACTTTACTTTACGAACTTTAAAACTTGAACGTTACTTAACTTTCAACTACAAAAACCAATTAGACTCAGGTCCACATATAACTTCCACTGGATGTGAGACCTGAGGTCAATCAACTAGCAGACACCAGATGATCGTCTCTCTCAAAGTCTCAGTCCCCAGTACAATTTATATTTAGACCACCGAAGTCTAACTGAGGTGGCCCCACGTTGGGCGCCATTTTTGTTATGGAACTATAGTTAGTGATTTGCTTTGGGACGTAAAGTCCCGACTGCCAGCTTGAGCTGACAGATCACTTGACGGGCAGCGTTGACTGCAGGTCGGCACGCTAGTTTGCCTCAGCTATTGGCGGAGAGTGTGGGGAGGTTCCACAAAAAAACCTGCCGCTGCCGTCAGCCATAATCAAAAAAAATTTCGTGCCTATCAACACAACCGGCACACACCGGTCCTGAAGGGACCCTTACGTCACTTACCTATATTTATCCTCGAAGGCGCAGATGTTTCGGCCTTACTGCATGCCCCAACCAACCATTTGACACTGAGGGCAGATAGTTTACAGTGTCCCTAATTGACCTGTAACAGAGATAGAGAGACTAGGCGAGCCTAGACGACCTTCATCCTATGTGAGAGGGCTCCAGAATAGTAAAGGAGGAATTAAAACTTTCAAAATTTCATAATTACGTTATAATTTCAGTGTGTTCAAAGGGAACATACTATAACTTAAATAACATTACTTTAAGATTAGACCATATATTAATGAAATTATGATCTTTGCTACAACACCCTTAATAGTAAAATATTAAAAAGGGAAAACAATTTAAGTGAAATATCGCAATATCAACAAATCAATAGTTTTCATCTTAAACAACTTCTTCATTCACTACATAATTATAAGTCATTATCTAGTTTGCATTGATTTCTGGCATTTCTAACTACTGTAGATAAATGTATTCAAGTCATGCCAGAGGATTGAAAATAAGATTTTGCAGAAACAAAAACAAAAATCTTAATAACCAGTTATTTATGTATAATAAAATTTGTCAACAACAACAAAAATGGGCTTTGAATTTCCATTTAAAAGTAAGTTCCTGAAGGCTGAATCACAGACCATGAGATAAATTTCTTAATGTCTTTTTCCTGAATATACCGATATTATTTTCGTTAATAGGGATTTCTAGATTCTAAAAAAATTCCAGTGGTATTTAATATTAAATCCGATTTTCTCGTTACGTTGATAATTCTGATGAAAATAAAAATTTCTTTAAAAGATACTTTTCTTTTGTGTAATTAGGAATTAGAATTTGAATAATTAAGATAGGAGCTTGTACTTTACAAAACAATATTATTTTACACTTAATCTCTAACTAATTTCCTTCGAAAACTTTACTTTGCAATAATTTAGTGATTGAAGATTGTTATTTCCCTCATACTTTAGGCCTACTATGTATATGCATATCTTCCAGTTCAAAACTATACACTTAAATCTAACTAGAAAAATTGCTTTTGATCTAATTTTCCGTTCGGTACTTTCGGTAATGTGTAGTATTCAACAAATTAACTATAGCTAGTTATATATAAAGTATTAAGTCAAAAAAATTCAAAAAGGTCAGGATTCCAATATACATGTGTAGGTAAGTATACCATGAAATCAGACATACATATGTGCAAGTATAGCCTTAAATTGAAACTATGTAAATATATGGTACAAATATCAATAACGAAAAAGTTCTACAGTGCAAGTCGCTACAAAAGTCGGAGTATATACATGTGTCAAAGGAAAAGTGCAATATATCAATAATACTCACAGTTAAAATTCCACGGCCTGATGAAGCGCTTCAGCATCCGCCATCTAGTTAAAAATTAAATTAGAATTTAATGCTTCGACTTGCTGTCTGTAGGCTCTATCACAAACTAATTTGTTGAGTTGAAATAATATTGCCCAGCGGCACTTGTATCTACACTTATATCTTGAACGAAATTAAATAAGAAAGTGCAGAATGTAATTATTAAAAAATTAAATTTTAAAACAATTTACAAATTCATTTTATAGTTGACGACTGTATCTACTTTGTGCAATCCCGTCGAAAACGCTCTCAACTGAAATACTTGACTATTTTGTATGAGAACAGCTTCAGTTTCCTTCCACGATTCAGGCACTTTGCAGTCTCGCCATGTGTGGATGAGTATATCCAAAGTACAAATCTAAAAGTGGTCAAATAGCTAACAGTTGCAGAGATTTGTCTCATTACATCCCGAATCTCCTGTTGGATACGCTTCAACTCCTTATTAGATATTGGGTTCTTCGGATCACCAGAACTGTTGTCGCCCGGTTCTGTCTGCACTTTAATATCCCACCACTCCAGAACTTCTTTGGTGTGAACATGTGTAATAATCATGAATATTTTCTCAAGAAGATTTTTAGACAACCATTCTTGAACTTGAGAGAGTACGTTTTTCAAGAATTCTTCGATTTTACTATCCTTAGACATTAAAATTGCTAATCCATATTGCTGCGTGTTCGCAGAACGCTCAGGAGGATATATTCCCCTTTGAAAAAGTATTGAGTTTATACCATATTTTAAGTATTCCACCACTATAACTGTATTAAATCAGCACTATGTTGAAACTCTTGTGGGGCATATGAAGTTTTACTTTCTGAATTGAAATTCGCTAACCATGGTTTGAATCTTCCAGCAAAATGTAAACTTTTAACACGATCACGAAACTGTTTTCCTTTTTTTTTGTATTATATCCTATATATCGGTGGCAAATCCCATAACTAATCCAGAGTTCAAATAACGTGGTGTATTAGCAACGCTGACGGATATTTTTTCCGTAACTTATCCTTAGGCCAACAATAATGTTCAGCATCCTTTGTAAATTCCTTTTTGGGCAAGATGTCGATGAGAATTTTCGATGATTAATCTCTTCTGGATTTCTTTCACGCGCGTACTTTTCGAGAAGTCGGACAGATTGATTGCCTTCTTCTTCTTTTTCCACCTCAGCATGTCATACTGAGCTTGACGAAACGCATCTCTCTCGGTCGGGGTGCGTTTTAATTTTCTGCTCGTCGCGGCCGGCTTACACGCTTGCTTCAGTACTTTGTGTAGCATATTGCTATATGCAATATGCTACGACCATAACATTGTGCTTCAATATTTTGTAGAGCTCGAATTATTCGGTCATGACTTTTACTGTGACTAGTTCTACTCTTTAGCAACTGTTGAAACCTTATTGATGGCTTGTTCCGTTAGCTGTAGACAGAGAAACTCTAAACTACTATTTATATCACCGATAGTGTTCTTTGATCTCTTATCTCTAATCTGATTTAAGAAGCTACACTACTAATGCTAGTTAAATTAGAATTTGTACTACTAACCGTGCGGGTTGATGTGGCCGCTACTGAATTTCCACTGGGGATATCATCTCTATTCCAGAAATTTCATCTGTTACTACTACGGTACCAGTTGGTAAATTCTGGATTGATGAACCTGTTGTGGACATAGGCACTGATGATTTCGTTAAACTTAATCTATGTCTCCCGTCCACAATATTACTGGAACCACTACTGTTGTTTCCATTTTTTTTTTTTTGTAATTGAACAACTGTTGTTGTTATTTTTGTAACGTAAATATTACGTGGTGCGATTGTTGTGGATTTGATAAAATTACAATCAAATTATTGGAGTGTCTATGGTGCCGATATTGAGGTTGTTGCAACTGTTGCAGTTGCAGTAGCAGTTATAGCAGTTGTTGCGGGCCTGTTTTCCCAGCATTAGAGAAATGTGGATACGAGGAACTTTTATATTGTTGCCAGGAATTATTATTATATTGGGAAGGCTATCGCAGTCGTAGTCAAACTGTTTGGCGACGTGTTTTAAATGAAGCAGTTTTACTGTCTATATTCTATCTGAATATTGACAGTATCATATTTTTGAAAATGATATATATGATCATCAACGTCGCAGAGGTTATCTGGTATTTGATTAAAATTCTAACTCCATTAATTTTTCACTTGTTGTAAAATTGGACAGGCTGCTGTCGTTTGAGGGACTTGATGCTGCTGGAATTTTGCTATTTTCCTTTTTCTCCGGATCTCTTGAGCTAATGAGGAGAATATTTTTACTAATTGAAAATATGCTATTAGTAGAAATAAATATCCTTTTGAACTTACGTGAGGAGTTGATTTGTTTGCCGATGTCTTTGGAAAATTATAGTTTCACTTTTTCTGCGTCTTTACTGTGTGAACGTTTGACAAGACTGAGACGGTTGTCTTCTTCTTCTCAACCAACAAGTCCGAGCACTTCTCTTTTGGAGTGCGTTCGGGCTGTCGGTTTGGCACAGGCCGGCATACATGCTGCAGTACGTCTCAGTGTAGCATTCTGCTATATGCGTTCCGCTACGACCATAACAATATACGTTATAGGACGAAACATGAAGCAGCTCTAGTGTCAAAATTTTAAAGAGAATACCTATCTTGTATTCTATATATGTACATATGTACCTTGGCCGGTTATTTTTGTTGGTGAACCCAGAATACAATTATTCCCACAAAATTTTTGACACATGCAGCTGATGTGCCGTGACGTCACTCTGTGTTTATAATGTACGCTATATATAGAAAAATAAAATATCTTAATAAATTTGACAACAAATTACTGAAATTGTGTATAAATTGAAAGCCTTGAAAATGTTAAATGTTTTTTTTAATAAGGTAAAAATATGTACTTTCAAGTTCAAGTGAATATGTAAACAGAAACAAAAATATTTTTTTTGTGTCATATATGTATTAACATATAATAATGATTTTGTAGCAGTAAGATATTTGATTAATACATAATTACTCTTTTTGTGTTTTTTTTTTCTTTTTTACTGCATTTAAATTAGTTTTCATGCTATAAAGTAAAATGCAGTAGGAATAGTCACAACATACCTTATGTGAGATGATTTCACATGCCAGGATACTAATTTGTGGCATAAGAACTTTCATGAACTAGTCATCGTCAGGTATTTGGATATGAATAGGTATGTAAGGCGAATGTATTCAGTATAAACTGTGTATTTGAAGACAATTTGAATGTTGAACATTTTCACACCTATGAATTTTATTTAACAATGGGTTTACATAACTAATTCACATGCAAATACCTGATGATGATTAGTTTATGAAAGATCTTATGCCACAATTTAGCATCCTGGTAAGTTAATCATCTCACATAGATAGGTACGTTGGGACTATTCAAATTCAAATCAAAGTTTATTTATTACAAACCCCGGTATATGCGCCACGCAGATTAGCGTTGGGTATAGCGACTAGGTACTAAGCCATATTTACAGAGTAGTGTAACAGCGGTTAATAAGATTGTTGTATTTAGAATGAGTACAAGTATGTAACGTTAGATTCCTTATATCTATATAATATATGGGGTGTGGTAACTCGCACTCCAGTTTGAAATTTTAGAATCTCAAATTTAAGTTTAAGTGAATAATTTCTATTTAGATAATTAGAAGATAATTAGGAAAAATATGGTAGAGCAAAGATACTCCTATATTCAAGGTCTCTAGTAGTGAGTATTAATAACTAATACTAACACCTTATAGCTGAACAATACTAATCCTTATAAATATACATTAAAGTTATGAGGTAGAGGACCGTGTACCTAACAAATATTTAAAATAAAGCTACCACTGTTTAACAGTGCTGAATTTTACTTTATAGCATGAAAACTAATTTAAATGCAGTAAAAAAGAAAAAAAAAACACAAAAAGAGTAATTATGTATTAATTAAATATCTTACTGCTACAAAATCATTATTATGTTAATACATATGTAGATGGCATAACAAAACTATTTTTCACGTGAAGTTGAAAGTACATATTTTTACCTTATTGAAATTAATTATGGTAAAAACATCTAAAATTTTCAAAACTTTCAATTCATACACAATTTAAGTAATTTGTTGTCAAATTTATTAAGATATCAAAGATTTTCTTATATTTCTATGTAGAGTACATTTTAAACACAGACTGACGTCACCACAATTTTCTCTCCAGACAAAATGGCGGAACGTGGTTCGTTCCTTGAATAAATTGTATTCTATATACCTTGCTCTCCACATTCAGGCCTAAAGCCTAGTACCACAGTAATTCTACAGTAGCCCAACTTAGAACAAGCTAATGAAAACCCTTCATTGGCAATGAAATCAAACATAACCTAAAACTTTTTCACATAACCTCAAATATTTTTTTCATATAAGAGGAAAGTGAAAGTACCATCCGGAAACAGATGTGCCAAAAGTCGACAGCATGCTCGCTAAAATAAAACAATACATGTTTGCGACAATGTTTTGAGCATGTGTGGGAGGTCGTAGGCATATAATAATTTCAGCTCTTTTGATAGTGTGGCTCGTAGTCCAAATAAAAATTTCAGGTTTTTTGATAGTGTGACTCGTAAGCCCATATAAATTGAACAACACATGCTTGCGACAAGGTTTGGAGAATGTAGGGGTGGCACGTAATATACGTATACTGTGCTAGTACTAAAGGCACTTTCACATCAAAACCGAAAACCGAAAAACTGAATTTATTCCACTTTAACACAAGTTTTTTGCTCCAGTGATTAATAAAATCATGGGAAATAGGATAAAATAATAATTTTACTAATAAAATAGATTATTTATCTCAGATTTTTAAGAAAAACACAACTTTTATCTTTTTCGGCCGAAAAACGAAATTTCGGTTGCTTCTGTCAATTTCTTTTCGGTTTCCACATGTGGAACGTTTCGGGACGAAAAATTTTTTCGGTCGCACTAAACCTCACTTTTGTGTTTGCATTGAAAATTATATTATTTTATTTTATTATTTATTATATTATTATAATATGGATAGGGATTTCGAAAATAAAAATAAGTTTTTTGTATGAGCTCTCATCATACAACTTTTATGATAATTAAATGTTACTTCTATTTAACCGAAACAAAGTTTTCGGTTTTTGATGTGAAAGCAAAACCGAATTTTCGGTGTAGAACTTATCGGTTTTCGGTTTCGATGTGAAAAGCCTTTAAGGTCGCCTCTAAACTAAATTTTAGCGGGTCTCCAATATCGGGCCGTTCTTTAGCAAAGACGTACAAAACTACGTTAACTACAAAAATCCAGTCAATAAATTTATCAAATCTCAGAACTCTGCCAATAAATAATTTTAGCGCGCTAAAGCCTTGTACTAAGAGTACTAGGCTTAACCACAAAACTGCGGAACGGGCAACATACCAATGCTACTCTACTCTGGTATCGTTATTCTGAAATTTTGAATTTTCTGATCGGACGGATGTGCAATTCTTACCTGTGATTGAGGTAATAATATAATAATTAAATTCTCTTTAAGTGCTGTGAATTTATGATATAGTCATTATTTATATCAACAGCTTTAGCTTGTTTGAACTTGCACCCAATTAAACTCGTTAATCATGTAACTAAAGCGTAGTAAAGTTATTGTGCTGTCACGTCTTGGTACAAGTGGAGCTAATTGCGCGTGCTTCGTGGTGGTACATGTGGGTTTTCTCTTTGACGTTTTTGCTGTGTCCTTACTAAGATGTCATGGCCTCTAGCGACAAAATTCTGTAACTTATTGACTTGACTAACATTTGATTTGACATAACAACATCAGCTGGGCTGGGATTCTGGATATTTGTGGATTCTTGCGGCAACGCAAATGAAATCTTTGAAATGATTTTATTAAAAGGCTGGAAATACGTAGCTTTCATAACGACTGTAGTTGGAGGAATAGGAATAGCACTTTATCCAATTGTTATAGATCCGATGATAAATACTAAAAAATATAGTAAGTGATAGTATTCTGAATAATGTTAGTTTGCGACCCCTAATTTTATACTTGCAGAAGAAATACAAAAAATTAACAGATCCAGTGTACGCCAAGAAGATGTTCAACCAGGAAGTAAGTTTATAAGACTGTATTGTGTAGGATTATATGTACCTATAGCAAAACCCTCGAGAATACTTTCCAAGCCATGAAACAGAAAACTGAATGTATGCGTTGTGAGTCCGTTTTCTAAAATGCTCTATATTGATACTTATTGAAAAGTGCCATACATTTACTTTATACAATCCTATAGAGCCTAAACTACTATCCATACAGGAAAATAGTCTTCTAGTAAATTAAAGCTTGGTTTCTTATTTTTCCAAAGGCTAGACCTCCTATGTACCTTATTTAACAAAATAATTAAATAGTTTTGGCCTTATCATTTCACGCTCACTCACTAACTCTCAACTGAGTAATAATTGCAGTGGGTACGTGCAGCCGGAGTCTGAATCTGTAGTCAGCTACATTCGATATCATTAGCCGTAGCCCCCGGAATATAATACAAGCCATGAAGTCACCGAAGGCACCGACATATAAAAAGGCCTTAACTTAACGTGCCGGGTACAGCATGCAGTACGAGCTCACTCTCTCTGCTTTTTGTATACTCGTCATGGAGGAAAAACTCAAATTTCATCTTAAGCAGGTCCTAAAGCCCAAAACTGTCGCTTCCACAGCAAAATGAAGTTAAAACAAATTGCAGCCAAATATATTTTCTTTCTAATAGTTTTAAAAAAATATAGCATGTAGAACAAATTTATGGAAATTATAGCGTTTGAACAAAATACAAGCAATTTTTATATGAAAAGCTCCAGCAGTAAGACAAGGCAAAAAGCCTGGATGTTGCCTGCTGACCGGCCCGCTGCTCTCTTTTTTCGACTTTGTTCATGGCTTGTATCTTGCTGGGGTTACGCATCAGCCCACGCGTAACCCCCGGAATATACAAGGACAAGCCATGAACAAAATCGAAAAAAGAGCAGCGGGCCGGTGAGCAGGCGACATCCAGTCTTCTTGTCTTGTCTTACTACAGGAGTTTTTCATATAAAAGTTGTTTGTATTTTGTTCAACCGCTATAATTTTCTTCAATTTCCTTCTACATGCTATTTTTTTAAACTTTTAGAAAGAAAACATATTTGGTTGCAATTTGCTTTAACTTCATTTTGCTGTGGAAGCGAGAGTTTTGGGCTTTAAGACCTGTTTAAGATGAAATTTTAGTTTGTCCTCCATGACGAGTATACAAAAAGTAGTGAGAGTGAGCACTTACTGCATGCTGTACCCGGCACGTTGAGGCCTTTTAATGTGTCGGTGCCTTCGGCGACTTCATGGCTTGTATTATATTCCAGGGGTTACGGCCCGCGGCATGCCATGACGACACAGCGGCATACAATGATTACTCAGTTGAGAGTTCTTGTTTGAGGAATCGTAGTTAAATGGTTCAAATACTTTTTTTTAAATAATTTTGTTAGAAAAGATATAAAAATTTTATTTCAGTTCGGAAGATAAGAAAGCAAGCTTATGGTTATAAGAACACTATTTTTCTGTATGAATAGTAGTTTAGAGCGGAGGAGCTATTCAAATCAAACTTGTCAGTTTTACATAAAGAGCACTGCAAATATTTTAGAATGTGATTACTCCGTTGGAGCTCATGTAGTAGTGAGGGAGTCTGTTTCATGGCTTTTGAAGTATTGTCGAGAGTTTTGACCTATAGTAATGTGGATTTAAATTATGGTTAAGATATACTGTGAGAGACTTTGTCCCGTCCCAAGATTACAGAGGTTAAAATCTCCGAAATGTTTACACGGCAAGAGTATCTGGAACCAAAAAATTAGGTTTCCGGAGATCATAATAAAAAAAAGTCTATAGACACGTCTCCAAAGTGTATACACGAAATTTGAAGTTTGATTTCCAGCGATCTTTGTTAATTGTCAAGCAACGATGTTAGAAAATATTATCTCAAAAGTTATTAATATTTTTATGTTGTGAGCAAAGTGAAAAACCTTAAAAAAATATAACCTTGGAGTACAAATTTTACGGGATAAACAAACTGTTTTTTTTTTAATAACCAGAACTATTGACGAAACAAAGTGTCTGCCCTAAATCCGTTATATTAATTATTAATCTTTTTATTAATTTCTTCGTAACAATTTGTCAAACTCAAACCTCTTTAGTCCTTTTCCTTTCCGAGTAAACCTAAACGAAGCTGACAAGAAAATATGTTAGTATTTGACGGAAAACCTTGTGTAATGATACTCAAACTTAATTTAAGTCCGTTAGCCGTGGTGTAAGAAATGGGACTCCTTGTAATTTAACTCCAAACTGATTTATATATTGCCCCAAACTTTTTAAATAAAAAATTCCCACGATACTTATACCCAAGTTAAGCAACATTATTTACGCTTCACTGACCCAGTAAGCGCAATGAATGCGAAAACTGCCCATAAGTAAAAAAATTAATTAAATATTATTGTTCCGACTTGGGCCAATAAATCCGGAACAACAAATGTACATAGGCATAGCTGATAATTAGAGCAATTTTTTAATTTGTTTGTTCAGGTATGAACATGCATGGGGAGGGGCCCAGATGATTATACTCGGTCAATATAAATAATGCTAGATAGAACCCTCCGGAGATAATTCTCGTTTTGAACTAGTATTGGAAAACCGTCTTTATGCTACTCCGGTATTTCCAAGTTAGTAGTGCTAGAACGAAGATAAGTACTTTTGTTGTTGTCGTGAGTGAATGCACAACCAGAGTTTTCTGAAGGATGGTTATTCTGGTTGTATGCTGTAGTCCAATATTCCTTTATTTGGTTGTAATAACAGATCTAGTTGCAATACTGAATGTGGCTTGTTGAAGTTGACAGTGATTGCTTCAGGAACAAGCTATTTGATGTGACTGGTAAAAGCTGCTGCCTGATCCAAAGAAGATTTTAAAATGATCTCCCTCGTTTTTATATAGCAATTTTCATGCAGCTGTATAATGCCAGTATTCAAAACAATTTTTTTTCTTAATCGGTTATATATTACAGCAACGCCCTTGGCTTCACTGGGTATATATATTTAGCTAAGTGTTTTTGTTTATTGCAGCTTTCTAGACAGTTCCAACTTAACGTTAATTGATGCATTTTACATGTCGTTTTTGGAAGGCAATCATAAATCTCATCAATCACACAGAAGGGCTGTTTTCAATGCTGTATACTATTCTCGGACTGCAGAGTTAAAGATGATTTCCTATGATTGGAGAGGCCTTTAGTTCTCGTTTCTCCAGTTCAAAGTAGGTTTATTTATTGAAGTTAATTGCTATGGTAAAGTATCTTACATCGGTAATTGCAAACTTGTTAAATTGGAGCAAATCAGGAGTAAGCATTACATGTGTCAACTCAAACGTGCTTCTTTCCACAAATTTAAGGTATACGTACATTTTGATAGTCTTGTTCCCTTTTTTTTTATTTCCAATGAATTGTGGGTTTGATAATATTTCGAAATCGGATCCAATTTTGTGAGATGTTGTCTGAATTACATTTTTGATATCGTGCAAAGAAACGAAGTCTAATAAATACATTCCCCTTGTTATGTACCACATTTACCCAGTGACTATATTTTTCATAGGACCTCATCACAATAGTCCTCAGCACTTAGATAGGTTAATATGACTTCAATTTTGAGTCTGTTGTGATCCGCGCTTAAGATCCATTTGACCATATCGTTGATGAAGCCGATAACTTGGGATAGTCTGGCGTCAAAATTTCTTAATTTTTGCAAAACAACAAAGTTCGATTGATAGATTTTTGTGTTTAACAGGAGCATCTGGTGGCCAGTTGAATGCAGAAGACTTTGTTTATTATGTTGTAGTAAACTTGTAAAATTTATTATTTACTCCAAATATACTAGTCAGTATTCCGCTAAAAGTTCCCCTCTTGCTTCTAGGTTCTGATTGTGCTGTTCGGAGAATTTCGTCAATTGCTCGCAACAATATATTATTATACCTTCTTGTGGATAAGTGTTAGGAATGAATCAGAGTGCGTGATTTGAGTAAGTTTCTTGCTTTGCTCGCACATATCCCTTATTTGAGTCCTGATAGCATTGATGTTTCTTTGATCATTAAATACTTCATCTATTGGCAACGATATTGGCAGTCGAAGATTCCCTCGTTTAACTTGGGCACTGCCCATCCACTCCACATAGAATCCTGACAGCGCAGGGGTGAAAGATTTCATAGTTTTGTACGAAAACTGCAGTTAATCAGAATAATATTAAAAAGGTAGAATGTACTAGTCTCGAAGCCCAAGTGCAAGGAACATTCCTTGTTCTGTATACAGGATGATTCATAATTGGTGGTCATAAATGAATTTAATTCTTAGAAACTATATGGGGCACGAGAGTCAATCCTAACGGGTTTCTAGATACATGATTTATGTAATGTGAACACATTTACAATCCTAGTCTTTTAATGCGGAATATATCGTTAACATGTGAATTTTAATGCATTTCGGAATAACTCTTACTATCCCCTAACTGCAAAAATAATTCTAAGGAAACTTTTGAGGAATTTTTGTATGAAATCGCTATGCAAATAAAAATGCAGATAAGTGTACAACAACAACAATGGAAGGGCAATATGTTGTCGAAAAGGATATAGAAATAAAAACATTATTATGTCAGATACCTTAAAACCGCTCAGCTATAAATCACTGAAAAACCGTTAAGATCCCCATCTGATAAATTTTTATACCCTAGATGAAATCTAAAGGATATACTAATTACTAAGTTTGTCATTCCGTTTGTAACACCTAGAAATATTTATGGTAGAGTAAAATGGATTAGACACCCATGCAAAAATTAAAAGTTATTTTGATTTTTGCATGTCCGTCCGTGTACTCCGAGCGCGTGTACTTAGAGATCTGAAATTTTGCATATGGGCTTTAAAAAAAAAGTTCGAAAATGGGAAAAATCGGGTAACTCGTTCGTAGGGTTGCCATACAAAAATTTCGCTTTTCACTATATATTTGGACACTACCTGAGAACGCGTGAACGTAGAGCGTTGAAATTTTGTACATAGTAATAAAAATTGTAAATATAATTTCTAAAATGTACTAAATCGAGCAACCCCTTCTGGGTGTTGCCATATACAAATTTTGAATTTTTAACGTATACATACTGTGAAAACGATCAGTGCTAGACAGTTTTAATGCACCGAAAAGTTTTTCAGAATATGAAATCCTATAAAATTGTTTATAATAATTTTTTCTGTCCGACGAACCGTTATAGAAATATGTGCTGAAGCCCACTTCAAGAATCAAACTTGCACAGATGAGTGACCATGCGAAAGGACATACGAGTATTCATCAGAATTCATAAGAATTGGTCCTAGGACCAATTCTAGCTTTTTTTAATTGTTTTTTTTTCAAACACTTCAACCTATCACTTGTTTCATTTATGAGCATCAATTACAAATCGCCTTGTATATATGTATATATATACTATAAACTATGGCAATACTCATTTTTCCTTTTATTTTTCTCTTTTCAGATATGAAGGTGTGGACCGACCCTTTTGATAGGAGAAAGTAGTAAACATGTATTATATATAAATGAGCTTGTATTTAATTAAACTTGTAGATAATATGACTAGAAATCGACATTTTAATAAAACGTTTTACGTATGAAATATAATTTTAATTGTACATTGCATGTATAAGAGAAGGTAAGCGTGGCTAGAGGGTCTTCGCTCAATGCTGTAGAACCTTTGGCTGCACATGTAGCCTGAAACCAAGTGATGCACGAGATGCACTCCTTGATAGTAAGACCCATGCTCAAATATGTTTCTTGCGTATGGTGGCCGAGGAGGCGAATGGGAACTGTGAGCCGAAAGCTGGCAGTCTACGACAACAGCCACCTTTGAGCTCTTACTAAGCCTGCCACACCTGGATCTTGTTATTCAGACAGATGCCAAAAGGTCGGTGTGTAGATTGCGGTCATTGGGATGTTGGGAGGACAGCTGGAGGGGTTCTTCCCATGCTCATTGTCGTGTGGGCTGGAACTGGAAAGCCCTGTTATCCGCCATTTGATGCGATGATACCAGAACTCTGATTTGATCGCCGATCATCTGAGAGTTTTCCTGATAGGGAGAGCCTTCCTCGATCTGATCTAAAAATTATCACCAGCGCCTCTCTCGCAAATGAAGTGGCCGGTGTTTACTATCTAGAGCCTGACATTGGAAGGTTCACTATTGGTATCCAGGCTGAGATCTTCGCCATCGTAATGTCCAAGAAGTTAGTTAAACATCTGGCAGCCTTGATGGCTGAGTGTCTCTACCTGCGATTTGAGGTGATAATATATTTTGTTAATTCTCATTACGCGCTGTGATTTTGTGATGCAGCTATTATTTATATAAAAAACTTTCTTGTTTGAAAACATACACAATTAACCTCGGTAATCATATGAAGAACTAAAGCGTAGCAAACTTATTGTGATGACACTTCTGGGAGCAAATGCAGCAAAATGCTATTTTTCGGGCAGTGAATTGTAGAATTAAAAAATAAATTTATAAACATACTATTTTGCTTGGTTCAAACTTAACTTAGCGTAGCATAGCAGTGTTCACAGTACCACACAACGAATGTGCTGCCATGAGTGACAGCACGACACGATTAAGCCCTAGCTGAGACTGATCACACAATTTTTTGTGCGCGGAAGAAGAAGAAACAACATGTGACTGTTATGGTCGTAGCGCACTGCATATTGCTGCATGCTACACTGAAATATACTGCAGCACGTATGCCGGCCGGCTGCCATACCGACAGTCCGCACGCACCCTAGCTCGAAAAGCTCTGACTTGCTGATGAAGAAGAAGAAGACAATCTTCTCGGTCTTGACAATAGTCCAGTCAGCAACATCGAGAAATTCATCCGAAAATTTTCCGTAGACATCCGCGAAGAAATAAATCTTGTAAGTAATTTTAGTACATTTCTCAATCCTAATATTAACCTATTTTCAATTAGCAAAATTATTTGTCATCTAATACGACTTACATGCATTCACCAAAAAAATTATCCGTACTGAGCATTCTGTCCTGAGTGACTAAGAGTTTGCATTGCTGTACAAAAGGATATCGAATTATTGAGTGGATAAAGAATGGCCGACCATATCCATGGCCAACAGAAATTTCATCCTTAATTTCATATCCAGAGGCAGCCAATCAACAAATTTATACACGACAAGTTCAGTTGTGATTTGAGGGATGATACCCATAGAAAACTTCATCACCTTTCATTAAAAGTTCAAATATTCAAAGGAGTTCAGGAACAATATATTGATGTGAAGAACCACTTAATGATGGCCGATATTTGTGTCAAATCCACATTGGTGATGCATCTCCTCGTTTAGGGATTTACGCACTACTCTAGGGAAATCCAAAGGAAGCTGGAGCTGACGAAACAATTTTACTCGTACAAGAAATAATAAAAGTCAGAATCAAGGTCAAGCGCTAGCAAGAGCAGAAATAACTGCTGCAAGAGAAGTGTAGATACTCAAAGCAAACAAAAAAATAAGAACATTAGTGAGCTTAATTAGTGTCGTAATTTTCGTCTTTTCGTTTCTAACTTAGAATTACATTTTTTTGCTCTAACTTAAAGATATCATTATTGAACTACTACTACTGTTAAAATATTTTTTTGCATTTGAGCTAACAATTAGTGTGAATTATTGCTATCCTTTTGATTTTAGTTAGTTCCACTCTAGTGGACTATATGTATATACATCAGGTAGATGAAGTCTGTTTTCTGACATACGCGTATTTTGAATTTAAGTCTTCGATATAACTCATATGAGCCGGTACTTTGGGTTGTTGGCTACTTTTCTACTGTTGCGTTTAGCGAGTAAGCAGCGGCATGGAGATCATCACGGAGGCGCCTCAGCGATGGATCCGCAGCAACGAAATACCTGTAAGTTGTTGTTTATTTGCACATGTAAGATAACTCTAAAATTCGACCTACATACATATATATGTATACGAACTATCTAATGAAATTGTTCTTCATTTTTGTATCTTTAAAGTAAACCAAAAATTCGACTCATATACATATATAGGTATAGGAATTATTGAATGAAACTTTTCTTCATTTCTATATTTTAAACTAAACCAAAAATTCGACTCATATACATATGTATATGTATAGGTATAGGAATTATTTAATGAAAATTTTCCTTCCTACCTGAATATTCGGTATGATACAAATTTTTTCAATAGCCTTAGGCTGACATTATAGTTCTTATATTGAGATTAAGTTAGAATTCGATCTAGTTACATATATAGCTTAAGGAAATCTTCCTTCATTTTTATCTTTAAATTAAGCCAGGAACTCGACCTATATACATATATATGTTGGTATGCAAAATAGTTAATGAAATTTTTCTTTCTTACCTGCGTATTATTTTATTCTTTATGATGATAAGTCTTTCGCTAGCTATAGGCTTGACATTACCTTTTTGGCACGTTTAGAAATTCGTGTGCCTCATGATGCTGTAGGTTTTCTCCTTCACTATCCCGGAGCCCTCTCGCATGAACGTCGTCTAGGTCCGCTCGCTATTCTCTCTTTACAGGTCTATAAGGGACTCTGAAAATATCTGCCCTCAGAGTCAGTAGGGTGGTTGGGGCATGCAGGAAGGCAGACCATCTGCGCCTTCAATATGGATATAGGTAAGTGAAGTAAGGGTCCCTTCAGGACTGAATGTGTGCCGGCGTTTTTGGTTAAAGGCACGAGATTTTTTTTGTATATGGCAGGCGGCAGCTTTTGAATTGAAGTTCGACTCTAGGTTTGACTTTGGTCAAGCCTCGAGTCTGAACAGGTGTCTAGTTCTTTTGAATTTTTTGGAGTTTTTGAATCGATCTTTCCCGCTGGCCTTCTGCTATGGAAATAGTAGGTGGCCTCACAATTTTTTGATTGTGTTCTCACGGAGACATGTCTCTGTTGGCCAACTGGCTGGACAGAGTCGTGAATCTGTGAGACGACTTTTTGGCTTTCAGCTAACTAGTTGACCAGATTTATGACTCTACCCGGTTGGAAGCTTAGCTAGACATGACAATCAGGTGAAGAGGAAGGAAAGAGTTGTTGGAGGATGGAAGTGATGCTGGAGACCTTCAGTAATCAGGAGTTGGCATACTGCTAACTGCCTGACTGAAGAATCTATAGTATCATTTTCAGTCTCTAGCTTCTCCAACCCGACTCATCTCAGATTTCTGTGAGAACCCAAGTTTTTCATGCACACATTCGCGTCGCTTGCTTACTTCTGACCTGATTAGAGAGAGTGACCTGGAGATTTTTATGTGGAGAGTTAGCTCCTGGAGAGTGAGGGAGAAATGTTATGAATTTCTTTCTTGTGGATTTTTTTCTGAACGTCTGACCTGTGTAGTTCTTCAAATACAGTTAACACTTATATCTTTTTAAAAGTACGGTTAGCACTTATATTTTTTTATGGCTGCGCGACTGTGGTAGTACCAGTAGTGAATTCTGAGGTTAGAGTACTCCCAGTCTTGGAATTTTGTATCTCTTTAAATATATTTGAAACTTCAGTAACTACGACTAGAATTCCTCCAGACTTTGGTGATTTTTGAATTTTGTGCTCGAACTCTTGGAAAATTCTTTTTAAATTTCAAATTGAACTGTCTGGTATCTCGATTTTAGTTGGAAGGTTTGTTATTTTCTCCGATCTTTTGGTGATCTTTTCTGGTAATTTTAGTATCTCTTCCAAATTTTTGGAATAATTCTGACTTGACATTTCAGTTGTCTCGAGTACGGTTTGGACAACACCTGTCTTTTCCTTGCTCGGACTACATAACCTTTTTAGGATGGGGAAGACAATCCATTCTACAGTCCTGCGCGCTTGAGATTATACAATGGCTACAGAGCGAACACCACCGCGAGCAACTGGTGTACCGATACCGCTGCCAGACCATCTGCCAGAAGGACGACTGGTCAGGACCGAGGAAGCCAGTGAAGACGGTCTGTGGACATGTGTTCCACAAAGCATATCTGAAAACGTGGATTGGACAGCAGTCAAACTGCCCGAACTGTAGGTTCCATCTCACTCAGTATGATTTTACTGAGTATACAGGTGCTGTCCCGAAGATGACGAAGCCCGTAAAATCTGTCAATCACGAGCAATTGCTGCCCGTGCCGACATTAGACTTACCACCTTTAACGATCCCCCCACTAGTCGAAGATCCCTATCACCTGGAATGCCAGATCTACATTCCATGACCTTCACAAATCCCAGTTCGCGACGAAATAGTCCACTAGCTACTGCTCAGGGTCAGAGCTCAGCAGCGACCGAAGCCTTGCTGGCAGGTCTGCGCCTGCAGATGCAGGATTTGGTTCGAGAAGGCCTCGAGCAGAGCCTAAATACCTTGCGAGCTGAACTGGCAACTAACGTCAGGTAGCAAATATCAACCGCAATTCCACCAGTTGATTTTTCACGGCCACCTCCTTCCGTGGGTGAACCGAGACCACCGCCAGAGTTTCACGACGGTCGTAGGTAGTCGTTTAACAGACCGGCATCACCTCTTGGTCAGCCTAATGGTCAGCCTAGACTGAATTTTAACCAACCTCCACCAGCTCCATCTCATCGTATCCCATCGGGCCTACGACCACGACATTCTGGTAGTCCCATCCGGAGATGGAATATATCCTATAGTGGCGACAGCTCTCGACTTACTGTCGACGAATTCGTGTTTAGAGTGGAAGCCTTGACCGACTCGGCCGTAGATGGAGATTTTGATCTCCTAGTACGGCACATGACAACCTTGCTTTCTGGACCAGCGATGGACTGGTACTGGTCTCTCCTGAAGCAGAATTCCACGCCTTCGTGGGAGTATGTAAAGACAGCTCTGTTAGCTGAATGGGGAGTACCGAAGGATGACCTCAAGGTCAAGGTCCAGCTGATGTTAAGGAAACAGAAAGCAGGGGAGTCATTTGCCACATACCATCAACACCTGGCACCACTGCGCGATCAACTGCAAAGTCCTTTGGCGGACGGAGAGTTTCTAGAGATCGTGAAGGCTAATCTACTTTCAGACATTCAGCAGAAAAGCTGTTTACATCCCACTAACACCATCCACCAACTACGGAGTCTCGTGACTCAAATACAGGCTACACAGCAGCGAACCGCGACAGCGTGCAGCTGGAATGCCTATCGCAGCCCAAGAGTCAGCGAGGTGGATGAGTGCCATCCAACAGATGCCGAACAGCACATATCACCTGAACGCAGTGATGAAGCCGTCCTACTATCTGCCCTAACAACATCTCAGAACGTTAGCTGCTGGAATTGTGACCAGCCCGGTCACTTTTACCAAGACTGCCGGCAGGAAAGACAAGTCGTGTTCTGCTATGGATGCGGACGCAAGAATATCTTCAAGCCCGACTGCAGCCATTGTCGACAGAAAAACCGGAGACGGGTCGGGAATACCCCCAACTTTTCTCGACCAGTGTCAACGTCACGCGCACAAACTGCAATGAACACTCCAGTTCAAGCCTTGCACAAGGAGGAAGGTCCGCTCCATTAGCAGACTTTGACGATGAACCGCTGAATTGTCCACTGATATCATTCAGTGACTCTGATGATGTCAGCCAACCACCTGATAGTATAAATATTTCACGGATAGAGACGGAGAACCTGATAGACTTCTCCGCAGATCTTCAAACTCCCATTTCCACTTCTGGGGAGCCCATAACACTATTAGACACTTCTTGGAAGAGTCTTTAATTTTCGATGTCCCGATAACACCGACAGCACCTTTAGCTGACAAGGTTACTGAGCAGGAGATTTGGCATTTCTGTACTGAGGGCCTCCAAGCTCTGTTATGACGAGTGGGCGTGAGCCTGTTTCACACCCGCTGACGCCGTATCATAAGCGTCTGCAGAATTATAATGCAGTAAGAGACCGAATCTTCTCCTTAGTGGCGGAGTTAGCTGACATCATGTATCCTGACCTGGATTTTAGACCAAGAAAGAAACGATCTACTGTCGTCGGATGAGACTGAAACGAAAAAAACTGGCACAGCTTTCCGTGCCGTTGCCAGACGACATTCGACCGTATGCCGAAGTAAAGCTGCTCGGGCGAACTGAGACTGGATTACTTGATAGTGGGGCCACTGTCCGTATTCTAGGCCAGGGAGCTCTAGATAAGCTTGCAGAAACAGAGGTTGAATGGAAGAGGTATCGGACACAGGTACAAGTACCGAATGGTGCCATGACGACTGTGCATGGTCATGTGAACTTGGACATCACTTTCCGTGGTAAGACCCAAAACGTGAGTTTTTACGTGGTTCCGGGACTCACACAGGTACTATATCTAAGAATAGACTTCTGGCGTCTATTTGGGTTGGCTCCAGATGTAATTGCAGAAGTGACACCAAGCTTACTAGCTACTCCTGGCCCCGACTGCCATGCTCTTTCCGGTATAGATCGACAGCGGTTAAAAGCTACTAAACAGCTTTTCCCGTCCTTCGCCTCTTTAGGCTTAGGACAAACATCTCTTGTCAGTCACAGGATTGAAACGAATGACGCGACTCCGATAAAACAGAGGTTTTATCGGATTTCACCGGCAGTACAGAGCTTGATGGATGCGGAATTGCGACCAATGCTATCATTGGGTGGGATAGAGGAGAGCCAGAGTCTTTGGAGCTCTCCAGTTGTACTAGTGCGGAAGCCTGGAAAGGTTCGGCTTTGTTTTGACGCCAGGAAATTCAACTCCGTTACGAAGAAGGACGCCTATTCGCTACAGCAGATAGACGCGCTTCTGAGTCGACTTCCTCTGGAAAACTACATTACAAGCCTGGACTTGAAAGACGCATTCTGGCAGATCCCACTAGACGCTGATTCCAGAGAGAAGACCGCATTTACAGTACCTGGTCATCCTCTCTATTCGGCCTTTGTAATGCTCCACAAACTATGTGCCGCCTCATGGATAAGGTCATTCCTTTCGATCTTCGTGAAATTGTTCTCGTCTACTTGGACGATTTACTGATTCTGTCATCAGACATTGACTCTCATCTCACATTGCTAGCTCGTGTAGCGGATTGTTTGAGGAAAGCTGGCCTCACTATCAACGTTGAGAAGAGTAAGTTTTGCATTAAGGAGACTAAATACTTGGGTTTTATAGTCGGGAAAGGACGAATCAGGACTGACCCAGATAAGATCTCAGCCATAGTTGACTATCCGTCACCTAAAACTGTTCGGCAAGCCCGACGCCTGCTAGGTATGGCGGGATGGTATAGACGGTTCTTCCCGAAATATGCTGATGTCGTGTCCCAAAGCAATAAAATAGCGGAAAATCGGATAATTAATCACGATCACTTCTTCAATAATAACAACGCTCGATTTTCTTGAACATATGTACTTCTTTATTTATTCCAAAAACCTGACCTAACTTAACCTTACGTATTTGTTCAAAGCCCAACGGAACTTGACACTCTAAACAAAAGTAACGACGCAACTACACTGAATTGCACCCGCCGATATTAGGAAGTAAACTTTACTCAAAACGCGGATGTAAACAAACGACAACAAGCTTGTCGTTTGTTCTACCGGTTGCAGCACCTGAGTCACTTAGTAGTAAGCAATCGCCTTACATAACAATTACCATGCGAGGTTAATTATTATTGTAATCGTCGATTGCTCCACTAAGCGCTCATCGCAGCCAGCTGTTGGGCTAATCAGCAAAATAACCGACGGCTGCAGAACAATTCCATGCGAGGTAATTGTTTGACAATCACTGATTATTCTGCCAGAATGTGCCCTTGGCTGTTGCAAGAATCTTCCGCATATCGGGCCATAACATCCCTCCCCCCTTGGAAAAAGTAGTTTCCGCAGGGAACTAGACCTGGAGTGCGCAATTAGTTTAAACGACAAATTGAAAAATTTACCTCTCATTCGGCTCAGATTATGTACACTTTTCATTACATCATTACACTCTTACATTTTTTCATTTTACATTATATCTCTTTTTATTTTCTTCTCATATCTAATTTCTCTTTCAACATTTTTTTCTTCCTTAATATTCTTTCCTATGTTCTTTTCACCTTAAATTTTTGATTGCTTTCTGTATTCTATGTTTTTATTTTTCCATATTTTACTTTCTTTTATTGCTTCTCACATTGAATTTTATTATCGTCTTACAATATTTCTATACTTCTTTAATTTATTTAACATTTTTTCTTTCCTGTATTTCTTACATTTGTTTTCTTAGTTTTTGTTTTTTTTACGTTCCTCTTATGTTAACATTTGCTTTTTTGCTTTTTTTTTTACAATATAACTTCTTCAAACATCTCACAAAATTAAAAAAAATATTTCTACATTTTTATCTATTCTACCTCTCTTTCTGTTACAATAAACTATAAGCTTGATATATCTTAAATAAGTACTCTAATTTTTAATAATTCCGTCGCCAATAATCTTTTCTCTAATAATACTTTTTGTTTTTCTTTCATTTTTACCTTATTACAATTTTAAAAGTATTGTCCAAATCATCAGAAAAAAACTTCAATAATTTTAATACTTATTACAACCTTAGCCTTAACATTCTAATTTCTGTGGGTGCCCAAAATTTCCCTAATTATATTATTACAATACAATAATTACTCTACTATTCTAATTGTACCAGCTGTTTCCCGACGACGGTAAGTAAATTTGCTGTTGGCAGGTCTGCTGTTGTTGGAATGATGACTTATATACTGGATTCTGCTTGCTTGGATACCCTCGATTGAATTGGTCCCGTAAATGGTTTGTTGATGATCGTTCGAGTCTGTTCACTTTTTTGTCGCTTTAAATGGCACACTACTCCTGCTAGTACTGCTAAGGTGAAGATGGATAAACACCCGGTAGCTGATGTAGCTGCTAAGTGGACGTGATGTGGAATAAATTGTCTGCTAGTCTCTTCGTTCTTAATGGCTTCCTGTACTCGCTTTATATCGGCCTCATTGTCTTTCCATGCTTTGTTACAGTTCTTGGCTGTCAACAGTCTTATCCCACTCTCTTTACTCTCCATAATTTCCGATTTCTGCTTATTTGATTTGGCTATGTCTACGTCATTCCAGGCTGGCAACTCCAAACGTTTCGGCTGCAATATTGAGATATTTTTCTGGCTGTCGTGTTCTGCGGCTATCCGTAGGTGTCCAATCTGTAAATGGCAGTATTCTTCAATTGATAACACCCCTGTAGATGATAGTTCTCCAATTGTAGTTGGTGAATTTTGGCAGTTCACTTCTAATTTTGTTTTTTCGGATACCACAAATAGCCAATGGTTCCTCGTCATCATTCGAACTAGACTGTTCAACTCCGGAATTACTTTCTTCTTTACATGCTTTCGAACTTTATATGCAAGTTGTTCAGAAATTTTTTTTTCGCCATTTTCGCATGTTATTGAAATCTTTACATCAGTTGATAGATTTTAAGGTCTGATCGTATTACTATTTCTAGTTACCGGCGGTTCTTTACTTTCAATGCAACAAACATGTCAAAGAAAATCGTTGCTCTTATGTTCGATGTTCTAAGAGCACATATATTTTTTTTTTTTTTGGAATATGATTAGCATGTAGTTGGAAATAATGTATGTAAGAATATTAATTTTCTTGATTTTCTTATGGGTACGATGGAGTTCTCTCAATTATATTGAGACTCCACGCGTACTTAAAGAAATAAGATATTTTTGATTCCATATAACACCACGAAAAACTTCTCAACATTAAATTGTGCTCTAGTAATTCCATACTGCTTCAAATTCGCATCCATATCTATAAGCTTTAATTTGTCCAGAGCTTCGCAAAGCGATTGCCTTTCATCTCATTTCCTTATTTCCGCTGCTTACTTCATAGTGTTGCTCTCATCTACATATCCCCTGAGCTCTGGAAGCATTGGATACGTCGATCGTAGATTTGAAGATCTTACCTATTATTATTTGACCTATGACAAACTTCCTATTCTTCTTAACCTAGGTGAAATGAACTACACAATTTCTCTAATTATTCTTTATTTATTTCAGCAATTATATTTAAAAACAACAATAAAAATTCTTCTCTATTAGCTTTCTTTTTACTTCAACATCTTTTCTCTTATTACTTCTTTACAATATCTCTTTTTTTATTACTATATTATTCGATCTTTTTGAGCTTTGAACATTTAACCATCTTGATACATTTAATATTCTTCTTCTTTTTGTTCATTTCTATTACATATATTACGTATTTCTTATTCCTTCAATTTGTTCTTTCGACTTGTCCAATAATATTTATTTAAAATTTTTTTCTTCTTTTAAATGTATTGTACCTTTTTGTTTCTTTTGTCAAATTTCTCTATACTTTTAATGTCTTATTCCTTTTTCTTCTTTCGTTATTTAAATAATTAAATAACTATTTTCTCTAAATACCTATATATACATATATATATATTAAAACACATTTTCTTACCTATTATTCGTATCACTTTACCTGAGTTGTCGCGTTGCTTCAGCCTCCAATAAAGCAGGCACTAGACTATCCTTATATCTTCTTGCGTTTTCTTTCTTGACCTGTAAATCTATAAAGCTATGTCATATCATTTAAATTTACGAAAATTCGCCCCTCAAATCACTTACTAAATTTGAAGGCCCCTGTTGAAAACCTTGGCTGAGCTTCATTTTCCCGGACACTTACCAACACTTTCCTCATAAGGTGTCATGAAACTTGCAGTAGAAGTTCAATGTCCGGCACAACTGAAGTTCGGATTCCATAACTGTTTCTTTAATTTTGATCTAACCGATTTATTCCGATATCCTTGAAATTTAAGCTTACCTCTTCGCCAAAGCCCCTGAGCTTGCCTTTGTTGTGAATAGAAATTTTTCCTACCTTCATAATTCCATGCAGGTCTTTCGGAATACTTACGCGGTTGTTTATTCGAGGAATTTTGTGCTTTTACCGGAGGCTCTTGCATTAGCGATTCTTACAAATGCAAGTCTATCCTTCAGACTATTTCCGCTGTGTTCACTGTATATACGTTGACTCCTAAACCCTTCGCTAGATTTTGCGATTATAGGCTTGTTAAGTTCAGAATTTTCATGAGGTGTGATAGGTATCTTCTACCAGAAGTGCACCAGAAATGGGTCCTGCCATGTAGGTACAATTTTTTCTGCCGTGTTGATTTTTTCCTTCTCTATCACGGCTTGGAATGTATTTTCTTGACTTCTACTCTGCCAAGCTGTGGTTCCCACTTGTGCATAAGCTGCGATATTTTCGCTAGAAGTATTTTCTTTCATGCCTTTGCTGGCGTCTTGTATCAGCAGCTTCTTATTTACGCAGTCGATTATAGCTCTGCCACTGAGGAAATCCATTTCAAGTATACCGTCGGCTGGAATTGAGTCCGTATCACTAATGGCATTAAATCTGCAGGCATGCTAGCTGTTGTCTATCTGCAACTTTGCCTCAGAAGTGCCTATGGAACTCCTAGCGGATCCGAACAGTCCTCCAATTCTGATTTTGTGATGTGTCTGTACGGGCGTAGTCCTCTTTATCCTATTAACCTTAATTATACTACAGGTACAACCAGTATCTATTAAAAGTCTCAACTTACCTTCTAATGCTATGTTCGATTGGACTGTTATGACAAACTTACTCTGGGAAACTAATTTTTCATTGGCCTTCTCTGCTAGATATTTCTTGAGACAAACTCTCTAATATCTTCACCAGGTCTTTGCCTACAGGCTAACATTTCAGTGCGTAATTCACTGAAAGATTTTCGTGGCATGTAGGCTGTTTTAATCGCCTGCTGCAAAGATGCAAAATCCTTTGGCTCATGTGAGCTTATTAGATAGTAAGCGTCATCGGACCAACGGTATTTTATGCATTTAATAAAAATGCTTTGCTCTGCTGCTTCCAGTCGATCGTGAAAGTCTTTGCTGCAACTGAGGAAACGAAAAACTTCTTTTGCCAACTTTGGAGACCTTTCCCCTGAAAACTTTGGCACGTATTTAGAGACCAAGTCCATGACTTTCTCGTAGGCCTCTGACATGTTACTCTTTACAGGTGCTTTTGACTTGACAGATTCTATTTTGGGTTTATTTCGACATTGTTCCGTACTGTTACTGGACGTTTTTTGCTGTGTGTCTTTAAACGTCCCAGAGGTCCCCTTTTTATCCTGTTGCTGGTACCAGAATACTAATTTCCTTTTATTCCACCTTTTACTCGTACTCGACTTATTAAGTTCTTGATTAGAATTTTCCTGTGATGATTAATCGAATTCCAATTCTTTTTCTAGCTCTGCTGTAGTTTCCTCAGCCTCCTTTAGCTGTACCTTTAGCGAGTTTATATTCGTTAAGAGCCCTTTTTCCTCCTTCTGGATTTCTTCCAATGCTTCTTCTGCTTCTATTTCACGACTCTGGATAACTTCGAATGCTACTGTCACTAAATGATCTAAAGCTTCGCCTTTTGTACTTTTTTTAGCACTCTCATTCTATTCCTTTCGTAATTTCTTCGCTTCTTCTTCTGTCCACCTCTTTTGTAACTCTCCTGTTATATGCTCCCCTATATATTGCCAGTCCTGCTCATAATTCTGCAATATTGCTTGACATTCCTTAAGTTCCTGTGTTTTGAGCTCTAATTCCCTTTCCTGGGCCTGATAGCGTGCTAATTCTTCCTTAGTTAAGATACTACTCCTACCTGTGGACATTTAAGTTTTATGACCGATCTATTATACTAATAACATCGATACCCCGGTGAAGAATGTCCCCTACAGCTCTTATCTATGTTAAGTATTAATGCGACGGCCCGACCTGGTTCACATTCCTACCAAGCTTATTCCCGATATTTAAAAAACTCAACTTAACATAACCCTACTCGAGCCCATTAAACCCGCACAACATGTCGATTAAATACCCTTACTATGTATTAATGAGAGCAGCAACAGAAAACGAAAACAAACCCCACAAATCTATATTCGGTCAACTAGACTCTCACTCTCACCTAGCTAGCACACATCTATTTTAAGACACTTGCATCATATAAAATTATTAAATTTTGCGTGAACTCTCAAATAATAAAAGAAACTCCGAAAAATTTTAACACATCTTAAAATTAACACTTTCTCTGCAAATAAAAAAATTTAGCAGGCGATAACTCGCCGAAATTCGCTAGTTAATGGCGTCTTACGACAGCCGACGTTTTTCCATTAAACAAAAAAAAATTTATTAAACAAAATTATTTTTATTATGTAAAAGGTAAAATACTGATAAATTCAAATTATTCTTACCTTAAATTTACCGGATGCGCCAATTTGTCGTGTCCCAAAGCAATAAAATAGCGGAAAATCGGATAATTAATCACGATCACTTCTTCAATAATAGCAACGCCCGAATTTCTTGAAAATATGTACTTCATTATTTATTCCAAAAATCTGACCTAACTTAACTTTACGTATTTGTTCCAAGCCGAACGGAACTTGACACTCTAAACAAAAGTAACGACGCGACTACACTGAATTGCACCCGCCAGACCAGTCACTGGTCTTTTATGTCCGATATTAGGAACTTTACTCACAACGCGGATGTAAACAAACGACAACAAGCTTGTCGTTTGTTCTACCGGTTGCAGCACCTGAGTCACTTAGTAGTAAGCAATCGCCTTACATAACAATTACCATGCGAGGTTAATTATTATTATTAACCGACAGCTGCAGAACAATTCCATGTGAGGTAATTGTTTGACAATCGCTGATTATTCTGCCAGAATGTGCCCTTGGCTGTTGCAATAATCTTCCGCATATCGGGCCATAACACTGATTTAACTGCCTCCACAACTGACACCTTGTCAGTTCAAGTGGACACCTGAAGCCTAGACGTCTCTTGATTTGTTGAAACAAAAACTTACCTCTGCTCCGTTGTTAGTGAGTCCAGACTTCACCAAGCCGTTCATATACAGTGCGATGCGAGCCAACAAGGTATTGGTGGTGTGCTGCTTCAACTAGATGACGATGGCCACGAGAAGCCAATAGCCTACGTCTCGAAAAAGTTGAACTCAGCCCAAACAAATTACACCTAGCTGCAATCTTAAGTGTACAGAAGTTCCGGCCCTTCATAGAACTTATATCGTTTAAGATAGTGACTAATCATGCGAGCTTGAAATGGCTGATGTCTCAAAAGGACCTCATCGGTAGACTTGCTCGGTGGTGTTTGAACCTTCAGGGTTTCGACTTCACTATTGAGCACCGAAAAGGAAGCCTGAATGTCGTCCCTTATGCGCTGTCACGCATTCATTGCGACGGCCTGTCCACAGACGAAGCTCCTGGCCCGGACGTTGACCTTAGTTCGCCATATTTCAACTCGTTGGAATATGAGGAACTGAGGCATAAAGTTAAAACGACTTCTGGAAACTACCAGATCTTTGCGTCAGGGATGGCTTCGTGTACATTCGGACTATTCCGAGAACAGGCGATCCGCTTCAGGAAGAAGAAGCTTGGAAGCTTTGGATTCCACGAGGGCTTGTCTCCGACGTTGTTTCAAGAGCGCATGATCCGCCTCTGGCTTCTCACGGAGGTATAGGGAAAACACTGGAACGTCTGAGAAGATACTTGTACTGGCCACGAATGACAGTTGATGTCAGAAACTACGTAAGCGCCTGCGACGTGTGTAAAGATACTAAGGCCCCAATACTATTCTGGACCACCTATGAGAGTCCAGTCTGTGACAGAAAAACCCTGACAAAAGTTGCACATCGATTTCCTGGGTCCATATCCTCGGTCAGTGAAAGGAAATGTCTGCATCTTAAAAGTTCTTGACCACTTTTCAAAGTTCCCGATTCTCAAACCTATGAGAAAAGCATCTACACTCAATGTGTGCCAGTTCATCGAAACGGAAGTGTTCCATGTGTTCGGAGTCCCGGAAGCGATAGTCTTTGACAATGGAGTCCAGTTTTGCTCGGCTCATTTCACCAGATTACTGGACAAATATGGGGTGAAGCACTTGCGAACGGCAGTTTACTCGCCGCAAGCAAACGCCTCCGAGCGAGTAAACAGGTCTCTATTGTCAGGGATTAGAGCATACATCCGGAAGGAACATACGAAGTGGGATGAGAAGCTGAGCCAGATAGCTAGTTCCCTCAGGAACTCTTTCCACCAAGCAACTGGTTTCTCTCCTTATCGAACACTTTTCGGACAGCAAATGATTGAACATGGCAGCTCCTATTCCATCTTGAGGAGCCTGGGACTCTTAATGAGCCTCTGAGAGTAGATGCGGAAGACAAAATGAGATTGATCCATGCGAGAGTGCAGGAGAACTTACACAATGCGTTCGAACAGGGTTCAAGAGCCTATAATCTCAGGGCGAAGCCTGTTGATTTTAGAGTGGGTCAAGAGGTATTCAGCCGGAATTTTGCCCAAAGCAACTTCCAACAGTAGACTAGTGCTAAACTGGAAAGAAAATTTGTTAAGTGCCGGGTTAAAGTCAAGAAAGGAAACTCCTTATACGAGCTTGAGGATCTGCAGGGAAACCCTTAGGAGTCTATCACGCCAAAGACATCAGGCAGTGATATCCATTCTAGAAGCGTCATCTATCTACTGTGACGTTTATTCCAGCTTCACTGGTGAACTATAGGATATCGCGAAGCCCTCCTATTGCCCCGTCAATGGTCGGTGATATACCTGTTGGAATTCAACCCTGTATACGGTCTTTATCAATCTAAGGGATGAAATCGGCAACGTCACTACTTCAACGACGCTTTAGGGACACCCCCTTGAACAATCGCCGGTCGGAGATCAGAGCGAGATGTTGTGCCAGGAAAGCTTAGCGATCAGTTGGTTAGGTTACTGATCGCGAGGTTTTCTCAGCATCTCGGTGAAGGAAGGCAGAGAGGCATCAACCGGCTGGATTTTTTGGGTTACGTAGTCGAGTACGAGTAATGAGGAACGCTCATTGGGTCGTGGGTCGAGACACACATTGGGCGCCCGCAGCGATGAGGCTTTTGTTTAAGACCGGCTAGCTCAGTCGACCCTTTTTCAGCGTTGTCTGAACCACGGGTGGTCTAAACCACTCTGCCCTGTATGCATGTATGCCGGCCGGCTGTCATACCGACAGTCCGCACGCACCCTAGCTCGAAAAAGCTCTGACTTGCTGATGAAGAAGAAGAAGACAATCTGCTCGGTCTTAACAATCGTCCAGTCAGCAACATCGAGAAATTCATCCGAAAATTTTCCGTAGACGTCCGCGAAGAAATAAATCTTGTAAGTAATTTTAGTACATTTCTCAATCCTAATATTAACCTATTTTCAATTAGCAAAATTATTTGTCATCTAATACGACTTACATGCATTCACCAAAAAAATTATCCGTACTGAGCATTCTGTCCTGAGTGACTAAGAGTTTGCATTGCTGTACAAAAGGATATCGAATTATTGCGTGGATAAAGAATGGCCGACTATATTCATGGCCAACAGAAATTTCATCCTTCATTTCATATCCAGAGGCAGCCAATCAACAAATTTATACACGAGAAGTTCAGTTGGCGCTGGTGGAAACCATACTTGTGATTTGAGGGATGATACCCATAGAAAACTTCATCACCTTTCATTAAAAGTTCAAATATTCAGAGGAGTTCAGGAACAAGATTTTGATGTGGAGAACCACTTAATAATGGCCGATATTTGTGTCAAATCCAAATTGGTGATGCATCAACTCGTTTAGCGATGTACGCACTACTCTAGGGAAATCCAAAGGAAGCTGGAGCTGACGAAACAATTTTACTCGTACAAGAAATAGTAAAAGTCAGAATCAAGGTCAAGCGCTAGCAAGAGCAGAAATAACTGCTGCAAGAGAAGTGTAGATACTCAAAGCAAACAAAAAAATAAGAACATTAGTGAGCTTAATTAGTGTCGTAATTTTCGTCTTTTCGTTTCTAACTTAGAATTAAATTTTTTTGCTCTAACTTAAATATATCAGTATTGAACTACTACTACTGTTAAAAATTGTTTTTGCATTTGAGCTAACAATTAGTGTGAATTATTGCTATCCTTTTGATTTTAGTTAGTTCCACTCTAGTGGACTATATGTATGTACATATGTACATCAGGTAGATGAAGGTCTGTTTTCTGACATACGCGTATTTTGAATTTAAGTCTTCGATATAACTCATATGAGCCGGTACTTTGGATTGTTGGCTACTTTTCTACTGTTTCGTTTAGCGAGTAAGCAGCGGCATGCAGATCATCACGGAGGCGCCTAAGCGATGGATCCGCAGCAACGAAATACCTGTAAGTTGTTGTTTATTTGCACATGTAAGATAACTCTAAAATTCGACCTACATACATATATATGTATACGAACTATCTAATGAAATTGTTCTTCATTTTTGTATCTTCAAAGTAAACCAAAAATTAGACTCATATACATATATAGGTATAGGAATTATTGAATGAAACTTTTCTTCATTTCTATATTTTAAACTAAACCAAAAATTCGACTCATGTACATATATAGGTATAGGAATTATTTAATGAAAATTTTCCTTCCTACCTGAATATTCGGAATGATACCAATTTTTTCAATAGCCTTAGGCTGACATTATAGTTCTTATATTGAGATTAAGTTAGAATTCGATCTAGTTACATATATAGCTTAAGGAAATCTTCCTTCATTTTTATCTTTAAATTAAGCCAGGAACTCGACCTATATACATATATATGTTGGTAAGCAAAATAGTTAATGAAATTTTGCTTTCTTACCTGCGTATTATTTTATTCTTTATGATGATAAGTCTTTCGCTAGCTGTAGGCTTGACATTACCTTTTTGGCACGTTCAGAAATTCGTGTGCCTCTTGATGCTGTAGCAGAATTGTGCTGAGATCTTTCATAGTTGAGGTATACAGATTTTTTTTTAATTCAAAGTTTAAGAGCAACCTAAGTAGTTGTTGAAAGGAATTTGCAAATAAAATAAAGGAGAAGTTCAGAAATAAAATCTTGTTATAACGTAATGGCTCCATAAAGTGTTTTTTGGTTTTCTCCTTCACTATCATGAAGGTCATCTAGGTCGGCTCGTTATTCTCTCTTTACAGGTCTATAAGGGACTCTGAAAATATCTGCCCTCAGAGTCAGTTGGGTGGTTGGGGCATGCAGGAAGGCAGACCATCTGCGCCTTCAATATGGATATAGGTAAGTGACGTAAGGGTCCCTTCTGGACTGAATGTGTGCCGGCGTTTTTGGTTAAAAGCACGAGATTTTTTTTGTATATGGCAGGCGGCAGCGGCAGGCTTTTCGTGGAACCTCCCCACACTCTCCGCCAATAGCCGAGGCGAGCTAGCGTGCCGCCCTGCAGTCAACGCTGTCCGCCGAGTGATCTGTCAGCTCATGCTGACAGTCTGGACTTCACGTCCAAGCCAATCACTCAATATAGTACCATAACATGACAGCCATTTTGGGTCTTCTTGTTGCTCTCGTCGGTGTGTACTCCACGGAAGAAAAGTTGGTTTTTGGAAAAAGGGAAGTGCAAGAAAATTAAGAGGAGTCCTTTGGTCCAATTGTTACGCTGCCCTTGAAGCGTAAATGATGGTAGCTCAAGTGGAGGAGGGTCTGGGTTCAATACGTGAACAAAATTGCAGGAAAGTTGAGTTTTGTGGGCTCCACGTGGTTTTTCACGACAAAAAAAAAAGATACCACGAAACTTTTTTTTTAATGACAAAAAAAAGGAAATATAAGAAGAGACTCGCGATCTGAAGAAACTTAAGTTTATTCACTTTAAGTAATTCAACCAATATATTTAACAAATAAAATTTGAGCAGATTTTCTAAAAGATCTACTTTTATCACAAAAGATATTCCGCACTAGGAAAGACTACACATAAAATATATCTAATTATAAAACTACTTATCTTTCCTCTCGTCAGCATGAAGAACTCGTTTTCCTTATATTTTTAATCTCCTTAATTCCGCTTCTCCAGATATTCCTTTACAAAAAAAAAAACCCCCAGGATCTTATGTTCTCCACCCAAAAAAACAAACTTGATCCACACTTTTCTAATCCCCAAGTGAGGAGCGACCTATCGCTACTACAGGAAGCAGTCCTAACAAAAAAACATGGCAGCAACCACATTCAGTCCACTGAACTTCATGGGGTTTTCCATGCTAACAGTGGCTGTGTGATCGCCAACACTTGAATATTCAAATTTTGAATATTATAAACTGACCAGCTCCTGGCGGCAGGCTAGAGTACGCTTCATACACTTACTTGGAGCAGTTAGTAATTTACCTACTGCTGGTTTACTTTATAGGAATTACTGGACAAGATTTGCTTTCAATAAACATAAGTTCTAATTAAATTATATTGACCAATCTTCATGCTGAACGAGCTAGTACAGTACTAGCAAAAATTACAAATATGCATATGTAAGATATTTCTATAGCTATACTGATCTAGTTTAAAATTCCTAGGCCTAAGCTTTAACAAGAGAATATTTGAAAATTTAAATACTAACTAACAAGGTTATATTTTTAATATGTGTATGTATATGCGTGTGTTGAATGTGCTTCTAGTTGTTTTCTGTTTTAGGCCTTGTGTAAAATGTTGATCCATTCGGTGTGTATATGTGTAAGTAATTGTGTTTGTGTGCCTGATGTATTATCTTGTTTCTGATTTTTGGTACTTTGTTTACCCATGCAGGTGAGCATCCCTTCACTATTCCTGAATTATTAATTTTCCCAATAAGACCTAAAAGAAAAAAAAATCTGCGCAGAATCAATGGTACTGGAAAAGTTTACGAACAAAACGAACACATAACACTCCCCCCTTTCTCTGAAAGATTTTGGTACTGTTCCAACATCTTTTATATATCATGTGAATCAGAGATGTTACAAAATACCACACCCCTAAAATTTAATGCTTATAAATATCCGTAATTTTTACTTAAAGAGAAAAGCAAAGCAACTATGTTCTTACAGCGCTTAAAACTGTAAGCTTTAACTGGGTTATCTAGTTGCATTAGCTTAGTTTGTTATAGAAAGGCACTATTTTAAGGTGCGGGTTACAAAACAATAATTACTAATTTCTCCAACAATGTATGTAATTAATCTTAAAGCAAAGATCGTCAGCCCAATTAACAACCCTGTAATGAAAGTATGCTATTAACCAAAATATGTTCGTCAGTAACCCAAATAGAGAGCTCTTTTTAGTAGCCCTAATAAAAAACCAGAAATTGATAACAGGAAGGTCACATTTCCTCATAATTATATTCCTTTGCAAAATAAGCAATAGCTGATGCACACTAGTTTTATCAAAACAACAGCTTAAGATTAGAGTTTGAATCATCAATTAATCATCTGGTAAGTATGAGCTATATGGTCTAAGGTCTATAACATGCCAAATACCACTCCTTTTCCCATGCTTATCTTCGAGTTCGTAGTTCCACGGTGAAACTTTGCGTACTATGGTAAATGGTCCTACATATCTCGGCGCTAACTTTGCAGTAAAATATTTTGCTGCATCGGACAATACAAAATTCCGCTTTTTTTATTAAATAATTCACATCTCTTCTACGAAGGTTATATTGTCGACGACTTAATTCGGAAGCTTTTAATAAACGCGCCTTTACGTCTTCCCGTAGTTCACGGAGAACCTTAGCATGTGCATGAACATCTAACTTTTCACCTACTCCATATGACTGGACTTTTCCTCCGCAAATAGACATCTCTCTCCCAAAATTCACGAAATAAGGGCTTAATTTCGTCGTCTCGTGTTGGGAAGTTCGTATAGCACCAGCTACTTTTTCAGGTGCATATCCCAGTTACGGTGATTATCCGAAACGTAGGAACGTAGCATAGTTTTCACCACTTGGTTTACTCTTTCAGGAGGATTTGCCTGAGGATGGTAAAAGGCAATAAAATTTATATCTATACCATATGTCGTACAGAGATTACCAAATTCCTTGCCTTTGAATTGAACACCGTTGTCACAAACAATATTCCTAGGCGCTCCGAATAATAAAATAATATTGTCTTCAATATTTTGACATACATATTTAGCAGTTGCAGATCTTAAAGGGAACAACAGTACGAACTTACTGAACTGATCAAGTACTGTTAAAATAAAAGAAAAACCTCGGTTCGATCTTGGAAGTGGACCTATTAAATCTACGCATAGCGTTTCCCAAGGACAATTAGCTTGTTGCCGTGTTTCTATTAACCCAGCGGGTTTCTGTAATTCCGGTTTCACCGATTGGCATGTTCGACAGCCTCTTACATACTTCGCTATGTCCTTCCGCATCCCTGGCCAGTAAAATTGTCTTTGGAGACGATCGTAACCTTTTTGAATGCCGCAATGACCTGAGGTTTCTTTGTTATGTGCAGCGTACAAAACCGGTGCTCTTTTATCTTTTGGTATAACTTCCTTCCAGTAATCAGACTCCGTAGCTAGTGAAGGATATTTGACTCGGACGTGCTTCAACAACTTACCCTGCATAATATGCCAATCAGGATAGTCCGACTGGTTTAATTTTACTCTCGTGCACATCGTGTTGAACCATTTATCTGTGGAATTAATGTTTGGGACAGGCTCAATGGAGTCTATAGTGGTGGGTACAGATCGCGACAGAAAGTCTGGAAGGACGTGCTCTTTTCCCTTCCTATGTATGATGTCAAAATCATATTGTTGCATTTTTACAGACCATCGAGCAAGGCGTCCAGTTGGGTCCTTCAAGTTGTTCAGCCAAACTAAGGAAGCGTGATCAGTAACGACTACAAACCGAGAGCCTTCCAAATAAGGTCTTAATTTTTCCACAGCCCACAAGACTGCGAGACATTCCCTTTCTGTCGTCGAATAGTTGCGCTGGTAACGATTTAGAGAACGGCTCAAATATGCAATGACATTTTCTGTACCACTTAGCTCTTGAGTGAGTACAGCACCAATCCCAAAACCTGAAGCATCCGTGTGCACGGTGAAAAGAAAGTCAAAGCTAGGACATGAAAGTATTGGAGCTTTGACTAGTTTATCTTTGATCAACTGAAAGGTTTCCTCACACTCTTCAGTCCAAAAGAACCTTTTATTCTTTTTAAGCAACCCTGTTATTGGTGCCGATAGCGACGAAAACGACGGTACAAAACGTCGATACCAGGCGACCATTCCTATGAACCTGCGGACATCTTTAACACTCTTTGGTCGCTGGATATCTAAAATGGTCTTTACTTCACCTGCAATCCGTTAGCACCGACAACATAACCCAAATACTTAAGCTCCGAACGACAAAACTCACATTTATCGTAGCTTATAACTAGCCCTGCATTCTGTAGACGTAGTAGTACTTCACTCAATACTTCATTTAACATCTTATCGAGCTCGGTGTTTATGGCTTTTTGGAGAACTGGAGACACCGGGTAGTATCGTTGTTTGATCGGGCGTAAGTTCGTATTTATGACGTGCTCTACAACGTTAGTTTCACCCAATCCCTTATCCATTTTTCCCCTAGCATCTCGTAAAAGGTCATCAAGCTGCCTTTTTTGATCTTCTATGAGCATCGATCTGGATTCCAATGCGCAAAGTCGGATTTCACTTATAACTTCCGTGAAGTTCCAGCTATTTTCATTTAAGTTTGCACTGATAGACATTTTCCTCCAAAAATCAGTCCCGAGTATAATTTCATGAGGCAGAGATGGAATGATAAGAACTTCTAAAACTTTTACGTTACCTTCCAAAACTATGGGTAAATTTAGAATTCCGTGAACTTTTACCTTATCTCCGTTCGCAAGTGTGGCTACGTCTACGTTTGCTTTCTGTATCTTGATTTTTAGTGGACTTAATTTACGCCAACCAACTTTTCTTCGAAGCGCCTGAGTCCAATAGTCCAACCATTGGTATATCGAAAACGGAAACTTTGAGATATGGCCTTTCACCATCTTTCACTCGTGTGAAAATAAAATCCAGCATCGCGGTTTTGAAAGACTCCTCAATTATCCCACTCTCACAATTAAAAACATTAAACTTGCTAACTACTGCAGCTCTATTGGACACCTCTAAGCTCAGGACACCACTCACTACTGAGCTCTCAATTCATTTCCCGAACTTCTAGGGCGGTTATTAGTACTGTTCTGTTGATTGCAACCATGGCATCGACTCCTGGTAACAACCAATTTACCACAACCAAAACAACGACGGGACTCTCGACAAAAACGGAATGTATGACCTTCTCTATTACAATTGTAACATTTGTCCATGGGTCTTGTGCTTACTTGGGTTGTAATAACGGAAAGATTCGGATTTTCACACGAGACATATGCCAGATCAGGTTCAATTAAATGTGTATTACGTTTAGATGGAGGAGGTACGAAGCCTTCTACTGAAACTCGTACAGCTTCAAGTTTTCTACCTTTAATTACTAAATCTTTAATAGAATCAACTGCACACAAACCAAGCTGACTCTGGTAGAAAGGACTTATATTTTTCCTCAAGATTCGCATCTTCTGGGCCTCAGTTATCGGATCAGTCAGTCGCGAAAATAAGGTTGTCATTACTGCTACATAAGTACCTATTGGCTCATTTTTCCCTTGTGTACGCCTTTTGATCTCATCCGCAAGGAGTTCATCATAGTCTATGGGGAGAAATTCTTTACGAATTTCTTCTACTAACTGGTCCCAGGAACCAAATATTGTCTTGTTCGCTCGGTACCATATAAGAGCACGACCACTAAACAAATCTAGTGCTGATTTAAATAATTGTACCTTCGAAACTCCCCGAGCGTCGCTTAACTCTGTCACTCGCTCTAAGCTGTATGTAGGTATGCCGTGTGAACAGAATGTACCACTGATACCAAAATGCAATTTATGCTAAATTGCATTTTGTTGCAGTACGTAAATGCATTTTTAAATGCAAATGAAATTGAAATTAAATTAAATTATTTTTGATTTTCAGGGTCATTCCTGATATACGCCAATATATTGCATAGGGCAATGTATTGGTGTATTGGTTTTATGGTTGTGGTTCGGGTCAATGGGCACCTGGGTCACAACAACGGGAGGAGGTTTCTTCTTGGTGCCCACTGACTTCTTTCCAGAAGCCCCCGACTTGAGTTTTGCAGTCCCGACTGTTTTTGCCGGGCCCGCTTTTGCCTTGACTGAAAGTTTAGGCTTGCTGACCCCAGATGTCGAAGGCTGAAGATCGCTAACAAGATTTTTTGTCTGGCTTGAGCCTTCCCCAGCCTCCGACACAGCCTGTGCTGTGGCACCCTTGGGTCTAAGTTGGACTGAGCCAAAGATAAACGCAATTGTGAACTTGACCTTCTTGAGCGCCTCCATGGACGCATGGTCCACAGAGAAGGTCAGTTCCGTGACGGACGGATTCTATACCTTGCGCAGTACAATCCACTCTGACACCTTTAACCTAGCGTTCTGACCCTCAATTTAGTCGAGAATCAGATCCGTAGGGTCCTCGGCGCTGTTTGGGAAGTATTCCACGAGAACTTGTGGACCAGGAATTTCATTTTCCTCGATTAACACAAACCTAGCTCCTTCCAAGGGTTTAACCTCCCCAACTATTCCTTCCTATTCCTGTCCTGGAGGGTGATTCTGATCTTTTGTCGTACTTTAATGTCAAAATATACGCCTAATTGAAATGAACTTTTCTACTGATTTTTTCGTGTTTTTATTCAGCTCAGCAAGCCTTGCATTACATTAAATGAACTGAAAATGACACTTCGCATTACAAATTCAAAATATTATTTCGAATTTAAGCACTTATTTTTTATTTTGAATTTAAGCACTTATATTGCTCTAATTAGATGTAGAATATAAATTTACCACAAATATAAAATTGTTGTCACAACCTCGGAACCAGTTGACTAATTTGCTTAGATCATAAAACGAAAGGATAGGTTACCTTGTATAAAATTCGTGTACGTGTGATAAGCAATTTTTTTGTGGACACGGGAGGGAAATGACAAGAGGGCTGGGGTTTTAGTTTTTGTCAGTTCGATATTTCTGACATTTCTCATTTGTCATTTCTTAGATCTTACAATTGAATTGTCATCGGGGGTCTTGTTTGATGTCAGTCAAGCAAAGGCAAGGACAAGAAATATTATCAGCAAATAAATAGGGCACTAGGAAAACTCTTAAAAATGTAATAAGTTATAAAAGAATTATAAAATTATAAACCGGAAAAATGATACGAATCGCGGTGACAGGAAATTATAAAACTTGTTCAATATTTGATTAACTTTCAACCACTAAATTATGTGCCCGCTCAGAAAATATCGTAGTTTACGACTTCCATGACTAAACAAACACATCGATGCGATTCTACTACTTGAAGAAAAATGCTTAAGTTTTCTTCCTCATAGCCTATCCTGTTCGTTATATGATCGTCGTACTTTTAGGCGTGTATTCTGACATTAATTCATTGCAAATTCATTTTAGTTTATTCTGTAGTTGATGAAAAAGGATAAATCAAAATGAATATGGTGAATATAAAAGTACGACAAATTTCTGGTGAAGTGTCAAAATATGTGACAAAAATATACGCGTAGCTACGACAAAGAGATCAGAATCACCCCCCTGATTGGCGCAGTTGAGAACCAACCACCCTGGGGGGTGATTCTGATCTCTTTGTCGTAGCTTAGGCGTATATTTTAGTCACATATTTTGACATTTCACCTCAAATTTGTCGTACTTTTATATTCACCATATTCATTTTAATTTATCCTTTTCATCAACCACAAAATAAACTAAAATGAACTTGCAATGAATTAATGTCAGTATACACGCCTAAAAGTACGACAAATTAGTCAACTGCTTCCGAGGTTGTGACAAAATTTTAAACTGTGGTAAATGGATATTCTACATCTAATCAGAGCAATACAAGTGCTTAAATTCGAAATAATATTTTGAGTTTGTGATGTAAAGTGTCATTTTCAGTTCATTCTACGTAGTGCAGGGCTTGATGAACTGAATAAAAACACGAAAAAATCAGTAGAAAAGTTCATTTCATTTAGGCGTATATTTTGACAGTAAAGTACGACAAAAGATCAGAATCACCCTCGGAATACATGAAAAAGGTATAAATAAATTTCGGTTATTTTTAAAATAATTTCTGAAATTATGAAATTTTAGTTCTTCTAAAATGTAGCGGATTGCGGTGCATAAAAAGGGCGATTAACAGAAAATTTTTACATACATAAATATTTCTATGTATTATGTATTTGCAAAATTACATGGAATTTTGTTTTGGGTTTTGTTACTTTATAAAACTGAATAAAACTGTTTACTTTTATACATTTAAATTTTTTTTTTTTTAATGTCCACATGTTATCAAGTGTTTAATTTTGTCTTTAATATGTTATATACCTATGGATGTACTAGAAAATTATAAAACGCGCTCTAGTTTGGAGCGGGTAATACCTACATACATATAACCTAGGAATCTCATCTAAGGTATAAAGAGTTTCTTTTTATGAACAATTAACACTTATTTTCATAATTAACATTTTTGATGACAATTCAAATTTTGCAATATCCTTATAATGTTTGTAAAAATTATTCAAAATTAAAACAAAATCAACATCTACATATTATTGTATTAAATTGGGGTATATTATGATAAACTTGTTTCTGATTATATCTCATTTTGAATTTTCTACGTTGTATCAAGGTTTCTAAAGTACGTAAATATGAAAGTATGGTATTTCAATAACCTTTTTTCCCCAAATAGTTGCAGAGACGTGTCAGTGACGTCAAAGCAGTATGTATTTTAACTTTTGTTTCCTAAAAGTTTCAAAATATCATTGCAATGACGTTGCGGTAATAATTTTAATAATGGCGTGGCGGCAGTAGATTTTATAACCATTAATTTTCAGTTGAATTATAACTCAAGTTTCTTTACAACTGACCAAATACAGTTGTGGATAGCGTTTTTATACAGTTTAACAACGTTATTAACCCGTATTAGCAACTTCTTGATGAAAGCAACCTAAGTTACAAGACGGTTTCTAATTCTTGTATTCTACATATATACCTTGGTTTTGCTTGCCATTTTGCCCTTTTCCTCTAACAAGTCTGTGCATGCTGTAAGCTCTCTTTCGGCCAATTTAGATTTTCATATAGGAACCTTTGTATTAAAAATTGACTGGTGTGTTAGGTGAAAATGTTGAAAGAGATAGTATAGTCACATAAATGAGACTTCATCTTGCCGTTTCTGTCAGGATGCTAACGAAACCTGAAGTCTGCCATGAACGAAATCTGACGAAACTATTGTGTACAAGCAAACCTGACGACTTTACTATAGGAATGAATTAAAGTTTGAACAAATGGAGGCAAAAGTTAACATCTGATTTTGTCTAGTTCAATTCCATAGCAAAGTCTTAAGTTTTCCTTGTACGCAATTAGATTAGATTAGATTTGTGAAGGGGTGTGTAGGCGTTAGCCTCGCTACACTGCGACCTGAAAGATCTATTGTAAGTCCCCGTTGCATTTACACCCGTTCTAGGTTCAGACTGTTAATAAAGTTTAGAACCATTCTGGGATTGAGGTTCCACACGTAGGTTGGTGGAGGAAAAGCATGTTCGACTGAGACTTCATCTTGCCGTTTCTGTCAGGATGCTCACGAAACCTCGGAGCACTTGCTCTGTAACTGCGAAGCATTAGCTAGACGGAGACTACTCCATCAGCTAATCGCCCTCTTGCTGCATTATACAACATAAATTCTTCACAATGATAGATTTCTTTGGTTGAATAAAAAGTTAAAGAGCTTTAAAAAAGTGTTCCGGGTTTATATGGAGTTTTACAGATCTAGTTGTAAGTTGTCTCAGCAGCTAGGAGCAGGTTAACATGACTTCCGAGACAATTTATGTTTTTCCCAACGTTATTCACAAATTTATATTTTGATGTCATTTATGTATGTATATACCTTTTCGTCAATTTCTGTTTGTTGCCAGCAGTTTTAACATCATGGAAACGGAGCTTTTCTTTAAGTTACTCCATATTTTCTTCATTATATTTAATTTTTGAAATAATAATTGTTATATAAAGTAAATATTGCATATATTTGACAGCTATAAAGAGCGGGCTGTCCATAAACCCGATGGTGCTGCCAAGAATCCAGCTGTCAGTTTTACAAGTCTTGCATGCCCCATTCGTTGAAGAAAATCGAACAAAAAAACTCTACTTCTTGATTGACAAAAAGATGTCGTTCATGTCGAAAACCCCATTTATAGTGCGGTATGCTAGAGCCAAGGAATTCGGTCAAGGAATTTTTCCACTTATAGCGGCTATATACACCGAACGCGACCTAATAAACTTCATCGCGCCAGATAGAAAAGGTGGCGGAAAAGGAAAAAAGAAGAAGATTCTTTTTCCGCCTTGTCAGATTTCCACCGTCAGTCAAGAAAAAGTGCAAATAAAGCAGACAGAGTATTATTCTCCAAACGTGCCAGAAGCCCCACGGGTCTGCCAATTCCAAAAGCAGATACTCGAAAGGAATTTCTGCCTGTACACGAACAGAACTAACGCTATACGCGAACTAATACACATCTGGACAACCAAGCCTATGTGGAATAACGCTAATCTCGGACATTCCTACAAATAATTAGTTTAAGAGTTCAGTAAGATAAATTTTAGGTATTGGAATTCCAAAGAGCATTAGTTGTGATATCATAGAAATTTTTTTGTATAAGTATACTGTTGTCCTTGATTAGGCCAGAAATTATAAACGTAATGCTATTCTTGACCCACGGCACCCAAGATAACTCTTCGAGAGATGCAATTTGTTTCGTTCATACAGGTACTTGGCGGCAGCTGGAGCGCTTCAACGTCTCGGGAACATTGACTGTAAGTACTTTTCAATCCTAATTATATAGAGCAAGATTGTTAAACTTCTCTTGGGTTGCCTTTGTCCAGAGAGTATTGGTTTCTTACTGAATAATAGTAAGACATGTCTCAAATGAGGTACGCTTAAGGATTATAGATTTGCAATATGGTGAATGCTCAGGTCTTGAATTTTGTGCCAAAACTTATTCAATGTTATTATAATATTTTAAATGGATTTAGCTTGTAGCAACTATCATTTTTAGTATATTCCCTGATATATTTTTAGTATATTCCCTTATTTTGTGCTATAGCGTATTTAATACTATTGCACTATATTCTTAAATGTATTTAAAATGCAGTTATTGAAATTTTTTATTATATTCACAAGTACGTTATTACATATTAAATCCTCTTAGTTGTGAGCTTGTGACTTGGCACAGCTTATTTATTATTATTGCAAAATTTTTGGATTTAAATTCTTGTATATGCAATGATACTTTACAGAATATTACGTATAGCTTTAAGATGTTAAAGTTGTGTCATATAGCTCACTCACTAGTAATACCATGTCATTTAGACTGAATGTATTGTTGCGAGCGTGGCCTTTGGTTCGTTATTTAAAACACAATATTAAGTAATTAATATATAAGTTCTTTATTACACTTAAATCATATAAAGTTCCCAAACATTAATTTAATCAACTCAACTCTAATTATCGCTAACACTGTACTTTCAATTATCGCAATCTAATTACACACTATCGCTTCTTTATTGCTTTCGCTTCTTAACACTGCAACGTCTAAGACAAGACTCTTTTTCTGGCGATGACAACTGTTATATTTATACCCTAGAAAACTCTCCGGATTATTCTGGACTGTTCTATTCCAAAAGCTTCTTGACTATTCTATTTGTTCTATTCCTGAACTTTCCTGTAGATTTCATAACCGATTCTCCGAACCTGAAGTCATTTACTCTCTGAGCCTGAAGTTGTTTATTGCCAGTAGATGTCACCAGTTGTCTCTTTCTATTGCACGTAACAGTATCTAGAAATTAATGTAATTTATAATATATTCAATAATACCATCTCTTAGCCATCATGCTACATTACAATAATAATCTTGTCATTATTTCCAATTTTTTGTGTAGAATCATTCCATTGTATTCACTCAATTACGGTTGACAATTTGAATCTAAGGTAGCTTGTATGTATATAGAAACATTATAAAACAAGGAACCGTCTATATAATGACGCGTCTACCTCTACGGGGGTGAAATTAAGAAAAAAAAAGAATAAATGATATGTTTGTTTATAACGAAATGAGGCAATAGACTTGGTTATCCTTTCTCACTCTCCCGGAGCCCTCTTTAGTTGATGGTCGATTAGGTCCACTCCTCTGTAAGAATGAGTAATAATTTTGTATTGTACATTACCGGAATTCTAGATGGCGCTAGGTTCTTAACAACAAGAAAATTTATTTTTGTATTGTAAGGTATAATCGATAGAAAGATAGAACTAGGCAGTCGTGTAAAAGTAGGAAACGAGTATAGAAGTAGAACTAATAAGCGGCCTGTCATATTTTTGTTCAAGTGTATTGTCAGCAGAATAAATATTTTGTCATCTTTGATTTGTAAGGTTTATTTCGGCTTCTTGACATAGAAAACCCTTTACAAAACATCAGAAGTGGGATAGGATTTATTCATCCAAGAAATTCGATGAGAATATTCCTACCAGAAAGGAGCAGGATCACGTGTGAATTTGCCAGGATTTCGCTATTTCTTCTAACCGATTGGAATATTTATGTAAATGGAAAAATAGAGGAAATACTGGTAACTTATCTGTATTTAGTGGCCAAAATTATAACGGATGGTCATAAATTTTGACGATTTGACTTTGTGTCACATATGTGTTAAATTTTGCGTAGACATTTGTTGTCGATAATTAATTTAACTAATTTAAATAAACAAATAAATCGAAAGGAATTTAGATTCCAATGACATTTCTAAGAATTTAGACGGAAATCTTAGCGGATGGATTATGTTTTGAGGGATTTAAGTTCTCTACGATCATCATATGCTTATGTGTTTAAATATGTTTGAAGGCTCACGGCCAACAATTGTTAGTTCTATTGACTGTGCATGAAGGCTTACGGCCAACAATAATTAGTTCTATTAACTGTGTATGAAGGCTTACGGCCAACAATAATTAGTTCTATTTACTGTGTATAAAGGCTTACGGCCAAACATTTAGTTTATACACACTTTTGTTGCGAGGTTTACGACCATTTCCTTTATTTGAGCTTTTGTTATATGTTTTACGACTGCATATCATATAGAAAGCAAATGTGAATCATACGGAAAGACTAAATGAATTCTTAAGGCAGGCATCCGTAAATCAGCTAAAAGAAAAGCTAGCCTCTTTACAATTGGACACAACCGGACTTAAGGCAAGTTTAAAACTTAGGTTGGATGGGCAGTGAAAGACTTCACTTCTGAGCAAATCTTATTAACCTTTCCGGATATTGAGGCGCAAGGAATCCGGTATCTACTGTTTCACTTGACCTGCAAAGTGGTACTCTACGAGAGACTTTGGAGAAAACAAGGGAAATAGCGCGGTTGAAGCAAGAGATTTCCAGTTTGGCTCAGTCAATTGGACATCAGCAGCAGCCGGCTCCGGTGGCGTTCCGTGATGTCGAGGAACCTATTCATACTTTTAGTGGAGACGAAAATCTGTCTATTGGGAGGTGGATTCAGCTAATGGAAGAGTCGGGAGAAGTGTTTTCTTGGGACAGCCGAAGATATTATATATATGCAAAACGTTTGCTAACTGGAACTGCAAAAATACTTCTTCGAACTACATCAGCGAAGAACTGGGAAGACCTAACACAGGACTTACTTCAGGAATTCGAAAAAAGGTCACAAGAGCTGACATTTATGAAGAGCTACGTAAAAGGAAGAAGAAAAATTCAGAGTCCTATCAACAATATTTCCTCGCTATGAAGGAAATAGCTTCACTTGCCGATATTGATAAAAGGGATATCGTACAGTCAGTGATTAGGGGTATTTCCAGATACCGACTTTAACAAGTCGATTCTTTATAGCGCAAATAATCTACACGAATTGAAAATATCACTTATTAAATATGAAAAAATTAAATATTTTTCTTCTAGTAATCAGCAACTATTTAAGTGGATTCCAAAACTCAGCCTCAGGCACCCAAAGTACTTAGATGTTACAACTGCAACGAAATGACCCTTTTCGTCAGCCATAAATGCCCCAAGCCAAAGAGAGCACCTGGTTCCTGTTTCAAGTGTGGACGTTTGGGTCATAGAATTGCTGATTGTCCTGGAGCAAATGCCGTCATGTCTCTGCAAGATCATCACTCACAACGAGTCGAGCCAGTTAATGATTTTCAATATAAGGTTCAGTACACATTGTTAACATGGGAGGCCGGATATGATAAGTGTTCATGCACATGCACTTTGGTTTCCTTACTGGATACTGGCAGTCCTATAAACATCATTCAACAGAGATATGTTCCTGGTCATTTCATCCGTACGGTAAAGCTGGGACAAAATAACTGTTACGGGATAAATAACAGCTTGCTAGATATTAAAGGTAGAATAAAATGTAAGGTAAATTTTCAATATAAAGTCAGTACAATCAATATTTTAGTTGTAAAAGATAATAGTATGATGTTCCCCGTAGTTTTAGGTAGAGATTTCATACAGACGGCCTGGTTAGACTTTATTTCATGTGCCAAGATTGTAAACTGTCAGGATCCGAGTGACATAGATAGTGGCAATGTGCTGGATTGTGAGCCTGCGAGTGTCAAACGACGCTGACTTCGAAGGGCGCTTTAATATAAATACTTGCATACCCTTTTATGTAAAAGATGAAATAAGCAAGATCATTACTTGTGTTGACGTTTTTGAGAGTAGGGACCGCGATAGACTGGGAGACGAATTTAAGATGACTTTACGTTTGACAAAAGAGCATCCATTTTATTGTGCACCACGCAGATTACCACATACACATACTGTAGAATTACGTAAAATTATTAGTGATTTATTAGACAGAGGAATAATTCGTGACAGTTGCTCTCCATACGCTTCGCCAATAGTTTTGGTACAAAAAAGGGGCAAAGATGTCCGTCTTTCGTTGACTACAGAGAGTTGAATAGGCTCACTGTAAAAGATAATTACCCCCTTCCCCTTATAGAAGATCTATTAGACAGATTGAGAGGAAAGAAATATTTTACCACATTAGACCTTCGAAGTGGATTTCATCACGTTAGAATGGATGAAAATTCCATTAAATATACATCTTTCGTGACACCCATCGGGCAGTTTCAGAATATTCGTATGCCTTTTGGATTAAAAAATGCACCCTCGGTCTTTCAGCGATATATTAGCAGAATATTTCACAAACTTATATTCGAAGATAGACTTTTTGTCTACATGGACGACTTACTGATCGCTACTGAGACAATCGAGGAGCATCTGGACATTTTGAGGGAGGTACTGTCTTTGGTTAAGTTGTACTCGTTGGAGCTCCGGTATGACAAGTGCAAATTCCTTTACGAGGAAATAGATTATCTGGGATATAGAGTAAACCGAGACGGAATAAGGCCAAATGATGAAAGCTTAAGAGCTATTAATGACTTTCCAGTTCCAAAGAATCAGAGGGACGCTCAAAGTTTTCTGGGATTGTGTTCCTGTTTTCGCAAATTTATAAAAGATTTTGCACTGATAGCTAAGCCATTATATGACCTTCTAAGAACAAAATGTGATTTTAAACTTGACCTGAAAGAATTAATATATAATTAATATAAACGCTTTTGATACAGTTGCGTTTTCTTGCAGAAGCTTTATGCCGTCCACACATATATTTTCACATTCCCAAATTCTTCAATAGTATAAAAAAAAATGTCCACATTGACCATTTTCACGCTCTATGCAATACCATTATTAAAGTAAAGCTTTTCCTCTGTATCGCAGTAGTACATAGAAACTTTAATTTGCATGGTTGTCGATCCTAGAAGATAGAGTTACAGATTAGGCACTTAATGTAGATGAAAAAATTTCCTCTTACCACAGTATTAAACAAGTCACCATATAACTATAATTTTAAAACTTCCCCTACAATACGGGAAATAACTAAAGGCATTCTCGAATTTTTGAACAATGATCATTATAGGTTCCGAATTGGATCGTATCAGATGTTACAAAAAATAATCGATATCTTTCAATAATAATTCAGAAATCATCGGATAGTTCCTGGGATTAAAAGTGTTCTTAAATAAAAATAGTTTGATCATTCTGTGCCTTGTGCTGAGTTGATTTTGAACTATTTAATTTTTCATAATTAAATTTTTAACTTTGAATTTATTAATTTTCATAACTAAAATCGTTGAACTATTGATGGAATTAGATTAAGAATAAACTTAAAAATTGATAAGTTGATGCTTTTATTGAATAAATTAACCTCTGTTAACTGAGAACGAGTTTGGTGTAATGGAAAGCGCTAAATGTTTCGTTTTGTTGCCGTTTTGATTCTATAGACAATATTTTTTCATCCAAACGACTCAAAAATAGCTTTCTTTGTGAGATCTAGTCCCTGAATTTATTCAATAACTGCAAAAAGGATTAAAGAAAGTAAAAAATTTATAAATTATTAATATATATTTAATATTATTAAATTTATTAATTATTGAAAATTAAGCTTTTGGAATCACCTGTGCTGTCTATTTACAGTCCTCACAATTCAACAAAGTTGCATTGTGATGCAAGTTCTTTTGGTTTTGGTGCGGTCCTTATGCAGAAATAAAAAGACGGAAGATTTCACCCAAAATTTTATTTTTCGAAACGTACTACGGAAGTGGAGTCCCGGTATCATGGCTACGAACTGGAAACCCTATCAATAATATATGCTTTGAGAAGATTTCGTGTTTACCTTTTGGGTATACCCTTTAAAATTGTAACTGATTGCCAATCCTTGGCTTTGGCCTTGAATAAGAAGTTGATTAATCCTAGAATAGCCAGATGGGTTTTAGAATTGCAGTCTTATGACTATCAAATCGAGCACAGAGCCGGTTCCAGAATGCAGCATGTTGATGCATTGAGCCGGTGTACAAATATTTTGTTCATAGAAGATGAATCTTTCGAGTATGCGTTCGCCGTATGTCAGCAACAAGACCCAACAATAAAGACTATTATTTCAGAACTAGAGCAAGGCGAAAGTCACTGAACAGAGATACATAATGGATTAGTGTACCGTAAGGTCAAGGGTATTGACAACATTTTGTTTTACGTCCCGATGGATATGGGCAGCGAGTTATACAAAGCTACCATGAATCACTGTGTCACCTAGGAGTAGAGAAATGTTACAAGTATATCAAGCGGGCATATTGGTTTCCGGGAATGAAGAATAAAATTAGGGATTATATTTCTAAATGTTTGAGAGGCATTCATTGTTCTGTGCCTACAGGAAGAGTCGAGGGAACGCTTCGTAGTATTCCAAAAGGAAGGTTGCCCTTTGATACCTTGCATATCGATCATTATGGTCCTTTACCTTGTACACGTACTAAGAAAAAGCATATTCTCGTTGTTGTCGACGCATTTACGAAGTTTACAAAATTATACGCAGTGAACAGCGAGGGAAGCTTTGCTTGTTTGCGAAACTATTTCTCGATATATAGTAGACCGAATCGCTTGATATCTGATAGAGGAAGTTGTTTCACTTCAAAAGAGTTTCAGGATTTCTTGTTGATTCAGAATGTTCAACATATAGCTGTGGCAACTATGTCCCCACAGTCTAATGGGCAAGTGGAACGGGTGAACCGAATGTTAACGCCTATGCTTTCAAAGAAATAGGGTCTAACTCTATCGATGAATGGCATAAAAGTCTGATTAGTATTGAATTCTCAATTAATAATACAGTCCATAGTTCTACGGGTGAGAGCCCAAGTTTACTCTTATTTGGAGTAAATCAAAAGGGAGAACCATTTGATAAAGTCGCGGAATACCTGCACAAAAATGAAATTTTAGAAGAAAGGCAAGATCTAGAAGAATTGTGGGATGTTGCTGCAGATTCTATGGGTCGAAGACAATATATAATGAGAGTGTGTATAAGAAGTCTCATAAGCCTCCACTTATTTACTCAGAGGGTGATCTGGTAATGGTTAGAAATGTCGTTACAACTCCGAGTATCAACAAGTAACTTCTACCAAAATATCGTGGTCCTTACGAAATCGTTAAAGTATTGCCAAACGACCGATATGTCATTAAGGATTTGAAGGGGATGCAGGTATCTAGAGTGCCTTACGAAGGAGTGTGCTCGCCGGCTAACATGAAGCCTTACGTGATAGCAATAATAAGTTGATTTTGAAGATTATTGGTATACTTTTGAGAAGCGCTCTTATTTTTAAATGAATATGCCGCATGTTTTGTTACCTGTGATTTCACGATCCGGTACTACATAATTTTAATTCTCTTTGAAATTATTCAGTTCAAGTGAAAGTAATTATTTGAAAACTTTGTTTTATCGTTAATGTGAAAAATTACACTTCTTGTAATTTGTATTCATAATTCTGTTTTATTTATGAATTGTTTTTATAGTTTATTTGAACTTGATGTGATAACAAATGAATATGTTTTAATACTTTGCTAGCTTAATAGTAGTTAAAATATAGCTACGCTCGTTTTGGAAAATATTGTAATATTTTATGTATTATAAGTGTAATGAAATCGAGGACGATTTAGAGTCAGGATGGACGAATTGTAATAATGAGTAATAATTTTGTATTGCACTTTACCGGATTTCTAGATGGCGCTAGGTTCTTAACAACAAGAAAATTTATTTTTGTATTGTAAGGTATAATCGATAGAAAGATAGAACTAGGCAGTCGTGTAAAAGTAGGAAACGAGTATAGAAGTAGAACTAATAAGCGGCCTGTCATATTTTTGTTCAAGTATATTGTCAGCAGAATAAATATTTTGTCCTCTTTGATTTGTAAGGTTTATTTCGGCTTCTTGACATAGAAAACCCTTTACACCTCCACTTCTCTTTTCAGGTTTACAAGGGACTCTGAAAATATCTGCCCTCAGAGTCAGTTGGGTGGCTGGGGCATGCAGGAAGGCAGACCATCTGCGCCTTCAATGTGGATGTAGGTAAGTGACGTAAGGGTCCCTTCAGGACCGAATGTGTGGCGGCGTTTGTTTCTTTTAAGTAGGCACGAATTTTTTTTGTTTGTGGCAGGCGGCAGCGGCAGGTTTTCGTGGAACTTCCCCACACTCGCCGCCAATAGCCGTGGCGAGCTAGCGTGCGCCCTGCAGTCAACGCTGTCCGCCGCGTGATCTGTCAGCTCATGCTGGCAGTCGGGACTTCACGTCCAAGTCTATCACTCAACATAGTTCCATAACAGTGCATGTTAATTTGTTTGTGACTGATAACAAAACGCCGCGTTATATTTATTAAAATATTGAAGTGTAAAAATTTTTATTAGATATATTTATATTATTATTACTGCACTTTTGTTAGTTTACTATGCAATTTTGTACTCTATCGATAATTCCAATTATCTATGTCCTAGTCAATGTACCTAATAATGTTGTAACGTAGTGTAAGCTGAGGTTCTTAATATATGTTCTATTCCTATTAAGGTTTGTGATGCTATCAAATAAAGTAAAATAGAAAAATCTGTTGTTTTCATCAAAACCCATTAAATCCACATGTAAAACGTTTCGTAAACTAAACGTAATTTTCATTCCGAAAACGTAACACTTTCAATTACAGTTTACTAAATATAATGTCAACTACCTCTACACTGACAGTCTACGTTTCTCAGTTGACTTCTCTTTGGCCTGATCGTAATCCCCGAAATATAATACAAGCCATGCCATGAAGTCGCCGAAGGCACGGACACATTAAAAAGCCTTTAACGTGCCGGTTCGTAACCGTAACCCCCGGAATATACTTACAAGCCATGAACAAAGTCAGCAGGCGACATCCACAGTCTTCTTGCCTTGTCTTACTGCAGGAGTTTTTCATATAAAAGTTGCTTGTATTTTGTTCAAACGCTATAATTTCCATAAATTTGTTCTACATGCTATTTTTTTTAAACTATTAGAAAGAAAACATATTTGGCTGCAATTTGTTTCAACTTCATTTTGCTGTGGGAGCGACAGTTTTCGGCTATAGGACCTGTTTAAGATGAAATTTTAGTTTTTCCTCCATGACGAGTATGCTAAAAGCCGCGAGAGTGAGCTCTTTCTGCATGCTGTACCCGGCACGTTAATGCCTTTTAATGAGTCGGTGCCTTCGGCGACTTCATGGCTTATATTATAATTCGCTTCATGGCATGTATTATAATTACGGGGGTTACGGTTATTGCCTCGTTGTATGTGGTATTGTGTTCTCTGTTCCGTACTTTCCTATACATTTTCACAATAATTCGTCACTAATGGCGGAACGTGGTCCGTAATGCGAATAGTTACCTTGTTTGGTAGTACGGAATTTTTTCAAACACGAATACTTCTCACTGGTTAAAACTGCCTTAAAACTTCCGCGTATGGGCATTCTATTACAACAATTCTTTTAAATCTATGAAATTATTTTTATTACCGGCCGTCAAAAAAACTAATTTCACCAAATGTAAATTCACCACATAATTTTCACCTTCGCCAATCCCATCCTCCCATCCTCCCATCAAACAAAAGTGGAAGTGAAACTGGCACTTGCAGTGATTTGGTTGTAGTTGTCAGTTGTGGGTTTAAAAAATCTTGGTTTTCAATTGATGTAATCGTAAACAAAAGTGCAGAAATCATATTAATTAAGCAGATTTTAATTGGAAGTGAAAAGTTAGGAAGGAAATCTCAAAAAATGGCGTATCATATGGTAAAGTTGAGTCAGATCTCGCCGTTACTGGCAACAAGTGTAAAAAATAATGGTAATATTTACAATTTTTATAATAATTGTTATTCGACTAACCTACGACCATTCTAATAATGTGCAGCCTTATAATAAAATCATTAAGTTGCGTAAACTTTGAATGTGTACCGATTGCTGATCCTGATGAGCTTCATGTCCAAAGTCCAAATTCCACCACCAAAAATCTTTCGTAATCAAATTTATTAACTTTTTTATTTCTTTTTTATTCATTTTAGCTTTGCGAAGCATTTCCACGACAACTACAGTGTGCCAAAAGAAAACCCTTCAAAGCAAAACAGGACAAAATATGGTTTTAGTTGACGGGGTAAGGACACCGTTCCTGTTGTCCGGCACTGATTATTCAAAATTGATGCCACATGAACTTGCCCGCCACTCTCTTTTGTGAGTTTTTAGTTTTCGTTATTATAATTGTTAAGTTTATTGAATTTTTGGTTTCAATGTCTTTCGTAATTAAAAATCGTATCATCACCGGACTTGGGAACTTTCTCCTGCACTCGTGGACTTTGTTCTGTCAAAGATAGAAACTTTGCTCCGATTAAAGTTGCAATATACAAATTTGCTCGGTGTCACACAAATATCTGGCATTGACAAGATCTTTCCGGTAAAATAAGTTATAGAACATCGCCGGTTGCTTACCTTTTTCTGTTGGGCATCGAAATATCGTAAATATTTATATTATCCGAGTCAACAACAGAATGCATAGAAGGTTAAACACATTCAAAATTCTATTAGAGGAAACTTTGAATGCTTAAGGTGGAAGGACAAATGACAATTTTTTTTTCAATTTAGCATTGCACCTTACCATTCGAAAATGCCAAATACTGTCTGCTTTGTACCAGTATTCTACATTAAAAGTAATGAGGTAAATGAATACATTGATAATTTGTTCGCCGTAGTCCGTCTGTTATATAACTGGAATAATAGTTGTTTCTTATACCTCCGATTTTATAGCTCATTTAATAGAGCTTCACCAACAAATTTCATTATCGACGGTACAATCAATGTTCTAGAGGCAAGAAACATTCTCCGCAATTGCATAGAATAAGCTCTACAGTTTCCAATTCATCCTCAGAGAATATATTATATAGATTTTTGGATTCTTATTGCTCCTTTAATATTCATACGTATATAATTCGCTTACGTATTCTACTTCTTAGACCATGTTGGCCCAATCAAGAAAGGAATATGTACTGAATTTATGTCTTGACTATTTCCTTCCCTCGTGGGAGCAGAATGGGCTCCGTGCTTGGGATCTTTCGTGCCCCTTATATTAAATTACAAAAACATCTTTAATGTTGTCCAATGGTGGATTCGAACTTCTAATTTTTAGAATCGTTCAGATGGAATAGAAGAATTTATAGAAAAACCTTTCGAAAGTGGCAGATCCCTGCTTCAAAAATCTGACAAGGTGGTTGTTTTTTTGTCTTGTATTTAATAATTTGATTTGAATCGTAAAATTAATTCTTCTATTACAAAAATGTCCTCGTTCGTTTAGGAACCGTATGTACTACTAATTACACTATATGTTCAAATGCTAGTTCGTTTGGTACGCACATTATCACTGTCGAATCGCATAAATGTAAAGCTAGTTAGTTAGTACTACACTGATTTAGGAGCAATATATTATTCATTGTTTCGTATTGGATTTGACTGTGAAAAGTTCGTCAACCTGACGTTTATGCTTCCCATTATTGGAATTCTAGGGCCCTACTCTTGAATAACGAACGCAGATTCCATATACGTTGAGCTGTCAAAACCATTGTAAATAAATGTGCACGTGGTATTCTTGAAATTCGTTATTTTTGTACGCAAATCATTATAGCATATAACGAATGGCGGTTCAACCATTCGTTATTTACGGAATTCGTAATTCAAAAATACGCTTCCTACAGAAGAATTCTTATTGGATCGGGTTGAATTCTTTTTTGTGTAATTTTGATTTTTTTAAATGTGCATAAATATGTTACAAATCCACTGCAGAACGATTGGCTCCCTGCAAAGCCAATTTGCGCATGTGCTGCTATGTGATGAAAGCGCAAAAATAAAGTGTCAAATTTTTGCAATTTTTTAACAATTACTTGTGCGTTTTCGTCGTTATTGGTTAATGTCAGTTAAAAGCAAGTGTCTTAAGGGGTCATCCCGTTGACTGATTAAAAAAAATCGATTTTTTTACATAAATTGCATCCAAATATAAGGTCTGTTTAATGAACTCGAAAAAAGTTCACAGTAGAGCAGAGCAGCTCAATTTAGGTTAACTGTCAAATTAAAAGTAGAGCAGAGCGTTCCCCAGGGTACAGTTTTGAGCCCACTGTTGTATTTGCTATTGACTATCGACTATCAGAACCAGCTTAACACAAGCTCGCTGCATGGACACGTTTAATAAATAAACGGTCAACAATACATGCGTTTCATCACTTAGTCGGTGTTAGTATTAGTATGTTAAACTAAACATAGACCAAACAGCGAGTGAGATGACATGCAATGCGACATGGAAACAGAAAATTAAGTATTATATAGACGTTTTTTTAAAACATGCTTGAAAATGTCAACGACAAATCCTTAGCCTTAATATTAACAACAATGCACATGCGATTGATGGGTTCATACATACTAAAGTTGGATCTTGCTGAGTTAACATGCAACAGAGGTAACCTTCTCAAATTGTGCGCACTATCACGGAAAGAGATTTTGCTAAGTAGAAGGGGAGAATCAATATCCGCGTTTAAGAGTTGATGCACAAAAGTTACATCGGCGACCATGCGACGTTACGTTTTTCAAGGGAGTGCATATTCAAAAGCTTCATGCGATCTTCATAAGGTGGAAGAATCAATGAATTGTCCCAGGATAGGTGCCTAAGAGAGAAGCGCAGGAAGTTCCGCTGAACCACTGCTGCACAAATATTTAATACATTGCCGAATGATATCAGGACTGCACCAACACTGTCACTATTCATAAAAAAAATAAAGTAATATTTGTTGACCAAATTTCGCAATTTGCCACATATATATTGGTTTGACTTTGTGCGTTGTCTCTTGATTTTCTCTCTCTCTCTCTGATTCGTACTTGTGGTTCTCACCGGATTTCTGGAGGTATCAGACCGGTGAAAATTACCGATTTTTCCTGCGCATAATTACAAACCATACCGGAATGGTTGGTATTTTTACATGGCTGTGACCAAACGCTACGAATTCTTCCAAACTGGTTTGGTCTCCGCCTAAACGCGCCCAGTGTTTCTATCTGTTCTGTACTTTTGGTTTTACTTGCCTATTTTGCTGGCATGGTCATTGTATTTAGAATCTATGAAGGCGAATGTAATGCAACTATGGCTGGTTTTTGAGATGGTATTATCGCCCGGTAATAGGAAGTTCGTTGCGCCATGTATTAATTATGTTCCGTCGTACGAAGAGTGGGAGGCATCCATAGGGTAGATCTCCTATGGAGAAAAGAAGCTTTAAAAGCAAATCTCCTAAGAGAAGCTCAGTGAGCAGATCTCTTTATTGGCGCAGCTATAGTAGCAGATGCCTAGGTGGGGTGGAAGTGCAGGTAAGACTAGCAGGCACCAGAATGAAAGTCTCGACTTCAATATCACTAATGATCTTTAATGTAATACTTCTAGCTTATTTATATTAAAGTAAATATGCTAGCCTAAAGTTAATTATGCTTTGAATATTGCCCTTTTGATAGATACATACATGCCCGTGATTTGGAGCACGTTAAGCCAAATTGCTTATTTGTACTTATGTGCTTAACTTAAAAGAAAGATGTGACGACGACTTTGACCCGTATTATGCATATCGAACATGTAAACAAATGCATGTAAATAAATGTAGTAACTTCTTGCGATTGTGACATACATTTGGGTGAACGCATGTTTTGCTTAGCATGCATTAACATTATCGGTCACACATTTATTGTGATCGATTAATTGAGTAATGGTTTTCAGGTCAATTGAATAAATGCAATAATGCAGAATGTACATTCTTTAATTGATTTGTAAATTGTTGGTTGTTGCTGTGCATACTCACATCACACCTTTACCTTTACGGAGACAAACAAAAATAATTATAATCTTTTGTGATTTTTTTTTACATGATTATTACTTAGCTATTGAATTTTATTACATCTATTTACATATTATATTATGCTTACATTAAATTATTATGCTATAATTCATTGCAATAATTATTCATAAAAATAGCTTTATGATAGAGTACATAATAAGAAAAAGTTTTGGACCCAATTCATATTACCATAAAGTAATAAAGGCTAAAGAGATGAGAGGAAGTTCGTTGCGCCATGTATTAATTATGTTCCGTCGTACGAAGAGTGGGAGGCATCCATAGGGTAGATCTCCTATGGAGAAAAGAAGCTTTAAAAGCAAATCTCCTAAGAGAAGCTCAGTGAGCAGATCTCTTTATTGGCGCAGCTATAGCAGCAGATGCCTAGGTGGGGTGAAAGTGCAGGTAAGACTAGCAGGCCCCAGAATGAAAGTCTCGACTCCAATATCACTAATGATCTTTAATGTAATACTTCTAGCTTATTTATATTAAAGTAAATATGCTAGCCTAAAGTTAATTATGCTTTGAATATTGCCCTTTTGATAGATACATACATGCCCGTGATTTGGAGCACGTTAAGCCAAATTGCTTATTTGTACTTATGTGCTTAACTTAAAAGAAAGATGTGACGACGACTTTGACCCGTATTATGCATATCGAACATGTAAACAAATGCATGTAAATAAATGTTTTGCTTAGCATGCATTAACATTATCGGTCACACATTTATTGTGATCGATTAATTGAGTAATGGTTTTCAGGTCAATTGAATAAATGCAATAATGCAGAATGTACATTCTTTAATTGATTTGTAAATTGTTGGTTGTTGCTGTGCCTACTCACATCACACCTTTACCTTTACGGAGACAAACAAAAATAATTATAATCTTTTGTGATTTTTTTTTACATGATTATTACTTAGCTATTGAATTTTATTACATCTATTTACATATTATATTATGCTTACATTAAATTATTATGCTATAATTCATTGCAATAATTATTCATAAAAATAGCTTTATGATAGAGTACATAATAAGAAAAAGTTTTAGACCCAATTCATATTACCATAAAGTAATAAAGGTTAAAGAGATGACAGCTCAATCTGAAAGTTTGGATGCAATCGTAAAAGCTTTTCTTGCAGAGCTTGCATCTTCTGTATTGAATTTACAGCCCACTGTAGCCTATTCCCAAAGCTATTCTCAATCTTATTCTCAAAGATAATTTGTTCCCTTGGTGACTTCATTATACAACTGTGAAAAAAAATCGCCGTCTAAGAAACTTGCTTGTATATAATTTGCAATACTATTACGATTACAATGTTGCGTTCTTTTTTCCTGATCCATTTAAAAGGAGATATATGGATTTATAAATGGATAAAAAATCATCAAATTGCCAGCTTTTGAAGAATTAAAACTTTAGAATTAGAACCAAATATTTTAGATCTATTTTGGCATTTTGTGAAAATTGAAATGCAATTTGATAATTTGCCCCCATAAAAAAATCATGACTACCTATAGACGTTTTATAGAATGAAATTAATTTAAATTTCCAATGAACCAGTACAGTATAAAAAAACGCAGTTCATACCTCCATATCAGTTGTATATCATCGCAAAATTTTTCTTCCGCGTGAAGCAATAATATTTTGTATCAAAAGAGCTTCCAAAAGAAGCACATTCATGTGCGTATTAATATCTACCATGGTAAAATTTGGTAGTTTTGCATTTACTCCATTCAGTACATCATGTCTTGACTTGATGTGATGCCTGCTGGTACAGTGGACTGTAAATTCATTACAGAAAATGGAAGCTCCGCAAGAAAAGCTTTTACGATTGCATCTAAACTTTTAGATTGAGCTTTCAAATATTGCAAAGCAAAATTAATCTTGTCATTCTTTAGCCTTTATTACTTTATGCTATTTCTATATCATCAACTTTTAGCAATATTTGGTAGCTATCTATTTCGCTTGTTTTTTTTTCGATAACTGTGTTCATTTTTTGTTTGTTTGTTTTGTTTACATTTTTCGCTGTTCCAAGTGCTCTCCCGTGGGGGTTGATTGGATATCGTGTAATATCTGGTATATTCTAGCTCTTGTACTCACGTGCATTTGCGGTTAAGATTTCAATAGGCCTTTAATTGTGGTTATCTTCATTATTAAATTCAATCTCTGCAGAGAGGTTTTATATTCCTCCAATGCTTCGACATCCTGCTCTAGTACATGTTCTACTAATTGGGTATTATTCTTTATATGGACCGCTTTATAAATTTTTTTAATACTAGCGATAAAAAAAATTCCTTTATTTTCATTATTCCTTCCAATGATTCAAATTTCGCTCTAGTGCGAATTCTACTAATTGGGTAACTTTTACTTCTATATATCGCTTTTTTTTGTACTGGCGTGATTTCAATTCTTCCATGATCAACGTTGAATTTCAAATTCGGTAGTTTTGTTACATCTGATGATGCCAAGGCTTCAGTGATATGCAGTTGATCAGACTGCACACTTGTGTTATTGGCGTGTTCTTCTGTAACATTACATTCTTCTTTCTTTCTACTTCTTTTTTTTTATTGTCCAAATTTTCATTTGTAATAGTTTGATCTCTTTCTGATCCGATATATCAAGCTTTGATCTGGATGATGCATAAGCCCAGGATTTTCAGCACCTTTGATATATTGGATTTCAAGATCAAACTCTTCCAAATCTAATCACATTTGGGTTAATTGGGTTTATCGTATATTTTATTCCACGCTAGGTCTATGGGTCCGTCCGTACTACAAATTTTCAGCCATAGACATGCGGTTTAAAATATTTATTTATTTTATTTTTATTTATTTATTATGATAAGCAACTAGGCCTTTAGGCCCATTGTATAAAAACATGTTGCTACAGCAAACAAAATGAGTGGCAGAACAATAAAAATAAACAAGAAAAAAAAATACTAAGATTAACTAAAATGAAAAATCTATAAATATGCCGACAAAACGCACTCGATCGATCAATCCACTCCCGCTGCCCAGAGAGGTATTACGTAGAAAGTACTAGTACAGAAGTGAGAACTGAGGGTGCAGGTGCACTACCTATTGTCAAGCCGAAGTGTCAAAGTTAGTAAATCAATGCGCGAAAAAGGGACGTAGTACGAAGGGCAGGAAAAAATTGGATTAGATTAAATAAGAATAGAATGAATTAGATTAAGTTAGATTAGAATAGATTAGAATAGAATAGAATATAATGGACTAAAATAGAAGAGCATAGGTTAACGAAGAGCCAGACCAGCACGACCAGTTAAGACTTCCAATTGAGTAGCATTCAAAAAATCTAGAAGGTGCGATCTAAATGCCATCAAAGTAAGCGAGGAGTAAGCGAAATTCAATAAGTTCCAAATGGGAATAACACGAACAAAGTAGGAATTTTTCAGAACGTTGGATGAATGACGCGGGATAATTAAATTAAATGGGAAACGAGGGGACCTAACAAATTCCAACCTGGAAAACAAATATTCCGGAATGCGAGATCGAATTAGTTTGATCAAAAAGATGAGGTTCCGGAGTATAAGGTACCTGTCAAAGGTAGTATTAAGAAAGTCCACCGTGTACCCGCGCAAATCATGCACCCGCCGTGGAAGATCGTACACATACCTGATAATTGAGTTAAAGGACGTGCGTAGTCTGTCAATATTTCCTGCGGAAGTTCCAGTGTAAAGCTCCGCCCCATAAACGAAGTGTGAAAACAACAGGGCATGGGCAAGCTTCTTCCTTACAGATGTTGTCAGGTACATGTTGATATTATAAAGTTTGCGAAGACCAAAACCTACCCTGCCGATGTAAGGTATTAATGTGGGGCGAAAAGGATAAAGTCTCATCTAAGATGAAGCCAAGGCTGGAGACCTTATCACAATAGGGTATAATAACCCCATTAAGGGAGATGGGATCGAGAAGGTGCGTGATTGGATGACCAAAGAAGGCAATCGATTTCGACTTAACTGGGTTTAGGGTTAATTTATTGCACAAAGCCCAAGATGATACAGAGGAAAGGTCGGCGTTGATATCTACAGCACATTGACCCACAGATCCCATTGGCACTGAATAAAGTAGTTGCACATCATCTGCAAAGATGTGTACAACAGGGAACCTAACAGCAGCAGGGAGGTCATTGATAAATAGGGAAAATAAGATTGGACCCAGGATAGACCCCTGAGGAACACCTGTGTGAAGGCCCACAAGATCAGATGTACGATCCCCTGACGTGACACACTGTCGTCTCAAACTCAGATAAGAGTAGATCAGGTTACAGGCGGACCGGGAAAAGCGGGAAAGACTCTGCAGCTTATGACACAGAATAGTGTGATCTAGGCTATCAAAGGCTTTGCTAAAGTCGAGTAATACGAGTATGCTAGCCAGCTTGCGTTCCATGTTGAGCCTTACCGTCTCGGTAATGTCCAGAATGGCACTCGAGGTACTATGACCTTAGCGGAAGCCAGATTGCTTGGGGTAAATAAGATAGGGGACAGCAGATGCGGAAGTTATTTGGTTCCTGATTAAGATTTCCCAAACCTTAGAGAGTGCTGGTAAAATGGTTACAGGCCTAAAATCAGAGGGCTGAGAAGAATTGGAGCACTTGGGAATAGGAATTACCTTGCCTGACTTCCATGCAGTAGGGAAGGCTGAAGTGGTGATAATGGTGTTAAATAGATAAATGATATGACTAGAGACGGCAGGAAAAACTAGCTTCAGAAATTTTAAGGGAATCCCATCCAGACCAACTGCGTCCGATTTGACACACGAGAGGGCGTAAAAGACTTGAGAGATATCTACGTTGGAAAAGGAAAAGAAAGTCCTCATGATCGGCGATGTTAAAATTATTACTCGACGAAGAGGTAGATGTAGGATCAGTTTGCACTGAAGCAAAGAAGCTGTTCATTACGTCAGGGTCAATGTCATGCTGCCCGGGGTTTGAGTCAGAAAGCACACCAAAGTTACGAACTTTCGCCCAAAGACCCTTAGTGGAACACGATGCACCAAATATAGTTATTCCCTGAGCCATCTTGGCTCTACGAACCTCCTTACGATACCTGTTCCGAAACTTCGTGAATAGTCCCCATCTCTCGAGCGTGCATTGCTCAGAGTAAGCCCTGAATGCAAGGTCCCGAAGAGCCTTCGCTCTCTTGATGGCTGGAGTATGATACCAGTTGGATACAGTCGGTCTCTTTGAAAATGTTCTGAGAGGAACGTGTTGATTGAAAAGTTGAAGGACACGGCTGTTGAAAACCGATAGCTGCAAGTCTACATTGTTAGTTAGATACATGTCAGAGAAATTTGTTGACAGCGCACAGTCCAAGAGGGCCTCCACGTTAACACCTCTATAATCACGATAGGAGAATTCTTCGGTGACCTGGGGAAGGGGAATGTCGGATGAAATATACATGAAGGCATATCTAGAGATGCCCGGCACCTGGAACTGATTTTGAAACATAACCTGCTCGACCGAGCTCACCAGAAAGAAGTCTAATAGGGACTTACTAGCGTGGAAAACATCAAAATGTGTAGGCTTATTATTATGCACGATATGTAGGCTATGAGCAGCAAAGAAATCCCTAGCTCTAGCCGAGGCATGCAAGCCAAGGAGATAATTATTGAAATCTCCCCCAACAATGATGCTTTCGTATCGCGGCGAAATACGTGATAGGACGTCATCCATTTTTGAAAGATCACCATCGGGGAGATAACAGACACCTACAAGTACTTTGGCTAACCCGATTGCAAGCTCGCAAAAGATGTATTCACTACCATTAGTGAGATAACTAGACTTTTCAACTAGCCTAGCCTTGATCCTTCCCGAGATGTATATACCAACACCTCCACCCCTGATAGCAGGTCTGTCGTTCCTAAAAAGCCTATAACCAGGTATCTCCACTGACTTAGAGGAAACATAGGGTTTCAGCCAAGTCTCACTCACACCAACAACATCGAGATAGCCGCCTTCTAGAATGCACTTAACTTCATCAAATTTTGCTGTTCGGACGCCTGGTCTAATGCTCTGTCCATTAAAATGACCAAAATTTAAAGAATTAGAAAAGCTAGTAAGAGTTGATCTAAGGAGTGAGTTATCACCTGCAACCTGTCCCAAATCATCAAGAGAACTCATACTGAGGCCTCCAAAAAATCAAAACAGCGGGCAATGGATGATCAATCGAGATGAGTTCGTCGTACATATGCAAATATAAGCAAGTTAAAAATAAAAAATCCATATACAATCATATAAAGCAGCACCTAATTAAGCATAAGAACTGTAATTAAAAGCATAAAATCCCAAGAAAACTAAAAATTAAAAGTAGTTCAAAATTCTAAGTAAATAATACTAACTACAAGCAGCAATAAAGAATTCAAAATTAAAAAGAAAACCATACATTGAAAAAAAAAAGAAAAGTGCAAAAAAAAAACATAAGAATATCATATCAATAATGTGAACTAAAGCTAACTTATACTAAGAATGTAATTGTATTTAGTGGATGTAAAAAGCAATTTGAACAAAGCAATGAAAAAGAATAAGTTACTCAGAAAATCCATGGAAATCCGGGCTTCCTGTGCCAGCTGGAGCCGAACCAGAGGAGGGGTTTGACTTTGCGACGGACCTCTTACTTCTGGCCAAACCAGGGAATCTAATACGCAGCAGGTTGATGTCTGAAAAATTCTCAACACCGCCATCCATGTGAACATTCGAAGCAAGGCTTCCCTTTAATTTGAAGGACCTAATTTTACCCAGCTTAAGTAAGAACCTGGAAAAATTCCTCAAGGCTTCCTCTCCGTGGGAGCTGTGTTCATTTATGTAAAGTCTAGAGCTCAATCCCAGTTGAGGACAAACAGCAGCGAGATCCAACGCCTTCCCCTCTTTCATCATCCTGAAGTACTTATTCATTACGAGATCTCTTGTAGTCGAGGAACAAAAATTTATCAGCAGCTTCCTTTTATCGCCCTTTAACCAGCAACAGTGAGCCAAATCCTTGCTGGAGCAGTCCACCCCACAAGCTGCAGCAACTTCACAGACAAAACGTAGGACATCGGAAACATCAGGAGGAATACCAGTTACAATCAAGTCATTACGTCTCAGAATCCGCTGAAGTCTGGAATTTTCGGCCTCTAAAGCGTCACATCGAGCTGCCATCCTCGAGTCCACATCATCTATCCTGCTACAACAACCTTGCAAACCCATTTCAACCACATCCAGCTTGCCAAGGAGGAGGCGGCTAAGAGCGTCGAACCTCTTATCGATGTCCGCCTTCATGATGTCAAATCGATTGTTGAAACCAGTGCCCAGTTCCGAGATGGCCGCAAGAATGTTTTCCACTTTGTCCGACGGCAGACTCCCCCATCTGAGAAGTAATAAAACCAGAACTATGCCAAAGGCAGACCCCACTTCCGAGAAAGAGGTTATGTAACTATGTCTATCACGTGTTAGGGAAAGACTCCGCGCACATATGCAAAACAAGCTATCGATGCGTAGGGGCCAATTGAGACTCCAAAGACTATACAGCAAGGAACAATTGTGGAGTAAGCTGGATTTCCTACAGGCAGCCACGTGCAGCGTTCACAGTTCAACAGACACCATCAGCCAAAGCAGTAAAATAAAGCCAAACGCCAATCAACTCCAATACACAATGAAAAAATACCAAGCACAGCAGGAAATATTAATAAAAAATACCCGAATTAGCAATGAAAGCGGGATAAAAAAGTAGAAGCACTGCTAACACAGAAATTTATTCTGACACTTCCGCCATCTTTTTACAGGTCAATGTATGGCTGTTAGTTTCTTTCTTGTCATTCTTGTTTTATAGTACTGCTGATGTAATAATACCAAGGATATGGTATATACTTATATTGAGTTTGGCCAAGGATCGAGTTTGCTATTATTATAATTAGCTCTTCAGTTTATTATATTATAAATGTTTTTTTTCATATTTCGCCTTTATGCTTTTATTGTCGTTTTTCTATAATTGTTTCTGGATTTCGTTTAATTGATCCATTCGTGTATATTCATCCGTTTAATCCACCCACGCTTATTTCTGGATTGTGATTTGGCCGGACTGTTAAGGTATTTTTTCTAAGCCGTCTTCGGTGGTCTCGGTAAAGAGTTTAGTTCTACTATTTTCACCATAGCTATCATTGCCAAAAAAAGAACAATCTGCCATTTCTCAATATTCACAGTATCTTCTATGATCATGTTGTTCACGATCTCACCGTTATTGTCTGCAACCTTGCAATTTGTTTTCCCCATATTAATAAAACGTTGCTGATATTTTACTAGTTTTTAATTTTTCGTACTCTACCTTTTTTTTTTTCAAAAAAATTTAATATTCACCTATTTGATTCGTTAAAAAAAATAAACATTCTATTATCACGATATTTATATTAATTATGCCTATTGCTTATATACTGTACATATTATTAATGTAATTAAGTTAAATGATTAGTTGAAATATAACTGATTATAAGGCGCAAAAAAAAATTATAATAAGGATTTTTAAATTGATGAACTAGCATTTACTTTTGATAACATTTTTTTTTCTTTTATAACTGTAGGATCGGAACTACTTGATTCTACTTTAAATCTTCTTCTATTATTCTCCTGATATTGTTTGATTTCAAAGTTCTAATTCTCTGTATAAACATGAAGATTGTCCTCTCGTTGTCATCTTGTATTTAGTTGGTTGTAAAATTGTATTCGAGTTCTTTCCGATGCTAGTTATCTAGAGATTCGGTGCTACTTATTTCATTCTTGTTCCTAAAGTCGCGTTCATTATTACTGTTCGAAGATTGGGATCTTTTTATCATGATCCAAAGATGTCATTTTTATTATTCTGGTCCGATGATTAGATTCTTTTTATCGTCACGGTCCGAAGATTACAGATTAATTTTCACGGTCGCCATGTAGTAAATTAAGTTAGAGATCGCCAGGTAATAAGAAGTTCGTTGCGCCATGTATTAATTAAGTTCCATCGTGCGAAGTGTGGAGGCATCCATAAGGCAGAAAGTGGAGATGCTTTAAAAGCAGATATCCTAAGAGTGAGCAGATCGCTTTATTGGCGCAGCTATAGTAGCAGATGCCTAGGTAGGGTGAAAGTGCAGCTTAGACTAGCAGGCACCAGAATGAAAGTCTCGAGTCCGATATCACTAATGATCTTTAATGTAATACTTCTAGCTTATTTATATTAAAGTAAATATGCTAGCTAAATTAATTATGCATTGAACATTGCCCTTTCGATCGATACATACATGCCCGTGATTTGGAGCACGTTAAGCCAAATAGCTTATTCGCACTTATGTGCTTAACTTAAAAGAAAGATGTGACGCAACAACCTTGACCCGTATTAAGCATGTCGCAAAACGTGTAAACAAATGTATGTAAATAGCGGATAGTTTAGTTTTGACTGAGCACCCAAAGTGCTCGATTTTTTTTTTTGATAATCGTATTTGAACCTTTAAACGTGTTTTTCAATTTGTGGTGACCACGATATCTCGAAATCTATCAAACGAATTCCTTTGAAATTTGACTGACTTATTCTGTACTCACCGCAAAACACTTTTTTTTGAAGATGAGTGGCTAAGTTGACGTGTATTTCAGCAATGAGCGACTATTTCGGGCTGAAACAATTTTAGAGTCTGCCAAAGTATGAGTAAATATGTGATGACATTTTCATAGTTGTATGTTTGTTTAATTCGCAAAAAAAAACCTTCACTTCACGCGAGATGACCCCTTAATAGGCTAGATAAAATAAGAAATACAGTAGGAAAAAGCATCCGTGTCTCAGAGGTGAGAGCAGTCGCGTGGAAAGGATAACGTCTCGGTTTCAAAAACGAGATGAAGCTGTTATTTTTTTCTTATGTATTTATAATTTAATTTAGAATTGTTAAAAATAAAAGTTCTCAAAAATTCTTCTATTCCAACTATGGCCGCTTCTAAAAAAGTTAGAGTTCCGTATAGAATAAAATAAAAATAAATAAAATTTTAAGAAAATATGTTAGTGTTTTACAAAACACACCGTAATTTCCTTGTTATAAAATTTATGAATATAGCTAATTGTTTAAGCTTTCCAACGAATGTGGAAACATCACATGTTAATATATATATGACGTCAAATTTATAAAATTTCTTAATTTTTTAAAATTATAACGATTTTGCCGCTAAAATGCCTAACAACCGTTACATTTTCTTGCTAGATTTGTAAACCTCAAACTGTTTTGATCCTACACATGTACCTACCACCTACATGCCAGAGGTTCTTGGGTTAAGTTAGTTTTTATGATTCAGTACTTCGTTAATTTTGCTACTGACGTAAATCGCGCCTAATTTTATGCGTTTCCATTCAAAATTAGCAAAATTAATGACACTATCATAAAATTAGATTTATTTAAAAACTGTTCCATGTACGTCTACGTAGGTACATGTGCAGGATCAAATGAAAGGTAACTTTCTGAGGTTGCGAGAAAATGTAACGGTTATAAGGAATTTTTGCTGTAAAATTGGTCGTATTTAAAGAAACAGATTTTTTTTAATTATTTGACTTTGGCGTACTATAACTAGAGACATGAGGGCGTGCAGTGATGGTTCGACTTTCGTTGGAAAGCTGAGACGGTTTAGTTTACGGGGTATTTTGTGCAAAACTACTATTTTCTTAATCACATTGTAACTCAGAAACGGCCAACTTAACAACCCTCCCACACAATTTTTTGTTTGGCTAAGTGAGTACTATCACCTCCTTGCCTGTTGACCTCTGAGCCGGAAACACAATGTATATTGACGTAGCTTCAACATTTATACTTGCAGCTCTAAGTTTAATTAATAGTTCGACTATTACAGTTGGCCACAGTCACATTGATTGTTCGCTGCCTTGAGGAAAACATTTTAATGCCAACTTCGTCAGAGTTTCTTTAACTAGTGGACTATATATCATTTTGCTATCTAGCATATCTCATTATTATGTCTTCTCCCAACTTATCATACTTATGTATGTCAGCATAACCATTCTTTACGCTTTCAATATATAGCCTCTTTCCATGTCGTAGCGTAAAGCTTAGGTGAACGGTGCATATTTTCTGATTCGGAAAATGAGTTTGGATCAAATGTCTTTCTTCATTCTGTGAAAGTACCCTGACGTTTTTTCTTCAGTTTTATTTAATAAGTATTCTGTTTTGATAGTCTGGCAATACTACCCATCCCATTTTCTTGGAAAAAGTTCCGTGATCTACGATTTTTTGCGAAGAGGGATGTATGTGGGGCGGAACATATTCGACTTGATAAGGCTGCAACATTAAAGGCCAATTCAGAATAGGCGCAGCATGCATCATGCATCAATGTGATGCAAGGTTTGATATCATGGGATCATATGGCGCAATTGGTAATCGACGCATCAGATGCATGATACGTTGATGCAAGCTGCATGGGTTTGGAAAATTTCAAATTTTGATGCATGTTGCAACATTTCTGCCAACATACTGAGGTAAGTAATAAATTTCACATCTTATTTATCTCATATTTCCTCCGGATCTATTTTTTTAAAGATGCATGCTGCGTCGATTCAGAATTGGCCTTAATAGCCTATATCACAGTGTCGGTTCAAGTGTTGAGCTTGGTTTAAGATTGACTTGAACTTAGGCCACCGAATTTGGCCACTTAAGGGTAAAGTGAGAGAAACGTCATTCTTTTTGAAACAGTCCAAATGACCGTGTATTTATTTATTGATTTCTGTAACTTATTTCAATTTTAAAAAAATTCAGTACAAAATGACAGCTCATTGCATCACAGTGTACTGCAAAATTCTAGTTCAGCTGAGTTTGAGCATAAAAACAAACTTCGAAACAGTTTTTACTTGAGCCGCAGCTTAAATTTACTGCTAAGTTCAACTCAGCGAAATCTAAAACGGGTACTATTATACCGGGGATTATTGTTTCTACCATCGCTGAAGCTCATGGAATACGGAAAAAAAATTAATTAAAAATTCGAAGATGAGATTAGCTTTGCAAATAAGCAAAACATTATTATTGTTTATCGATCTTATTCGCTTACCCTATTTCTCTTCCTCGCAAAGCCGTTAAGGGTCCTAGCGTTTTGGTTATATGATATAGAAAAACCATCTACCATTCTTTGTAGACATTCCTGACCATGCACCCCGCCGAATTGTTGAGTTTACTGGCTTTGCCTATCAATTTGACGAGCTTGTTTGCCACTAACGTACGTTTCTGTTACTAATATTGTCTATCTCTGGCCAGGATTTAATGTATGTATTTTAAATTTCTAATTATATTTGTGCGCAAGTTACTTATTTAATTTTTATGGTATTCATATGTAGTTATTTCGTTCGATAAACTTTGGTAACAAAGAACCAATTTCGACTTGTTTGGATGTTTATATTTCAATTATTCCGTCTACCTAAATTTTGACCTTTATATGGGGATTGCCTAAAATCGGAATGCCACTTTAGGTTTTATGTACTTAAGAACTAAAGTACTTAGAGTAACAATAATAGTAAACTTAGAGCGAACTAAGAAACCTGATTACCATTGACAGGCTTTTGGAAAGCGGAGGGCGGCAGATATTATCAGTTCACTCTTAGTGTCTGAGCTCCTTCATGGCAGGTACTTCACACCGTGGATTAATGAGATCCCCTTCCTCAGAGACATTCTCACCGTAAACTTTCCTACTTAAGCTGGTGTCTAAAGCTTTAATCTTGCCATTTTTATATATATAGCGGTATAGTTTTTCCTAGATTATATAGCGTGATTGTTTATAATTTAACAATTTAACCCTTAGACTTAGGCTTCATGGCTTCTTTTTTGACTCTTATTTTTAGCATTGGTTTTATTTTATTACTTTATTAAAAACTTTTTCAAGCTTGGATGAATTATAAAAATCTATTACTGATTTGAAAATATTTTTTCCAGGAGTCTTCTACAGAAGACTAAAATTGAGAAGGACTTGATCGATTATATTGTCTATGGAACTGTTATTCAAGAAGTTAAAACTTCAAATATTGGTCGAGAAGCCGCATTAGCCGCTGGATTTAGTGATAAAACTCCAGCTCATACTGTAACAATGGCATGCATCAGTTCAAATCAGGTATACAATTTTTCTAAACTTCATAGAAATAAAGTATCCAACACTTTTCCTAATAATTTAGGCAATTACAACGGGTATGGGTCTGATTGCCACAGGAACTTATGATATAATTGTAGCTGGAGGTGTTGAATTTATGTCAGATGTTCCCATTCGTCATAGTAGAAAAATGCGCTCTCTAATGCTCAGGGCAAACAAGGCAAAAACTCCGATGCAGAAACTTTCATTATTAGCTTCCATCAGGCCGAATTACCTGATCCCGGAGGTAATACTAATATAATATATCCAATTCACCCACTTGACGGTATTTCGTATTCGTTTTTTTTTTTAGTTACCTGCAGTTGCTGAATTTTCTTCAGGTGAAACTATGGGGCATTCTGCAGACCGCTTGGCTGCTGCTTTTAAGGTTTCAAGGAAGGAACAGGATGAATATGCCCTTAGGTCACACACCTTAGCCAAACAGGCTGAAGAAAAAGGCTATTTGACTGATTTAGTTCCGTTTAAAGGTAGTTGATTATAGTATACTACTTTTCGTGACTAATTAACAATTAATTAACTATCGATTTCCAGTGTCCGGAGTTGATAAGACCGTAGATAAGGATAATGGGATCCGAGTATCATCTATAGATACTCTAGGTAAATTGAGGCCCGCTTTTATTAAGCCCCATGGAACAATTACAGCAGCAAATGCTTCATTTTTGGTATATAATTAATATACTTGTGTAAATCTCTGAATACTTATCTAAAAAACAAATTAATTCTTGAAGACTGATGGTGCTTCCGCATGTGTCATTACGACTGAAGAAAAAGCCAAACAGTTAGGACTTAAGCCAAAAGCATATTTACGAGATTTCCTCTATGTATCCCAGGATCCAGTTGATCAACTACTCCTTGGACCCGCATATGGTATTCCAAAATTACTTAAGAAAGCAGGATTGAGTATGAAGGATGTCGACTCATGGGAAATTCACGAAGCTTTCGCTGTAAGTCGTCTTACTTAGTTCTACATCTCTTAATTGAAACATTTTTTTGCCTATAGGGACAAATTATTGCCAACTTGAAAGCTTTAGATTCTGACTGGTTCGCTAAAACTTATCTGGGATTAAGCGAAAAATTCGGCAGCCCAGATTTAAACAAATGGAACAATTGGGGTGGTTCACTATCCATTGGTCATCCATTTGCAGCTACAGGAGTTCGATTATGTATGCATACGGTAAGTGGTCTTGAACTTTATTTCATATTTTATGAAGTCTTGCGATCTTGTTTGACTGACAATCATGTTAAATTATATTTTAAAGGCAAATCGACTAGTTAGAGAAGACGGTCAACTTGGTTTAGTTGCTGCTTGTGCGGCAGGCGGTCAAGGTGTTGCAATGTTGCTTGAAAGATATCCTGGAGCGACAGCTGATTAGATTTATAACTAGTTTTATTATGCCTACTCTTATTATTTATGTTAAAATCGTAATATTTCTTTTGCACTAAGATATCTTTTATATAAGTGCCTTACCATAATATAGATCATGCCAACCAACATTGAAACACTTTCATAGCAAAATAATCATTTCGAATAAAAATTTCACATTGTGTATATGTACAATACGTATGCAGATCTTTATAATTTTCTAAGCAGATGTACAGTATTTTAATGAGAAAATATAATTCAAACTTGCAGCGGCACATATATACTAGTATTTCTTATACACATCTCGTCGTCTTCAACGTCTTTACAGACAATGGACTATTTCGTTTCGGGTTCAAATGTATTTAGCATAGATAATAGTCAACGCAGTATTATTCACATATTAGATTTTACTTGTACTAGGTATAATATATACATAGATATGGGAATCAGAAAAAATCTTTGGACACCGACAATTTTGGAGCCTCCATTCTTTTATTTGCTCTACCAACTGGGCCAGCAGCATCTTATTCGATTATCCGCTTAACTTTAAATTTTCATTGCTAAAGGAATCTGGTTCCACCTTATTTTTTCTTTCATTGATGCTATCGATTCGTAGGTATAAAAATAGATACAGGAATATTGTATCAGAGATGGAATTATTGAGAACGATTGCTGCAAAGAATCTGATCAGTTTTCTGCTTCCCAAAACCTTTGGGCAGAAGTTACTAAAGTCTCCCCTCTCGTTAAGTAATGTCTATTCTTATAATGCTATTAATATGATTGAAGTTAGAAAGCTATTGAAGCAAGCATATTTGCTATGCAGACTCGGAAAGTGTCGGTAGTGTTGATAAAGAAACCACGGTATAAAAAGGGATGCAGAAATGACAAATTTTATATGGAAAGTAATAACAAAATTCCAAAAATAATTTTATGCAATTGTAATGTTTTTGACACAAATAAAATCATTACACTTTATTGTAGGTAACATACCTTGTTTTCTGTATACAGTGAAAAGAAATATTGGACATATTAGATTCACGATTTTCCGAATACAAGTTTCAAGAAGTCTAGAGTAATGCAGTGTTCAGGTGTGCAGGTCATAAATTTCAATTGGAATTACAAGATGTTTTTAAAATTAGTTATACCGTAGTCTTAACAGCAAGGCCAAGAATTCTGCATGTATCGTGCATATGTCATGGATTCTTATTACGCTTATCATAATAAAAAAGACAAACATCCAGATGTAGCTATTCATTGGCATTCAACCCGTGATATGATAAAATTTGTTTTTGATATGAAGAATTTGTGCAAAGAGCTAAGTAGAACGAGTGGAGTGCGAGTGGAATAAACTGTAAGATTTTTTAAATGAGCTTGAACCAGCGATTTTTGTTGCACTTTTCAATGTTTTTTTGTATTATATTATTAAGATAAGCTCAAGGGATACCCTATGCTGCAAAGCACAGCATGGCAGGGAGGAGATAGGGAAGGAACTAGGGGACAAAAGGAGAGTGGCTACGGTGGCGGTAATGATGTGTATGACACTCTTAAATATTCACAGATTGTAAGCCAGAGGAAAAACAGAAAATGGTAGACTGCTCCACATTCGCACATTTCGGGATAAAAAAGCATAACAGAATGACAGAATTTTTGGAGGGTGAAAGGATGTGATGTAATGTGTGCAAGGAATTAGTATAGAACATATAGTCAGAACATTGATCATGCATATAGCGAAAGGCATCCAACATTGTGAAAGTGCTCGAGTGAGTCGATATGGCGACTTATTGTCACGTCGCCAATGAGCTTGAAGGCTCTCTTTTGGGCAGTATCTAATGACCAACATCGGCCCAGATGTAGGAAATGTATTCTATTCTAGGGCTGGTACTTCTAGAAGAGCGCTAGTTTCATGGGCAAGAGAGAAGTTGTTGTCTGTCCACCTTGACTTATTGGAATTATTAATGCCAAGAATGCGTAGGGACGGTTTATCAGAAATCAGTGCTTCATCAAAAGAAAGGAGAGTGGTAAAATGATGATCTTGTTCAATGATCTAATCATGCAATATTGTTTGACATATGCCACATTTCCTCTGCAGTCTACCAGAGTGTCACAGGAGTAAGCGAAATCAAGGCAACTGTCATCAGCGAAACTGTGGATGGGATTGAAAGTAAGGGAAAGCAGATCATTGAGAATTATGAAGAGAGAGGGAGAGATAACATATCTGGAGCACATCGGCATTTATGGGGTCAGGTTTAGATGTAACCCCATCTAATAGAACCCGAACTAGAAAACATAAAAAACTTTCAATCAATCCATAATAGAAGATGAAGCGAGAGACGAAGAGCTTTAATTTTGGCTAAACAGGTAGATTGGTTTTTAGATATTTCATCAATTTGGAGTTAATGCTAGATACAAAAACTTTCGAAAGAATTGCAATTGGTCGATAATTTGAGGAATCGCTACCCTTTCCTTTTTTCTTTTTTTTTTTAATAAGCTCAACATGGGCTAGTTTCCAAGCAGTTGGAAAATATCTTGTCGAATAAGACAAGTAGAACTGCGCGAGAACGGAAGTATATGGACTATTATACACTTCCACGCGGGAGATGTAAATCAGGTTTCTGTAAAGTGATTGGAAGGCAAGAAATAGAAGCGAATCTTGCATCCAAAATATTAACTTTATCCAGTAAGTCAACAACCACTACACCATTGTTAAGAAGTGAAAGTATAAAGGAACTGATGAAATTGCTCTTGACGAGAGACCAGAAACTTTGCTGCATTTGCGATTTGTTTGTAGATGGAGGTTGTACATGGTACAGGTGCTAAATTGAGCCGGTCTGAGTTACAAAGAGGGGATCCGACTGAGATGGAATATTTTTCGGGATGAGATGATTTTTCTGTGTTTTAGATACCAGGAAGTTAGACATAACATTCACTGAAAGGATTATTGCTGTAATGAAGTTATGAGGGCAAAAGCAAACTAAAAAGGCTACAGCCCTTCTACAGAAAAAAGACGAAATGCTGGTGAAGTCATAGTGCTCCAGAGTTGATCGACACCCTCCTTGATATCCTTGAAGGTAAGGATACAGTTATATTATTGTAATATATTTATATTATTGTAATATATTCGTGAAATTCGACAATTCAAAGCGGTAACACTAGATCAAGCTCATGAGCGTGAGTACCGAGAGTACTTAGTATGTAAACCTTAGTAGTAAGTCAGTTGCTTGTTGTATTTTGAATAAATAGGTTGTATCGAACGCTGTGGTTTACTTTGTCGACCGGCTCCTAATTCGTGTTCACTTTTGGGCCTGCATACATTGCAAATTGGCGACGAGTTTACTTATAATTGCGGACAAATACGGGCAACATTTTTAATCGCAATGCCTGGAGATACCAAAGATGAAAAAGGCAATACATCGAGCCACGTGTCCAATTTTGCTACAGTCAACCTACATATGGAATAATTCGATCACCACATTCAGGAATGGGAGATTTATTTTGAGCGCTTGCAGCACTACTTTTCTGCTGCTAACATAACAGAAGAAAATCAAAGGAAATCCATTCTTCTAAAATGTGTTGGAGCGGAAACTTACACCTTGCTTCAGGATCTTTCCCATCCGGAATCACCCGGCAACATATCTTTCAAGTCCCTGTGTGAGAAACTTTCCACGCATTTCACGCCAGCCATTGTCATCTTTAAAGAACGTAGGTTGTTCTACGCAGCTAAGAAGGGAAAAGACGAGTCTGCAGTTGAGTGGCATGCAAGAGTGAGGAAATTAGCAACTAAGTGTAGTTTTGGCTCATGTCTTGACCAAACTCTTATCGATACATTTGTGACTGAATTCGAAGGTAAAATCTTCGATCGGCTTTGTGAGGAGACAGAATCACTAACTTTATCAAAAGCGCTAGCAATTGCACAAAAGTATGAGCAACGTTTTAAGGTCGAGGAAATAAATTACGTGGGAGCCCGTTATCGGTCAAAAAATTCAAGGCAACCACATGGTTCAGAAAAGTATAAAGAGCGGCGTCAGCACAATCAAAAAAATAACAAACAGTCAGATGATAACCACACGCAATCGTCCAAATGTTATCACTGAGGCAAGGGGGGGGGGGGGGGGGGGTCATCGTTTTTAAAGCTGTAAGTATAAAAAAACCAAATGTAATAATTGTGGCAAGTTCGGGCACATTGCAGCGGCTTGCAAAGAATCATTATCAGCACATCGCATCGGTAATCAAGCAGATGTTAGAAGGAAAGACAGACGGAAATTTTTCTCCAAACAGTTATCATTCGTTTTTAAAAGTGTATCATATAGATAATTGTAGTAGGGTAGATGAATATTACCCATATACGATTGATGTAATGGTGAATGGAAATGCTTTTAAGTTCGAGTTAGATTCAGGAGCAAGTGTTTGTGCTTTGCCAGTTTATTTATTTAATGAAAAATTCTCTAATTGCCAGCTGAAGCCAGTAAACTCAAATCTTACCAGTTATAGTGGCAATCGTATAAAAGTGTTAGGCAGTTTTACTGCAAAAGTGTGTTATGAAGGGCAGAAAGATGATATTAATCTTTTAGTGGTAGATACCCGTGCACCACCTATTCTTGGTAGGGACTTTTTAGGAAAGTTTGGAATACAATTGTCTCGTGTGCACAAACTAAGTGGAAGCAGCAAACTTGATAACCTTATTTATAAATATAATGAATTATTCGATGGCGATTTGGGCAAATTTAAGCACAGTAGAGTGCATTTGAATATTGCGCCTGATGCGAACCCTGTTTTTCATAAGCCCCGGCCAATTCCTTTCGCTTTTAAAGAAGCAGTAGAACGCGAATTAAATAATCGTGAAACAATTGGAATAATTATTCCCGTAGAAACAAGTAAATGGGGGACACCTCTCGTCCCAGTTCTAAAAACTGATGGAAACATTCGAATATGTGGTGATTATAAAGTTTCCATAAACAAATTTCTGTCAGATAATAAATATCCTCTACCTAGAATTGAGGAAGTTTTCACACGCCTCCAAAATGGTGTACATTTTTCAAAGCTAGATCTTTCCAAAGCATATAACCAGTTGGAGCTGGACGACGAGTCTAAGAAATTATGCGCGTGGAGCACGCATAAGGAGGTGTATCTTATGAATAGAATGCCTTTTGGAATTAAGCCTGCTTCAGGAATCTTTCAACACGAAATTGAAAAGATCTTACAGGGAATACCAAACGTTGTCAGCTTTTTAGATGACATTTTAGTTACGGGAAGAAACGAAAGAGAACAATTAGATAATTTGACCTTAGTTTTTGAAAGGTTGTTAACCGCAGGTCTTAAGCTCGACAGATCAAAATGTGAATTTTTTCAAGATCAGGTTTCTTATTTGGGCTATAAGATAGATAAGTATGGTTAATCAAAAACGGAAGATCGAATCAATGCCGCGCTTAACGCACCATCTCCTTCAAACGTCTCTGAAGTTGGGCATTTATCGGTCTTGTAAATTATTATAATAAATTTATTAAAAATTTTTCAATCACCTTGTCCCCATTATATAATCTATTAAAGAAAGGTGTTGACTTTAAGTGGGATGAAAAATGTATTGAGGCCTTTGAAAAAATAAAGGAAGACATAACTTCCGATGTTGTTCTAACGCATTTCAACCCGAAATATAAGCTGGTTTTAACCTGCGACGCTTCGCAAAAAGGTTTAGGTGCGGTATTAGCGCATATTTTCCCAGATAGGACTGAAAAACCAATTGCTTTCGCCTCCAGAACTTTGAACAAATCCGAGCTAAATTACAGTATGATACGAAAAGAAGCTTTGGCTATAGTTTTTGGCTGTCAGAAATTTTATCAATATTTAATTGGAAATAAATTTACACTAAGAACAGACCACAACCGCTTCTTGGTATATTGGCAGATAAAAAAGGTATTCCGCAGATGACTGCCAGTAGAATGCAGAGATGGGCATTCTTCCTTTCAGGCTTTAATTTTGATATCGAATATATCAAGAGCGAGCAAAATAATGCAGATGCATTTTCTCGTCTTCCTTTGCAATTAGCTCAGACTATACTGAAGAGCAAGGTTCCTTCATATCCTACATAGGGAACCAAGACAATATTTTGTTAGATTTTAATTTTATTCGTAAGGAAACTAAGAAAGATGATATATTATCCCGTGTAATTCGTAGTGCTGTTTTTGGTACCCCAGATGTTCTAAAGGAGGAACTCTTTAAGCCATATACAAACAAATACATGGAGCTGCATATGGAAAAAGATGTTTTATTATGGGGTAATAGGATTGTTATCCCAAAGTCTCTACGTAATGCAATTGTTAAGGACTTACACAGCGGTCACGCTGGTATAGTTAAAACTAAATCAATTGCTAGATCCTTCGTTTAGTGGCCAGATATCGATAGGGATATAGAAGCAATGATCAGCAGTTGCAAATTTTGCAATGCTCACAAACCTAACCCAGAAAAATCTTCCTTAATTCCTTGGCCATTAACTTCTTCGCCTTGGCAGCGCATACATATAGATTTTTGTAGACCTATTGATAGATACCACCTATTTGTAATAATATATGGGTATACCAAGTGGCCTGAGGTTTTCAAAACCAACAACATTACTACATCTTATGTTATATCCAAATTGCGTGAAATCTTTGCCAGGTTCGGATTGCCTGTAGAGGTAGTAAGTGACAACGGCACGCAATTTACATCTTTTGAATTTAAAACATTTTTAACTGTAAATGGAATAAAACAAAAACTTAATGCTCCCGGGCATCCTGCTACAAATGGTGCAGATCTTCAATTCAAGAAAATAAAGAAAGGTGTCTAGGATTATCTTTTGATGATATTCTGTCGCGTTTTTTGTTTGACTTTCGTACAACTAAACATTGCACGACTGAAGAATGTCCAGCCAAGGTAATGTTTGGCAGAGAAATTCGCACCCGATTTCATCTTTTAAGACCTCCTTCAGTAATAGATATTAGCTCAGTCAAGCAATCTAATCAAATAAATTATCACAAGGGGAAAAGAGAGTCCAAGATGGTAAATGGCGATAAAGTCTGGATACGAATCTATACAGATAAGAATTGCAAATGGATGGCAGGTAAAATAATTGAAGTTCTTGGTCCGAAATCATATATTTGCGAATTTGCTAGCGGAAAGAAAATCAAAAGGCACATTAATCAGCTCAGAAAACGAGAAGATATAAGTGCGAGTGTTAATATTCCCTTTCAGCCTGAAATATCACGAAATGAACAATTTCCATTACAACTGGATCAAAGTCCATCAAACCCTAATTTAGAAAAAAGAATGGCTAATAGCGACATCAATGAAAGCAATACGCAAATAAATGCTCCCGTGTCAAACAGTGCAGAAGAGGTTAGTCAGGAGCAGAATGTCAGACCTATTAGAATAAGAAAGCCTATAATACGATTTGAACCGCAGTGAATCAGTTTTGAGGTTCAATTTTGTAATATGTATTTTATTTAATTATACAATTTTTGAATTATATAATTTTTATGACTTTTAAAACCTTTATGCATTTAAGAAAGGAGATAGTTGAAATCGAAATCATTTTGAATTTTTACTATATATTGGTATTGTTTGGAAACAAAGCTTCACAAAGAGGGAAATATTGTAATATATTTAAATCGTGAAATTCGACAATTCAAAGCTGTAACACTAGATCAAGCTCATGAGCGTGAGTACGGAGAGTACTTAGTATGTAAACCTTAGTAGTAAGTCAGTTGCTTGTTGTATTTTGAATAAATAGGTTGTATCGAACGCTGTGGTTTACTTTGTCGGCCGGCTCCTAATTCCTGTTCACTTTTGGGCCTGCATACATTGCAATTATCTTATTTAGAAAACAATAATATTTAATAACGCCTCGAAGCAAGATGATTTAATGCTTTTATTAAATAATATATTTTTCGTTAAATTCTTTGTTTTATTTATCTCTCGTCAGCATTGTGCGAAGTAAAAATCGACTCTCGAAATCAATAATAATGATTCATTTATTTGTGATCTACCATGTTCAGTTAAACAATGTAATTTCATAAATTGGCCTGGTACATACATACCAAATTTGCCTTCAGGGTTACAAAAGTACGGCTCTCACATAAGTCAACTCGAAACCAAGCCCGATTTACTACTGTGGTGCGTATTCCATGAAATTTTTGCAGAATACTGAACAAACCTAAACTCAAAAACTTTGTATTTCGGTTCCAAACCCGAAACCGAAAATACATATTAAATTATGGTCTAAAAAAAAAAAATACAAAATTACGTGAAGGTTATGTGATAATCCTAATAGATAATATAATTTCAGTTGACCGTTCTTAATTTCGTTTTTGGTCCCACTTCGACTCTGCTTTCAAGTTTGTTGATTTACCCCCCGTTTTAAGGTGTAGGAACGCATGAATTTGTGTTTTCAAGCTCTTACATATAATTTTCTAAACGTTAAAAATATTTGGATTAACCCTTAGAAGTATTGAGGGGAATCGAACTTGAGAACTAGCATTACTGTCTATACTGAGCCAAATTCTTTTTCGAGCAAGGAAGAAGCGAATAGTGGTAGAATTCTGGTGGCATCGATATAAAATTTGAGTGATGGTTGGGTCATGTTCAATTATAGATTGTTGTTCAGTGTTGAGGTTTAAAATCGAATTGAGACTCTAAAGGATATTTTACTCTGGGCAAGTTTTATTACTCTTTTTTTTTATGGCAGGGTGACGAGAGATTCCAAGCACGCAGGCCAAGACGGCCCATTTTGCTAATCTGCTAAATCCCTTTCACCTACCTTCCAGTCCTCTTAATGAAGCGCAGCATGTCTTTGGTGAGGTAAGTTTTTCAGCTCATCCACAGATAGGATGCCAGACCCAAGCGTATCCAGCCGGACAAGTACACAAAGTGTTTGGTTGTTTCAGGCTCTTCTTCCAGGCAGGACAGACACTCAGATCAGTCAGCAACTCTTATCCTTGTTAGATGAGCATGAAGGGAGCTGTGGCTAGTGATGATGCCAACCATAATTCTATATTGTTTCCTTCCTTCTTGGGACCATCAAGAAAAAGTTTTGTGCAAGTACTCAGGTTCGCCCATCCTTGTTGATGTTTCATACGAACATTCAAGATCGTAACGCCTACGGCGGGTTTCGGTCCTGGAACGGAGAACCTGAGCCAGACCTGTCTAGAAGTACAGCTCTTTCATTCCCCATAACTCCCATGTGATCAGGAACCCACGCAAGAGATACCTTGTTGTGGATATAGCTTATCCACGGATGATCTACAGTCCCCCAGTAACGTAGATGTTATCCGAGGGCCGCTCAGAGCCATCAAGGCTGCCGGACTATGCGAAAGGAATGCAATGTCCTTTATCTTAATCTCCATTTACAATACAATACAAAAATGTTTTATTGCTGTATTTATTAAGACCTATCTTTGCTGTCATTATGATGGCGAAGACTTCAGCATGGAAAACAGTGGTGTGCCTTCCAAGTGAGTACTCCAACGCAATGTCAGGTTCAAGAAAGTAAACACCCGCACCGACTCCCTCATTAGTGAGAGAGCCTACAGTGAAAATTCTTAAAGCTGACCGGAGGAGGCTCGATAAGGCAATTCCCATAGCCCACGATTCCCTTTCAGGAAAAATTACAGAGAAGCGATGCCCAAAACGAAGTTCTGGTACCATCGCAACCTTTGTCATGCGGGCCAGAGTGTTTTCCCTTTTAAGCCCACACGCCAATGATCAATGGGAAGAACCAGCCCAGCCGTCCACTGAACATTCCCATGAGCGCAATATACACACAGCCCTTTTAGCATCTGCCTGAATGGCAAGATACAGGGGTGGCAGATTAAGTAAGACCTCAAGGGCAACAGTAACCGCACTGCTTTGTTGCACCTCAAATTAACGCACAAATACTTTCAGTGTTTCGTCCGAAATAAAATGCGGAGATTTATACAAGACGATTATCCTCTGCTTAAGCAGATCTTTACACTTTTATAATTTTCGGAAAGTTTCTTATTGTCTCTTTACTCTATTATAGAAGCGCGATATCTTTATTGAAAAGTTCCCAATAAACAAGTGCGCATTCAAAAGACTTCTGAATGTAACACGGAGGATGGCCGATTCTGTTATGTGATCGATAAGTTCCTACTCCATTCCTTAACTATTACGTTTTTGTTTTTGATAGATGTTCCGTTTTTATCGGATACTGTATTCGATTCGATCATAACGAAAATGAAGTGTGTAAACCTATATAGACGAAGAAAAATGAAACAAAATTCTACGAAATATTATATAAAAGCTTCACAAACAGCCGTCAACTGAACCGCATCTACAACCCTTTTGTGAAATTTCGTTCAATTTCATTCAAAGGTATACACAATTGATACTGATCTACTTGAATCGAATTCAATAACAAAGTCCCATATGGCTAGGCTAGGACTAAAGAGAGAGATTGCCAATCATTAATGGACACTGATGCAATTTGTATTCAAAATTAATAAAACCATGAGGTAGTTGTAGAAAAACTGTCCTTTGGATTTCCGTAGTCTGTGTGGAATAATTGGGAGCAGAAATAAGAAGTAATACCTTTGATTTGTAATTGTTTTATATACACTTTATTGGAACAAAGAATTCTTAACAGTTTGACATTTTGACTTAGACAGACAGATGCCATCGAGATAAGTGTTACATGGATTCACAAAAGTATGCGTGAAGCGTTTGTTGCCAACTGTTCAGTATGAATGCAATATTAACTGAATGTCTATCTGTCTACACATATTTCCAACACTCCTCCTCATTCATATAATATTGCATTTTTCTCTGAAATATACATGTTTCATTGCAGACAATAGTTTCGTTAAAAGATCTGCAATCATTTCTTCTGTAGTACAATATTTACATTCAATAACCTTATTTCTAATGAGATCACGTATCATCTTGTATCTAGTATCAATATGCTTAGTTTTATAAGAGAATTTATGATCTTTAACTAATTCTATACAACTTTCGTTGTCTTTATAGATGACTATTGGTGAAGTAATTTCCTCTTTCATTTCTATTAGCAATTGTCCTAGCCACTTGGTCTCCTTTGCTGCTTCAGAAATAGAGATGTACTCCGCCTCACATGATGATGGTGCCACGATACCCTGTTTTTGACACGTAACATTGTTGAAATCCAGCTTCTTCGAGTACCATATGAAGTGCGCTGTTCCATGATCTCGCCGCTTGCTTCAATCCGTATATGCTTTTCTTTAAGAGACAGACCTTTGAGCCATCCCCGATTTCGAATCCTCTTGGCTGCTTCATAAAAATGGTTTCCTCCAGTCTTCCATTAAGAAATGCTGTTTTTACGTCCAAATGATACACCAACATTTTCCTCTTAGCTGCTATTGACAAAAGCACTCTAAATGTTGTATGAAACACAACTGGTGTAAAAACTGCATCGTAGTCCTCGCCGTATTTTTGTGAAAAACCTTGCGCTACGAATCTTGCCTTATATTGTTGTATTTCGCCGTCTCCTCCAGTTTTGACTTTGTACACCCATTTTCCGCCAATCGCCGTTTTGTTTGCTGACAAATCCACCAGATCCCATGTATTGTTACGCTCATGTGAGTTCATTTCTTCCTGCATTGCTGTTAGCCAACATTCTCGCTCATCACTTTCAACTGCCTCGTCAAAAGTGTTTGGTTCACAGATTTCCTTTGCAATGTTGATTTCAGTAATCAAGCGCCTTGGTGGATTTCCTTTATTGGATCGCTCAGAGCGTCGAATATCTGTTACTGTAGATGTCCCCTTCTGTTCGGTGCCTGACGGTATTTTCTCCTTCTGACTTGATACGGCTTTGCTTGTTGAGTTATCACCTGATAAATTAACTATCACATTGTTCGTTCTCTCATTATGACAAACATTCGATTTGTGACTCCGCATGTTTCGACTAATTACAACTTTCTTTGTAACTGTGCTGTAACACCTGAACGCCTTTGAATGCTCATCATATCCTAAGAAGATTGCTTCTTCCCCTGGACAATCTAGTTTCTGCCTTTTTTCTTGCGGTAAATGAATGAAACATTTTGATCCAAAAATGTGAAAGCCTTCGATACCTGGCTTTACACCAGTCCATCGTTCATATGGTGTTGTATTCGTTGTTCGCGTGATCACCATGTTCTGAATGTAGTTGGCTGTTGCAACCGCCTCACCCCAAAAACTGTATGTGTGATAATTCGGCGTCAAGTAACATGCAACGTGCCATTTCAACGAGAGTTCGATTTTTCCTTTCGGCCTTTCCATTTTGCTCTGGACTGTATGCCGCTGTATATTGAACTTGTATGCCTTCCGATTTAAGATATTTCGTTAATACTTTTCGATGTATTCACCACCGCGATCCGAACGAATGATTTTCGGTTTCTGCAGGAACTTCGTTCTACAGAATTCAATGAAATCTTTCATTGCTTCCGCGACTTCAGATTTGTGTTATAAAAGACGAATAACTGTAAAACACGAATAATCACAATATAGTGCTTACCACCATGTGTTGCTGTCTGCATCGGGCCGCAAACATCGGTGTGTACCAAATCCATGACTGCTGATGATTCACTGTCTGATTGCTTTGGAAATGGTAACTTGGTTAATTTTCCTTTCATGCATACATCACATGTTTCCTTGATTCCGCAATCGACGATTTTTAACCCCCTTAATTAATCCATCAGCTTTCATTTTCCGTATTGCATTAGGATCTCTGTGACCCAATTTCCGATGCCATTGATGAATGCAATTTTCATTGTGCTCGAGTACTGCACAAACTTTATCTGGCTGCCGTAGTACATACAGCCCACCAAATTCATCAGCTACACCAATTTGCTTTTCCATACGTTTTATTTTGCAAATTTGTTTATCGAATTCAACACGCAGACCACTTTTGGCAAGTCGCATTACCGAAAGCATATTGCCAGCTAAACTTGGTACAAACAGAACTTCCGCTGCCTCCAACTTAAATATGAGGCCTTCTTCATTTAAAAATGTTAAACTACCTGTTCCAATTGCTTGGACTTTAACTGCATGACCATTTGCCAATTCAATTGAACTGTTATAGGATTCGTTAATTTACATGAAAAATCGTTTGTCGTTTACAACATGTCTAGTTGCTTCTGAATCAATGATCCAACCTTTATTATGTCTAGTGTGTTCTCCGAATAGAAAGTCCTTTGATTTATACTTTAAATTTGACATACCTTTATTATTATTTTCCTCAGCTGAGTTTACTTTATCAGCTGACTTTTCTTTCGATTGCCACTTTCCATCTCGATTCACGGGCCTATAACCTTTAGAAAAACTGTCCTTTGCATTTCCGCAGTCTGTGTGGAATAATTGGGAGCAGAAATAAGAAGTAATACCTTTGATTTGTAATTGTTTTATATGCACTTTATTGGAGCAAAGAATTCTTAACAGTTTGACATTTTGACTTAGACAGACAGTTGCCATCGAGATAAGTGTTACATGGATTCACAAAAGTATGCGTGAAGGGCTTGTTGCCAACTGTTCAGTATGACTGCAATATTAACTGAATGTCTATCTGTCTACACATATTTCCAACAGTAGTATGGTAAGGTCACTTAAGGCTTACAGTGCAGATAATATGTAGGTCACGTCCCCACATGATTCACTCTTTTTTCCCATAATCAAAAGCTTTATTAAAAATCCCAGACGCAGACTCAGCTAATTTATTCCTCCACCGGAAAATAGTTTTCATTAATTTCTGAAAAACAAAAGTATCACATAACACCCTTTAATCATTCTCACACGCACATTTTGCAGAAGTAAGCATTTTTACTTGAAGAAGAAAAACGTAATGAAAAGTTCAAGGTAATTAGAAAAGTCTGTTTTTAAATTACACATAAGTCTGTCGCAGTTGCGGAAGTTTTATTTTCATTTTAATAAACGTTAGAACTTAGAAGTTCAAAGTTGTGCTTTTTTTATTATCTTGTTAAATAGGGAAATTACTAAATAGGCGCAGTATTCACGAAAGGACATACAGTGGAAAAAATATATAATAGAAATAAATTTGTTATTCAGTGCAAATCCTATTAAAATAATTCTTTGCGAAACAAATTTTTATAAAACAATATTTTTCATTTCCGATATAAGGGAAACTTCTGAAAATTATTAAAAAAATTTGTTAATACTTGCCATTCCAAATTCCAAAATTCCAATAATAAAACACGGTTAATTTTAATTATTTAACTACACCAACCTGAAAGAAAAACGTTTTATAATAAAACAAAATAAATCAATTAAACCAATAAATAAAATAAATAATTGATTGCGTAATTCTCAAATCAAAAGTAAATTGTCAAAAATTTACAAAAGTGGAGAACAAAATCAGGAAAAATAAAATAAAAGACCAGCGACATTGAATAATGATTGTGAGAGCTAGTCTCGGACGTGTGAGGGAGTGCCGGTTTGTAAAGGACAACTCAGTTCTTTAAATTCAAATATAAAATTTTTATTCAAATTCAATGCTTATAACTATATCACAAATTCATTTACTAAAAGAAATTCAGAACTAAAACTAACCTACAAACTACTATAAAATTCAATAAAAAACTTCAAGTAACAAAGATAAAAAATAATATAAAAGACAAATTAAAAATTCAAATTAAAAGTCAATGAGCTCCTGCTCAGGCGCTGCCAATGTTCTCCTGCTCAGGCGCTGCCAATGTTCTCCTCGTTCTGAAAGAGGGAGAGAAGGCTAGAATTATTATCTGTCATTAAAACAAAGAAAAGGGGGTAATATTGATGCTGCTACTGCGTGAGGGCACAAGGGCAGCAAAATGCCATAGTTAGTAAAACTAGTCAGATTAGTCTCCGACAGTATTCTGAGCGTGCGCAGAAGTGTAGCAATATGCTACTATAAAGAAGAATAAGAGCAGATTAATCTCTGCAGCAGAATTATTCTTCTGCGTAAATGTGAGCAGGAGATGTAGCAGATTATTTTCTGCAGCAGAATTATTCTTCTGCGTAAATGTGAGCAGCAGATGTAGCAGATTATTCTTCTGCGTAAATATGAGCAGGGGATTGCAGATTTTCTCTGCAGCAGAATTATTCTTCTGCTTAGGTGTGGCCAGGAGATTGCAGATTATTCTCTGCAGCAGAATTATTCTTCTGCTTAGGTGTGGGCAGGAGATTGGGAAATGATGGAAATTTCAGATTATTCTCTGAAATATAGAATTATTCTTCTATTTTGGAGGTTGGGAACGATATTCTTGTTAATCGGATTATTCTCCGAATCAGATGAGCTCTGAACCAACAATGATTTTCTGCTGCGGCTCGTCGGCTTTATATAGCGGCCGCATCCAGTTATGCGTTCTCGCCTCTTGGCGTTGCCCTAGCAACGATTGATGCATTATCTGAATGTACCTCAGACAGCTGACTGACGTAATGTCACTTTCTGTCACTGAGAAATTGTAAATATACGAGATGGTGGTATCACTTCGGTCCCAGCCTTCGAGCTGGTAACAACTAAATAAAATTAAATACTCCAAAATGGAGCTTACCACTATATTGAACATATTTAATTATGTTTAATCACTCCAAAATGGAGCTAACAAATAATCTAAACAAATATAACTAATATAACTAATATTCTAAAAGTTTTAACTAGCTAAACAAATATAACTAATATAACTAATATTCCAAACGTTTCAACTACATAACCCAATTTAAAAAAAAAAAAATAAATAAAAACAATTGTTAAATCAGCACAGGCGCGGTCCTTACTTTTAATTGGTCCCCCAACTACTATTATCATCCCACTTTTTGGCGTTATACCTCGTAAGGTCGAGCCAGGGAGAGAAAACTCCAGCTTCCAATTAGTGGAGCCCAAAGTTTTGTCTCCGAACCAAGAGATGAAGAAGAGATGGTGGTATACTTTTGAGGTAAGTTAAAAGTTTTGTACAATTTTTGTTATGAATAATAATATTCTTATATGTTTCAGGTATTACACTTATTTGTTGGAATGTTTGGACATCGCTGGATGAACGGAAGGAAGTTCCCAACTATTAGATAAGTAGTTTTTTGTTAATTTCATTTAGACTTTAGTTCTTTGTGTTTCCTTTTTTCCCTTTTCTATAGGAGAAAATATTTCACCGTGATCATTCGACAGCTGTAACATCATCATCGATAATCAGCAACGACCAAGAATTAATTGCCAAATCAGCAGCAACCTACTAAACACCGGTCCATTAACTCCCAACGTATACGAAGGAGGAGTCCACACAATAAACATGATGACACAAGTAATCCTAGATCCAATAAAATATTTGAGAAAATTGCCACTTTCAATGGTGATAGAGATGATCTTTATAATTTTAAAAGTTTAGTTATAGGGTTTTTCCTTTATTAGCCAAGTATAATGATCTGAGCCAGAAAATATTTTTTGATATAATTAAAAGTAGATTAACTGGAAAATCTCGCGAAGTGATTGAAATAAATAATGGTATTACAAAGTGGCAAAATGTGAAAAATCTTTTTATCTAGCATTTGAACTTAGATTAATAACATTTAAAACAAATTATGCCGATTTATATAATGAAATAAATGCCATGCTACGTAACTTAAATAATAAAACAAAATTTGAAAATAGTGCCGAAACTGAAACAAAATATAATTGCAAAACAGCTCTTAGAATTTAAAAAAAAAAATTACCAGAGCCAATGAGGGTTCTGTTATATTGCAGACAACCAGACAGTTTAGAAGCCGCTATGCAAATTTTATACAAAACTGGCTGTGCTTTCACTACGGTTAATGTAGTTCGAAATAGTAACTACAATAAAAATACAAAAATAAAAATAATCGAAATAACTATAATAACAATCGAAACGTTAATTCAAATTACGACAGAACACTGAGCTAAAAACGATAAATCAAAATGTAAAAATATTTAATAAAGTTAAAATACCATTACTCAAAAAGTTCAATAGAACTAACGAAATGGCAGAATTTTTAGAATATAATTTTCACTCTGAATACGACGGTCTAATAGGAAACAATATTTCAAAACTCTTGATCATTAATTTTAGTTAGAAAAATAGAACCTTAGAAACAGAACACGCTAAAATAAAAATATATTTTGATAAATCTGAAGAGGATTATGAAACTTTGATAAGCTCTTTAGATACAGTAATAATTTATAATTTTAACAGTCAGAAAAATATTTGCCTATTCGATCCAATTAGAATTGAGCATTTGCATAGCGAAGAGAAACAAGGTATTATAAAACTAGCAAACATCATATGGGCAGTAAAATATTTCAGACTCTAGCTTTACGGCAGGACGTTTTCTATTCAGACTGACTAAAGACCTTTGCTATGGTTAAGTTCCCTCAAAGAACGAAATAATAAGTTACAATACAAAGGTGGAAAATTAAATTAGGAGAATATAATTGCGAGATTAAATATATTTAAGGTAAGGATAACAATGTAGCAGATGGCCTTTCTAGAATATAAATCCATAATAATGAAATAAACGAAGACGAGAATGAAGATAACGAAATAGATAGTAACAGTAATCCTTCGATGGGAGCAATAATTCACAGTGCAAGAGAAGATAACTCGAATCATATCCCAATCGTTTATAGTCTCGTGAATATCTTCAAACCCCAAATTATATTAAAAACTGTCAGAACTGTCACAAATTACGTAAACCATTCGGTAAAAGAAGACTTCTATCGATTTAAAAATATTCAATGAAGAAAGTGTAACTGATCTCTTGCAAAAATACGTGCCATCCAAGGGTATCGTCATAGTATTCTAAAACGATGACCATTTATTTTCACAATTTCAATTTCATATTTGAAATATTTCAGTAATAATAAACTACTAAAATTTTCAAGAGTAGCAAGTCTTAGAAGATATTGAAGATGAAGAAAAGGCATTAGAAATAATAACCAATACGCACGAAAAATTTAATCACAGGGGAATAAATGAAACATGTGAAGATACCAAGGACACTTACTGCATTCCCAAATTAAAAGGAAGAATATTTGTAACATTTCAAAATTTGAAAAAAAACACTGTATAAATCCTTGTATAAAGTAACTGAGGCACCAACTAAACCTAATGAAATTTTACATATTAATGTCTGGATTGTAAATAGGCAAACAATGTACTTAACAGTAATTGATAAATTTACAAAACACGTAATAATGCATAAATTAAGAAGTAGGTCCTGGGTAGATTAGTGGCAATGAAATCGAGAATAGCAATGAGAAAAATTGTAATTAGCGGAGAATTTTACGATATTATTCGACTTTAAACAAGCATATTAGAGTAATAAAGACCAGCACCAGAAATACAGACAATACAAATTTAGATAACTTAGTTTTAAAAGCATTAGAAACTTATAATAAAACCATTCATTCTACTACGTAAAAGAGACCTTAAGATTTTATTAACGGAAAAAACTAAAGCAGAAGAAGAAATAGCTCATAAAGTCAAAAAAAAATAAAGGTACATTGATAAAATAAATAAGAATAGGGAAAATGTAATTTTAACTGATAATAATCATCAGTATGTAAAATCAAGAAACGTAGTATCAAAGACATTTAAATTACAGCCAAAATACAGAAAGTTAAAAGATAAAACAACAAGCGGTGACTATTATAAGGACAAGAACGGAATTAAATACTATAAAGACTAAGTTCAAAATCAAGAAGTACAGCCTATAAAAAGTTATAAGAACATTTTACATATCATTAACTTAAACTCATTGTCAAAAACCTTAGCTATTGTTGAGAATAATATAAAAAAATAGAGATGGAAGCTGATATTTAGCGATGAAGCATAATTTTATGTCTCTACCCGAAGAAATACAAAACTTAGCACATACGATAGTAGGTAAAGGATTAAAATACATAGCAGGAGTAATGGATTCAGACGACGAAAAAGAAATAAAAGAAAAATTAAATGCAATAGAAAAAGATAACGATGAACTAATACAAAATTTTAACGAAGCCATAGCAAATATAACAAAACACATTAACACATAGCAAACGCAAATTACCAATTATCAAATTTAGCTAATAAAATAAATAAAGAAACAACAGAAATAGAAAATATGCAGCACAGCACGCATTCAAATTCAATATGATATTGAATTGCTAAGAGAGGAAAGTTAACGAAAATCTAATGTTAACCAGGCTAGGAGTTATAGGCAGAGATATTTTGACTACAGAGGAAGTTGAAAAATACAACATTACAATTAAAGATATGATTTACGTAATGTTCTATAACGACTATGTATATTGTTTTCTTATTAATGCTATCAATTTATTATCAATATCAAATAAAAATAATCTTGAAATAGTCTTAGAAAACAAAGTATTTTTAATGCATGAAAAAGAATTGCATGAAAATGTAGAAAATGTTATATTAAAGAAAAATCTAACAATCGTAGAAAATTCATGTCAGTTGCTCTTGTATAATGCCAAATAACCGAAATAAAACAGATAATTAATAATATTGTAGTTACAAAAAATACGCCAAATACAAATATAATTCTTAACTGTAATACATTTTAAATAAACGTATCAAAAAAGAATTAAATTAAATTCGAAAACTGCGAACTTCAAATTAACAATGTATCATACGAAAATTATGTATGTATTTAACTAAAATTTTGTAATACCAAATTTTAACAATTTAACTATCAAAAATATTGTAATGAATTTTCAGTAGAAGATTTGCACATTAAACATTTGAATAATCGTAATTGAAATCTTAAAACAGAGCCGTCTTTCATGACCGAATTACATTCAGTAAGATTCCCGTAATAATAATAATTTCAATAATAATAATCATCCTTATGAAGCAATATCGTAAAAAGGTATCACACGTTAAAATCGAATTAAAATCATTGAATTTTTCGGAGGTGAATCATAAGGAAGGGGGTCACGTCCCCACAAGATTCACCCTTTTTTTCCCATAATCAAAAGCTTTATTAAAAATCCCAGACGCAGATTCAGCTAATTTATTTCTCCACCGGAAAATACTTTTCATTAATTTCTGAAAAAGTATCACATATCACCCTTTAATCATTCTGACACGCCGCACGTTTTGCAGAAGTAAGCATTTTTACTTGAAGAAGAAAAACGTAATGAAAAGTTCAAGGTAACTAGAAAAGTCTGTTTTTAAATTACACATAAGTCTGTCGCAGTTGCGGAAGTTTTATTTTCATTTTAATAAACGTTAGAAGTTCAAAGTTGTGTTTTTTTTAATTATCTTGTAAAAAAGGTAAATTACTAAAGTTGTATGTACTTTTTGATGGATGGTTGCTGTGTTTTCCGTAGATAAGACTTCTACGAAATGGGCTTTGGTTTATGTTTTTCAGAAGCAGAGCCTGTCGTTGGTGTCCTGGCGAGTTATATTAGATTGTTCTTGCTGAATTCTGATAATTTGGCGCATCGTCCGTCGTATCCCAAATTTAGACTTTAAATGGTGTTATCTTACCGCACGAGGCTTTATCTCATACAATTTACAATCTTCACGATTGTTACACACTAATTTTCATTTTGCGGCCCGCAGTGATGAAATGACTGGGAAGGATTTTCAATACGATTTATTTTTGAGACGGATCCTATGAGCTAATTCACTTATTTTATCTGTATCTTAAAAGGCTTCCTCGTTACATGCGAAAATATAGCAGCAATTATAAGACGTATTTACCCTACAAGGAAGTGATGGTCTCCCTCTCCTCTTGTTCCGGTTATCTGGATCTGAATGACAACAAATATGAAAATGTTTGATTTAGTTTGGTGTGACCATTGTGTTTAGAGTATATAGTGAACGCAGAGGCAATGAGTTCACAACTCAATAGATGGCTCTAGATGTACCGAATCGAAGAAATTCTCTGTTCACATTAAATGTGAGGATATAAATTTACTCTTTGGTTCTTGTTCGTGCTGCAGGCACCTAGATTTGCGCATCGCGTCACTGTTTATTGGATATTCTTCTCGTTCGTTGTCGCCTTCCCGTACCATATGCGCTGTTTCGTGTTGTGTGGTGGCTTCACCCATCACTACTTTGCATAGAATAAGATTGGTGGGCGAAACGGGCAGGCTGCAATGATTAATTTAGCTATGCATTGATGTGGCAGATTTTCGGGATCACTGACGACTTTTTCATAATTATGTACTAAGAAAAACAGAGGAGTAAATGTATGTATGTTTTCTTAGAAGGGAATCTTTAACATCCTTTTGCATGACGTTTGTTTGCAACTACTTATACTATCAACTACACCAGCCTACCCATATGCTCGGCTCAGTTTTCAATTCCACGAAATATTTCTAGTTTACCTATATTTTTCCAAAAAGAATATCTAAGCATGTACGTACATATATTAACAAAAAACAATAAAAATGGGAAAGCAGAGTGTGAGTACGAGCACAGAGGAAAAAATTGGTATATTCATACATATATGTATATAAATTATTCCAAGGAGGAAGTCATGGATTCTCTTCTAACGAATCAGCGTTGCAAACAAAATTAGAGCAATTCAACGGCCGACAAAATTCATCACATCATCTGACATCATTATTGTTTGCCCGTCTCGTCACTATTCTATACAAAGTAGAAAAGGAAGCCACGCAACACCGCTGACAAACGACGGTACGAGAACGCCACGAAATATGTACCGAAGTGTGAGCGGAGCATGCCAGCCAGCGGGCTGGGGCTGGGGGACACTACAGTGAATAGGCTTGAGTCTCGGATAGTACAGCGACGTGGCGCCTCTAGCGAGCAGTGTACCCAACAGCCGATTCCCATTCTTGCGTTCACTATATACACTAAACACAATGGTGTGACTTATCTGGAAACCTCGAAACCACTTGATTGAGATGCATATGTAGGCGCGCCTGGTTCTATGCATAACACCTTTCGTGTTGTTCGCATTTCTAGATTATGAAGTCAGGTGATCATACCGTTGAAAAGGTGGAACAAGAACTACTCCTTGCGAGAAACATAGAACCAAAAATAATATAACATGTTATATTATTTTTGATAGAACTCTTCTCTAGAAGCAAAAAGACACTTATTCCAGCATCCGTAGTCAATTCTGGCTGCAAGATTTTATATCATGATGTTGAAGTTCTACTTTTTATTTTACAAATCGTCGAGTCAATTCGAACTATATAATTGTGAATTGAGTTTACAAGAATAGAAAGTAATAGCTGGAGATTATATACTTGTAAAACTTCCAAAATGCATATTAAAGTTACACCCTTACCCTTCCATTGTAGAAAACTCAAACAAATCGTTCAATTGAGATGAGTCTATGGCGAAGTCTAAAATACAGATGGTTATTATAGCAAAGAATAAATTATGAACTGTATCAGATTTTTGAAGCTCCCAACATCCCCGAATGATTCACGATAACTTGACGGTTCTAGGAAACGTGGAGAGTTCCGAATGAGGTGTTTACAGCGTAGAGCGTTGCAAATTCGGACCTGTAATGGATGTGATGAAAAGAATACACTGGTTTGCAAAGGTACAGCTTTAGTATTCCTAATCGTGCTTTATCACTTTTCGCTGTTTTTCTTCAAACAGAGCTTTAACAACAGAACTTCTTCATCGGAACTAGAGTACATTTGGATAAAATCCGCCGCTCCCGGGGTGAATACTCTTGCCGCGTGCCACCGTGCCGTGCCGGACAAGGTCCAGGATTATACAGGGTCTTTGAGATCAAAATGCCTTCCAGTATTCCACGCGATTTCCTTAGGGGAGCTCCAAATATCCCCTCGTTTTCACCAATATTCGTGGTGGGCGGTGGGCCCCTTGCCCTAGGGGTCCAAAATTTTTTTAAAACATCGATGTAGTAATCAAATGATACATTGAAAAGCAAACCTCGATGTCGTTAAAACATCGATGGAAGGAAAGTAAACATTTTTTTAAATGAAAAATATTTCACTTCTGCAGACATATACTTAATATATAATTCCCAATTAACAACAAATTTGCGAATATGCTTCCCAAATACATTTATTTAAGAATAAAAACTTTTTAATTGATCCGGCAAAGCAAAGTTCAGAATAAATCATGTTACAACTGCTGGAAATCACGAAATTAATTTAAGATATTTTTGTAGTAATACTAATAATATCGTATACATATGCCAGATAATTTTAGAAAAAAAGAATCAGGATGCTAGAGAAAAATACTTCAAGTCTCCCAATTATTTTCATCAAGACTATTCATTAATAAAAGTTTGGACAACTTCTGTCCCTTTTGGTCATTTCTCTGCTGATAAAGTATTTGGCCCGCTTTGAGAAGAGTCTTTCTAATCGAACGGAGGTTGCTACGATGGAGAAACATTTTGGATGGATTCCTTTATAGTTTGCCTCAAAACTAGAGGATTATCCACCATAATTTTGAGTGACTAGTCATAGACATATTTTCTCCCGATTTTTGTAATTTTTGTAATTCATTTTAAAAAGGTCGTCACTAAAGGCGGCAGAGGCGTAATTAGATATCATGGGATAGAGACATCATAAAAGAAAGGTACATGCAGATGCAATATTTTAATTCATCGAAATAATTTACTTAAATTGACAGAATGAATGTACCTGAAAATAAGTCTAGTCGGCCAAAAAAATGAATAAAAATTCTACCGAAACATTTTGTGTTTACGGGTCTATGCTCATAAAAATTGTCGTCGCCCTCCAAAAGGAAAAAATTTCCAGTAAATTTCTAAGAAAAAATTGCGGCCTTCCCTACAGCAGGTCGAGGCATCGTTAGATTTTATATTCGATCGAGTCACTGCTCTCGGCCTCGCCCAATGCATAGAAATTCGAAGGAAGAAATTTCCAAAAAATTTCTAAGAAAAGATTGTGGCGTTCCCTTCATCGGGTCGAGGCAACGGTGATTTTGTATGGAGCGAGGCATTGGTGGCTTACCATTTGGACGCGTCATCAAGTGCCAAGTCGAGGCATCGTTAGTTTTATATTCTAGAAAAGTGTTGCATATTTTTGTTCTACGTGTCCAGTCTTTGTATGTGATTAGTAGTTTGACAGCGATATATCGTCGCAAAACCCTCGAGAAATACACGCCATGAAACAGGCTCCCTCACTACCACATAAGAGCCCTAGCGTAGTCCTAACATTCTAAAATATTTGCAGTGCTCTTATGGAAGATTGACAAAAGTTTGAATTGAATAGCTCCTCCGCCCTAAACTACTATTCATACAGAAAAATGGTATTGTGATAAACTTAAGCTTGCTTTCTTATCTTCCCAACTGCAATCAAATTTTCTTACCTTTCTTAACAAAATTATTTTAAAAAATGTATTTGAAACGAATGACTATCGTATCCCAAACAAAAATTCTCAGGAGAGAATTGCATATGTGTATGTGCCGGAGTCCGATGAATTTGAATGAATCTGCCTGCAAATGAATTCAATATAATTGTCAATAATTGTTCATCGCCTTGGTTTGACATTTGATTTTTGTCATTTGTCATTTGTCAGAAGATGAAATCAGGTAGGTACAGACTTTAAATTTAATTACAATTTATTATAAATTTTTTCTTTATTCTATCATAATTAATTTAGTGAGAAGTTCTGTGCCCCTGCGTGGTGTGAGCGTATTTTATGGAAAGGACAATTATAGAAATGGTATAATTCTGAAGCATTCATGCCAGCTGATTAGTAGAATTGTCAAACCTCTGCAATTGTCCAACGGGAGGAAATATTTTGCATTTTGCAGTAGAAATTTTCATTTCAGCGTTTTTCTTTTATTATTTGCCAATAATTAGTAAATTTCTAACAACAAAATGGAAGAGGAATTTGAGGATGATGGCTGGATGGGAAGACATAAGCCCGGAGATGATGAGGTGAATATATTTTTGTACTTTTAGTAAATTGCAATATTTCTAACCTTCATTCCTAGGAAAACAATGAAGAAATGCTTGAAAATCCCCAAGAAGTATTAAAAGAATGTCTAGATAAGTTTTCAACACCTGACTATATAATGGAACCAGGAATTTTCACACAATTGAAGAAATACTTCCAAGCGGGTGGGACTCCCGAAAAAGTTATTAATCTTTTATCGGAGAACTACAAAGCTGTAGCCCAAATGGCAAATTTACTTGCCGAATGGCTTATTTTGGCTGGTGTAAAAGTCACAGTTGTTCAAGCGATGGTTGAAAATCATTTAAAAGACATGATCCTTCGTACTTTTGATCCTAAAGAAGCTGATACAATTTTCACGGAAGTGGGTGAAACTCCAGACTGGCTGACGGAAATGATTGATCACCATACTTGGCGGTGACTGATTTATCGGCTTGCCGAAGAATATCCAGATTGCTTGATGTTAAATTTTACGATTAAGGTTTGGTTGAGTTATCATTATCCTGAACAATTTTCCCTGACTGGATTGTGATTGTTTTAGTTAATTTCTGACGCTGGATTTCAAAGTGAAATTACTTCAATATCAACGGTGGCCCAGCAAATTGAAGTTTTCTCCAGAGTACTTAAGACTGCTATTACAAAATTTCTAAATAATCCCGAAGATATTCAGCGAACGATTCAAGAATGTGCTCGCATGGTATGTCATGGGCAGCATACTTATGTGTATTCCCAAGTATTGGTACAAGTGTTGTCCCAGGAACCTAAAGGAGGCTTTAACATGAAAAGACTATCTCAGGAAATAACAAAATACGCGTTAACAAAGTTGGTATTGTAAATCAATTGCAGTATGAAAATTGTGTCCTTTCATTATTTACAGCAATCAGAATCTAACACATATTACGATGGCCTTAAATGGCTCCGCTGCATAAACACAGGCTTGTCAAGCATTGACTTCAATGCTTTCCCGAAAAACTTTGAATCCGGCAGATATAACAGTACTTTTTAGAAATTACTCAGCACCAGCTTCCATTAAAATACAGAAGTGAACCTTTTACTTATGTAGATTTCCAGTTGTCGGAGTAGGAGTTATTCGATGGATTGAAAATACGGTCACTGAACTATCTTACTTTAAGCTATCCACTGACAGTTGTCCTCCTCATTTGGCTATTTTAGATGAGTCAAAACAGGATGAATTAGAGATTTTGGTGCAGGTAGGCCTAGTCGATGTTTCTTCATTTTTTTTTTTGGAGAAATGCTAAATAATTGAGATTTTTAGTTAGAAATGAAGAAAATGTTACTCGATCGGATGGTGAATCTTCTTACAAGAGGCTGTGTGGTTCCAGTTGTAAAGTATATCAAGCAGTGCTGTCAGAAAGGGGACACGGATATTTCACTTATTCGTTACTTTGTTACAGAAGTAAAATTGTGTTTTATGTTAATTAATTTGTTTTAGGTGCTTAGGTTTTCAATATTTTAGGTTTTGGAAACCATAACACATCCCTATTCCCCAGAATTTGTTCAGCTCTTTTTGCCTATGATAGAAAACGAGGAGATAACAGGTTCAATGCGAGGAGAAGGTGATAATGATCCAGTATCCGAATTTATAGGTAAACAGATAGTTTGGATTTGATGTGTTTAAGTACTACATTTTCTTTTTTCTCTTTCTTGCAGTTCATTGTAAAGCACATTATACAACTATGTGAAAAGGAAAAAAATTATTATTAATATTTTTTACAGATTAGTAAAATCTTAAAGACAGAAGTTATATTTTTTTTTGTAGAGTAAATTATCAATGGGTATACTATCTTTTAAAAAATTACACAATAGCTCGAAATAGACCCATTTGAATTATTATTATATCTCTAATTATAATGTTGTCGGTATAGTCAGCTTATTGAGCGCAGTTCTAAATATTTCCAACGCTCAGGAATTGGACTCAATCCTCAGCCTAGCGGCAAATTTTGAAAATTTAGAGATGTGAGCTGATTAGAAGCAAATCGTCAGAGTTCTGTTTGGATAGGAAAAGCGATAGGAAAGTTTCGCCGTGCTCTCTAACAGAACACAAAAAACGAGGGTAAATGGTATAATGTCTGATCCAATAGATGTGGAATTGGGAGTTCCCCAAGGTTCAGTACTGGGCGTCACATTGTTTCTTCTGTACATAAATGATATCAAATCAGTAATAAAATATAGTCAATTGGCGTTATTTGCAGATGACACCTTAATATATATCTGTTGTGACCAGGCAGACGAATGTATTCGTAACATAAAGGAAGACCTTGAGAGCATTGACAACTGGCTTAAAATGAATAAACTTAAATTAAATGTTGAGAAAACTAAGGCAATGTGCTTTAATGTCATTGATCCAGAAGATATGTACCTTGGCAATGAAAAAATTGAATATGTAACAAAATTTAAATACCTTGGTGTAATAGTGGATAACAAATTGAAATTTCATGAGCATGCAGACTACATATGTGGAAAAATCGCAAAGAAAATTGGTTTCTTAAGAAGAATTAGGCGATATTTAAGTGTGGACACTGCTATTATGTTATTCAATTCTCTTGTACTCCCACATTTTAATTATTGTTCTTCGCTGTTATTCGCTGGTACTGCAGGAATGAAACACAGGCTTCAACTTCTGCAAAACAGAGCAATGCGGAGTATACTGAGGTGTAAATGGGATACACCCACGCGATACATGCTGGAGATTCTCCAGTGGATGAATATTAATCAACGCTTGACATATAATGCAATGATTCTTGTGTTTAAGATGAAGAATAATGAAGTGCCTGAGTATTTATGCAGAAATATTGTATATGTTGGGGACGTTCAGCCATACAACCTGCGAGGAAATCACTGTTTCAGGTTGCAGAAATGGAATAGAGTTAGTACGCAGAATTCTTTATTGTACAGGGGTTTAAAAATTTTTAATGGTTTGCCAGATAAAGTTAAAAATGAAAGAGTGCTAAATTGTTTTAAAAGAAAGCTAGTTCAATATATTTTAGAAAATGTTCCTTGAAATGTAGATATAGCAAAATTTTAATATAATGTATGTAATTAATGACGTAGAACTGTGAACTTGTTAAATAATCATATTTTTTAGTATGCTTTATAGTTACATGAACTAATAAATCAATCTTATCTTATCTTATGAAGCCTCTCCTCATTACCCTGCTACATCTTCCACGTACTTCACATATATATGGAGGACCGAGAGGACTGAAATTTGGTAATAATTCCAACAGAGAATTAGTCTGGTTGGGAGTTTGAAGCGACTGCATTGGGCTTAGAACTCCACATAACATCGGGAGGCTAAACTTTATGCCATACTGGGTGTGCCTATGAGATAAAACTATCGGTTTTGGACGATAATCAGGCAGACATTATGGTTATTTGATCTAATGCAGCGATATTAAATCTTGCGTGGAAGCTGTGTTAAATTCATATGTAGGAAGATCTAATATCTGAAATAAAAATCGAAAACAGCAGCAGCGAACACAGAGAGAAATGTGCGGTGACCTCTCGACTTGCATTTTCTTATCGACAACTCTCACTCAATTATCAGAATTTTTTTTAGGTAAAATCTGTCTATTCTTCTTTGTTTCCTTTGTTTCCTATTAGTTTCACACAGTCGTGTCACTTGGATTGAGGTAACAACCATAATAGGGGTGAATTGGTTCCCAGCTTTTTTCAAAAAACTCCTATGGAAACTTCCATATTTATGCTCCATCAACGGAAGGGAATGGGTTCGAATTCGAAATAAATTTACCTCTGCATAGCTTTGGTTACGAAGAAAGAGGGCTATACTCATATGTGCATCTGCGGAGCATAGCACAGCATCGTTTGGAAGACTCATACGGCATTTTATGGAAATTCTGGATGGAAGGAAAAGCTTCTGAGGTAGACTCACTGATCACCGCCCAACTCACAACTGAGGAAGTATCTTGCCAATATTGTCGTGGTTATTACTGATTACTTCCTGTAGACTTTGTCTGATAGGATTGTTGTACGAATGTCTGGTGATAGCTAGGCGTCATGCTAATCTAGGTGCTAGGTGGTGAACCACTTAAAATAACCTGGCTTATTTTGAATTATATGAGAATTTGCGCCAAAAAGGGTTCACTTAGCAGTTGCAGCATCTTATATAACAGCTCGTCTCACAATTTAAACTAACCGATCAACCCTTTCTATAAAGCTAATTTCTGCAATTTCAGATTTTCGGATTTTCCATCTCATTTTCATATCTGAGTCTTGTAATATTAGGTGTAAGAGCCCATGACTGAAAGTCTCCGTCACAATCCAAAAGAAAAGTTAACGAATCTTGTGTAAGCTTAATCTCGGCTTATCGCGAAATTTTGCCAGGTCCGGAAAAAGGAGTAACTTGTGGCCCTCCAAAAACTGTTTTTATCGGTATGCTCCAGAGCAATGATTTTTTTTTTATTATAAAGATTGCGAAGCTTAAGAGCATGTAAGTTTGGTGTCCATCTCACCATAAGTCCTCGCCAGCTCTGATATAAAGATGATTCGCGTGGGTGGTGATCCTCCCTTATGGTGCAGAAAATTGAAACAAACGGAAAATGAAAGGGTTAGACTTGTCCTTCATTGTCGTGTTTGGTTGGCGACCATTTTTATTGTAAACAAAAGATTATTGCTGCGACAAGTTGCCTTACTTCTCGCGCCACGGGAATGGTTTTTCTTATTGAAACTAAGTTATTTCAAAGCAGAAAATCAACAAATAAGTGCTGCAAATCAATTTTTGTTTTCTTGTTTCCTTCCTGTTGTGTATATGCATTTGTTTCATTGAAAAATTAAAATCGGTAGTGGATTTTAAAAAAAATTACATAAAATAGAAAAGTTAATTTATTGTTGGTGTAATAAAATTTACACTCACAAGTACCTCACATGTTTGTAGCATGCCAGGTGGTAGCAACACTTAACGAGCGAATATCGAGTGACTTAAGATGCTGTATTTCAAATTATTTACTCATCGATTTTTATGCAAAGAAAGATAAGACTCTTTCGAATTATCTGGAGTTATTTTCTAATTACATAAGCTTTTGTTTAAGAGTAAAGGGTCCGGCCTCCATCATTAATTCACTCCGAATGTCAAGAGCTTTATTGTTTCTTATAATACGTATAAAACTGGGTTGTTTCATGTCTGGCTACAATTATTGAAAACCGTGTGCACTTTTTCATTGATGGTAGTTTGAGCACTATTCAAGATCTTGAAGTTAAACTAATCGCTCTTAAAGGACCCCTTCCATGTTTGTAATAACCTCCCTATATTATTTTAAACTAGTGTAAGCGTTAGTTTCACGGGTTCCTGAAAATCCCTATGGACCCAGGCATACTAACATAAATCTGCCAGCCAACCCTGTGTTGGTGCGGTAGCCCGTCGTTGTGGCCGAGAGTGTTTCGAAGCGTCAGCATTAGAAGTAGTTGATCAGAGGAACAGTGCAGTTGGCATTGAGTGATTATTATTAGTGAAAGTGTTGAAATAATAGACTGACCCAAGGCTTCAGGGCAAATCTCGGCATAGGGCACAACGGCGGGTTCTTACCTACAAGTGGCAAGTTATGTTAATTTTTAAATAAAGACGAAAGATATTACACTAGCGATAACTTTTAATGGAATTCTATAGAAGTCTAGCAAACGACTCAAAGAAACTGTTAGAGTAGGGTATTGCAAGGTATTTAATTTGTTTTTTTTTTCTCGCAACTAAAAACTGTCTGTCATGTTTTTTCATCCCTTGTACTAGTCGCACGTGAGATTCGGAGGACACAGCAAACGTGATGTTATTCCCAGTTAATGGGTGGATAGCTGTCTCGATTTTTCGTTGTGTCGCTGGAAATATGTGGAAATGATGTGGAGACAGTTGTTTATTCCGTAAGATTTCCTCCTACCACCTGAAAAGAAAAGTGAATAAGGGTTATCTATTGAATGTTCTAGATTGGTATTTATTTTCACGGTTCGTTTTTTTGTAGCTCAGCAAAAGATTGCTGTTCACTGTCACACATTTCCACATCACCTTTGAGGTAGTGTGCAAGATGCGTTTTTTTTTATATGGTATCCCCTGTAGGCCTAATCCATTTATTCTAATTTAAGCAATACAAACAAAAACTATTTACATTTATATATTTATTATCAAAAAAAAAAAACAAAAACAGTTCATCTATAATAACATGCACTTAAAAATATTCAAATATAAAATAACAAAAAAGTATTAGATTTAATACTTAAAATAAAAAAATATCACATTATAAAATTTCATTGCAGTAATAAAAAAAAGTATTCCATACTAAATTAACAAAATAAAATGAAAAAAAAAGATCATAATACTTAAAATCAAAAATATCACGATATAAAATACATTGCAGTAATAAAAAAAGAAAAAATAGTATTCCATACTAAATTAACAAAAAATAAAAGGAAAAAAAGATCATATATCACACATATATAGTTTTTTATATAGTTTTGCTACACCTTTTGTGAGATTTTTAACGTTGACAATGTTCCACCATTTACGGATTATTTTACAAAACTCTGCTGTCTGACAGGAGTTTTCAGACTCTAAAGCAGCGATTGTGGAATCGTGAAAAACATTGTCAACTAAAGAAACCTTTTGTCTATCCAGATTATTTGTGTCTATGGTTTTCAAATTTAATTTGTAAGCTTTTTTAACATTTAAGTGTTCCTCTTTATAAAATAAATTACGAATATCATCAAAAGATGCTGTTTTAATTTCACCATCAACAAAGTCTGTAAATATTATTTCCTTTGGATCCAAGTTAATCCAATTATTTCGGAAGTTTTTGAATAAATGAACGGTATCATACATTAAATAAATATATTTATTAGGATAATCTGGGTTTACAAAATAGTTAGAATCGTCGGACCGGAGCATTTTGAACATGTTCTGATTTGTTCTATTATTATCGGTTATTAGAACTACTATTTTAAAGCCAAGATTTTGAACAAATTTAATTACTTCCATAGTTAATGAGTGTAACATTTTTCCGCTAGGATTTAAAACGGGTACAAGGCGGACTATTTCTTTGAATTTACTGAAAATAGATTTAATCATAAAAGACACAACAGTTCTACCTGCCTCGTTTGAATTATTGGTCGCCATACCGATTATATTATTGGCTTTGAATTGAAGACTAGGCTCTACATATATCTCATCAATTAGTAATGCAACCACCTTTTCTTGATCCGTTAAGGTTTTAATGGCATGCTCCAAATAGCGCTCGTCGTTGTCCTCATTTTTATAGTCAGGAGTAATATGAAAGGAGGAAGAAATGTATTGTAAATTTCTTTTGGTTGGAAGAAAAATGAAGTTTCTAAGCAACTCATAAACGGCGGCTGAGTGCGAATAAATAATAAATGCCATTACAATTACCGAAGAATCGTACCGTGCTCTTTTTGTAATGAGCAATTTTACTTGACTAATTATTGTGTCTAATTTTACCGCGTGTTCGTAATCATCTTCAATATTACCTGCTTTCTCGAGATTCTCCAATGCTACCTGAAGGTAATCTTCACGGTTTGCAAAGGTCTTCTCGGGATCACATTTATATTTACTTAAAACGCTTCTAAGTTGCGACCAGAGAGTTAACTTTTTATTAAACGGCAATATACAAGAAAGATCTTTGCTGCCGAGCTCTTTTTCTTTAATAAAAACGCGTACAAACAAATTATTACAAACAGAAATACGGACAGCAAAATTACAAATTGTGGTATCGGCTTCATCAACTAAAAAAAAAACTACACTCTCTGAATTCCTTAATACATACCACCCATCTAAGTTTATCTCCGATTCAAATTTTTCTAAAAAGTTAATAAAATGATTAATTCGATCGGCATTTACAAGTTTGATTTTTACGTCTTCGGCTCTTGTATTGACTTTTTCCATTCGCAAATTGGGGTCGTTACGTACTGACGACATCGGCTTGGAGAGATAAGCTGGACAGCCTGGGAAAATTGAAGGGACAGCGCCGGGAATAAGTTGTGGAGGTTTTAAAGGTTGACCAGCAACCGAAAGGACTATATCAGCATCACGGAAATGCTTAATGCAAACACCTGAATACTTTGAGGGCTCCCAGTCTTCACGTGGAATAGCTCTACGCCATAATTTAAAAATGGTCTGGTCACGCGGAAAACTATAAGTAGAAACATGGCCGGTAATAGCTACAGAAGTGTCATAATTTGATTTACAACAAGGAACACAACAAGGACGAGGCATTCTAAAGATGTGTATGCAGGCGGACAGATAAAACTTTTAAAACTGTAGAGGAGGTATATAAAAGAAAATGTGAAAACAAAAGTGCAGACAGACTAACCTCACATATTTCTGACCTTAAACTGCAACTAGCTGGTTTACATCAGCCCAGGTTGGTCTGCCAACTCTGAGCATAAAATATAAATATAAAATATATCTTTAAATTCAACTTTCAATAATATATGTATATATATGAAAACAAATATAAATATGTACACATGCATGAAAACTGCCTGAAATGTGAAAAATTTGTTAATTTGTTAAATAAGAAATGCAATACCGAGTTTCAATTCCAATTGAGTCCTTTCTCTATATTTCCAACTCTTTTGTGCTAAAAAAGTAATTGATGAGAACTGGTAGTTTTGCATTTAAAATTTTCAAATAAGTAGGTACATAATTTTTTTTGTCAATTTTGAGATACACTTGTGGCCAACTAATTAAGACACATCGAAATTTGGTACAATTTTTCATTTAATTCTGCCTTGATTCCAACATTTTACCAAATATTACGTTGAAATATATTTGCAATAAAAGTACAATTATTAAACTTCATGAGTACGACCAAATTTAGTTTTTGAAATTTCGCTGCATAGTGTACTAAAACAAAAACTGTGCATATTTGTTTGAAAATTAAGACAGCGTGATTTAAGTTGTGCCAACTCAGTTAAGAGTGATTTAATTCAATTGATTTTTTTTTAAACATTTGTTTAACAAGTGGTATTATGTATTATAATATAAAATTTTATAGTTTCAAAATGGGGAAAGGCCCTGAATGCAGTCCTGAGGAACGTTCTATAGTAAAGAGACTGTATTAGCAAAATAAGACAACTTCTGAGATTGCAAAGCTAATAAAGCGCTCCCGTTGCTGTGTGTATAATGCAATAAAGCATTATGATAAATTTTCAACGACGCAGAAAGTGTCATGGAGCATTACAACACCTTCTCAAGACCGAATTATCCACAGGACCAGTACAATACCACCGCAAAAACAGTGAAGCATGGTGGAGGTAGTATTATGGTGTGGGCGGGAATATCTGGGCAAGGCGTTGGACCTGTAGTGAAAATTGAGGGTATAATGGATCGATATGTCTACGAATATATATTGACCGAGACAATGATACCCTATGCTGATGAAAACATGCCCCTTACCTGGAAATTTATGATTATGATCCTAAACATACTTCACGAGTGGTGAAGCAATGCCTCAGTGATAATTTTGTTGATGTCCTTGAGTGGCCACCGCAAAGTCCTAACCTTAACTCCATAGAAAATCTATGGCGGACACTTAAGGTAAAAGCACGATCAAGAAATATTTCAAATTTGAGAGATCTATGGCAAACAACCAGGGAAGTTTGGCATAGCATTCCGCTTGAGGAGGTTCTCAAGCTTATTGATAGTATGCCGCGAAGATGTGCCCAAATAATTAAAAATAATGGATATACGATACCTTACTGAATATTTTGTGTTCGAATTTTTAAATTCTAAATTAAATAAGTTTGAATTCTTATAATAATTTAGAAAAAAACTGGAGCGTCTCAATTAGTTGTCCGAATTTTGTAAGTAGTACATTTTATGTCACATGCATTTTAAGGATTTAATAAAAATTTAAAAAATAAATACTTTTGTAAACTATCATACATAAAGCCCTAGTAGCATTAACGGAGGATTTTGTTCACTTTTTTTCTCATTAACAAAGATACGCCATGAAGAAAAGAAAATCATCATTAAATTATATAGTGTCTTAATTAGTTTGCCGCTAGGTATGTTGCTGATTGAAATATGTAATTGAGAAATAACTTATTCCAAATAATTTTGAGATTGTTTCAGTAAAAAGGCAACTCTGGGATAAAATTCAATTAAAAATATCAGTCATTGATAAAAATACTTTCTGTCGCATAATCTCCCGATAGATTGCGGTTTTGCGAGCTACCCACTAGATTAGTACAAGTAATAAATATAAAATTCTGCCCTTCACTCGCATATGTTTTTTTATAACAAGTATGTATATTTAATTGAATAGATGGTGACCTTAATTCGTTATTCAAAACACAATATAATTCAGAAGACCTCTTTATTATACTCCACTGTTTACAATTTAATAAATTCACAAACAATTACAAATGAACTCTACTTTCAATTATCACTAAGACTATATACTTTAAATATTCGTAATCCAATTAGAACACAGCTCTGTTTACTACGTCCATTTCATTGTCTGTAATAAGACCGCCTTTATACGTTATAAATTATCCTAGATCCTTCTCGGAAATTTTATTCTAGAAACATCGGTTCTCCGATTGGTGACCTTTTCTGTAATAGATTTCACCGGAAGTTGTCCGTACATAACTTGTCATTTCACCCGAAGTATCCATTTCCAATAGATGTCTCTTTTTCTGTTGCACATAACAATATCATTCATTTCAATTTCATTATCAACTGAATAGTTTTCAAATATATTATTAATGAAATGAATGAACTTATCACAATCCAACCTTATGATTTTAAAATTATTTAAATCAGTTGATATAGTATCCACCGTACCATGAATCACAGCTACTGCTTTTGATAAGATTAGATTACCTGCTTGCAAATATCTAGACAAAGCAGTTGTACAGCCAAATAACTTTAAATATATATGAGAATACGGATTTCAGATGCTTCGATGATTTCTTTTGTTTTTAGGTTGGTTGAATACCAATACTTTTATGATTTGATCTTTTATCACTAAGCATTTCCCAAGTGAACTTTGTTTTTCAAATTTAATTTGTATTACTTTCCGTTTCCAAAGTTAAATTTATTTTGATTGTAATCTTTTTTCAACAGTCGATTGTTCATCGGCCCGGCCCACTATTGCGCAATACGACCGGCCTGGCCCACTATTGCGCAATACGACCGGCCCACAGGGAACTTCCCGGCACCCCGGTGGGCCAGTCCAAGCCTGTCTACCGTAAACCTAAACGGCACCAGTGTGTCCGATAACCATAACTTAACTATAACTACAATAAAGCTAACTGGTAACGCTTCCAAGAGATTGTTAAAAATAAAGTTAACATCAAAACCTTTCACTTAATACGATAAAAACCATACGACAACTAATTAAAATCAAAAATATGGTACGGAAACATTGGCATAATACTAGAGTAATTTCACTAAAGCGCGAACTCAAAAGATTAACACGCGAGGTCAGGTTCAAAATCGCTTGTTTTCGTAACGAATCGTGGAAGAACAAACTATTCTATCTAGAAAAAGGTAGCAAAACCTTCTGGAATCTGACAAGAGTTATTAAAAAAAAAATTACAACACATGCCTCCATTAACCTACAACAATAAGATTTTAGACACCTCAGAAGATAAAGCTAATGCACTTGCAGATAACTTTGCCAACGCACACAAGTTAACTCTAAAGTACAGTGACAGCGAAACCAAAGCGACTGTCGAGCAAAAGATTCAAGAGCTAATTAGAACAAACCCCATGACAACAGCTAAAATCTATTTTACTCCCAGAGAAGTCAAATCGCTTATAGATTCATTAAAAATCAAGAAAGCAGCCGGTGAGGATAATATTAAAAGTATAGTTTACAAGCAACTGCCCAAACAGGCTATTATACTTATAACCTTCATTTTCAATGCCTGTATAAAAGTTTCCTATTTTCCAAGGCAATGGAAAATCACAAAAATAATCCCCGTCCTTAAGCCCGGAAAAGATTCTAAAGAAGCCAATAGCGATAGACCAATTAGTTTACTAAACGTAAGTTCCAAACTGTTTGAAAAGTCAATACAAGGGTTATTCAGAAAACATTTGGATGATAAAAACATCTTACCCCAGGAACAAATCGATTTCAGACCTAACTACACCACAACTCATCAATTAAAAAGGGTGACAAGTTATATCAAGGATAACTTGCAAGTAGGTAATTCAACTGTAATAGTTACTCTAGATATCGAAAAAGCTTTTGATACCGTCTGACACCAAGGTTTAGTATACAAAATGATGAAACTAAACTTCCCCATAGGAGTAGGTAAAATTATTCAAAGCTTTCTAGCAGATAGTTAACTTAAAGACTAACTTGGTACAAATCATTGTATACAAAAATATGCAAATAAATGCTAGAATATGCATCTACTATGTTTTCATTTCCTGTTAGTTTGCTATTGTACTGTATAGCTTTTCTTTTGATGCTCCAACGTAACTCTATGCTACTATGGCTGTTTTGTACTTCCACTACTATTAATTGTTTATGTTCGCTTTTGCTACAATATGTATCTACTATGTAACTCGCTATGATGTGCCCAGCGCTTGGCGTGCCTTTGGCACGGCCACTCAAATAAATAAATGTTTATGTGAATGTTTATGAAATGAAATGACATTTAGATAGTTTATCAATTAGATTAGTAAAAGAGCAAAATAAAAAAATAAAAAAGATATATCAAATCATACATCCGCCTTATCGAACCAGATACAACTGAGACCAGACAGTAAGCTGGAACATCGTAAAGTATTGAGACTAGATATGCAGTAAATAGATATAAAGAAATCAAGACATTACACAGCTCTTTATGACTGCTTAAAAAGGGTAGATGGTTTTCCTGTTAAATCAACTCATTACTGTCTATAATTTGATAGGCCGACAATTAGTATAAGGTATATCTAATAAACAGTATTAAAAGTCATAACTGTCCCGAACCATAGATTCGCCACTTAATGCTGTGTGGGTTCATGGGAATCGAATCCTTATAAGAGATATATATATATATATATGTATATATATAAAATCAAATGCCAGGAAATGATGACATTCCATTTAAGTTTCTGAGACTTGTCTTGCCACACACATTATCCGTAATTACACACCTATTCAATAGACTATTTACGAGCTCGACCTTTCCTAAGTGCTGGAAGACATGGCTTGTCACACCAATCCCTAAGGTTGCAATGCCAGCTCAATTTAGGAGCAGGAACGGCTCATTACCCAAGTATATTCAAGAGAAAATGACCTGGAGTGGTCATGACAATTTCAGGCTGGTCCTGCCCAGGTTCAGGACACACTTTGGAGCTAGACATATCTACCAAGTAGGAGCGAGCCTCTGGAATTCCCTGCCTAGACAAGTCAGATCAGCTGGCTCAATTGAGAAGTTCAAAGAGCTAGCAATACAACATATTACGAATTAATGAAAAAATGATTATCATTAAAAAAAAAAAAAATGTTAAAATGAAAATTATAAATGTATATTTTTACAAATGACTGTGATATTGACTTCTGTGATGCTGGGTTGCACATCTCGGAGTTTTGGAGTCTATCCGAGCCATTCAACCCGCCCAATTTGCTATCCATTACTTTCCACTACTTTTTATTTTATTTTATTTTAACAGACACGTTAAGCAAAGTTAATGTCTTTGCTCAACACGTTTGACGTTGGGTTGTTCTTTTTCCAGTTATAAGTCATCCAGTTATCTTTTGTTGTAACGCGCTTGATCATTAGTTATCGCTAGTATAACATACCTGATATTCACTTTTGCATATATTGTTTGAATTAATTATGCTCAAAGAATCAGGGCATCTTCGCGTTGCAAATGTTTAGGGAACTTTGTTATGATACATGTATCTCATTTATTTAATTCAACATAATTATTTTAGTCTTGTTCGGCAACACCTATATTCATTGTATCTTTAATACAACTAAAATCTTTATCTATATGCTATCGTATAATCTTAACATTTATTTTGTATTCATTTAAATTAAGACTCGTTCAATGTAAATTTTTGTAACATCGTAATACCCAACGTCCTAGGACGTGGCTAAGTGGCCGGGGTTGAAAATAACCAACTTTTCTATTCTATTCTATTCTAATATATAAATTTATTCCACTGGATCCGTTAAAAATAATGAAATAAGCGCAATTTTAATTTCTTACCATTATTATATATTGAGTTTCTGTTTAAATCTCAAGAATCTACATTAAAACGAAGCGCCTGAAAGCTTTGTCGGAAAAAATGCCAATGAATGGATTCTTATATGTAAAACCATTTTTCAATATTATTAGGAAAAGTAGGGATAAGTGATATGAACTTTCACTGGAAGTTTTCCCACTAATATTAGAAATGATTTTTTGAAGTTATTTCATTCTCATATGATATATAAATTGAAGGAAGACTATTATAATTGTAGTCCACATTTTAATTTAAATTAATTAGACACTAACTCCACTTTTTTAAACTTTGTTATGGAGCATTGCAATTTGCCTTCTATTTGAGAAAACTACCATTGCCACTAACTAATTTCACTAAAGAAATAATTAAAGGATCTGAAATAATCAGTTAAGAGCGCAACTTATAAATATTTCAGTTTTAAAATTTTTATTGATAAAACTTTCGTAGCACTTTGTTTTAATCCGAACTGATTACCCTGAAAGAAACTTTAAACTAACAAATTCAATATATAATTGTGGTAAGAAATTAAAATTGCACTTATTTCACTATTTTTAACGAACCCAATGGAATAAATTTACACAACAATTAAACTATTAGATAAATATTAATAAAATTTATTTACCTCGAAATTGCGCGAGTTAACTATTTCGTTATTCTCCTGGAGAAAAAATATATGAACCTTTAAATAACAACAACTCACTTTCTTTTATCAAACTTTATTCAAGATAATTAATAACACTGCCGTTCTTAATTTGATCGCCGTTCTGATTATAAGTTGTTTTTACCGACTTCGAGTTTAAGCTACCGCAGACTGACTCTCTTTTTGTTAAAATTTCGTATTCTGAATTTACCGCTGCTTTCTGCAGTCATCAGCGTTTTATGCAAACTGTGTGAAATTAATTTGATACTACTGCTGTCGGTGCAACGTAAAATGTGGGAACTTTATGTTTTAACGAATTTATATTTTACCAAGCCATTGGCTTAGGTTTCTTTGGAATTTGGTACGTTTCCGGTAAATCGTGGGAATGAATATATGTAACTCCTCCCCGCTTTAAGTCAGAAGTCTCCGACTTCACATTTTTAATAGTTATATTATTTCTCTTAAGCTTCAGTGTTATAAACAAAGCCAGGCTCAATAAACCTATAATCATCACGACGGTCAAACTTACACTTGTTCCATACATAATATTCTTATGATATTTTAATTCCTGTATTTCTTCCAGGTTTTGTATATTTCCTAGCATAATTTTTTCAAAATTTATGGGCTTTACAAACATTTTCTTTATTTCTTTCGATGGATAATAGTATTTATCTAAAGTTGTTATTTTCTTATTGTAGAATTTTCTGTCTTTAATGCCTAAGGAACAATTGTTAAAATTTATTAAAAAATTTCCTGTGAGTGTTATTTTTCTCGTATCACAATTGTGCCATAAAGTCTCATTACACATATTCTTAACTAAAACACTTTCATCATCTATTTCCTCTATACTAGTTATATTACTATATCTCAATTTACAGTTATTTTGCACAATACAATTCTGACTAACTTTTAAATCCTTTAATAATTTTTGTTCTTCATAATGATATATTTTATTATTTATTTCCACAATCGGTTCATCAAATTCATCGATTTCTAAATATTCTGAATTTGGAATTGGTTTAATTAACTGAAGCTCTTGAAGTACATAGCTTGTAGGAATTTTAATTGCAAAGACCAAAAGCTGATCATTATATCTCATAACACCTGCCTTTAAAAGTTTTAACTTATGAAAATCAACCTTATATGCATCTAACTCCTCTAACGTTAACATACTAGGATGTATTATGTTATTTTTTGTCGCCATTATGTTATCTAATATTTGATTTACTTTATTTTCGAAAAATCGAAGTTTGGTCTCTTGATCTAAAAATAAAACTTTGTAACTTAACTCCTGCATATTGTGGTCAGTTGTATTGAAAGAATCTAAAATTTTTGTTCGGTCGTTTTCGATTAGCATTTTCAAATCTGTTAGTGTTTTGTTATAATGTTCATTTATCTTAATCTGTTTGTTTAAATTTTGAATAGCATTATGATTATTTGTCTCAACAACTTTAAGGTGTTCTGTAATTTCTTTCCTATCATCATCATCCATAGTGCCAAATAACCATCTTTGTGCATTACCTGCAATATTTATTAAACCTCTCTTTTTTCTACTAGGGTTTTGAATTGTTTTGAGTTTACTCTTAATAAGATTTATTTCTGTACAAAGTGCTTCCCTATCTTCGACTTTAAGATATTCTGTGTTTCGTTCTAACTTAATTAAAATCTTGAGCATTTCAGTTGGATCTATTACATGCATAATTGTGTCAGTATCGTTCGCTATTTCTACTTCCCTTATTTTGATTTTTACATACCCATTTTCTTCGTTAATAGGATGAACCTGCAATAGCCCTTGCACTGCCGTCGTCATCATTAGAAGTATTATGATTACCTGAAAATTTTTTTGGTCTTTTAATGTTAGACGGATGCACATTTTCTAAAGGATATTTTCTAAAATAGGGTTGATCTTTATGCCTAAGTCTTTTATAGTTCTTAATGTAGCCTTCCTTCCTATTTTCGTTGTACTCTTCTCTACTTTTATTGAGTTTATTTATATATCCTATTTTCTTTTTATTTATCACTTCTATTAATGGAGTTGTGTCTGTTAGATTGCTGGCTTCTCTGGGAGTCATTTCAATTGTCGTATGGTACCTATCATTATAATTACCTATAGCTTTTTGAATTTTCTGTTCAACTGATATATCTTCCTCAATGGCTTGTACCTTCTCAATTATTGTTGAATGTAATCTTTCTACAACAGCGTTGCCAGTGTGACTGTTTGGTTTCGTCCAATGGACTCCTATACCTTGTTCCTGTAGAAACCTTTTTAGCTGTTCAGATTTAAACTCGTTATCCATTACAATAGTTTTAGGTTTACCAAATGTAGCCAAATATCCCTCTAAAATAGCAATCTTCTTTACCCAATTCCTATCAGTAATTGGATAAGCTACTGCGAATTTTGTTAGTTTATCAATAATAGTTATGAATGCTTGTTTTTTATAATGAAATGTGTCCAGATGAATGACGTCGTTTTTGTTTGTAGGTGTTTCTGTAATACTTAACTTTGGTTTAACTGGGTTCCTATCGTATTTGATACCTTGACACTTTTCACAATTATTTATTACGAGTTGTATATGCTCTTGTAACTTGGGAAAATAGATTTTGTCTTTAAGAGTTCGATAGGTTTCATTGATACCACTGTGAAAAGATTCCTTTGTATGGTATAATGAAATTTGTTTGTGACATTCTTCTTCATCTTTCATTTCTTGAGCTCGCTTTGTGGCTTTCATGACCTTGATATTTGAATTTCCCGAGAACAACTTTATTATACATTGCTGTACTTTATTATAATCGCTATCCTGAACTTCAGAATATATTCCTATATGTCCAGGTTTAAGATACTTCTTCAATATTTCGTTAATTTCTATTATTCTTCTACCAAATACTACTTCTAACTCTTTACTTGGATTATAAGTTAGTATTAGTTGTGTTTTATACTTGTTTATGATTTCTTCTTTAATGCCTATATGATCTAATAATTGTTCACTTACTGAGTGTGCAGTACTAGACAGGTCCATATTAGATTCACTACTGTTCTGCTCGTTTATTTGTGGACTATTCTCAATTCTACTAAGAAAATCAGCCACTTTGTTTTCTTTGCCTTGTAGATATTCGATATCAAAATTATACTCTTGCAATTTCAATATCCATCTTTGGTTTCTTTGGGAAAATTCTTTGCCTTTATATTTCGTATTTAAATATTTTATTGGAGCATGATCAGTTATGACTCTGAATTTCCTACCGTACAAATAAGGTCTGAAATAAGTTACAGAATAAACTATAGCCAGAAATTCTTTATCTGTTACACTATAATTTTTCTCATGATTATTTAGCGATCTAGAGACATAGCAGACCGGATGACCGTCTTGAGCGAGAACTGCTCCGATTGCCTACTCACTTGCATCAGTAGTTACCGTAAACTCTTTCTCATAATCCGGGAATTTCAGAATCGGATGTGAAGTAATTAAAAGCTTCAACTTTTCAAATGCTTCAACGTACTGGGGGTCATTTGTATTTATTTTGGCATTTTTCTTTAAGTACTTTATTAAAGGTTGAGCTACCTTGGATTAGTCTTTCATAAACTTTCTGTAAAATCCTGTCATTCCTAAAAAGCTCTTCAACTGTTTTTCGGTTTTAGGCAATTTGACTTTCTTTATATCCTCTATTTTATCAGGGTTTGGTAGAATACCCTCTTTGGTTAGAACATGTCCAAGAAATTGAGTTTCCCTTTTTACAAAACTACATTTATCGGCTTGAATTTTTAAATTGTACTCTGCTAGCTTTTTAAAGATTTTTTCTAATGACACAAGATGTTCTGCCAAAGTGGTAGAAAATATTAAAATATCATCCAAATAAACGACACAAATTTGGTTGATATAATCTCGCAATATTTCATTGATAAAACGTTGAAAAGTAGCAGGAGCATTTTTCAAACCAAATGGCATCCTGACATACTCATATAGACCACAGGGTGTCACAAAAGCGGTCTTTTCAATGTCATTTCTAGCTACTAGAATCTGATGGTAGCCTTTTGCAAGATCCAATGAACTGAAATATTGAGCTTTACCCAATTTATCTAGTATGCTATCAATATTAGGTAAGGGATATTTGTCGTCTATTGTAATTGAATTTAATCTTCTATAATCTACGACAATTCTATATTTCTGAGTCCCTGAATTGTCTTTTTTCTTGGGTATCACTATAATGGGTGAACTATATTTACTCTTACTTTTTCTTATTATACCTTGGGCTTCCATTCGCTAATCTGTTTTCTCACTTCCTCTTCATGTTGTGGTGGATATCTGTACAGTTTAGCATTTATTTGCTCCGAAGTAGTGGTTTTAATTTCATGTACAATACTTGTGGTGTTGGTTAATTTATTTATTTTATTATTTAGTTTATATTTCTCTAGTAATTGTTTTACCCCTTGCCTCTCTTCATTGTTCAAATGATCTAAGGTTATGTTTCCCAATCTACTCTCTTCTAATACATTTACTTCTTCTACGGTTTTATTTAAGAATGGTAACTTTACCCCATTTTTTAAAATAACTTCCTTATTTTCAATATCAATTAATTTTACATTATTTTGAACCCAATCCATTCCTATCAAAAAATTATATGTTTTCTCTAAATTAATTTTAACCCATTTCATTCTGGCGTTATATGGTTGTTGGAATTCAATAGGACATTTTGTTTTCACATACTCTGTGTCTTTCTGTATTTCTCCTACTATAGTGCCAATACTTATCTTTTCACCTAACATCACTTCATAAGTTTCATTCGGGACATTTTTTGAATTTAGTAAACTAATAGTAGAGCCAGTATCTAATAAAGCGATGAACTCTTGATCATTGATTGTTAAAGTAATAACTATTTTCTTCATGTCCGAGGCTAGTTTATAAAAAACTCGTTTTGTTCGGCTTGGTTAATATTTTGTCTAGCACTAATTTCATCAACATCCATCGGTTGGATATTAGCATTATTATGGTTTGCATTATTATTATAATTGTTATTATTATAATTATGATTATTTTGATATGGGTTTCTCCACTGAGCACTATTATTAGGAAAGAAGTTTCTTCTAGGATGACCAGAATTATTATTTCGAAACTGACCAGAATTATTATTTCGAAACTGACCAGAATTATTAGCATTGCGATTATGAAATCGATCCGAACCATTGTTAAAATTAAAATTTCTTGCCTGTCTGTGATTATTGGAATTTTGTTGAAAATTACTATAATTATGTCTTTGTGTAGGCCTATGGTTATATCTTTCTTTTGGTATTTGATGGAGTTTACAAAGTTTTAGATTAAACTGATCTTGACCGATATATTTATTCAGAACTGTTCTAATTTCTTCTAAACTAAATAAATTATTTAATTCTGCAGCTAAAGCATCAGCTGTTATTTCTTTTATTTTGAGTACTAATACACTGCTTAATTGATTAACTATTTCACTTTGATAATCACTAAAAATTGCACATTCTGATATATCATTAACAAATACTGAAATTTTATCTGATAAATCTAAAATCGTACTTACTTTTAACATACTTATGTCTTGCATTATTTGACCTTGATCTTTTATTGGTTTGTAATGTAGTTTCAGTTTCCTCTTACATTCTTCCCATGAATCTGGTGGTGAAGTATCCAAGTAATTCTTTGCTGAACCCAATATCTTCTCATTATAGATGACTGTGTACAATTGGTATGCTTGCTGTGGATATTCCAATAATGCTCTATCAACTGCTGATATAAATGATGGTAAAGTTCCTGGTTTTCCTTCAAAAGGAGGTAGATAGCGGAGTTCTTTCTCGATTCTGCTTCTAAAAGGTGGTGGTTGAGCCTGCCTGCCTAGGATCTCCGTCAATGCTACTAAACATTGCTCCATTATGTTTGGTTGAGCCGGTTGTGCCATTCCTCTGTTGCGGTCAATAACTAGGTTTCTATGATTTCTTCTCTCCAGTATTGTGTTAGTTTAGTGGTCGTTTCTTCGAGATCTATTAAATTTAGCTTTAGATCACTGCGTTTCACACTTTCACAATGAAAACAAAATAATATCGTTAATTTTTCACTATAAACTTTCGATAGGTTCGAATCACTGGATCCTTGTTCTACAGAAAAGGATCCTACCGACTGCGCCAGTTAACTATTTCGTTATTCTCCTGGAGAAAAAATATATGAACCTTTAAATAACAACAACTCACTTTCTTTTATCAAACTTTATTCAAGATAATTAATAACACTGCCGTTCTTAATTTGATCGCCGTTCTGATTATAAGTTGTTTTTACCGACTTCGAGTTTAAGCTACCGCAGACTGACTCTCTTTTTGTTAAAATTTCGTATTCTGAATTTACCGCTGCTTTCTGCAGTCATCAGCGTTTTATGCAAACTGTGTGAAATTAATTTGATACTACTGCTGTCGGTGCAACGTAAAATGTGGGAACTTTATGTTTTAACGAATTTATATTTTACCAAGCCATTGGCTTAGGTTTCTTTGGAATTTGGTACGTTTCCGGTAAATCGTGGGAATGAATATATGTAACTCGCGCGCTCACTGTCACTGACTGACTGACTGACTGTTGTCAATTGTCAAACGAAAAATTCATCCAAAAAATTCATCGGACTCCGGCTGCACATACACACATGTAATTATTACTCAGCTGAGAGTTATTGAGCGTAAAATGGTAAGGTAAGTTTGTAATCAAAACTATTTTATTATTTTATTAAGTAAGGTCTATAGTAAGTGTGGTCTTTGGGAAGGTAAGGAATCAAGCTGTAAATTACTAGAAGACTATTTTCCTGTACGGATAGTAGTTTAGGCTCTATAGCATATATAAAGTCAATGTTTTGCACTTTCCATATGTATCAATATAGAACATTTGAGAAAACGGACTCCGCACGCACACATATAGGTTTCTGTTTCATGGCTTGGAAAAGTATTTCTCGAGGGTTTTGATCGTCGTCGTCTGTCGTCGCAATTGTGTTTAAGCCTTAAAGGAATGATGCACAGCACAACATACTCGGTACTCACAGCGATTTTCATTCAATAGATGCTGGCATCGGTTGCTGTGGGAACAGGAGACGAGCATAATCTACGAATAGAGAAGTAAGGGGGAACCCAAAGTTTGTGTACGTGATTGAAGCATTTTAATGGTTGCAAATGGATACAAGCCGTCGACAAAGGACAGAGCCATAGACAAACCAGAGCAGTGCCTCGCTCCAATATAAAATTAACAATGCCTCGACATGATGTAGAGAAGGCCGAAATTTTTTCTTAGAAATTTACTAGAATATTTTTTGCTTATTGCTTGGCTACGCGTCTACGCTCATAGCAGTTGTTGTCGCCCTCCAAAAGTGCGTATAAATTCTAGGGAAAAATTTTCCATTAAATTTCTAAGAAAAAATTGCAGCCTTCCCTGATGGAAGTCATCATTGGTTTTATATTAGAGATCTCGGCCTTGGCCAAAGCATGAAAATTCGAAGGAAGAAATTTCCAGTAAATTTCTAAAAAAAAAATTGTGGGTGTGGTAATGGTGATTTTGTATGAACTATGAAGCGAGGCATTGCTGACTTACCCTTTGGGCACGTGCCAAGTCGAGGAAAATTGTTAAGTTCGATAGGAGAATATTTAGTTGGTGCAAAGCCGTCATGCAATACCATTCCAAAAAATTACTCTCAATCCTCATTTCCACTTATACAAATTTTCTTACCCGACAAGTTTTGAAACAAGTTGGCAACATTCTGTCTAAGTGGAAACACTATATGAAAATTCAGACACATGTTGGCAACTTGTTCGATGTTGGCTGTAAAAACTAGCAGAATTTGTTGGGTGGATTTGTTCATTTAAGTGGAAACGCTCATTTGTTGTGTTGGCTAAACTAGTGGAAGGCAATGGAGTAGAATGTAAGAAGTTAAGCCAACAAGTTCTTGAGAATTTATTTAAATGGAAACACTTGTAAGTTTAAGCTAACATGTCGGCTCCCAACAAGTACACAACATGATGCCGAACAAGTTGGCACAATTTGTATAAGTGGAAACGGGGACGAATATTATAAAGGTAAGAAAAGAAAACCAAACTGTTTGTTTTTCGACGATTGTAATATTTTAAACTAATAAAACCTATAAAATATGCAGAAAGTGGGGTTCCTCTAGCAAAATCGTTAGTCTTTTTTCCAATATGATTACAAGCATTTTGTATCTTATTCCATAGATCTGCTCTAGAGCTTATAACTGAACTATAAACTACAGCTTTTAAATAAGTAGAATTCAAGATGATATGTACACTAGGGTGGCCCAAAAAAACAGTGTTAAAATGTCTAAATGCCCATTCAGAATTTGTTAGATAAAGTAATTTTAAGCTTCTATGCAAAATTTCAGTGAAATTCATTAATGTTTAGAGGTCGCTCAAATCCAGATTTTTTTTTTGTGCTGTTTTGGAATTTCACGAAAATTGTTTCAACATTTTCTGTTATAACTTTTTCATTAACCTTCGAAAATCGTATTTTGAGAACAGTTCATATACTACATGGCCACCTTAAGTTGTAGTTGTTTGAAAGATAATCTATTGTAGGTTATATTATAGTAGAAAGAGTATACCCGCGTGCCACTTTTCCTTACAAAAAAATTAACGCGAAATCAAAAAATTGGGGTTCCGGGTCCGAATTTTCGTTTTGGAAAATTTATAAAAAATAGAAGAATTAAATTTTTTAAAACGACTTTCACTGTAAAAAGTTTATAGCTAAGTTCCCTTTTATTTAAAAGAAGAATCAAGGCGAAATATTGTCCAATTGAAAAATTATGACAGAAAATATTGAAACAGTTCTCCTGAAAGTCCAAAACAGTAAAGAAAAAAAACTATTTTCGATTTGAGCGACCTCTAAACATTAATGAATTTCACTGAAATTTTGCATAGATGTTTAATATTACATTAGCTAACAAATTCTTAATGAGCATTTAGTCATTTTAACACTTTAGCAAATCCATACATTTTTGGGCCACCCTAATGTACACTCATCTACTTGTCTTCTAAATCATTTTTAAAAAGAAAGGTAAGTGGGACCATTTAATATTAGAATTTCAAATGGACCTAATACGACATTGTTTTTAATACCACACCACACATTTATCTTAAAACTTTTGATGATGGTGTCCTTCTAAAATAGCGTGAGGATTCATTGCAGACACTGTATTAAATCATTAGTAGATCAATAATTGTTGAGAAAGGTGTTTTGATTGTAACCAAGAAATATTTGCTGGTTGAAGCTATTAATGTGAATGGATCTGGTTCCTTGGAATTCTTGCGTCCGGTTTAAATCTTATGTTTCCTGGTTTTATATTATTCTTCTGTATATACCTCCGGGATCTAATTCTGCTGTTTACAAGGACTATCTTAGCTGCATCAATTCGGTTTTTGACATGTCGAGCTCATATGATGGTATGGTTGTTCTTGGAGATTTCAACTTGCCTTCTGTATGTTGGACTCCATTGCTTGAGGAGGGCTCTTTAATTACAACAGAGTTTACGTCTGTGGCGGACTGCGATATTCTGGATGTGCTATCTTCTTGTGGGCCACATGATTTTGGATCGTGTTTTTGTTAATGATGACTCCAGTGCTTGTGGTGCTCGTTCATTGGATCCTATAATGGGTGAGGTTCCTGATCATCCAGCTCTTGTCATTTATGTCGATGATGCTTTTATGTAGTGCTACTCCTGATTATTTTTTGGATTTTTATTTTGGTAGAGCAGATTTTCAAAAAACGAAGTTGATACTAAGCAATATTGATTTGTCTATTTAGTTTAATGTTTCCGATATTGATTCTTGCTTATTAATTTTTAACTGTTTCTTTAACGCTGTACCTTCTCATAAAGCTAGGAACTTTAATTGCAGTACTAATTGGTTCGGACAGTTTACGTAATTTGCGTAATGCTCGTTACAAGGCGTGGTGAAACTAGTAATTCTAAATCTGAGTGAATATCGCAATTATTCTTGTCTTAGAAAGCAGTTTAAGGGAGAGGCTCAAACGGCTTACACTTCTTCCATAAATAACGTCCAAAGCAGACTGAGCATTTTTCAATCGACTATTAATCATAATTAATTAAATCGGTTAAAATATTAATTGGCTTTCTCGATTGAAATTATAGTTGGCCAGACAATTAACAATTATAGAAATGTATTCAATCGTATATTGCCGATTTGTCAATCAATTGGATTGAAATGTTAATCGATTACTTGAATTTTTATTCGACTAACCCGTTGATTGTCTGGCCAACTAAAATTTCAATCGATTAACATACCAATTTTTGCCCAGGTCTGGTCCAAAGCAATATTAAATACGATCCTAAGCGTTTTTGGAGCTTTGTTAACGCTTAGCGTAAAAGCGATGTTTATCCCAGCAGCCTGTCCATTTTGAACAGTTCTAGTCATGATCCGTCTTTATATCTAATTATTTTTCCTAGTCTTTCAGTGTTGACAAAGCACAATGCGAGCGATTTTTCTTATGTGTCGTCTTGCATGTCTAATTTTTCTAGCTTAGATATTAATTATTATTATTAATTATTCAGTGCATTAGTGAATATATTGTTTACGAGCGTGGCCTTCTTCGTTATTTTAACCTTGCTGTTTACTTTTATAACCTTCACAAACAATTATCAAATCAACTGTTCGGTTATCACTAGTACTACAGACAAGAAATATACAGATATCGCCGATAGTACTAAGAAAGTGATGTATGGAAGAGCTCATAGCAAACATCAATAACTCACTGACAGTGTTGGGCAAAATGTAATCTGATTAACGATTAACAATTACAATTAACCATGTAATCTGTAATCAGATTACTAATGTAATCCATTTCCATATTTACATAATATAATCGATTAACGTGTAGTGTGATTAAAAGTTAATTTGATTACACATTAATCAATTACATGTTAATTCCACTACATGTTAATCTAATTAATGTGATTACATTTAAGATACCTACTTAAGATATTTGTGTTCTAATTCTTCATAAAACTCCCTAAAACTAATTTCGTACGAGAACAGTACTATTTGCTTTCAATTCATTTCATTATATTATTATTATTATATTAATCTGTTACAATGTACCTAATTAGATTACAAAGTAATCAAATTATATTGTAACAGATTACACATTTGATAGATTACATATTTTTTCATAAGTAATCGGATTGAAATGTAATCAAATACAATTTAATTAGATTACTTGAAAATTTGACTAAACTATAATGGAATTATTAATTAAATTACACTGGAATCAGATTACGCCCAACAACTGATCTCGGCTTACGAATCAAAATTTTGTTTAATATAGGCAAAAATTCATTTCTTTCTTAGAATTTAAATCGAGCATATTTCTTCAGAATTCGTGTACATTATTCGTGGCTGAGACGATTCGAATAATTTCTGTCTGGGTAGTCTCGGCTCCGTGGAAGTTGGATTGATTTGGTTGTTTGGGTTAGTTAAAGAATTTTATGAGCGTAGGTCTGGGTGGAACATCAGCGCAGATTTTTGCTCAGGCCTTTAAAAATTGTTTTCAATGAATGAAAGAATTGATTTATTTCTTAGAACTGCAATCAACCATATTTCTTCAGAATTTATTTTTATGTTTCACGACTAGTCAGGCAGGGAAGCCGAAACCGCTGAGAGTTCTGCAATTATTCGTTCTTTGGCTACCATAGACGGGCAGAAGAACTAGATGTCGCACTGCATACTAGAGCAGAGTATATAGATTGTAAGATGGGTAGTGAGGGCCTGTCCGGATCCAAGTCTCCGTCTTCGTCTTCGTCTTGTTATTACAGCTAGTGATGTAACACAACAAGCTCAGCTATTATAATAGTTAGACGAAGACGAAGCTAACCTGTCCGAATTCGTTAGTTTGCTCAGCTTGATTTCACAGACAGTAAACAAACATAACCTCACAATACGTTGTCTATTTAAATAGGTCAACTCGAACCTTGACTCGGTGAACAAGCTAACCAGATGTCAAAACTGTTATACAAAGTAGCAAAGCTCGATGGCATAGACTTGGATTCGGATAGAGCTTGACTCGATGTTACGTCACAAGCTGTAATAACAAGACGAAGACGAAGACGAAGACTTGGATCCGGACAGGCCCTGAATTCTGAAATGGACCAAACATGTTTTGGAGCGTGCCGAAATCAAATTTTTTTATAATAGCAGTTTTGTATACATTTGACCGACTTCCTTAACATTTCAAATACGGAAAAATATGAATCACTCGACGTACAAATCATTTCAAATGTTGTGGTCCATTTCGGAATGGACCACCCAGCCATATAAATTTGGTACTGGATGCGACATCTAGTTCTTGTGACATCTATGGATGTACTTAAGTACATACGCACTGTCGTTCTTTGCATTCCACGAACTGAATTTAGTGTAGTAAGCTTAAATTTCACTGTGCACTCACATTTTATCGCCGATTTGCATTAACTTCCTATTAATCTTCCTACTGGTAGCCGTACATTTTCTCTACTTGCAATTTTAATGAAAGTTCAATGAAATTTTTACCTCAATAAACTTTATCATATTTAAAACATTTCTTCTGTGCGAGTCCATTTTTATTAAAATTCGCAATTTTCTTAAAAATGGAAACCAAAAAATGCAAAATCTAATTTGGTTGTGGCGATTAGTGATAGCCGCTTAGCTTAGGCGTTATTTCCCTAAATGTGCGATTTGTACCATGCCAATAAATTTCACTAAAGCTTGTAATGTGTACGCTCATCCAACTATTTGGCCTGCCGCACATTAAACGCAGCACAGCACAGGGCAAGCGCATGGTATAAGCACAGATTTTCTTATTTGTGGTATAAGGAAGGACTAGCCTCTAAACATTTGAGAGTATACACCTAAAGTGAAACGAAAACGTGAACTTTACGAACCGCGTTTTACTAATCCACCCACGGCTCTGTAGTACATTAACACTATAATCACAGCGTAACAAAAACGTACTGAAAGCGTACCTCCCTCTAAGCATTTCAGAGTGTACACCAAAAGTGAAACGAAAACGTATTGAAAACGTACTTCTGGATTTATTGACCTGTGTCATAGAACTTGACAGCAGACAGCTGTGTTGTGCATGTTAATTTGTTTGTGAATAACAAAACGCCGCGTTAATTTTTATTTTATTAAAACTTTGGAGTGTCAACAAATTTTAATTACTTATATTATTATTATTGAACTTTTGTCAGTTTACTAAACTATTTTGTACTCTATCGATAATTCCAATTATCTATACCCTACTCGATGTACCTAAAACATTGTAACGTAGTGTAAGCTAAGGTTCCTCAATAAACGTTTTTTTGTTCTATTTTTGTGATGCTATTTTTATAAAATAAATTAAAATAGAAAAATCTGTTGTTTTCTTCAAAAGCCATTGAGTCCTCATGCAAAACGTTTCGTTAACTGAACGTAATTTTCATTCCGAAAACGTAGCACATTAGAGTACGGTTTGCGAACTACCACTACACTGACAGTCTACGCTTTTCAGTTTCACTTCTCTTTGGCCTGATGATTCGTTTCTGTTACGCATTCACAACACCAAAGCGTTTCTTTTGCGTACACTTCTATGCAAGCATGTTTACATTTTCGTTACGTTTTTGTTTCGCCTTGCTTGAAGGGTAGTAGCAAATCATATAAAGGTGGGTACACACCTTTGAGGAGAGAACTAGTAAAGTATATGTATGGCAGCGTAGCCAAAAATTTTCGCCATCTTGATTTTGGCGGGGTGTTTGACTGTCACTTTTATGTAAACAAGGAGCCGCGAAGTGTGTTTGGCGCAGAGACGTAGTTACAAATGGATAATATTTAAATGGTTAATGACTATTGGATTATATAAGTGTTAGTTATATAAAAAAGAGTTAAATGTGTTCGAAGATTTAGATACAACAAGCCGTGTTGAGGAAAATGCTTTAAAAATACTTTTGTGGTAAATTCGGTAAATTCCACTGACATGCATATGTAAGTAAATTCGCAAATAATTTAAATATATCGTCAGTGAGAGCATACTTTCTGAAATCAAAACTGGTGCCACATGAAAAAAGAGATCAGTCGGTCCATTTATATACTTGTCAGTGGGTGGTGCGGAAGATTGTGCGGAGTTTCTAAGAAATGTGTTCGAATTTTCGCGCCATTAATTTGTTGGGAATTGTGATATTTAAGGCATCAACAATTTTTAACGCCGCCTCTGACACCTCACAAAAATAAGAAGAAGAACGAAAGTTGCTACGCTTTTTTCATCACATCACATGTCGCTTCCTTTAGTTCTCTCCTCGAAGGTACACACTGAGCAAACAAACGCAAACACATGTGTTTGAACTCTTGTTTTTGATTAAATGCGTACGTGTTGCAAATGCAAACGAATGTGTTTTATACCCTGTGCCAAAACCCTCGAGAATACTTCACAAGCCATGAAACAGACTCCCACCCTACCCCATGCGAGGCGCAGCGTAGTCCTTACATTCTAAAATATTTGCAGTGTTCTTATGTAAAATTGACAAAAGTTTGATTTGAATAGCTCCTCCGCCCTAAACTACTATTCATACAAAAAAATGGTGTTGTGATAATCTTAAACTTGCTTTCTTATCTTCCGAACCGTAATTAAATTTTCATACCTTTCCTAACAAAGTTATTTAAAAAAAATTATCTTAACCAAATGACTACGATTCCTCGAACAAAAATTCTCAGCTGAGTAATCATTGTAATGTTGCTCTGCCGTCATGGGATGCCGTGGGCTGATATCGAATGTAGCTGCCTACAGATTCGGACTACAGCTGCACATACGCACATGCAATTATCACTCAGCTGAGAGGTATTGAGCGTAAAATGGTAAGGTTACTTTGTAATCAAAACTATTTAATTATTTTGTTAAGTAAGGTATATAGTAAGTGTAGCCTTTGGTAAGGTAAGGAATCAAGCTTTAAATTACTAGATGACTATTTTCCTGTATGGAAAGTAGTTTAGGCTCTATGGCATATATAAAGTCAATGTTTGGCACTTTTCCATAAGCATCAATATAGAGCATTTTAGAGTACGGACTCCGAACGCACTCATATAGATTTCTGTTTCATGGCTTGGGAAGTATTCTCGAGGGTTTTGCCTGTGCTCATGTTCCGTCTCAAATGCACATTTCCAAAGAATTTGTTCATTCCGCGGCAAACAAATGTGAAAAGTGTGTACGCATTTGCAAGTCAGAACGAACAATATGCGTAGTACATGTGCCGCGATTTTCCATCTTCAATGGAAAACATGCAAATGCAAACACATCTGTTTGATGAGACGTACACACTTAAGATATTGATATTGAGTTTGCTTGCAAATCCAGAACTGCGTGTGCACGTTGCGGCCTCCAATAATAGGCGGAACCACAATAGAAATATACGTAAGTACATTTACTTACGTAAAGCGAACGCGCCCTTCAATTTAACAGGCGTACACAAATTAACTTTAAATCGTGTGAGGGGAACTTTCGTTAAGTTTAAATATCCAATTTTCAGTAAGTATAGTGCGGTAAGAATCGCACATTCCGTAAGAACGCGATGTGTCAAACAGTAATATTATTATTAAATGATTAAAAGTGCAATGTAAAGCTTAAAATGGAATAAAAATGGTACTGTGAATTAATAGAAAACACAAATCTTCAATTAAATCAACTTCCATTTGTTAATTTTTTCACTTTTACCACTTTTCAAAATTGAAAACATTAAATATCAAGATAACTCTTACGGAATGAGATATATATTTAGGCTAAAAGTATCAATTTTTGTAAGTAAACCTCAGTCTCGTTTAATTTCGTAAAGTTATTCACTTCTATTGTGGTTCAGCCTAATGAATAAAATTTCTAAAAAAAAACTTTCCAGTAAATTTCTAAGAAAAAATTTAGGTCTTCCTTACATCAGGTCGAGCGTAGCCCCCGGAATAATACAAGCCATGAAGTCGCCGAAGGCACCGACATATTAAAAGGCCTTAACGTGCCGGGTACAGCATGCAGTAAGAGCTCACTCTCACTGCTTTTTGTATACTCGTCATGAGGAAAAACTAAAATTTCATCTTAAACAGGTCCTAAAGACCAAAACTGTCGCTAGCACAGCAAAATGTTGTTAAAACAAATTGCAGCCAAATATGTTTTCTTTCTAATAGTTTTAAAAAAATATAGCATGTAGAACAAATTTATGGAAATTATTACGTTTGAACAAAATACAAGCAACTTTTATATGAAAAACTCCTTCAGTAAGACAAAGCAAGAAGACTATGGATGTCGCCTGCTGACCGGCCCGTTGCTCCTTTTTTCGACTTTGTTCATGGCTTGTATCTTGCGGGGGTTACGGGTCGAGGCATCGTTGGAAATATTTTGAACGTACACACTACAAAATTTCTATTTCAAACGTGCGAGCACATGAGTTTGCGTTTGTTTGCTCAGTGTGTACCCACCTTAACTTATAAAGATATCGCATACCGAACAAATTTCATGTACAAGAAAAATTTTTAATGGGACTCAGCAGCACTCAGCCCAGCCGCACGGCACAGCGCACAAGTAGTCAAGCCAAATTGAGTACCGTTACAGCACCCTTTAAAACGATTACATAAAAAACATGTAAAACTCAACCAATCAGATGAAATTTTACACCCGTAAATCGAATTTAATTAAACCTTTACACTCCGAACAATTTTTAATATGACCTATCAACAACTCCGAACCATTTTTACTATGGGCGATTTTTCTGATATAAATGCTGAATGAAGCATAATGCTTTATATCTTTTACAAAAAAATATAGCAGCACTGAACGAAAATAAATATTGTTAATAATAGTACTTCGGGATTTTACGGTATACAGTGATTTAAAAATTCATAAAAAAAAAAAACTTTACGTGGGATAGCCATAGAGGAATGCGGTTTTTTAGTTGAATCTGTGGTATTCGGTAGAAGAAGATAGATGAAGAAAAATTTGTCTTGGTTTGGTGGGGGCACGTACCCCCCCCAAGGGGTTGTCGGAAATAGGGTGTTTGTGGTATCAAATTAAAGAAGGAAGAGAGTGTAATCGAGTGGGGTTCTTGTTTTGATCCCGTAAACTTCATACGGACGTTTTTACTGTTTAAAGAGGATTTTTTGGGACTTGGGTCATATACACCCCCTTCCTTCATTTTGCATATATACAGGGTGTCCCGTAAGTCGACGTCAAGTCGGAATCGGGTGATAGACCAAATCATAACAGTTACCAGAAAAATATAAAAAGAATTCTAAGTCATGTATTTTTCAAATTATAGACATTTCTTTTGTTTTCGAGAAAATGTACACCTTGTGATGGTTTTTTAGCTCCTGTTGCTACAAATCTTTACTTTTTTCAATTTTATTTTTCTTATGTAATCCCGAATAGTGCTTATGTAACTTGCTGCTTTAAATTCTAAGCCTACTGTTCCAGCTTGGAAGAAAATGTCACATTTTGCCGAACCAAGAATAGAAAATTTATATTTCACCCAACTTTAACTGACTGTAATGAAAAAACATGTACTGCGCCAGTTTGACAAGTAACTTTAAAAGTTGACGCATTTAATAAGGATTCTAAAATGGTATAACAATATTTCTTACATTACGAAAAAAAAATTTTTTTTCTTCAAGTAACCCAGTTTCGAAAAAGTTCTTTTCACCTACTAAAAATGATTCTAGTGTACCCAAAGCTTGCACTCTCCACAGCAACTTTTATTGAGAAAATTGATAAAATATTTGATTGCATGAATAGTAGCTCTCTACATGATAACAATTTTTTTAAGTCGGCTTTAAGGAAAAATAATTTAGTTTATGAATATATTAAGGAATTTATTGAATATATGCAGATAATAAAATTGGTAAAGCAATCTATGAAAATTTACTGCATGAAAGGCTTGGAGCAAACTTTACGAGCCACCGTACTTTTGGCAGATGATGAAATATTTCACGAAGGCTCAAATTTATTTATTTTTTTGCTTACAAGGCGGTTTAATCATGTTATGGAACTATGTTGAGTGATTTGGCTTGGACGTGAAGTCCCGACTGCCAGCATGAGTTGACAGATCACTCGGCGGACAGCGTTGACTGCAGGGCGGCACGCTAGCTCGCCTCGGCTATTGGCGGTGAGTGTGGGGAGGTTCCACGAAAACCTGCCGCCTGCCACATACAAAACAAATTCGTGCCTACTTACAAAAAAAAACTCCGGCACACATTCGGTCCTGAAGGGACCCTTACATCACTTACCTACATCCCGTGGCAAGGCGCAGATGTTCTGCCTTCCATCGCCGTTGGCCCAACCACCCTACGATACTGCGGGCGATATTGAACAGTATCCCTTTTAAACCTGAAAAGAGAGAGCGTAGTCCACGTAGACGACCTTCATGTGAGAGGGCTGCAGGAAAGTGAAAGGAGAAATAAAAGTATATTTGAAATAAGAAAATTCACAAAAGAAAGAATGGTGAACAAAAAAAGAAAAAATCCCTAAGGCGGAGATATACTAACAAAATCATTTGGTAAGAGAAAGTGATTTGCATAACCCTACTTATAATCGCTGAGTTATTTCTTTAAACACCCTACGTTTGACATAAGAGAATGATGTAAATTAAAATAAGTGTTATTTTAATAAAAAGCTCGATAAAACACGAGTGAAACGTACTAAGCCGTATCTATTATATAGAACTACTGATATATCGATATATCGCCCAGTCATAACTTTAAAGTTTCAACAAGAATTGTTTGGGTATTTTTCTTTTTGGCTTTCTCAGGGTAACTTTTTATTAAGCGATGAATCTACCACTATCCACTTCAATTAATAAAGGAATGCTCAGCATAATTTCTCCTAGAATTTAAATGTTGTCTCTTCAAAACTATAAACTTGATTAAAATTCCAAACATTTTAAAACAAAATTATCTCTTAATTAAACACTTTCGTCAAAATTTATGCTCTCCACTATTAAAAATTAACATGAACACAACCTTTAACATGATTGATCCATTGCACTAAACACTTTCCGAATATGAATATAGTCCATTGATTTCAATAATACGTGCTAAGATCGGTATTTAATTAATTATTTTTAGTTTCTGTAATATTTCTCCTCTTTTATACTTAAAATGTTAAATTAAAATCTTAAACGATTCTACTGTGTGTATGATTACGCAATACTTTACTGGCAAGAAGGGAACCAAATGGATTACAAAAAAAAATTGATTTTCCTTTTTTCGGAGAAAATGCTCTAAGAATTGCCTAGTTTCTATGTCCTATTTGAAAATTATTACATAATTAAAATTTATTAGGCTTGAGTTGGTGATAAAATTATCATATGTATATATGTAGGTAGAAATAAATTAAAAATCTTACAGCCTGCAGGACATTAGCTGGAGTTCCTGATATTGATGATTTTGACTCTTATTATTATTTCCGGATAAAATTTTTGGTGCAACTAATGCACCACCGCCACCCGTTGCTGCTTCGAAAATTGTTCCTTTATTTAATATTGCTGTTTGTGGATTTATTGAATTTTTAGGTATGTAGATGATTCGATAGCTGATTATTATGCAGATCGTGGTGGTGGTGGTGATTTTTAAGATTTTGCATTTGATATGCAAAAGGAAATGATTGTTTTACTGTGTTTCACTTCCACTTAAATAACCTCGAGGAACTGGCTTCAAAATAATTTGTACCTTAAAATCTTGCACAATCTTTGTAACATCGCTAATACATATAGTTATTCGTAGAATTTCTTTTCTCCGGATTTTCTTGTGCTAATGAGGAGAATATTTTTACCAATTGAAAATATGCTATTAGCAGGGATAAATATTCTTTTGAACTTACGTGCGGGGTTGATTTACTCGCCGATGTCGATGGAAAATTTTTGGTTCCGTTCAGGCTCCAATTTCACGTCTTTTCGTTTGCAAGGTTTGACAGGACAGATGTCGATTGTCTTCTTCTTCTCAATCGCCAAGTAAGAGCTCGTCGATTTTGGGGTGCGTTCGGGCTGTCGGTTTGACTGCAGGCCGGCATACATGCTGCAGTACGTCTCAGTGTAGCATTCTGCTATATGCATTCCGCTACGACCATAACAATCAGGATCCCGCAGAAATCTCTTTGCTCAAATTAGAACGAAAGGTGGCAATTCAAGAAATCCATCTGTTTATGAATTGCATTTATTGTTGGCTAAAATTATTACAACAAATCTTATTCGATTTAATTCATTAAGCAATTGTCAAGAAAATAAAGATGAAATGATGGAAATTCCCCTGGCAAGTTCCGAAATACATTGTGAAAGTTCACTTGATTCTGCATTAAACACAAGTTCCCCCATAGCAGAATATGAAAAATAGAAGGTTGTTTATGTCGATATCCTCGAAGAAAATTTTATTGATAACTTAAATGTGAAAATTGAGCTGACTTCAATATGCTATTTCATCGGTTATTTATATATATCATAAATATATTATTATAATTATATATATAATTATATATATTATAAAGTCCTTGAGTTAATAAATTGTACCAATTGTGAGAGAGAAATTGTGTGTGGAGAAAGAAGAAATTTAAGAACTTTTATTTTTAATGATTCGATTCCCGTCCGCGGGAAAAATAAATAAAATTGAATTTACAATTTATTTGTCCGCTTTCATCGTTACTGGTTAATGCCAGCTGAAAGCAAACGTGGGTTAGTAGGCTAGTTACAAATTTGATAAATGCAGGAGGGAAAATCATCTATCTCGTTAGCTCAGTGGTAAGAGCAGTCGCCCGGCAAGAAGGTTCCGGTTTCAAATCCCGGACGAGGCGGTTGTTTTTTCTTCTTGTATTTATAAATTTGATTTAGAATCATTAAAAATAAAAGTTCTTAAAAATTCTTCTTTCTCCATCATTGACCGATTCTAACAAGTGTAGGTTCGATTCCCGTCCGCGGGAAAAATAAATAAAATTGTGACAGGTCAATGCTAAAGAATGACGAAACGTTAACATGTCCCTCTGAACTCTTAATTTTTGCAAAAAATTACTCCAAAATTCAGATTTTGGAAGTTTGTATGCACCATCAGATATATTTTTTAATGTATGTAGTGATATTCGATGATATGTTCAAACATAATAAGGAAGAGAAACACATTAAACAACTAATGGTTAACAAATGTTTGGAATTTACCAAGCAACAGGACGAATTCGAAGATTAGTTCCCTGAGGGGAATGATTGCTTCACGCATAAAATTAAAACACTTAATTTTTTGCTTCTAGTTCTGCTTCGAAAGCACTGTGTTCAGAAATCTATTAAAAATAAGCTGCCTAAATTACAAATTTTAACGTCGTAGAAAAATGGTAGCAGTATCATTTTATCAAATTATCCATTCAAGTTTTGCATTATTAATATAATTAATAATACAAATAGAGACAATTTTTGAATGGGCAATGCTTTTATTTTTCAAATTGCGAAAAATTTATTAAAAAAAGGGAATATTTTCAATTTTATGCTGCAAAGGTTGAAAACTTAATAGAATGCTGCCAAGCTTTAGAAGGCGTTCTACTCCAACCGAAAGTATGACTGGCAGAATTAGGCAATGTTATTATTATTGCGATTAGTCACTGCAAGCCAACGTATATTACACATATTACACATCGAGCCTGTGGAACAAGCTGCCGTCATTTTGAAGTAAAATATTAAATTTTATTTTATTATTTCTAACGGTTTTTCGTGAAATATTAAAACAACGAAAAAATTAATGAAGAAATGGTGGGAGGCTCCCGCCCAGGGGGGGGGGGGGTGGAATATACAGTAGTGTAAGCGAGAACAATAAAAGCGGCAATATCACAAAAAGATGAAAGGACCGCAAAGTACTTGAATACCGAGAAGTGATAAAACCCTAAGGAGTCGTAAACAACCCTGTCGCCAGAGGATAATGAGTGAAGAAGGTCACAGAGGGAAATTGGCAGCACATAGCATCGGCTAGGAAAAATAGATTCAGAAAATAAAGGTGTTCTTATGCATAAGACGTGTTTTCTGGTCAGTAGTGATTTTTGAGGATAATTATAATCTTACAGTTCAGAAGTGAGATAAACCTAAGCGCAAAAAAAAATATAAGAAGCGTACTTTGTGTTTCGTGTGCTTTTAAAAATTCTGTCTTATTTGCGCTACAAACATTTTAAGTGGTGACCGCGACATAAAGTGTGAAGTGCGGAAATGGGCCGATACAAAAGACAACGATCAAAGAGCTCGAGTCCGTCAACCTCCTCTCTCTAAAAGCCGTTTCAGTGTTGAGCATGGTGGAAATAGTTTTACGCCGACGCGGCCGCGGAGACCATCCCCTAGGAGATCAACTGCTAGAGAGGATGTAATTCAAAGAAGTGAAAGTGAAAGTTCTAGACGCATAGATCGGCTAGAAAAATTAGTAGAAACTCTTTTGAGTAAGGAATCAAGTGTAAATAATCAAAACACTGATAAACAAATGAGGTACTCTATAAAAAGTGATTGTATCCCCGAGTTTAAGCCGGGTAACCCCAATCTATCAGTTAAGAAGTGGTTGGTAAAGATCGAGCAATTGGCAGGCATTAACGAATGGGGTACAAAGACAACCATTTACCATATGCAGAATCGCTTAAGCGGATTAGCAAGGACATGGTATAGTAATGTCAGCACTTACGATCGTACCTGGAACGAATGGAAGGAGTTCATGGAAAAAACCTTTCCTGATCATCATGACTTCGCTGGAACATTAAGAAAACTGCATGGCCGAATATTACTTCGTCAAGATGGATCTTATCCAAGCTTGTAAAATATCAGGGAAAGATGCGGTATCATGCTTGATAGAAGGACTGAATGATATAACAGTGCAGACAGGAGCACGAGCAGGACGGTATGAGATACCCGAAGATCTATATACAGAATTTTTGTCAACTGTCGCCATCGATGAGCGTCCAAGAACATATAGGAACAACAAAAGCAATCGGTGGGAGAGAAAACACAATCAGTTAGAGCGGCAGGTAGACAAAAATGATACGTTTAAAGGGAAAATACTAAAATGCTTTAACTGCAACAAGCGTGGACATATATCAACGAAATGTACCAGACCGAAAATTGAGTGTACTAAGTGTAAGCGTTTGGGACACAAAGCAAAAGATTGTGCTGTAAACCCCGAAAAATTTGAAAGAAGTGCTCCAAAGTGCAACACTAATTCGTTTACATAGAAAAACTTGTGTTATTTTGTAGACTGCTCAGTGAATGAACAAAATCTTCATGGATATATTGACACGGGTTGCAGCACATTGCGTGAATCTGACGCAAAAACTCTTAAATTAAAAAAGGAACCGTGCAACTTAATTATGGCGGAGGCTAGCAAAAGTCGTGCTGAAATGAAAGTGGATCTTGTGAAATCCTTCATTGACATCCTTATAGTGCCAGATAGTGTACAAAGTGTACCAATAATAATAGGACAATCTTTTATCAACAATGATAATGTTGTGTTGATTATTCGAAATAATCAGGTAAGGATATTCAATAAAGAATTGGACATCCTACCTGAAGTGGAACATTTACCACCTGAAAAAGTTGCATTATGGGCTAACAAAGCCACAGTCATTCCTCCAAACCACGCCGGATATATAGAGGTACGAAGTGATCATGACGTTGGAGAAGTATATGTGGAATTGCAGCAACGTTGTCAACCAAACGCGGAACATTGGATCGCGCGCTGCATCACAAACGCGAGCAACGGAATCGCGATGATCATAAACGTATCGGAATCAGATATTGTTTTCAAGAAAGATCAAGTGGTAGCAAGAGGTGTATTATGCAAGGAAGATAGAGATATGGAAGATAAAGCGGTGTGTACATTGAATATTTATGAAAAAAATTAAGATCAATAACTTTAAAGCAAATTGAATCGCAAGTAGATACAGATCTGAATCCCGAAATTATCCGAGATTTGTTTCGCTTAATAAACGAGTATCGCGACTGTTTTGCACAAAATATGAGTGAACTGGGTAGAACTCATGTTAGTGAAATGAGAAATAATCTTATAGAAGATAAACCAGTGACATATAAACCATATAGGTTATCATTTACATAGCGCAAAACTGTTAGAGGAATTCTAAAAGAGTTACTTGACAACAAAGTTATTAGGGAATCCAAATCTCCTTTTAGTAAAAAAAAAACAGGGGAACACCGGTTATGTGTTGACTACCGGCGTTTGAATTTGAATACAATAAAAGATAAATATCCGATGCCTAGAATTGATGATCACATAGATCGGTTAAGAGGTTGCAAGTAATTTACAAGTCTGGACATGGCAAGTGGATACTACCAAATACCCCTAAGTGAGTCCTCAATCGAAAAAACCGCCTTCATTACCCCAGATGGCCACTACGAATATTTACGAATGCCTTTCGGTCTAGTTAACGCACCCGCGGTATTTCAACGAACGATAAATGCGGTGTTGGGTCCATTACGATTTACGTCAGCCTTAGCTTATATGGACGATATTTTGTTGCCAACGGTAGATACTGACACCGGATTAAAAGTTTTACAGAATATATTAGAAAATTTACGAGAATCAGGCTTAACTTTAAAAATTGGAAAATGTTTCTTTTTAAAAAAACAAATTGAATATTTAGGGTATGAAATAAATTTCGAGGGAATACGACCGGGTAGACAAAAAATTCAAGCAGTCGCCAGATTTCCCCGACCGAAAGAAATACACCACGTCCGACAATTTCTAGGATTAGCCAGCTACTTTCCAAAATTTGTCGAGAAGTTCGCAGTTAAAGCTCTTCCTTTAACAAACCTTTTGAAGAAGAATTCGAAATTTGAGTGGGGAAGGATGAAGAAGATGCATTCTGTATATTGAAAAATACATTAATCTCGAGGCGGAGACCGTACTTCATACAGACGCTTCCAAACTAGGATTAGGCGGAATCCTATTTCAGAAACAATCGGATGGGAATGTAAGCCAGTCGCATTCTTTAGTAGAACAACTAGCAAGGACGAACAGCGATATCATTCGTATGAGTTAGATACACTGGCCGTAATAAATTCTCTGCAACAATTTCGCGTATATTTAATAGGTAAACCGTTCACTGTCGTGACTGACTGCAGCGCAATAAGAACAGCATTCTCAAAAAGGGACCTAATACCACGAATAGGCCGATGGTGGTTGACAGTTCAAGAATACGACTTGACGGTTGAATAACGCCCCGGGTCAAAAATGTCACATGTTGATGCTTTGAGCCGCAATCCTATTTGCGAAAATCAGGTAAGCGATATTCTCATAGTGAATGTGACGACCGATGATTGGGTATTAGCTGCCCAATTAAAAGATGAGAACTGCAAGGAGCTTATTGAATAAAAATATCTCGTACACCAATGAATGAAACCGAAAAAACCATACACAAGGATTATGCCATTAAGGATAAACGACTTTATAAAGTAACAAAAGAAGGAAAAAAAATGGGTGGTACCAAAGTGTCATCATGACAACGTTGGACACTTTTCCTTAGATAAGACTTTGGAGTACGTGAAAAAAGTGTTGGTTCGCATCAATGAGGAAGTACATAAAGAAATATATCGATTATTGTCTAGGTTGCTTGTACAATAAAGTTCCGTCAGGGAGACAGCCTGGCTTTTTAAATGTAATTGACAAGATACCAGAACCATTTGATACGCTGCATGTGGATCATCTGAGACCATTTGTGAAAAGTTCACAAGGAAATACACACTTAATTGTCATTATAGATGGATTTACGAAATTTATTTTCTTGACACCTGTAAAAAACACGAAGGTAAGTCCCGTCATAAAAGTGTTTGACGATATTATAAATACATTGAGTGTGCCACGATGCATTGTATGTGATAGGGGCAGTTGCTATACCAGCGAAAAGTTCACTGGTTATAGTAAAAACTTAGGTGCTAAACGCCACTGCAACCGCTCGTGCGAACGGACAAGCGGAGAGTTACAACCGAACAATTCTAAATTCCATTGGAACAGCTACAGAAGATGAAAGGAAATGGGATACGACGATCAGGCCAGGCGCGTATTCAGACCTGCAGCTTGGGGGGGGGGGGTCACAACTAAAATGTTCGAGGTGGGAGGAAAAAGTCGGAAGTAGTCGCTTTAAAAAATTTTTTTTTATCATATTTAAGTTAGATATCACAAAGTTCAATTTTTGGTTTGATTTTGAAAACCTGTCCATAATATTATCCACATCAATGTCGATCTCAGAGTGGACAGACATTACGGACTCATATCCAGATACTCTTTCTCGTGCAAAGATTGTAGACATTGATGTGATGCAACCGATTCTGTCAAGGCTGAAGTAAATGACAGAGAGTGAGAGCTTGCACCTTCATTCACATTCAGAGGAATAGGAGTAGAAGTGCATGATATGTCATGACTATATCTTTTGACGGGAACTTAACTGATCTTGCTTTCTTCTGAAAATAGTTATCAATGGTCTTATCAGTCTTTTGCTTTCCACTTTCGCAACTATTTCTACCTCCATCGCTAACTATAAATTAAAAGTAAACGTGAAGTTAAGTTAAACAACACTACTTGAATTCATACGAAAGTATAAGCAAAGCAACGGCAATTACCGCAGGCAGAGGAAAGCGAATGGTTTTTATTTTTATAGTCATGCCGTAAAAATTGTGGAGAAAAATTGTAGAATTAATTTTAGTGGCATCAATCCAACTGATCGTTTTCAGCAACCAATAGTGTATAAAAATTCGAAAGAAAAATGTTCAATAAAATTTTTAAGAACAAAATGTATGGTTGCCAATGCTCATAAATATCTTTACCGACCCAGATCAGCCAAGACACCTGAATCAATATAACTCTTTGGAACCATTGTCCACCGCCATGAAAAATGTAAAGAAAAATGTTCAGATCTTTCTAAGAAAACTGAATGCTTGTTCCCCTGTCGAAAGAGAGGACCACCAGAATCAATACACCAATTCGTTTGGACTTTTGTCGGTAAATAGTTAATCATTCAAATTCTTAAGAACAATTTGCAACTATATTTCTAAAGGTACGTGCACAACATGGCGAAGTGTGGCGAGGCTATATCAAGAGTTAAGGAAATAAAATGATTGCACGATGTACTATGAGAGAATTCATAAAAATGCTGTGGTAGCGTGCGATGTGCCGAGACACCTCGAGGTAAATCGCTCGAGAATTTTTTCGCGAGGTGCAGCGCACTAATTTTGATAGATGGCATATTTTTATAGGTTTTTTTCTTTGATATAATCGAAATGGTCTTTATTCATTCTCATATATTGGAAGAATCTATCAGGATCAGTCAGCTGCACTACTTGACAAACACAAAATTTCTACTTCTGAATCTGATGACATAATTTATACTCTCACTTCACGATTTACCAAGAAGCTGAACGCCTTGTTGTAAACAAGAGATATATCTACACCTCGCCTCGCCAAACTGCCTAGCCACGCATTGCCTCGCCTCGCCTTGTTGTGCACGAACCCCAAGAAAAATTTAATGCTTCCCTACGAATGTAAATATTTTGGGTGGCAAGACTCGGGTTCTACTGGAAGAACCGTAAAACAAAAATTTTTTAAGTCAAGGCTAAAATACAATTGCGACGGGCAACGGCAAATGACGAAAAAATGCTGCTGTCGAACTTCTAAAAGCATATAGTCTTATGCGAATGCCCAAATTACGACGGGCGACGGTCAGCTGTCGACGAAGTTGCCGTCGGGATTGATCAATTTCTAATTTTTCCGTCGTCGCTGCAGTACTACCAACAAAATCAAACGAATGAACTTGTTGTGGCATTTATTTTTGTCAAGGTTGTAGGATATCGCGGCAATTTTAAAATAATGAATTTTGATGAAAAATTGATTGAGGAATTGTGAAGTCATAAAATAATTTATGATATACAAGACAACCAGTATAGACGAGTTGACAAAAAAGACATGGTATGGATGGATATTTCGAGGCACTTAAATACAAATGGAAAAATTGTGATATTTTTGGCATTTAGTTTGATTTAATTTAGTTAATTTCTGTATTTTAAATTTTTCCTTTCCGCACTTTGGTCCATTGCAATTCTTTCAAAATAATATAAAATATTTTCGATAAAATTTGTTTCAAAACGCTCAAAACTAATAATAAATGAAATTTCAGTATCTTCTTCTTTCACAATCGCCGCTCACTGCCTGTCATTGCGATTGTACTCCCAATTTTTCGTCTACCTTTTTGATAGCGAATTTCCCGCTGCTGTCTACCATCGGAAAATCAGATTGGTAAAAAAAAATTATGATCTCTAACCAATTTTGTAGAAACAATAACACTTTCTAAACTATTTAATTGGCGCAACAAAAATATAAAAGCATCTTCATAGCTGGGCTGCTAAGCATTACGTGCCATTTTCTAAAAAATCAAATACTAAAATAAATATGCATTCCAAAAGTACTTTACTATCCTGTGCTAGTTACGATAGATGACTTTTCGACACTAGATATATTAAAACGCAAGAAAATTCTAAAAAATTTATACACCTTTAAAACACGAAGAGCTACGAGAGAATGACTATTATACCCAATCCACTATTACTACTTATAAGAAGATAAACAAAGCGTATCATACTAAAATCTTCCTGTTAAACTTTAACAGGTCGCTCTACAGTCCAGCGCCACATTGAATTCACCGCGAAGGTTAGGTAGCGCTTGGGGGGGGGGGGTCATGACCCCTGTGGCAGCACATAGCATCGGCTAGGAAAAATAGATTCAGAAAATAAAGGTGTTCTTATGCATAAGACGTGTTTTCTTGTCAGTAGTGATTTTTGAGGATAATTATAATCTTACAGTAGTGATGAAGAATAAACAAAGTGATATTAGCTATTCTGATAGTAGCAGTTTTAAAGTTTATATTTTTTGTATATTATATGCATTAATATATATTTTTTCTACTCCTTTGATATTATTACTCAACATTTATATACCATATATTCTTACTAATAAAAAACTACCTCATAAAACATATGCAAGTCTACTTTAATCACTTAACAAAATTGTATAGAGTTGGCTACGAATCAGTCTGTAAAATCTTGAAGTGATAAGGGTTAAAAATTATAAATTTGATTTCAAACTATTTTCAAATCCTTTTTGAATAAACGCGCAAGAAGCTAGCTCAAATCTACAATTGCAGTTCCAGCCAGACAATTCCTGTTTGGCGATGACAGTGCAACGTCACTTTTCCTTCCCTTCACCCACAAACAATCGTACTACTTCAACAGAACGACATGCGACAGCAGTACTCAATTTGGCTTGACTACTTGTGCGCTGTGCCGTGCGGCTGCGCTGAGTGTTTGCTGAACGACTTGGTTGACTGACTATGCGTCGACATGCGTTGCCTGGGATGTAGAGCTACATCCCATGAAAAAATTTTCTTGTACATGAAATTTGTTCGGTATTCGTTATCTTTATGATTTTTCAAATTCAAATTCAAATTCATTTATTTCTGGTAACAGTACATACAAGATTTATAATCTTTTTTAAGTACAATATTGTGTATTGGTTCTAGAGATAATTGAAAAAAAAGGAACTAAAATATAAAATATAAAAAGAAACAATCTAAATCAATTTAGTAAGCTTTGAGTTATATATCTAATCAATCAGCTCAAATGCGAAGATAAAATTTATCATTAAATTATACATGTTAAATTAAATAAAAATGTTATTTTAAGTGGGTTCGAACTAGCGTCTTAAATACACTGACAGTGCCTGCTGTTTGGATAGCAACAGGTAAACTATTCCATAGCCGGATGATCTGAACAAGGTACGAATTCTCCATGACCAGCTTATGAAATCGTGGCATCACTAAATTTCTATTACGTTCGGATGTTGTAAACAAGAATAACTCTCTAATATATTCCGGCGTATTTGACTTTAGTATGTTATACAACAAGATAAGCGACCTACGTTGCAGAAAATGTGTCAACGAGCATCCTAGTAAATGCATTCGAAAAGAGGATACATGGTCAAACCTACGTAATCTAAAAATGAATCGAATACAATCATTAAATGCAATCTCTAATTTATGTCCACACACACTATCCAGTTTGGGAAAAACAATGCTACCCGAAGTGAAATGAGGCAAAATTAACGATTTGACTAGCATTAAACGAATACTACAAGGTAAAATATTAGCAGAAAGCCAAAGCCTTCGCAAACCAGAATATATTTTCCTCAATTCCATATTGACATTATCACAACACTTCATACTTCTATTCAAGGTTATCCCTAAATTGGTGACCTTACTAAGCATTGGTAGGACGGAGCCATTTAACACTACTGGTGGAACATCAAGCAAATCAAATGAATTATTGTAGAAACTTATACACTGCGACTTACTAGGGTTTAATTGTAACCTATTATACCTAGACCATGTGTGGATACTGTCTAAATCAGAGTTAATACGTTCTATGCAATCTTCAATAAGCCCAATTGGACGGCTAAAGTACAGTTGCACATCATCTGCGTAGAGGTGAATGCTCACATCGCGAACCATTACTGTCAAGTCATTAATGAATAGGCTGAACAACAATAGACCCATGATAGAACCTTGAGGCACTCCTCGCACTAGCGGAAGCGGAGTGGATATTCTGTTATTGAGCTTGACTTGCTGACTGCGATCTGATAGAAAACTACCGATCATCGATACTGCAGTACTACTAAATTTAAAATAGGCATAGAGCTTCTGTAAAAGAATGCTATGATCAACGGTATCAAAAGCTTTTGAAAAATCTAAAAGTACCAAGGTGGTAAATTTGTCCTGATCCATAGAACTTCTTATGTTAGTGGATATCTTTAAGATAGCAGTTTCACAACTGTGGTGCGTCCTAAATCCTGACTGCCAGTAGGTCAATAAATTATTTTTGTTTATGTGCTCAGAAACTTGTCGGTACATTAATTTTTCGACCACTTTAGATAGAAAACATAGTATGCTAATTGGACGAAAATCAGCTGGAGATTCTGGAGAAGATTTCTTTGGAATTGGAAGAATATTAGCAACTTTCCAATTGGAGGGATAGGAGGATGAAGACAAGCATGAATTAACTATATGAAGAATAAATGTACAGATGATTGGAAGCAGTATTTTGATAAAGCGCGGTGAGAGGTCATCCGGGCCAGTAGCATCAGATTTTATTGAATTAAGGGCCGAAATAAGTTCATCCATGTTAACGCACCGGAAAGAAAATAGGTCACTAGAACCATGCGAGATACTACTTACTGAATTGGATAATAAACTAGCTTGATGTGGAGTAGACGTTTCATCGGAGGAGTTACTGATTGAGGTAAAAACGGCATTCAATTCATCAGGTTGGAAACTGCAGTAGCTCTTGTCCTTCCCATATACTCCGATTTTCCGTAGATTCCTCCACAACTTTTTTGAATCAAGGTTAGTATTAATTTTGGAACTATAATACTGACGTTTAGCCAGTCTCATTGCTGTGGTGGCTCTATTACGAGCAGTTTTGTACAAGGACCTGGCTTCGTAGGTTTTGAGCCATCTATAACGTTGATATAAATACTCACGCTCTATGATAAGGGTGCGGACTCTTGTAGTAAACCATGGGCAACAATTCCCATCAGTATATTTCACCCGAACAGGTACATATTTATTATACAGATATGAGATAAACGTCGTACAAATGTCGACTTGGTCATCAACTAATATGCAATCATATATCCGCTGCCACGGCAAAACCATGCACTCATCAAACAAGGAATCGGTATCTATATTTTTATAATCCCGGAAAGAATACTTAATAGGAGAGTGATTCATGCCTAGCATAATGTCATAGCTGAGAAAAATAATATCATGGTCGAGTGTACTAGGAGGACTGATTTGATCGTGTGCAATGATCTTTCCATTATCTGTCACTAGGATCAGGTCAAGAATAGAAGGATTAGATGTGTTGTAGTATGTAGGATAGAAATTGACAACATCAAAGTGAAGAGACTGGAGTAAGTGTGTGAATTGATTTGCTAAGGTATCTTGCCTTAGCAAATTGACATTAAAATCACCACCAGTAATGACGTTCGCATAGCGTTGTGTTATGTATGACATTTTATTTTCAAAAACACGGGCATTATCATAGTTAAAGCAATTCGGGGGACAATATACGGAGCAAATAACGAACTTTTCATTACCGGTACCAGCCTCTACACATAAAAATTCAATTGCTTCATCAACTGAAAATACGATTTGCTTGGCATTGATCCAGTCCTTAATATAAATCGCTACACCACCCCCCAACCGTCCCTTTCGATCGTTACGAAATAAATTAAATCCAGGAATGGACACGAGTGATGATGGAATATCTTCGTTTAGCCAAGTTTCACTTACAATGATGATGCAAGTTAATATTGGAAAGCATATAATTAAATTCATCCATTTTATTGCGGATGCTTCTCGCATTCAGCGAACAAACATTCAACCCAGAGGAACGATTACATAAAATATTAAGTAGTATTCGCACCCTGTCCAGATCTGTATAAATATCGCTATCCGCACTCATAAATAAGAGCAACACCGTCAGTGAAATAAGTTACAACATATCGAACAATACCCATTAGATGAAGGCTAATGTAATTATTGAATCTTCGCAGTAAGAGTAGCATAATTAGAGTTAAATACTAGGCGCAGCTTTAGCACAAAAACTAAGAAAGCCTAATTACTAATAAAAGCTATAAATGATTAATACTATAACTCTTCAGTAGAAAAAATTCAAAATATTTAATTAATTAATCAAAATATAAAAGAAAAATAAACAAAAACAAAATTTTAAGAAATGTAAAACCGAAAAAATCAAAAAACAAAACAATGTATGCATCATCATCAGCTCCAATGATATTGGTGGTAGTTATAAAGCATCAGCCTTCAGTTTTCAGATATGGAATTTCGGAGTTGCTCTAGGTTTAAAATTCTTATCTCGCTATCACCTACCATTCTCTTTATGTGGATAAAGCCATTTAACGATCGTGCAGAAGTAATTTTCGCCAATTTACGGAACTTGAGCGCTTCTCGAAGAAGAGAGTTATTATGTGCTGTCAAACTTTCATTTAAATATATAGGGCTCATAGAGGAGAAACCATCCACATCTGATAGCTGAATTCCCTTACGTCTACGAAAGGCGGAAAGAAAAGCTTTTTGCTCCACATTTGAGGAGAAGCGTACAATGATCGGTGCAGCCAGTGCAGATGGCGATGATGAAGACCTGGACTTTAAGCGAAAGGCATCAATATATGGCGAAACTGGAAATTCGATCACTGCAGCAATATTTTTTATCACATTAACTATATTCTCCTTCGCTAGTTTAGGTATGCCTCTAACAACAACATCACTTAAGCGCTGGATGCGATGGATGTCCTCAACTTGTGCTTGCAAGAGATCATTCTTCTGCTGAAGAGCAGCTACCGAAGTCTCGCATGCTACAATTTTGTTATTGAACGAACGGATTGCATCATCAATTTTTGTTGATATCCGAGACTCCACTTGTTGCATAAGGCCATCGATTTTGCTTAAAAGACGAGATTCCAGGGATTCCACCAGTTGGTCGAGAGTGTCAAACGTTGAACCAATATTAGCTGATTGCGCTTTACTGCTGCGGGTTATTACATTAAGAGCGTCATCAGAGGCAGAGGTTGATGGTAACTTCTCTTTTCTTCCTCCCTTAGTTGACATTATCAAATTTTTAAATTGAAGAGAAGAACCACACTAACACTTAGGAGCCAAGACAGTTATTCAGTCTATTAGTGCAACACCCGCTAACTCAAATTCACTTTTAGCAATTACGTTATTTAAAAATAAATTTTCAAAAACTATCACCAAGGCACTATGTTGCAATAAAATACGGCTAAGAAAACAATATGGAAATTTTTTACTATAGGAGATAATATTCGGAGGCACTTAACATTAATTATTAATAAAACACGTCTACTCTCTAGCTATCATACTAGTAAAAAAAGTAGTAGTTTTTATACCTACCATGGGGCAAGCGTAGGTTTTTGTAATATTCACAAGTAAATGACCGACCGCATATTGCTTGTGCTGTGTGCAATATGCGGTCGGTCATTTACTTGTGAATGTATACACATTACAAAAACCTATGCTACCGTGCCCTCCGCTGCGCTGTTCTGTGTGGCAGGCTTTAAAAGAAGTAAATCCACTGACTTACTGAGCGATTTTCTATTCATGTGGCACAAATATTGTGTTTCTGTATATCACCGTTAGAGCACCCTTTAAAATTTTTACTAAGTAGGTACATAAAAACATGTAAAACTCAACCAATCAGATGAAATTTTACACCCGAAAATCGAATTTAATTAAAAAAAATATATTTTCTTGTGCCCAAGTGATATTTTAATCGCTTAGGTATAAGGAATTAAACTCATGCCGACTTTAATTTTCAAAAGTTACTTTAACTGAATCCTGCATATGGGCAAGAGAGACGGAGCATGGTAAACACTATCTTTACCTTATTCTTTCTGCTGTGATTGCATCTGCAGCCAACATAAAAGCATCAAATGTCATAAGAAAACGTTTAGTAAGAAATATTTTGTGTTGGTAGCTCCAACTCTGCCATAGGGCGAAAGAGAAAACTGTGAAACTTGTGCCATTCTTTCCTATAGGAAAATGGCAATACGCTCAGTCCATTGTTATAAGTCAGTGAGTAAATCTGTCATTAATGTTTACCCCGACCCACCGCCCCTCACAACAAACTCAGCCTCCCCCTAGACGGCAGACAGAATTAGTTCGGACCACTGACTTATAATAAATAATGGACTGAGCGATTTGCTGTTTCATGTGGCACAAAAAATATTGTGTTTCTGTATATCACCGTTAGAGCACCCTTTAAAACGATTACATAAAAAACATGTAAAACTCAACCAATCATATGAAGTTTTACACCCGTAAATCGAATTTAATTAAGAAAATATATTTTCTTGTACCCAAGTGATATTTTAATCGCTTATAAGGAATTAAACTCATTCCGACTTTAATTTTCAAAAGTTATTCTTAACTGAATCCTGCCTATGGGCAAAAGAGACGGAGCATGATAAACACTATCTTTACCTTATCCTTCTGCGGTGAATGCATCTGTAGCCAACATAAAAACATCAAATGGCATAAGGAAACGTTCCAAAATGCAATATTTTGTGTTGGTAGCTCCAACTCTGCCATAGGGCGAAAGAGAGAACTATAAAACTTGTGCCATGCTTTCCTATAAGAAAATGACAATACGCTCGCTCAGTCCATTGTTATAAGTAGTGGTTCGGACCGTCTACATACAGCCATCAATAATGCACACGAATTCTGAAGAAATATGGTCGATTTTAATTCTAAGAAATAAATCAATTCTTTCATTCATTGAAAACAATTTATAAAGGCCTGAGCAAAAATCCGGGCTGATATACCTAGACCTACGCTCATAAAATTTTTTAGCTAACAAGCCCAAGCAACTAAATCAATCGAACTTCCACGAAGCCGAGACTGCCCAGACACAACTTATTCGAATCGCCTTCAGCCACCATAATGCACGAATTCCGAAGAAATATAGTCGATTTAAATTCTAAGAAAGAAATGAATTTTTGACTATATTAAGTCTGTCAGAGCAACACGCACGCTATACGGTGTGTCTGTTAACTCGAAAGTTTTTACTCGGTGTAAAAACGTTTACACATTTTACACACAAACCGTCTGTTTAAGCCCTGGGGCTGGATTCTGATAAAATTTAAATGACAAATGACAATGACAAAATGACTTCGAAGGAAGAACAATGTCACTATGCCATAATTTGGAATTCTGATTGTTGGGTGACATGACATGTATCTTAAATTATAGCAGTGACATTTTGACAATTGCGCGGTTATTGAATATGTTATATGTGAAGAACAAAATAATGGAACACATTGTATTGCGAAGACGTTTCCAAAGAAGAAGGCAGAGGTATGTAAAATAATTGCTGAAATGTTATAATAACTTTAATTTTTACAGAATGAGAATTTTAAGACTTCAACTGCGATTATCGAGCGATCCATTCAATAGCACAACGGAAGCGGAGTTTATAAAACTCTTTAGGCTGTCAAAATGTATTTGTTGGGAGTTTATAAACCGAATAACGCCGTTTATGGAAAATCGTGGGACATACCATTCCCTGCCGAAAAACCTAAGGATCTTAACTGCATTGCGTTTTTTGGCAACAGGTATCTATAGCAAACTTTGAAAGCTTTACAAGAAAATTATTTAATATCTACTAGGGTCTTATCAACGGCCAGTAGGGCAAGATTTTCTGTTAGCCATGTCGCAGACTTCTGTTTCTAGATGCGTAGAAGAAGTTTGTGGGGTTATTAATAGTACAATCGCACATGATGTTATTAAATTTCCAATTTCCGAAGAAGAGCGGAACAACATTAAGCAGGAGTATATAAAATATAAATATAAAATTAAAGAAGTATAGAAAAATAAGTTTTTCTTAGATTTTTCCAGAAATTTGGCATTCCGGGAGTTATAGGCTTAATCGATGGAACTCATATTTATATAAAAAGGCCTGCTATTGAGATTGAGCAAGTGTACTATGCTGTACGAAAGTCTGCTCATACTAAAAATGTTTTATTGGAACTATGTTTTGCTTTAATACTTTAACAAGCTGTATGTATATAGAGATATTTTTCTAGATATTTGATTTCGACCTTAAAATAATTACGGTTAATGCCAAATATGGTGGATCTGCTCACGATTCCTATGTATGGAATAATTCAATTGTGAAAATGAAATTTCTACGCGAATACTCATCTGGAACACGAGGATATTGGCTTTTAGGTTGGCACCTTATTAATTAAATAAGATACAAGTTGCTACAATAAAAATATACATTTTGCAGGTGACAGTGGCTACGGTTTGCAGCCTTTCCTAATGACTCCCATAGCGGATCCAAGTAACCACATGGAAGAAATGTACAGCTCTGCTCACAAAAAGGCTCGAAGTGGTGTAGAGAGAGGCATTGGAGTCTTAAAAAGCAGATTTAGATGCATTTGTCGTCAGCGGATATTAATGTATTCTCCAGAAAAAGCTGGTTCTATCATTAATGCTTGTGCGGCCTTGCACAACATAATGATTATGCGTGGTTATCCTCTTCCCTCCGAAGAAGAAATAGAAAAATATACCGACTTGCCAGAAAATGCAACCGAGGATGGCAATGGCATTTCAACTGATTCAGCACAACTCTTACATGAGGGGAGAAGGGTTAGAAATGATATCATAAATAACTTTTTCCATCTGTCTTAAGTAAAAATAACTGTTTAATTAATTAAAATAAAAATATTCATAAAAAAAACTTAAAAATATCACGACATAAATTGCATTTTGTCCTAATTTAAGCAAAAAAGGTTATCATTTTTATAAAGATTCCTCGATTATATATGCCGACTCATTTAGATTGTAATCGACTAGTGGGCTGAACCTCGATTGAAGCACTGCTAATAACTCCTTCTTCAACTTAATGTCTTCTTCGAGTAGCTCCACTTTTCTTTGCTCCAGTGCCAACCTCTGACGCTTTATTTTTAAGCACTCCTCCATATATTTGTATTCGTCGTTAGACGATAGGGCTTCCGTAGGAGCAGGTCTTCGCTTCCTTTTTTCATTTCCATTGGCTGGAGTGCTGCACCGTGGGGATGGGGATGAAGTGATGAAAGGTGCAATCACATCGGTAAGATCTACGGCCTGTAATTGTAGGATTAGGTAAAGGTTTCGTTTCACAAAAAACTTGTTATTTATTTAATCATTTTACATACCTCTTCACCAAATCCAATTTCCTTAGTTTGCTTATCTCCATTGATAGCATCCATCGACATCACCGCAATTACCCTTTTTTCGTATTCGGAAAATTCTGGAGGTGCCGTCTTGCCGTTAATTCCAGTTTGATTAATAATTTTTTTAATGGCTGTTGATTTCTGCTTGACTCTTGCTCTATAAATACACACATTTTTAAGTAATAATTTATAATTTATGTTAACTGTTAACTTACTTTATATCGTCCCAGCACTTTCGCCATTGATCGCCGTTTTTTTTTGCCCCACCTAACGCATTCAGGTGTTGGGCTATCTCTTCCCAGCCCTCTTTCAATTTAGTTTTCCCATCTACTGATGAAAATCTGATTGAAATATTCACATTAGTTATTCGTTAGGTTATAACAAAAAAAAAACTTACTGATTCCTCGCTAGTGCCAAATTGCTTTCCATTAATGAAAGTAACGTGTCCTTTTGTGTTAAGGACAGGTATTTCCCATATATGCGGTTTGCTGTTAAGATTGAGGTTTTTTTCTTAATAAAATAATATATAATAATGTAATAAATACAAATGTTTATTATTTTTATACTTACTTGACATCTTTGATATTACCTATTACTTGAAAATGACAAAAGTCACAGCGGCAAGGGCTAAGTGACTTTGATTGGAAGAATTGTCATGAAAAAAAGTCATTTGTCATGTCACCCAGTTGTTTAGGAATCGGCATTTCGAAAATAAGTCATATTTTAACGCTAAATGTCACTTTTTATGGATGAAGTCATGGTGTAAGAATCGCATTTTCGGAAAAAAGTCACGAAGTCATTGTCATTTGTCATTTTTTTCTGATCAGAATCCAGCCCCTGGTCACGCCGGGAGCGGCACGTCGCGCCACGGCATGGCGTGGCACTGCCCGGTGGCACGCGGCAAAATAGAGTGTTCACACCGAGAGCGGCAGATTTTATCCAAATGTACTCTAGTTCCGACGAAGAAATTCTATTATTAGTAGCTCTGCTTGAAGAAAAACAGAGAAAAGTGATGAGGTTGGATTACAAATACTTAAGAATGCTAAAAGCCTCATTTAACGAATTGTGCGGACTTATTTCGAATGAAAAGGAATTTTGCAAAATTGTGTTTTTGAGTAAACTCTAAAATTGCCGCGCGGCAACTATTTTGCCGCGCCGCTCCCGGTGTGACTTATACATTCAATTTTGCAAGAACAATCGTGCAGCGGCAACTGAAAAATGCCGCGCCGCACCGTGCCGCTCCCGGTGTGACACCCACTTTTCTTTTGAGCTCGTAAGATTCGAGTAAATTTATACGTTTTACCTCTTGCACAAAGTTGCACATTTTTACTCATGATCAAGAGGATGTAAAACTTCAATATGCAATCAGCTGACTGCCAAAAGTATTAAATTTAAGATTAAGCCATTTGTTGTGTTATCGAATGAATGTAAAATGATAATCTAAAGAGTCGAGATTTTAAAAAAATATTAAAGAGGGTGAGTTTTTTAAAACGTGTTTCAAATTAATTAATTGTTTTCTATTTCAGACAGAAACGTACCAGGCAAATTTTTCACACATGGCAAGCTCAACAAAATTTACTCGAGAAGTGTCTGATAACTTTTGTTGAGTTATCCCCTCTTCCGCATAAAAGTTCTTACTTGATTTTTACGCAAAGATGTTTGCTCTAAAGTTACCAGACAGACCTATAGTGACTTCGAAAGCGCTTTGAAGTGACTATGTGAATTTGACTAGCGTAAAAAGTAACTTGATTGCTCTGAGAAAAGCGTTTTGAAAGAAAATATTCATACGGTATTGGTAAATTGGGACTTCAATAAATTAAAACTATAAACAGCAATAAAATAATTGTCTTTTTACATTCATTTTAGTATTTGTTCAAGAAGGATTTTTTTTTGTTTTTTTTTTAAATTCTCCGGTATATAGCAAAAGCTAAAAAACGTTTTTAATTTGTTATTCTATCACACAACACATTATATTTTTGGTAGCAAGTTTCAAGCCTTGGTGTGACTCATCAACATGTCCCAAATAGCGAAATTGAGTGACTTGAAAAACAAATGAAAAAATAGAATAAAGAAAAGAAATGAAAAAATGAAAAAGATTGAGTGAGAAAAATAGAAAAAAAAATTAAAAAACCAGATTCATTCGAAACAAATCAAACCTGTATACGCCCGCAATTTGACATGCTCTTTGACTACATTCAAATGCGAAAGTGACTACTTTGATAGCAGTGCTATCAAAAAAAGTGAATGATAGTGATTATGGCGTCCGCTCTGAACACATATTGCTGTCAAAAGCGAGGTGAAAAATTACTTTTTGGCTGCTCTGAATGCGCGTTGAACGTATAGTTCAACTATATCTCTAGATCAGCGCTTATGCAGAGCTCTGATGTTGATCTTCTTGGGGCAGGCACTGGGACATGCAACGTCTTCGACTTTCGTTTTTCATAAAAAACTCTCCAAAGCAGGTACAATAGGACACAGACCGCAATAACCAAGCTGATGTATCCTATGCTGAACTGGTGAATTTCCTGATCATAAGTCTTGGCGGGCATCACTTCCGCGTCTTGTAGCTGTTTTATTGCTATCTTCAACTTCAAGATATCCTCTGTGATATTTTTATGTGTTTGGTTGATACACTAGATCGGTAACTTCTGCTGGTGACAACAGGTGGGTAAGGTTCGCTGCTGGCAGTAAAGACGTCCTGAGTGAGCTAGGATACAGATCGTGAGCGTGACGCATCCTTTATGGCGCAGCCGCTGGTGATGTTGATTATTCCAGACCCCATAAGCGTTCTTTGAGAGACTAAACTACCGCATATAATGCAAATGGTAGTTTCTTCCTACATTAAATAGATCCAGTGGTTCGGATTGAAGAGCTGTATCCGTCGAGGTATGTCATTAGTTCTCGAAATTCTCCAAGAGGATGGCGAGGGTGTCTGAGCGAAGAAGCTTAGATCACAGAAACTGACGTTAGACCCCTTTCGGTAGAGGGGGTGACGTTGCTTGCACATGTGGATTGAATGTACAATTGTAGAACACATTGCCATATCTTGATCCGAGTTTGGGTAATATTGGTCCTTGTGCAGATCCAGGATGATGAACTTTGATGATAGTTGAACTACCAGGAATGTATCATTTACTGGAACTGGAACCGGTATGACTCGCAGCATTTCGAACGAGTCATAAGAAAACAAAGGAATCTTTAGGCGAACGATCGTCATGAGGTTGTAGAGTTCTAGCAAGTTGTTTTTATCTGCTGGTAATCGTAAGGTTGGTCCTAAGTTTTCTTTAATGAGAATGAGCTGGGCCTTAAACTGCTTCGGTGTCAACAATAGTGGGATGACCTTACCGTGGTGAGTATCGATGATTACATCTAGTAGCATTGCTTGCGTCTTCTGATGGGTTGTGATTGCCAAAATTAGACGTATTGCTAAAAAATTGAACATTTCCGCTGCCCTTTGGTCCTGTAGCTCTTGAGCTACACCATTGACCTTCATCATGGATTGGTTGATATATTTCTCAAATTCTTCTAATTGTCCATTTACAGCCTCACTGGATTTTTTCATGACGTTTGTAGTTGAATCGATGAGGGATGTTTGGTTTTTAAGTAGTGCCAATAGATGGTGCTCGTTACCTTCTAAACTGTTTATAACCTTTGACATTTTTTCGGCATAATTAGAATCCAATACTCTGAACAATGAGTTGGCTACATTCCCAATTATATCAAGAGGGGCTCTTCTAGATCGAGATGTAGTGTGATCTGACAGCAACTCATTGTTGTTTCTAATTTCTTCGATTATGGCGAGGAACTGTGAGACAGTTTGCGTGCATAGATGTTGCTCTTGCTGCCTGTCCTTCCCAGTGTTGCATACTTTAGTTAGACTGTCTATTCCAGCTCGTATGTTCTCGAATTCCTTCCAATAAGGCTTCATGTCATAATAGATGACTTAACTCCATTCGGTTGAAACTAGATGGGTAGCACCCATTCCTTCGAAGTAAATTCCGGGTTGAGTTTTGAATGGCATAATATCTACTTGGTTATTACCCAGTATTGGCAGCACCAAACAAGTCAACAAGAAAAGACTGACGACTGAATTTGTGCAACGCCGCCTTTTTGTACTTGAAGGGCCCTGATTATGGTCAACGTTTCCGCTATCTTCGTCGTTCTTGGTTATTGGGCAGCTGGTAGCAGAGGCCTTCCTTGTATTCGGCTTATATTGCTGATCAGTGATCGATTTGGTGGAGTTTGGTGATTCTTCCCTGATCTGTTCTATTGGTAAAGGTGCAAGTTTGTGGATTGGCCTTCTGAAAGCACCAGCAGTTGTCTTTACGTCAGCGACTCTTACTAACCCATCATCACCTTTTATGGTTCGGATAATCCTTTCAAATTGCCATTTCATCACAGGAAGATTACCGTCTTTTATTACCACCATTGTTCCGGGTTGAACATTGTTGCATTGTTGTTTCCATTTATAGCGATGTTGAAGTTCGCTTAGATATTCCTTGGTCCAACGATACCAAAATTCATCCTTTAAGTGAACCACCAGATTCCAACGTTGTACTAAACTGGCCTTGGAGGGTTGTGCATGAGGATCGACAATACTCGTGAGTGATTCACCAATTAAAAGATGACCTGGTGTAAGCGCGACAAGATCGTTGGGATCCGATGAGCAGGGTGTTAGTGGCCGTGAGTTCAGAATTGCTTCGATCTCTGTCATCACGGTCCCTAGTGAGTGAAGCAGCAGACACGCTTCGTTGAAATAAATGTTTGGCGGATTTCACCGCTGCTTCCCATAGACCCCCAAACTGCGGTGCTCGAGGAGGTATGAACTGAAAGTCGATGCCTTTAGTAGTGCAGAATTTACCAATTGTCTGCTCTGAGTCCTTAGTGTAGATTGCTTGTTGGAGCTCTTGCAATTGATTGTTTGCTCCTACGAAATTCGTTGCATTGTCGCAATATAATCGGCTGCAATTACCTCTTCTGCTAACAAAGCGTTTTAATGCACCTATAAAGGCATCGGTGGTCAAATCCCTCACTACTTCAATGTGCACTGCCTTGGTGGCGAAACACCAAAATATGGCAACATAAGATTTCTGAAGCCTTTTCCCTCTAATTTTAAAATGTGTCCAGAATGGTCCACAGAAATCTACTCCTGCATTAATGAAGGGCCTTGCTGGTTGCACCCTGTCTGCCAGTAGATTTCCCATGAATTGACTTATGAGTCTTGGCTTCGCCTTTGAGCAACGGACACAATTTTGCACAATTGATCGTGCAATGGTTTTCCCCTTTATAGGCCAGAACCTTTGGCGTGCAGTGGACAACAGTGCCTGCACTCCTACATGAGAATTGGTGTTGTGAAGGCGAGTCATCAATAGTCGAGTAATGTTGTGTGCGTATGGTAGTAACATGGGATGTTTGGCATCATATGACAGTTGAGCTTTCTCTAATCTTCCTCCTACTCTAATAATGCCATTGGTATCTAGGGATGGGCTGAGTGTAATTAAGCAGCTGCCGACCTTTACATGACCACCCTTTTGCAAATCTGTTAAATCTTCGCTGAATTCTTGTGCTTGTGCTTCTTTGACAATAACTACCAATGCTTCCTCTAGTTCCGCTACTGTTAACTGTGAAGTCTGCTTCGGGTGGTTATCATGCTGGCGGCAATTGCTAACGAATCTCTTTACATAGGCTAAAATACGTTGTAAATACATGAAGGAGTTCCGATGGTCGATGGATTCTATAACCTTGGTTGGCCTGCTAATGGCGGACAACACGACATTTGCTCGTTTCTCTAGCTCCGTGTCTTAATTTGGTTTGTCTGCAGGGCCATGCCGCTTCTGCTCCATGCAGAAATAGGGGTCCGTAGAACCAGAAACTGCAATTTTTCAACTTCCCTGGTGGCATTCCTCTGGAGACTAAGTCTGCTGGGTTGTCCCTTGACGGTACATGGCGCCATTGGTTGGCGGAAGATACTTCTTGAATTATGGCCACACGATTCGCTACAAAGGTATGAAATGATGCGGATGCTGAAGTTAGCCATGCCAGGACAATTTCTGAGTCGGTCCAGTAATAACATGGTTGGTCCCATTTTAAGTCTTCTTTCACTCTATGCATCAACTGGGCACAGAGATTCGCAGCGCATAATTCTAGTCAAGGTAGAGTAGTTTGTAGGTGCCACCCTGGATTTAGCACAGAGTAGTGGTACGATTATCGTTCCATCTTGAAGTATAGATCGCACATAGATTGCAGCACCATAACCCTTTTCTGATGCATCGGAAAATGCGTGTAATTGCATTTTTTGAGGTAGTTTTCCGGAATAAACATTTCTTGGTATCTTAATGTCATTAAGAATCTTGAGAGCTTCACGAAACTTATTCCAGCTGGTGTGTAGTTCAATTGGTACAGCGGCGTCCCAATCCAGTTTTAATGTCCATAATTTTTGCAGGAAGATTTTTGCGCTTACCACAACCGGACTCATGATGCCAAGTGGGTCAAATAGATGGGAAATATCCGATAATATGCTTCTCTTGGTCACCTTCCCTTCGTCGTTCCACTGAGTCTTGATGCAGAATTCATCTGTCCTGGGTAACCATGTTAATCCTAGTGTTTTAACATGACAGTCATTATTGTCAGAGAGCTCCAGTTGGGGGGCACTGTCTTCAGTGGGAATGCCTTGTACTAGTGCCGGGTGATTGGCACACCATTTCCGTAGCTTGAATCCAGCGGTCTGTAACATTTTGTTCAACTGTTCTTGAAGTTCCAGAGTCCCTCTTAGACTGTTTGCTCCAGTCATTACATCGTCCACATAGAAGTCCCTTTTGACCTAGGTGGAACCAAGAGGGAATTGCGTGCTTGCTTGCGATGCCCAGCGTTGAAGACACCTTATAGCCAAGTACGGAGCTGTGGTTCTCCATACGTGACAGTACACAACAGATAGTATCTTATAGGTTTAGATGGATCATCTCTCCACAAGATCATCTGGTATTTCCTATCATCTTTGCTCAGTAATACCTGATGATACATTTTCTCTATGTCCGCCGTGACGACGAACCGTGGCAATTGGAAACGTAGCAGAATTGAAAAGAGCTCATCTTGAAGTGTTGATCCCGTATGTAGTAATTCATTCAATGAAACGTTTGATGACGTTCTCGTTGAAGCATCAAACACCACTCGGAGTTTTGTTGAGGTACTTTCGGGTTTCATTACCCAATGGTACGGCAGAAAGTAATGTGGTTTTGAGACAGCCTTCAAGCTGACTTCTTCCATGTGTCCCCAATCGATGTATTCATTTATGAACTCTATGTACCGCTTCCTTGTATCTGGACTTTTACTTAATTTTCGTTCTAAGGAGTAGAATCCGCTCAATGCAATATCCTTGGATTCTCCTAGATTGTTCGGGTCTTGTGCAAATGGAAATTTTACAATGAATCTTCCTTGCTCATTTCTCTGTACTGTTTGGTTAAAATGTGTTTCGAACTTAAGATCTGAAGCCGTCAGCCTTGGCGTAACGGATTCAGCTTCCTCCAGTCTCCAGAATTTTTCCACTTGCTGATTAAGCTTGATTTCTTCTTCAGTACAGATTCCGCAAATAGCTTCAGATGGCGTTGAGTTTTCAACCCTTCCCGCAAGTACCCAGCCAAGTACAGTGTTTTGCAAGGTGGGTGGATTATCTCCTAACTTAATCTGCCCGATTGAAAGTAGCCGGAGGTAATTTTCGGCTCCAATGAGCAGATCTATCTGGCTTGGAATATGGAATTCCGGATCGGCTAATTCAATATTTTTTGGTATATGCCAAGTGGTAGTGTCTAAGACGTGGGCTGGCTGTTGAGTTGTTATTCTCGGCAATATGAATGCTTCGATTCTTGTGGCGAATCCAGTTGCCTTAGATTGTAAGGTCATGTTGACTCTATGTTATGTGCATTGCACATTCTGGCCGATACATTGGATGTTTAATGGGTCTGTAATTTCTTTCAATCTCAATTTTTGGGCCAACCGACTGGTTATAAAGTTCAATTGCGAACCAGAATCAAGAATGGCCCTGCATGCTGCCTCTTTGCCCTTATTATTATTCAACTGGACAATGACGGTGCTTTAAACTACGCACCCTCTTGGAGAGCTTGTAGCTTGTGCTGCTCATGCAGTTGTATGTATTACTGTCTGTATATTGATCACTTGAAGAAGCTTCTCGATTATGAACCGTCATCGGCTGACTTACATGAGCTGCTGAAACTTGCAGTGATAAATTTTCTCGTGGAGGTTGAGTTTCCCCTGATTGGGGCTTCATCTCTTCAAGATGCACCAACGTGTTATGTTTTTTGGAACACTTTGTGCATCCTCGCATCATGCATTTGGCTGCAGTATGTCCTTGTGGCATACAATTCATACATAGATTGTTTTTCCTTAGTAACTGGTATCGTTTAAATGGTGTTTGCGACAGGAAGATTTTGCGTGAGTAAAGCGGATGGTTTTGTTTGCATGCAATACAATGACTTCCATTAGTTGTTGCCACAAACGAAGACACTCTTGCGTGGCGATTGTTTCCCTGGAGCTGTTTTTCTCGTTGTGGGCATACTGTCCTTCCTCCAAGAGCCTCTAAAGCCTGGAACCATGTCTTGAGAAACTCTAGGACCTTCTTAATGGAGTTCAATTCTCGTGGGGCTGCTAGAGATTGCTCGTAGAGAGAGTGCGTAGTCTTGTCGAATTTTTTGATAATGATGTGAACGAGCAATGGATCCCAGGACTCGACGGCTATTCCCAAATTCTTTAATCCTAAGAGACATTCCCTTGTAGTATCGTGGAGTGCCTTAATGGTGGCAGCCGACTCAACCTGACTTGATGGTTGTGATAACAATTTATTCAGCAGCGCCGTCACCAACAAGCGTTTATTGCTGTATCTGTTGTTGAGTACACTCCATGCATCCGCATAATTCTCTTCGGATACGGGCAAATGTTTTATTAGCGTTCGTGCTTCGCCTGTCAGATTGCTAAGCAAGTAGAACATCTCCTGAGAGTTGCTGATGGCCTGATTATGGATCATCTGGACATACAGGTCGTGAAACTGAGTCCGCTTTAAGTAATCTCCAGCAAAACTCGGTAATTCGATCTTGGGCAATTTTATTTGGTTGACGGATGTTCGTATACTTGCGCTATTGCGACTTTCGTCTAAACTTGGCAGTTGCTGCTGTAGCATGACAATGGTGTCTTGTACCCAACTAATTAGTTCTTGGTATAGACCAGCCTCATATCCATAGGGATTTTCCTCGGTGGAGAATTCCCAGATGAGCTGATCATTTTGGGCCAATTCATCTTCATATTTCTGTAATGCATTGATCTTCAATACGTAATACAGTTTTGAATGCTCTGTATTGGCCTTAGATTCGATATCCTGGATGAAAAAAGTGACCTTCTTCATAGATGCTCTTTGCTTGCGAACCATTCTTTCTACTTCATCGGTTGGTGCTTGTTTACACTCTTGCTCATAAGTCAGTTTGAAGTCAATTGGCATTTTGATCTCCTTGAGCCGTTGTGTATCTGGATTAATGCCTGATGTGGTAGGTGCAGGAGCAGTAGTTGATGTAGTTGTGGTTGTGGTCTGACGTGGACAATCGAGCTTGGCATCAACCAGAGCTGCCCTTATAGTAGTATATAGTTGCGCTACCTTTTCGTAATACTAGTTCTTGAAGTAGAGATGTTCCTGGCTCATCTCTTGGAGCGGAATCAGCCTTTCATGACCTTTCTTGAAGTCTGACCAATACGATTCCACTAGAACTAATCTTTTGTCGAGGTATTCCTCTGTTTTTCGTGTATCGTAGTCCTTCTTGAAATTCCTCAGCACTATTTCTAGCTTGGATCCGATGTCTGATTGACTTCCGGTGAGCTCCTCAATATCCACCTCTGTGTTTGTCATGATGAACTGGTCTTCTATAGTCTATGTTAACTATCCAATGATCGAGGATTCGTCTTAGTGAATATTGTTCAATCCAGCAGCTGTTGCTTCGAATAGATTTTCTCCGCAGCTTAATCACGTCGGGGTCACCAATTTTTTTTTGTATAGCGATAAATTATTTTATTTACCGCTTGCTTCTTACCTAAGTCCAATACCTATGCAAGTGTACTTCAATGTTGTTGTGTTGCCTAAGTGCAATACCTACACAATTTATCGCTGAATATCTGTTGCCTAAGTGCAATACCTATGCAACAGTGTGTTTTGGGAAATTGCCTAGGTGCAAAACCTATGCAATCGAATAAACGCAACGAAATAAAAACCTCGACTGACTGACTATAACTAACTGATTTATTTTTCAACAATTTATTTTTTATAGATTAAAAATGATTAGTCTAGTACTTTATTCCTAACAATAGTTGTTGTGTTGATACACAATCCTCCTATTTCGATTTCAATTTCTTTAATTCGGTCCACATTTGAATATATCTGAACAAACAATATAACAGCAAATGAAAAGGCAACACTAACGCATGTTTTAATGCTGGGGATCCCACGCAGAGGCGGCTCCGAGATGATCCGCTGTGCCTGATGAAAAAAAACTTTAACTCTTTGAACCTTAAAAGTCACCCACATCCATGTCGGACTGACTGTGTTGCAATTAGCAACCGAAATTATATTATATATATAATATAATAATAAAAAATATAAAAATAAATATAAACAATATAGTTTGTAAAAATAAAACTGAAAAAAATATATATATGTACATATATAAATTTAAAAAAAAGGGGGTATATATAAAATAATAAAATACTTATACATACCTCTAGTGGACGGAAATCTGTGCCACTTTTCCAATTTTTTCTTACAAGTAGAAAAAAATATATATAGATACACAGCAGCCAGGCTGTCGAACATTCCCAACATTTACCATATAAGTTGTGAGGTGTTCCAGGTCTTACTATATTTAAACATAGTTGCATGTATATACATACACCAAAGTCTAATTGAAATCTCATGTAAGATTTCAAAAAGATGACCTTTACAGGAACACCTTGGTAAATCTGAAATTAACCATTCAGCCATTCGAACATTTACAGTTCTGTCCTTACAAGGACTAGAACATGATTATGCAAACACAACTGAAAATTAAAACTAAATCACTAGTTGTTTGAACAGAAAGGAGGGAAAAAACTTTTAAAAAAAGAAACACTTATCTTTTTCATCTGCAATATCCAGTGCAGGGTTTTGTTGTTGTAGAACGTACACGTCCACACGATGTAATAAACACAACGTTGTACAAATTCATATTTTTTAAATTTATTCATACTAAATATGAATTATTATGATAAAAAACAAAAAAACACACCACGAACAGAAATAAATTTGTCATTCAATGACAAATGTCAAAACCACAACATTTAAATTGTGGCGCCCACGTCATCTCAAAATCGTAAAACTCCCACAGCGCCGTGGTGAACTTGCGCAAAGTCGGAAACAATAGCCAGCAACCAAGCGAAGCCACAGAACAATGGGCGGCAGCTGGCTCCAACCATATAAAAAGGGGGCGATTTCAGAAGAAAAATCACTTGTTGCTCGGTATTTCACCAGTAAAGGTCTCTAGTCGGATATTCTCCACTAGAATTTTTTTTCCACTTTGTTCTCAATTTTTTGTAGGGTTATTCCCACAAATAGTTTTTTTCCTCTTCACACACAGGTAAAAAAAAATAGAATTTTTTTTGGGATATTACCAGAAGTTTTCTATTAATTACAAAACCACTGAAAGTATAGAATAAATTCAAGATTTTGGGATATTACCAAATTGAGAATAAATTTCTATAATTTCAGATCTTCTTTCTTCATATGCAAAAAGGGAAAATTTCTGGGATATTACCAGAAAATCTCACATTTAAATTTTTCTATATACTGAGATTAGAGAATTAATTCACAGTTTTGGGATATTACCAAGCTAAGAATAAAATTCTTTCGTCTCAAGTTTTTTTGTCTCCTTTTTTTTACTAACTATTCAACAAAGTTAATTTGGGAAATATCCAATTAACCAAAGTTGGCATAAGGGTTTCACAAAACATTTCATTTCGGGGAATATCCAAGTGAAATGTGGCAGGAAACTACAGTCAATCGGGAAATCAATAGTATTGGGCGATTTCCATACTAAATTGAAATCCCGGTTAACATCTAGGCTAGATCGGCAACAAAACCTTTTGGGATATTTTCAGGGTTTTTTTTGCTGATTTGGTTTTGGATTCAGGAGAGGGACCATATCTTGGCGTTGAACCTTTTGGGAGATTTCCAGGAGTTCAATCCATAGTCCAGATTTGGGTTAGACACGGGCTCAGGGATTAGCTGCAACAACCATTCAGGGTTGAGTATACTACAGGAAATAAATAAGTTAAAACTTACTAACCTTTTTGTTTCAGAAGAGATTAATTAATTCTATTTTATCGGAAAATTTCTAACAAAATTTGAATTGCTATAAACCTTTTTTTGTGTACATCACTAATTTGAGTTTTTCTTTCTCTTATTGCAGATAATTAGCAATAAGTAGAGTTTACGTTTACTTTCTTTGAATTAATTTTTTGTTTGATTTTTGTTTGAAGTCTTGTTTAATATTTATTTGTAGAATTATTGTTAGTTTGTAAGAATACAAAATAAACGTATTAAAAGCAGGTTAATTCTTTCAATCAGCAATTTACCTACTTTATTACTTCCATTTTTATTTTCATTTAATTTCTTTTATGTACAGCCATAGGAGCTGTAACAGACTGGCTAAATCGATGTATATACAGGGTGTCCCGAATTAGGATGGCCATATGAAAGGAGGTGATAGTACTCACCTAGACGAACCAAAAATTGTATGGCTGGGGGGGGGGGCATATCAACCGTTTAGGAGTTACAGGGTGATTATGAAAAAAGCTAGTTCTTTACAAATCACCCTGTATATTCAAAAGTATAGGGCGCACGGTCACAGTTAAAGGCTCATTGCATGCAGAACTGCATGACCTTTCCAACGACTGCTCAACCATTTTCTTACCTTTTTTTTAATTTAACCTCTATTATTTTTGCAAAACGGTCGTTAACATAACTGTTTTTTATAAAAACTGTAAACTGTAGACTGTCCTCTTTAAGTTGACCTATTACATCCTATGTGTTAACTGTAGCCCTTTAAGAGTTATTAGCTCTAAACCTATTCTCAAACCTATTTTCAAACCTATTCTCAACGATAATTTGTTCCATTAGCACGTCATTTTAAAAAATATCGTCTTATTTCGGTGTGACCTGAATAGGTTATGAGTTAATAACTGTTTAACGGCTACAGTTAACACATAGGATGTAATATGTCAACTTAAAGAGGACAGCCTACAGTTTACAGTTTTTATAAAAAACAGTTATGTTAACGACCGTTTTGCAAAAATAATAGAGGTTAAATTTAAAGAAAAGGTAAGAAAATCCGAAATATATAGTTTAGACAACCATTATTCTTGAGGGGAGAGTGGTACGGGGCTGGTTGAGCAGTCGTTGGAAGGGTCATGCAGTTCTGAATGCAATGAGCCTTTAACTGTGACCGTGCGCCCTATACTTTTGAATATTCACACCGAGCTTGAGGAAACGCACTTCTCTCGGTCGGGGTGCGCTCAATCTTTCTGCTTGACAGCAGCCGGCTTATACGCTTCAGTATCTCATGTAGCATATTGCTATATGCAATACACTACGACTATAACACATGAAATGGCGGTCCCAACTTAATTGACGTAACCAATCATCATGAGCTCATCGTAGCGCTCATGATGATTGCGCTACCAGGCAGGCTACACATACACACACTCAGCTGAGAGTTATTGAGCGTAAAATGATAAGGGTAATTTGTAATCAAAACTATTTCTTAATTTTGTGAAGTAAGGGATATAGTAAGTGTAGCTCTGCGAAGGTAAGAACCAATGTTTGCCATTTTTCCATAAGTTTCATTTTAGAAAACGGACTCACAACGCACACATATAGATTTCTGTTTCATGGCTTGGGAAGTATTCTCGAGGGTTTTGACTCTAAGCATTTGAGAGTATACACCTAAATTGAAACGTAAACTATACGATTTGCTTTTTCACTAATACACCCAAGCCCCTATAGTACATGAACACTATAATCACAGCGCAACAAAACGTATTGAAAACGTACCTCCCTCTAAGCATTTGAGAGTGTACACCTAAAGAGGAACGAAAACGTAAACTTTGCGGACAGCATTTTTGCACTTTTTTTAGTTTACTAAGCAATTTTGTACTCTATCGATAATTCCAATTTTATCTTTATCCTACTAGATGTACCTAACGTTGTAAAACGTAGCGTAAGTTGACGTTCTTTAATAAACGCTTTTATACAAGTATTCGTATTCGTATTCTATTCTTATTAAGGTTTGTGATGCATTTTTTATCAAATAAATTAAAATAGAAAAATTTATTGTTGTCTTCAGAAGTCATTCCTCCACATTCAAAACGTTTCGTAAACTTAACGTAATTTTCATTTCGAAAACGAAACATTTTGGAGTACAGAATGCGAAATACCACTACACTGACAGTGTACGTTTTTCAGTTTCACTTCTTTTTGGCCTCATGATTCGTTTCTGTTTCGCATTCACGACACCAAAACGTTTCTTTTGCGTACACTTCTATGAAAACATGTTTACATTTCGTTACGTTTTTGTTTCGCCTTGCTTGAAGGGATCTGTATATTTCTTGTCTGTGTTAATACTGTACTTCTAAATATCGCAATCCAAATAGTTTACTTCGTTCACTTCACTGTATGAAATAAGACTCGCTTCCTAGGGCCGGATTCTGTAACTCGGAGAGCTTGGGAATTTGGGAGATGAGAATTTTCGTTTTCCCCGATTAAAACTCTCCATTCGCGATTCTCTAAAATACTTGGGGAGTTAGGGAAAACGTGAGAAGTATCGCAATATTGAAGGACGACTCATTCTGTGTGGAAGCGTCGTAGAGCATTGGGGTTTCTCCTCTGAATTTAGGGTCTAGAGTACAAAAATATATGTGAACAATTTCTGGGGGAGGGGCTTTTGGGGATGGGGGCTCGTACTACCCCTCATTGGGGGTTATCCAAAATACGTCATGTTTGGTGTCAAATTAAAGAGGGAGAATTGAGTAATCGAGTGGTGTAGTTTTTTTATCATTTTAACTTCATAACTAAGTTTTAACGGGTTTTTTGCACTTGGGTCATATACACCCCAGTTCCTATATTTTGCATATATTTCTTCCGTTCTTTGTTTCACATCCATTAGTACTATGATGTGAACATTTTTCTCATGGAAAGTGGGTTTCCACGACTTACCAGTTCTTCATAATGATGAGTTGAAAATATATCCATTTTTGTACCAAAAAACTGCACATTTCTTCATCTTAAGAAAGACTGATTCACTTCTTTTGCAATTATCTCCAAAACTATTTACTGGACTCAAAAACTAATTACATATCTAATTAGGGGACAAAATGGAGATGCGATTTCATCCTACATACGAGCTTTAGCATTCATATTTAAAATTTTAATAGCATCTCTTCTGTGCTGGAAAATGACCATTTTCGCGTGAATTACAATTTTTAACGGGAACCTTGAACCACTAAAATCCTTATCACTCTGTAAGTATTGCAAGGATTTCCATAATTTGTTTTTGTAAACATAGCCAGGATATGCATTGAATCTATAATTCAATTTGAAAATCCTAGGTACATAGGTACCTTCACAAAGGACAATAAAAGCAGACAATACTGTCAGTTGAGAAATATTTTCTTACTTCTCCACAACTAACACAGCCGAGAGTTTTACCGAGTGGAATACAGAATTTGGTAAATCTCAATACAAATTCCCCGAGTTACTGAATTCCGAGTGGAAAAAGAACTCTCATGTCCACAACTCTCCGAGTTAGTGAATCCGGCCCCTGGCGGTGATAAGTGACGTATTTATACTCTACAAATTATCCTAGAACCTTCCCGTGAATTGTATTCTAGAAGCATTGATTTTCAGAACCCAAAGTTGCTTATTTCCGTATAGATGTCGCTTGTCCTTTTCTGTAATACGATTCTCCAAAAGTTGTTTATGTCCGTACTTAATTGTAAGTATTGACACATACGATCCAGGTGAACGATATTCGTTTGCCTCTTGTACCACGCTGAATCCTATATACTACGTCATTTATTCTAGTTACCACTGAATACGGTCCTTCCCAGTGTTCTTGTAATTTTGGAGAACGACCCTTACGACGTTTCGGGTTCTACAGCCAAACAAGGTCACCTTTATTAAATCCTGCTTAATTAGCACGTAAGTCAAAGCGGGTCTTCATCCGATGAGGATTTACTGCTAATTTTGCTCTCGTTTCCTCGTGCACATCAGCTAATGGTTGTCTAAGCTCCGATACATAGTCGTCTGATAACTTTTGTTCACCTCTGGGTGTACCAAACTTGAGGCCGCTTGGTAAACGCATCTCCCTTTCGAATATCACCTTAGCTGGAGTTTGTACGGTCATGCAGTAAACAGCTGATCGATAGGCCATTAGGAAAATGGTAATATGTCGATGCCAATCGCGTTGATGATTGTTGACTACTTTTTTTAGATGCCCGACCAATGTTCTGTTGAAGCGCTTTATTTCGCGAATTTATTTCACTTCTGACACCAGTTTGTACGAGCGTGGCCTTCGTTCGTTATTTAAAGCACAATAGCTGCGTTTTTTTTATCTGTGATCTGATCCGCGTCAAAGGAGATTATCGATTGACGTCGGTGTCAAAAAAGGTTATATATTTACATGGTTTTCTAAATTCATAAGAAATTTTCACGGCTTTATTTTATTTATTTTGACGTTTTGTGAAGATTGAGATCACGGCAATTTGATAATTTTCCTCATATGTAAAATTATAGCTACATACAGACATTTTTTAGAACCAAATCAACTTGAAATTGCCAATGAACCGGATCAATATAAAAAAACGCAGCTAATATTTCAAATATTATGAAAAGTTTACTGGGTGCGTTCACCGACACGATAGCGTCTTGTAGCGTAATGGTAGCGTAGCGTAGTAATCATATGTCAAAAGAGTTGCTTTGGCAGTTAATTACTACGCTACACACTTTGCCACGGTCATCGAAAGAAAGCGTAGCGGTCTCTAGTAAAAACTTTGAATTTTTGTAATTCGAATTTTTTAACATAAAATAATAAGATAACATGTATAATGTTGAACATGTATAATGTATGAACAAAAATTTAAAACGAATAAATACTACAATGATCCTAGAAGATTTAATATTGCTATTTTATTATAATTTTCTAATCTGGCAAACTATCTCATAACCTAACAAAGATTTTATTTAGCGAATCCATTACTTTATACTTAAAGGCTTCAAATACAGTGTAAATTCCTTACAGATTACTTAGATCATAGATACAAAAATGTATGAAATTTATTAAAGGCAGAATAACAGAACCAACAGCTGCACTGGTTAGAAATACGGCACCAGTCCATACTAAAGATTTCATGGCGCTAAGAGATGCATCATCTTTTGTTCCATTATCGTAGACGTAATTATTCCCGTGAGCAATTGTTTTTAGGTTTTCATAAAAGAAAATTCAAAAAACTAGATAACATTATGGAAAAGACGAAAACATAAAAATCTCTGGTACTAAAATTTGGTGAAGGGAAATCGGGAGTGATTGTGGTCCATCGGGTGTATTAACTAAAATGCAGTCTGCTGAATTGCTTCCACCATCTTGTATTAAATCACAGCACTACTAGGTAAAAATCTTACTAATCCTTCGCCTATTAATAATATAATAAGTATGTTTCCCTGAATCGTCCTATGGCATGCAGAAAACAGAAGTAGTGCATCCTACCAGTACTAGGCAAAATAATAAAACAAAAACTGCGATTCTTTATGGTTGATCTCCTATTCATACCGTTTTATCATGAAGGCAGCCAATTGAGATGTTATCATTCCAACAATCTGATCTAAGAAGATTTTTCATTTAAAATAAAATTAAATAGCCTTTATATTATATTATATTTATTTACATAACTTAGTAACAATCCTCGCTGTGTCGTTGACTGCAGCTGGGTGCCCCTAAATAAATATTTGTGTTGTTGTGTGTCGCTCTTTCTTCTGCTTTTTTTTGTTTTGCTTTGGAATATGCAGAATTTTGCAACATTCGCGGATTGGGGGCAAATCGTTTTTCGGTGTACTGCCACCTTCAATCAAAAAATCCGGCAATTCTTGCGCTAAGTGAAACCAAGGTCGTTTCTGATGCTGATTCTAATCAATATCACATCCCTGGTTATAGCTTAGTGCCTCTTTTTTCTCCACATAGGGGGATCGCAATATATATTCGGAATGATGTGGTCTTTACCATTCTAAAAGATTTTCCACCTTCTGCCAATCCTGAGTTTAATTACATCTGGATTAGGTTCAAATTTCACAGGCACATCATCTACTTTTGCTTCCTTTATCGCAGCCCAAATATGTCTGATGACGACACGATATCCGCATTTGACAATATCGCCAACAATATTGATCATTTGCTTTCTGTCTCCCCCTCTTCCGAAATCGTCCTGGCAGGCGATTTTAATGTCCATAACATACCGTGGCTCAGACATTCTTCTACCACAAGTCCTGCGGGCCGATTCGTTGAACTATTTTGTGAATCTTTCAATTTGCATCAGCTAGTGGATGCACCGACGAGAATCCCTGATGCAGCTGGAGATAGGGCCAATTTACTAGATTTGTTTCTGTCATCTCACCCTGACAAATATTCCATCTCAGTCGGCTCCCCTCTTGGTAATTCAGACCACTGTCTAATCACGGCTCAATTTATCACCTCAACTCTGCGCCGCCCTACTTCTCCACCTACAAGTAGGCTTCTCTGGCACTATAAGAACGCTGAGTGGGAAAGTCTCAATCAGTATCTTAGAGATATAGATTGGTCGGTCTGTTTTGCTTCGAGGGATGCTGATGAATGCACATTAGAACTTAGTAACATACTAAGTCTAGGCATGCGTGAATATATTCCGTATTCTTACAGCAGATCTCAACAACAGCAAAATCGCTCTTGGTTTAACGATAAGTGCAACCAAGCTATAAAAGCGAAAGAGTCTGCTTTTCGCGCCTATCAAGTGCATCCTTGTCCAGAACTGAAAGAAATCTACAAGACTGCACGGAACACCTGCAAGTCCATTATCCAGAGAGAAAAATTTCTTTTGACCAGAATGTTAGACAAAGAATCTCGGCAAGCCGCAAAGGTAGTAAAGGTTTCTGGTCCCTGGTCAAAACCATCAGGAACAACTTCAGCAGTTCCTCTATACCTTCACTACTTAATAATGGTGAAGTGGTTGTTGACTCCCTGGATAAAGCTAATATTTTGGCTGCTAGATTCGCATCAAATTCTTTTCTTCCACCCACTTCACAGGCACCTGTCGTGCATTCCCCGTGCGGATGTGTACAAGAGCCAATACACATCCGTACGTGAGATGTGTTCAAGGTAGAGGGTAGCGATCCCTCAAATTATCGACCAATTGCAATCACTTCGATTCTTTCAAAGGTTTTTGAATCTATCATTAACTCCAAATTAATGAAGTATCTGGAAACCAATCAGCTCATCAACGATCGCCAATACGGCTTCCGGCACGGTCGCTCATCTGGAGACTTGCTGACTTTTCTTACGGAACGTTGGAATCGTAGTCTTCACAATTTTGGTGAGTCCAAAATCGTTGCTCTAGATATTTCAAAGGCCTTTGATAGAGTCTGGCATCCAGCCCTTTTAGCCAAACTCAAAGCACTTGGTCTTTCCCCTCCTCTTCTATTATGGATTGAAAGTTTTTTATCTAGTCGCCAATTAATGCCTATTAATGCAGGTGTCCCCAGGGCTCTGTTATTTCTCCGACTCTATTTCTAATCTTCATTAATGATCTGCTTTCCCTTACTTTCAATCCTATCCATAGCTTTGCTGATGACAGTACCCTTGATTTCGCATACTCCTTTGACACCCTTGCGGATTCCAGAGGGAACGCCACATGTGTTAAACGAGACTGCATGATTAGATCATTGAATAACGATCTTGACAATATTCTCGCTTGGGGCAAAGTGAATCGCGTCGAATTCAATGCATCTAAGACCCAAAGCTGTCTCATCTCATTAAAACAAGACCATCACTTAACCACTCCCGTTTCGTTTGATGGTGCATTAATTTCTGATTCACCGTCACTAAGCATTCTTGGCATTAATATTTCCAGTAAGTTAAGCTGGACAGATCACATCTTCTCGGTTGCCAAAGAAGCATCAAAATGTCTTGGTTTTTTGAAAAGGTGTAAGAAATATTTCAGCCCATCAAATATAGCGCTCCTCTACAAGTCCTACATCAGACCTAGAATGGAATACAATTCCCATATCTGGGCCGGGGCTGGTCGCACAGCCTTAGCTTCATTGGATATTGTCCAAAAGAGAGCCTGCAAGCTCATTGGCGATGTGGCAATTACTCGTCATATCGACTCGCTCGAGCACCGTCGCAATGTTGGATGCCTTCCGCTCCTTTATCGCTATATGCATGGTCAATGTTCTGATGAAATATCTAGTCTGATCCCTTGTAGAATAGTTCCAGCACGCAATACTCGCGCTGCATCCCGCGCTCATCCTTTTACCCTTCAAATTACCTTCGGCCGTACACTAAAATTCCGTGATGCTTTCTTATCCCGAACTGTGCGAATGTGGAACAGTCTACCATCTTCTGTCTTTCCTCCGGCATACAACCTGCGAAAGTTTAAGGGCGACATACATCGGCACCTCCGCCGCTCTCCTCATATCCCTTAATCCTTTCCCTATCTCCTTCCTGCCACGCTGCGCTTTGCATCATAGGGTATCCCCTGAGCTTGGCTTAATAATATAAAAAAAAAAATCATTCAGTAAAATATAATAAAGGCTGGAACTATATACGCTAACCTATAAAATTGCCATGTTATTGTCGTCCTTCCATCCGTATCCATCACTATCCAAAATACGATAGTGAAAGGTAGCGCGCTACAAGTCACTCTCAGTGGACTCAGTGAGCGCAGAAGAAAGTGAAAGGAAGTGTTTATCTGTCATTTTGCATGCACAGTAAACGCACGATAGCGTTTGGTAGTGACAAAAAGGAACTTTTTGCAGGTCTTTTCTGGTCGGTGAACGCCTCCACTGTCTGAAATAAGGCTCTCTTCCTCTTCCGAGTTAGTGAATCCGGCGGCCCCTGGCGGTGATAAGTGCCGTGTTTATACTCTACATAGAACCTTCCCGTAAATTCTATTTTAGAAGCATCGATTCTCCGAACCCAAAGTTATTTATTTCCGTACTTATAGATGTCGCTTGTCCTTTTCTGTAATACGATTCTCCAAAAGTTGTTACTGTCCGTACTTAATTACTATTTTCACGCGAAGTATCCATTTTCCATAGATGTCACCTTTTTCTATTGCACGTAACAATATTGTTACGTGCAACCGGTGACATCTACTGGCAAAGGAGAGTAAACAACTTCAGGTTCGCAGAATCGATGATGGAATCTTCGGGAAGGTTCAGGAATAGAATGGGCGTTGCAGTGTTAACAAGCGAAAGTTATACCCTCGACAGACGATAGCCATAATTCTAAATTACCTACATCAACAAGATAATCTCTGTCGTCTGTCACCCCTGAGCTTTTAATTAACCCACAAAGTATTACATAATCGCCACATCTTGACATTGTCATAATTGAGTTTGATTTTTGAGGATTATTTCCAAAGCGCCACTAAAAACACGTAGTAGTGATTCTGTAAACTAACAGTTAGAACTTTTAAACGCAGCTGTTCGTGGCGTTTATGACAAATTGCATCGTTTAAGAACAAGTTTTTTGAAGAAAAGGAAAATGGTGATAAAAGTTCTCCTTTTTATAACCGAATATCGCCGCACACTGCTGCAAATAGTAACATAGGTCTTTTATTTGGTTTAAATTTTCTTGCACTATTATGTAATGACAAGTTAACAACACTGTCCGAACGAGGAAGCGAGAGAGTTGAGAAAAAGTGCCAGTCAGTCGTATGGGAGCCTTTGTACGATATAGTTGCATTAAACAAGTTTTCAGTTCCCAATTATATTGTTTCTTTTATTAATCTTCTCCCGAGCTAATTTTTCAGAGTGTATTACATTTCAGAAGTGGGATAGATCCGCGTAAACGGTTGTCGGTATATATAAATCGAAATATACGATACGGTCCATATAGACCAGACCATTTGGGCCCCTTTCCTAGAAGTTCGAAACAAAATGCATACGTGATAGTCATGGTAGATGGACTCACAAAATATACTGTAGTGAAGGCGATTAAAAATACAAGGGTTGGTCCAGTCATCGTATTCCTGAACGAGTTTATTAATCACTACGGCATTCCTAGACGAATAATCTCTGATCGCGGAACAGCTTATACATCCACGGTATTCAAGAAGTTTTCTTTAGATCATGGCATCCAACAAGTCTTAACTGCAGCAGGTTTAGCCCGCAGTAAACGTAAAGTCGAACGAGTAAACAGGGAGTTAACACCGGTGATTGCTGCAATGACGAAGGAGGAACGCAAGTGGGACGAAACATTACTAAAAGTTCAATGGGCGATTAATTCTTGCTCCAACTCGACTACAAAGAGCACGCCACATGAATTGTTGTTCACTTATAAGCCAAGGGGATTAAATGGAGACACGCTCAGCAAGACTTTGGAAGAACAACGCATATCAATACCAGAAGAAATAGAACTTAACCGACAAAAAGCGCGATGAGAACCAGCAGAAACAGCTAGAGAGATACGAGCGACGACATCGTAAGCCAAAAGAATTTCAAGAAGGACAACAAGTTCTAGTGAGCTATGACGCTCCTGCCACCGGACAAAGGACCATATATAATAACACGAGTCTTGGGACACGGAAGATACGAGGTCAGCGGAAGAAAACGAGGACTCCAAAGAACAGTACCTATACGCATACGATAGATTGAAACCATATTTAGAATTAGCATCCGATTCAAACGACTATCTAACCGATGACGACGCTGAGGACAGCTTAAACTCAGGAAGAGCCGAATGTAATGACAAGTTAACAACACTGTCCGAACGAGGAAGCGAGTGAGAAAAAGTGCCAGTCAGTCGTATGGGAACCTTTGTATGATATAGTTGTATTAACAAGTTTTCAGTTCCCAATTATATTGTTTCTTTTATTAATCCTCTCCCGAGTTAATTTTCCAGAGTGTATTACAATTATAAATACGTCTTTCTATTTAAAAGAACTGTTAGATCACCTAGTAAATCATTGCAGTTGGTTGCTGTCTTTGGCTATTGCAAACAATATTTGATTTAATGTCAAAATCGTCTGTCACCATATATTTAATTGGAAATTAAAAATAATTCTCAATTACATAATTGGAAATTACTTTTGGTCGTCTGTCGACAGTATTATAAACGGGCGAAAGTGTTGTAATTGGATTGCGATAATTGAAAGTACAGTAATAGCGATAATTAAAGTTGAGTTGATTAAAAGAAGGTTTATGAATTTTATATGATTAGAAGTGAAATAAAGATCTTGTATATTAGATATTTAATATTGTTGGGCTTGTTTTCAAGTTAAATCAGTTCGGTTTCCCCCACACCTCAATTTGTTAATCAACAGTTTCCTAACTTCTAGGAAATTCTATGTGGAACTTGAAGAGCATAAATCACCACTCAAGGCAATAGAAGCTGGTATCTCCCAAGGCTCCATTTTAGGCCCAATCCTTTTCAACCTCTATACTTCCGACCAACCTCCAAACGAAAATGGGGTAGCACTCTTATACGTTGATGACTCCCTTACGTATGCCCAATCTCGCTGGCCAAATTTGGCTATAAATAAAGTCAACCTGCACCTTAACAAATTAGACTCCTACCACAGAAAGTGGGGGATCAAAATAAATGTCCAAAAATCTGAACTGATTTGCATTCGGAAACCTGGCACTGGGCGAAACCGCCAAGCTGCAAAATCCAAGACCATTGAAGCCATCTACAGTAGGGGGAAAATAAAACCCACACAAAGTTGCGAAATACCTGGGTATCAAATTTCATGAATTGTTAAGATTCAATGACCATGCTAAAGCGACGATTAGCAAGGCCAATTTCGCATATAGCTTACTTAGTCCAATAATACACTTCAAGGACGTCCTCTCAACTCAGACCAAACTTCTGTTGTACAAACAACTTATAAGACCTGTTATTACTTACTGCTTCCCTATCTGGCATACTATCTCTCCCACCTATATAGAAAGACTCAGCAAGCTTGAAAGAAAGATTCTATAAACGAGCCAATAGAAAATTCTTTCCCAACTCCCTGCTCTTAACAAAGCCCGAGGCTAGAAACATGTGATTACTATCGCGGTTAATCACATTTCAGCCACGTACTCAGAGAGTGTGTCTGAAGGAAACCAATATCTTAGGAATCATTGAGTCCCAAACACTCCCAAAAATCCACATCCTATCCTCTCATATTTCCTTCCCCCGCCCTCCTACTAACAACTAACTCCAAATGGAGAACGACATGAGGTACGATTGATAAAGCGCATCAGATGTAAACCGAAAGAAGACAATGAAACGGAAAGTTAGAAAGTCACAAAGGACGCCTGTCAACAAGAGGACAAAAGACGACATCAAACTGAACTGAGGTCTAAACATGAGCCCCACCGAACAAATGAGGACAAATAG